>CM034148.1:234515461-235715461 GCA_019776745.2 Taxus chinensis | reverse complement strand
CCTTAACTCTTAATCATAAACCCTGAACTCTAAACCTTAAACCATGAACCCTAAGCCCTGAGCCCTAAACCCTAAACCCTAAAATTTGAACTATGATCCTTAAACACTAAACCTTAAACCCTAAAATCTAAACCTTGAGTCCTAAACCCTTAGCTCTAAACCCTAAACCCTGAGCCCTAAACCCTAAACCCTAAATCATAAACCCTCACCCAAAGGAAAGTCCTCAAAATATCATTTAGCATATTTCAGTGTGTAGGGAATAGTGTTTAAGGTGATCACTCGACTCATTTAGTTTTGAGGAGAGACTACTTCCTTTGAAGGCCTAAAAAGGCATTTTTGGCCATTCTGTAGTTAATTGAACACCCTTCAGAACAAGCTAAAATGAGCTAGTCATGTCACCGAGTTATCAAGGACCATTATTTTTGAAGTAATAAGGCATTGTTTGTCTCCATAAGAAACATATGAGCAATATCATGTATGAGAAACATGAATTTGATTCCATGAAAGGATGCTTTTAGAGCTAGGAAAGGTGAGGGGATGATCTTTATATGGAGCACCATGTTTCTAAAAATGAGCAATCATCTGAGTTCACTTGATACAATTCACTTGGTACTATTCGTAACAACTCATTCAACAACTAGTAGTTTTATCACACCTTAAGGAGGAGGCACATTACAATCACCTCATTTTGGACATAGGACAGGAATCCCATTCAGGGAACAATCCTCTATCAACAAAGTAAGGATCTATTTTTCGTAAGAAGTAGACAAACATCATAGAGTTAATTCATGGTCACTAAAGTGAATTATGGACCAAATTTCAAAATTAGTACCAATTCAAGCAGTGGTAGGGCCAAAATCCATTTTAGAAGGTAAAAAAACCTAAAAATGACTATATGCTTTCCCAAAACAAAGACCGACCACAATATATATGCCCTGAAAGTTTTAGGTCATTTGCTAAAATCCTAAAAATGAGTAAGTACTTGCCAGATTAGATTTTGAAAAACTATCTTCTAGATTATAACTGTTGGAGCTACGAGACAACTTCCATAAGGTGCAGAGTGACCCTAAATTCTTATATTTACTAAAATAAATTTAAAGTATAAAAATTTATTATACTTATTTCTTAGTATAAACATTTAAAGTAAATAAATTTATTATTTCTTAAACATTTATTTTTGTAAGTATAAACCACCAAAACACATATACATGGTCCATACTACTCAAAACGCATACGCATTTTGAATTCTTCGAAATGCGTACACGTTTTGACTTCTTGAAAATGCGTACGCATTTTGACTTCTTCAAAACGCGTATGCGTTATACGTTTGATGATTACCGAGCCAAACAAATTAAAATGCAAGCACGTTTTAGCAAAACCTATACGCGTTTTGTCTGTTTTTTTAGGTTTTTGTCCACTTTTTGGCCCCTCAACTTCGTGCACTTACCCCGAGGTGACAGTAGAGTGAATTGGTAGTGGTTTCTAGACTGTGGGATTTCTTGATCTCTGCCTTATCACAAAACTCTTAGTACAGTCCTTAAACAAGTGAGATATATGATAGAATCATGCAACCAAAATTATATCATTACTATCCAACCTTCCCACACATTCAAATCCATTGAATGCATGCTTCCTGAGCTTATTGAGCTTGAAAATCTCATTATTAAGACTACTATTGTCTATTTGGAGCACTCCTATATGAGCTCCTAGATGCTCTCTAAGTCTCATAGGAAAACTCAACTACTACTCAACATATATTAATGATAAATGACACTATAACAACTCCCTAAATCCATACCATTAGCTTTCATGATGAATGCATGGCTCTCATAGCCTTATTTTCCTCTTACTTAGACTTGGTCAAGCCTATCTTGTGACCCCTCACTTCACTCAATCACTTTTGACAACATGTCAAAGTGATTTTACATCATATTAAGATATACATAAGCTTCATAAGACCATTAGGGTCAACACAAATTTCTAGTACCTTCTTATTTCATACCTATGGCCTTCAAAAGGCTGGTTGACAATATACTTCAAATGATCCATTTTGGAAGCAAATGGAAAAACCCTTTGTTGAGAAACTTTGGTTGGTGTTTTGACCTCCTTGATGACTTGTAAGTACTTTTCCATCCTTTTTGACATGTTCTGAAGTCCATTCGCCCCATTCTTGGTCATGCTCCTGCATCATAATGTGAGTGCATTATAATGCGATCGGGTTATGGCCTGGAAATTCCAAGTCACAATGCGCTCGTTTCATTTTATGGTCGCATTATAATGCGACCAAACCATAACGCACTTGTGTTATGCACAAAATGGCCAAAAAAGGGATTTTCACTTTTTTTTGGTCCCCCATCTCTATATACATACCCATTGTCAAATTCACAATAGTTATAATGCCTTATATGTTGTGCTTCTAAAGTTTGTTCGTGTTGCAATTACAATTGCATGTAAGAATAAACATTGGACGACTAAAATGAATCCATTTTTTAATGATATTTTTGAACACTACTTTCCTTAAATTCATTAATATTCTAATCAAAATTTCTTGTCTCCCCCCCCCCCCTTGTAGACACAAAATCATGCACTAGGGTACATTTTTAGGTCCTAAAAATATACTAGCATTTACATGAATCCTAAGCAAGAAAATTAGTGGTTGACAACTATCTTTGGCCTCTTTTATTTGTCTCTTGTTTTCTATTTGGCCTTTACAAACCCTATAGCCTAGTCAGAACTGTACTTGTTTATCTTCCATTGTTTCAGACACCAATGTCCAAATGCTCTTGTCCATCTTGGGTGCCCCTGACCCTTTCTTATCTTATTCTCTCTTTTTGGGTCTCTTTTATCTTTTGAGCATCTTTTTCACTTAAGGGTTAGCCTTCTAGTTGTCAATTACAAAATTCAAACAAGTGAATCATATAAATACATAGTTATGTGTTCAAAATTAATGGCCAAGCATTAAACATTACTATTACCACCTAATCTTGCATCCAAAAGGCATCTAAAGCACTCTAAAGCATCCATCTAACATCCATTTAAGGGATAAGGGACTGCATACTCTGCATACACAACATAGGAAGGGGAAGTTTATTCTATTCCATCTTGTAGACACAAAATCACACATTTGGGTACATTTCTAGGTCCTAACAACATACTTGCATTTATATGATTCCTAAGTGAGAAAACTAGTAATTGACTTATGTCTTTGGCCTCTTTCTTATCTTTCTTGTTTTCTCTTTAGTCTTGCACACCCCACAACCCAGTCTGATCTTCATTGCTTTATCTTTCTTGACTCTATACACTAGCACCCAACTAGGATGGCAACACCCAAGTGCCCTCGTCTCCTCTGGGTACCCTGACCTCTTTGTATCTTACTCACCTCTTTGGGGCCTCTTTTATCTTTTGGGCATCTTGTTTCCTTATGGTTCAACCTTCTAGATGTCAATTACAAAACTTAACCAAGGGAATCATATAAATACAATGTTATATGACCAAAATAAAGAACCAAGCTCTAAGCATCTATTATCATCACCTAAGGTTGCATCAAAAGGCATCAAAGGCATTCATATAGCACTCATTCAAGCGACAAGGGACTGCATTTTCTACATACATGCATAGGAAGAGAAGTTTATTTATTCCATCCACACATCTATCTACATCGCTACATCTAGTTATAGCTCGATATCAAGTGCACTTGCACAAGGGCTTCTTAAGGCACAATTCTTTCACGCATGCACAAGAACTACATGGAGTTTGAGATCTAGTGCATCTCTTAGTCATAAGTTCACTCAGTCAAGTGACCATCAGGGTCTGTCCGACTCCCCACATTGTATCTTTTCTTTTTGGGATTTGATGTAATTTGAGGTTTTGTAGGTCATCTTCTCTTTGCATGTTATAGGTGAATTCTGCAGACATATTGTGACATACAAACGACCAACAATGAACATTATCGACCACCTTGTGACACAAAAAAAAATAGATTTTGAGATTTTGTGCAGTCACAGGTGCCTAACAGAGGTCTCTAGTGCCTAGGTGCCCTAGCTCGGTTCCAGGTGCTGTGGTCAAACTTATTCTTACAATTACAGAATTTTCTAAGTGAAGTTGCGATAGTCTCCTCCTCTTGTTCATCAATCTTCCATTCCATAACTCTTTGGAATCAAGTGTGAAATCAACTAAGTCTTCTATTCCCTCTCTTGCACTTAGGGTTTCACGCTTACTTTGCTTATTATTTGTGTCATAACTATGTTTTAGCATTTATTTATCATATGTGACTCTACAATATCTAGGTTTTTACAAATTCAATATTTGTTAAATCAATCCACACATTTGCATCTCTTAGAAAATTTAGCTCTCTATTAAGTGCAACTTGCACAAGGGCATCCTAGGGCACAATTTCTACACACACTCACTAAAACTACAGCAAGTTTGAGATCCTCACATATTGGAGGGTCATCTCACATGGGTTAGGTTTATGGTTTGCTATTGAGTCATGCACTAGGGTTACTCAGCACCCTATATGTACCCTTTTACTATTCATTTATGAGCATGCCAAGACACTCCGCTGTCTTTTTCTTATGAGCAAGCTTTATTCTGTTATGCAAGTTATTCAGTTGTTGATCGATTCTTCCTTGTGATTACGTTGGAGCCATTATGATTCAACTTGAGTGCAACTTCATTGTGGTGCACAGTTTCCGATACGATTCGTCAACTCTTTCATGGTATCAGAGCTGAGATCGGGTAAACGTGCACTCATTTTTTGAGTTGTGATTACTCTTGTTTTTCATTTTTTTAACTCCTCGTGCAAGTTTTCGATCATTATTTTCTGGTTTTTCCTTGCTAACGTATTTAACAAGTTGCTCTTGGAAAGTTTTCATTTTTTGTGTTCTTCGTGCATGTGCAGATCTCCTTGAGTTTTCAGGGGTTTTGCAGCTACATTTAGCTAGCTGCAGCTAAATCTAGAGATCAGCCAAAATAGAGTATTTTCTAGTTTTTTAATTTAAAAAAAAAAAAATCTGATCTTATTTTTTTGTTTCTCTGTGTTTTTTTTTTGCAGATTCTTTCAAAATTCATGGACGTGTTGGCATTTTGGACTACAACTTTGTGGGGTTGGCTCTGTACCGAGCCTTCTGCTCCTCTCTGGCCTACCTTTTTTTTGGATGCTCATGTTTGGTGTTCTCGTTGTTTTTGTTACTGGTGCTGCTGCCATCTCGTGTGCTCTTTGCTCGTGGTTGTGAAACCCTTGAAAACTGGTGGAGGCTGCCTCCCAAAAACTGTGGTTGCTTGCCATTTGCAAAATGGTTGGTAACCTGGTTTGTGGCACCTGGATTTTCCTTCACCATTTGTTGGACTTATGCCTGGCTCGTGGATTGTGCTCCCTCCTGCCCGAACCTGCTCATGCCAACAAACATGCTAGCCTGCCCTCTGCCCTCTCTGCTCATGGCCTATTATGTGGTTGTGTGTCTGATCTTCCCAAATGTGGCCTTTTATGGCTAAGTGCCTTCTCAAACTTTTGGCCTACTTGTTTAAAAAAAATCTGTTTTTTTCTAACAAAAAACTTGCGTTTTAAAGTACTCTGGTTTTTTACGAACAACCAAAACATCCTCTAAATTTATTTTAAAACATTGTGGTCGAAGCAAACAAAACGGTAAGTTTTTAAAAAAAAATTTTCGCCTAATTTCTTTTTGGTAACAAAAATTTTTTCACATTTTTTAAAATTTTTTTAAAAATACTTTCTAATTTTAAAATACAATAAATTTTTTAAAATTTTTAAAAAAAACGTGGAAAGGTAAGTTTTTAAAAAGTTTCTTTAAAACTTAATAAAATATTCAGTTTTTTAAAGTAAAGTTTTTTTTAATTTTTTTTTAAAATTAGAATTTAATTTTAAAATTGATTTATTTTTAAAAGGAAAGTTTAATTTAAAATTTTTTTAAAAAAAATTAAAGTTTTTTTAAATTAATTAGGATTTAATTTTTTTTATTAGATTTAATTAATTTTTTGTAATTAATTAGATTTAATTAAATCTATTTTATTAATTACAATTTATTCATTTACGATTAGTAAATAATTTTTTTAAAAAAAAAATCGTCGTTTAAATTAACGTTATTTTATCATTTTTTTAAACTCCAATAGCTCTAAAATTAGCTAAATTGGACGTTTCCAAATGATAATTTTTTAGGCGTTATTGTCGATTTTTTTTACTAATCGTGTGCTCAAGTGTGTAGTGACACTTTGAGCACTTATTTCCCTTCCGAGTTTTCCAGCATTCTAAAGATCTCTGAACTTCTTCGAATTCATTTAAAACATTGTATTTTACCCTTATTATTGCTTGCGACTAGTGAGCGCGTCCGCCACAGTCTGCAGCAAGGGGGTTTTCATTTGCGACGTGAGACACTTTTTCTCACAACCAGGATTGGCTTTCACCTCCTTCCTTGTTTTTTGCTTGTGCTTGTTTACGGTGTCCTATTTTTGTTGCGCTCCACGAAACACTGTTGTGGTCTCCTCTCTTGCGCGTTATTACGCTGATTGCAAGATGAGTTACCAAGTGTTTCAAACCACACGCACGGACCCGATTGTAATCAACGCACTAAACTATAAAGTGCCGAAAGCAGGGGGTTGTTATATTGTCCTGGGTGGTTGTGTTTCTTTTCTGCATTTATTTCTCTCTCTCTCTTCACTATGGATGCACTTTCAATTCCTTTGCTTACGCCGTTCAACTTCTTCGAATGGAGATCGAAAATAATAATGAAACTAAGGGGTAAAGGGTTATTCTGCATCACCATGGGAACTGAGACTGAACCAGATGACGAACCTGAAAAATCTAAGTGGTTAAACCGTAGTGATGAAGCTTTAGGTCTTCTTTGCATGTCTGTTTCTCCTGACTTGCTCTTCCACATTGAGGCATCTGAAACACCTAAATCTGCGTGGAAAATGTTGGATGCAATGTTTGGACAACTAGATGACATGAGAGCGCATGAGTTGGAAAACGAACTACTAGGGTTAAATCCTAGTGACTTTGAAAACCTACAAGCTTTCTTCTCAAAATTTGTCCACATTAGATTGTTGTTAAAAGGATGTCAAGTAGAGAAGAAAGATTCTCAACTGATCTTGTCGATTCTCTCTAAGCTAGGTCCCGAATATTTTGTCTTCGTGTCAACTTTCTACGCTACAAAAGCTGCTTTGGGTGATACTTGGACTATGCCCTCCTTTGACTATTTTTTCATCCCAACTCATTCGAGAACAGGACAAACTCATTCAAATGGGGTCTCTCAAGTCCAAGTCACATGCCCTTGTAGCAAGTACTAGCAAGGGAAAGAAGACTGAAAAGAAGAAAGAAACAAAGGATCAACCTAAGAAAGAAACCAAGACCAAACCTAAAAATGACACAAACACTTTGACTTCTGAGCCTAAGGCACAGAAAAGCAAGTTTTTGTGTTCCTATTGCAAGAAGTCTGGTCACGACGAGCACCACTATTTTCAGAAATAGATTGATCACTTATCTCATTTACTTGAGAAGAATAAAATAAGTGTTCCTGAATCCATAAAACAAAGTGCTCCGAAGGCCGAGTCTTCTGCTGCAAAAGGTTCTAAAAATGATAAGAAGAAAGGAAAGGCCCTTGTAGCCAGAGTTGCTCCTTCATCGACATGGATTATAGATTCTGGTGCCTCGCACCACATGGGTTCTTCGCATGTTGAGTTTTCCAACATCGAACCTTGTGGAATGTCCCAAATCACGATGGGTAATGACACGACAGTGTCGGTTTCTGGTAGTGGATCGGTAGAGATGGATGGGGGAACATTTAACCAAGTGTTGAGTGTTCCTGATCTCTCTACCAATCTCCTATCGGTTTACCAAATTACTCACCTTGGTGAAGGAATGCGAGTGGAATTTGGTCCTAACTCGGTGATTATTCATGAGCTTAACAATGACACTACAGTGGCTGAGGGAAAGGCTGATCACCATTCACGGTTATATACCTTTTCCCACTTTACTTCTGATTCTACGCCCACTACCTTGCTCACTCATGCAAATGAGGTTAGTAAGCTATGGCATGAGCATTTCAGACATCTAAATTATCACTACCTTGAACAATTGAGCCAAAACAAAATGGTCAACGGGTTGCCCCACGTCAAGTTTTCTAAGGGTCTTTGTGAGGGTTGTACCCTTGGAAAGCATCCTGAAAAGAACTTTGACAAAGGAAAATCCTGGAGAGCTACTCGTCCTTTGGATCTTGTTCACAACGATATTTCTGGTCCATTTCCTTCTCCTTCATTTACTAGAGCTCTTTATGTGCTAACCTTCATTGATGACTTTTCATGATATACTTGGGTATATTTTCTTAAGCTTAAGTCTGAAGTCTTTGAACATTTTCAGGACTTTAAGGCTCTTGCTGAGAAACAGGTGGAACGGTCTATCAAGGTTCTTCGAACCGACAATGGAGGTGAATATGTAAACAATAGGTTCATGGATTTCTGTACTTCTGAAGGGATCTCTTTGCAGCATACAGTTGCTTATAGCCCTTCGCAGAATGGAGTCACAGAAAGAAAGAACCGTACTCTTAAGGAGATGGCCACTTGTATGATTCACTCGAAGTCTCTTCCTCCGCAGTATTGGGCCGAAGCAGTGAATTGTGTAAATTACATTCAGAACCATGTTCCACACAAGGTAGTAAGAGGGATGACACCCTTTGAAGCCTGGTTTGGATGCAAGCCTGATGTTGAGCACTTTCGAGTCTTCGGATCCAAGGCTATGGCTCGGATTCCCAAGAAGAAACGTAAGGCCTTGGAACCACAATCCAAACCTTGTATCTTTGTAGGGTATCCTGATGGCATGAAGGGATATCGATTGATGAATCCTACTTCTCATGAGCTGTATATTGAGAGAAGTGTTAAGTTTGATGAGTCTTCTTCGACTTCTACTTCTCCACCTATTGAGGTTCTTCAGCTCGCTGATTCGGATTCTGACTCATCAGATGATGATACTGTTGAGCATGCTCCTCTTCCTGATCCTCCTGACCATCAGACCTCTGAGTCTTCTGATTCTGACAGTAGTGATGATGAGGACTATGTCCCTTCTCACTCAAGTGAAGAATCTTCTGACTCTGAGCCTGATCCTCCTGGTCCTCTTTGGGCTAGGAAAACTTTGCAAAGTGCTGGAGATTTAGTTGGAGATACTTCGGATATGAGACGTACTCACTCAGATTTCATTGGACCCCACTCTTTCTTCACCTCTGCTTCTGATCCACAGTCTTTCTGGGAGGCTTCTGGTATTCCTGAGTGGGATTCTACCATGGATGAGGAGTATTCCTCTCTCATGAAGAACGATACTTGGGATCTCACCCCTCTTCCGAAAGGAAGAAAAATCGTTCAGTGTAAGTGGGTGTTCCGAACAAAGTATGGAGTAGATGGAGACGTCAAAAAGTTTAAAGCGCGATTAGTAGCTAAGGGTTTCTCCCAGATAGCTGGGGTTGATTATACTGAAACCTTTGCTCCGGTTGCAAAGATGACTTCTATTCGACTGACCCTAGCCATTGCCGCAGTGAACAGATGGAAAGTCCATCAAATGGACGTTAAGAGTGCCTTCCTTCATGGTGACCTAGAGGAAGAGATCTATATGGAACAACCTCTGGGTTATGTCCAAGATCCCTCCCTCATTTGTAAGTTAAAGAAGTCTCTTTATGGCCTTAAACAAGCCCCTCGGGCTTGGTATGCCAAGATGGACTCCTTTTTACTTACATCAGGGTTTACTAGGTGTCACTCTGATCCAAATGTTTATATTCTACGGAAAGATGACTCCATACTCATTCTTGTTCTCTATGTTGATGACTTGTTGATCACAGGCAGCTCTTCCTCTATTATTGATTCTGTGAAGATCACCTTGGCCAACAGGTTTTCCATGACTGACTTAGGTCTGCTTCATTACTTCCTTGGGATCCAGATTTCACAATCTGACTTTGGAATTTTGATTTCACAACCTAAGTATGCTCTTGATTTGCTAGCTCATTTTCAGATGTCCGATTGCAAGTCTTCTCCTACTCCTTTTCTTTCTGGGGTTAAGTTGGTTTCAGATTTCTCTACTCCCTTGGTTGATGGTACTCTTTATCGACAGTTGGTGGGGAGCTTGATTTACTTGACTCACACTCGACCGGATTTATCATATGTTGTTGGGATCATGTCCAGATTCATGCAGGAGCCACATGAGCTGCATTGGAAAGTAGCTAAATGGATCCTTCATTATGTTCGTGGCACTTATACTGATGGCATTCACTATCATGGAGGGGTAGATATTGACTTGATTGGGTTCACAGATTCTGATTGGGCCGGTGACTTAGATCATCGGAAATCTACTTCTGGCTACAGTTTCTCTCTTGGTTTGGGTCCTATTAGTTGGTCTAGCAAGAAGCAGAATGCAATTGCGATATCATCTACAGAGGTAGAATACAGAGGAGCAGTTAACGCTGCCACAGAAGCTATTTGGCTACAGGGTATTCTGACAGAGTTTGGCATCCACTTTCGGTGGCCTACCATTATCTACTGTGATAACACGAGCACTATCTCCATTTGTAGAAATCCAGTTCAGCATCAGTGGATGAAGCACATTGAGATCCATATGCACTTCATATGAGAGCTTATTCATGATGGTATCATCGACATTCAGTACATTCAGACAGCTGATCAGATTGCAGATTTATTTACCAAGCCCTTCACTGAGATGAAGTTTCTTCACTTACAGTCTCTTCTTGGGGTGAGGTCTTCTGCAGCTGCTCATCTTCTTCAAGCTATGTAGTCCTTCTTTTCTTCTTCTTCTTCTAGGAAGATTGTGTTTGTATATGGGCACCTTATCAGGCCTTTAGTTGCCGGGCCCCATTGACACATCTTTCTTAGTTGTTTAGGAGTGTCTTCTCTTTCAGTCTGACTCATCATAGCCGCTACCCCAGCTTCGATGAAGGGGGGTGTTGGTGTGAGTTATCCTATGTGTCCTCCTCACATATTGGAGGGTCATCTCACATGGGTTAGGTTTAGGGTTAGGTTTAGGGTTTGCTATTGAGTCATGCACTAGGGTTACTCAGCACCCTATATGTACTCTCTTACTATTCATTTATGAGCATGCCAAGACACTCCGTTGTCTTTTTCTTATGAGCAAGCTTTATTCTGTTATGCAAGTTATTCAGTTGTTGATTGATTCTTCCTTGTGATTATGTTGGAGCCATTGTGATTCAACTTGAGTGCAACTTCATTGTGGTGCACAGTTTCTGATATGATTCGTCAACTCTTTCTTTGGAATAAGGTACCGTAGTAAAATTGAAATAAATTTAGTTGGAATATCATCTTCACTACAATTTCATTAGAAAAATATCTAATTTTAGTTTTCTCAATTTCCTTTTATAAATTTGTAGTTAATTATTAATTATTAATTTTATCATGGTTCTATAATATAAATGGTATTTACGTAAATTTATTACCATTATATACTATATTGATATTTACTTACTCCAATCAAAATTTTTTGATAAAAACCCATTTTGTTAGTAATTCTTTTTTCATTCATGTTTCAAGTAAGTTAAACAATAATTCAAATGGCTTGTTGGGTGTGCACTTCACTTTTCTATGGTTTTTGTTCTCCATGTGAAATTTATGTTTGTGTACCCTTCTTTTTCATATGTATCTATAATTAGTGTTGGGTTTCTACATCTCTATATATTAAAAAGTAAAATTCGTTCTTTATTTTGAATATTATAACTTTTATATTCTTGTATAGTTCAAGGAATTCTTTTGCATTACAAGTAATTTTCTTTGTGAGGTGTGTATATTTTCAAAGAGCTCATTTAACACTTTTTTTTGGGTTGTATATATTGATTTTCTCTTAAACTAGCTTGTGGATTTATAAAAAATATATTTTATTTGTTATAAAAATTATATTGAATGCTTCTCCTCGCCTCTCATTTGTTGGACAAAGTGATATCAAAAACTTAATTACCGTTCGCGTTATATTGCTAATAAATATTATTGACATTTTTCTTATATTATAACTTTTTCATGCTCCATTCATAGTAACAAGCTCTATACCTGTGATCTCTTTTGCTAGAAAACTCTCCCTTTGTCAAGGATTCTAATGTTATAAGCGTTTATGTTGAATTTTTCACAATTAACTTTTTGCATAATACAATTGTTTTGCTTTCATTTTGATGAAAGGACACAATCTATAATCAAACATATTGATAGTGTTATGATTATATTAAGAAATATATTTAAAATTTAACTAAAACTTTTACAAACTATATTTGTTACCTTTGTTCAACATACGCATTTCTCTATGTTAACCTTATCTTGTCATTTTATCTTTTTCCTGCTCATAGTCATGCACATCTTGTCACATATTCGCGAGGATTATTTCTCCCAATTCATTATGGAGTTCAAAGATCTGGTTTAGTTAACTTAGAAGACACATAAAATAATTACACGTGGAATTCAAAAATATAGTTAAACTCTAAATAATATTTTCATTGCTTTTCATGTTTTGGCTCGATATCTATTGTTGGCATAAAAACTTATAGATAACAAAGATAATGAAACATATTCCATGGTTATTAACAAAAAATTAAATTCCTATTATTGATAATCAAAAACAAAATCCGTAACACATTACAAATTAGTCTTGTGTCTTCATAAATTGCTTATTTGTTTTACATTATAGGTTTTCATTTTGTACGTGCAATTAATATAGTTTCTATAGAGTTAATCTCTTTTAATTGCATATTGTATGGATACAGATTTTATTACTATGATTGAAGTTTTGTGTAAATAGTTTTGATAATTTGCACTTTGTAACTCTTTGATACTATTAGCTGAATATATATTAACATTTTTTTTATATGTTGGAGGTTTTAACTTGATTAGTGTCATTTCTCTTGTACTGCATGTAACTCAGACAACAACAATAGTTTATGCTCCCACAATAAAGAAAGCAAAAAACAATTGACTTCCTCAATAAAATAAAAAATATTGAATCATCATACCTCATAATCAAATCCATACCTCAAATGTACATTTCTCACTTAAAATTGAAAAAAAAGTAGCCAATAAAATGAGTCACATCAAAAAATCACTCAACTAAATGATGCCACATAAGTGAAAATATATGCATGACATAATGCCAAACAAATGGTCCACCGTAAATTTCTTTGTATGGGAAACTACTTGATTTAAATACTTAAAAAAACCACTTTTCATACAATATAAATAATGCTCAAAAGAAATTATGTACATTACAAATAAATAAATTTATTGAAGGATTTTTTTTTTCATATTTTTTTGGTATTTATGTGGGTGTTGTACAGCCCTCAACTTATGATATTTATGTGAATATGAGCGCTCATTTTACCCTATCCTCCGCACATAAATGAAGAGCCTCCACAAAGACACGCTACAAATTGTACATGATTTGAAAGTCAAATACATATGTGACATTGTTTAAATGGAGAAAATAAACTAGCAATCGTACGTGGAATGTACTATGTGAACGCCGAAAGGGATATAATGAAGAAGCGAAAGTGGGTGGAGAGGAATAATCGAAGAGGAAGATGGGTGTAGCAAATGTCATTTGAAGGTGAAGTGCATGGAGAAGGAAAAAGGAATCAAGGAGACAATGTGAAAATGAATTATCTGCAAAGCGGACACTTGTGTCAATGGAAAAGAGGAGAAAACTCATTTTGGGTAGACATAGATAACCTTAAATATATCTCTTGCATTATACATGTGTTTTAAATTGTTGCACGAATAAATTAATTTGGAAAAAAACCTTAGGGGAGGTCGTGAGTCGTGTTTCTCCATACCCCTTTCTTATTTTGTGTTACATATTGTTAATAGACTGACTCGAGTTCAAACATGGGCCTTTTTTCCCAAAAGCAAAAACACATTTTGGTGTTTAATTCAGTTTTGGATAAATCCAGACATAAGGTAAGTGGTTACAAACCTGTCAGGGATAACGACAAACTTCTGAGTCTGAAGCAACTAAAACTTGAACAGCAGCGCGTGTTGAAATCAGATTTAACTGTCTTTGGACAGACGGGAGTTACAATGCTTCGCCATGATTTGAGCCACTGGGAAAAGAAGATTGGCAATGCCTTTGCCCTGCACAATAGGCCTCAACAAGACCTGGACAATTCCAAAAATGATTATGACGATCTGGTTTGGGAATTGGATAATATCAAACTCAAATAATTTCCATTGATTTCTTTCTCGAACTATGAAGCCATTGTTCCATCAAGCCATATGTAATTCTATTCACGTCATGATTTTTTTTTGTGTATATTCCATATGAGTGTTCACACACCTTTAAAACATGTTTTCCTGAGCCAAGGATGTCCTTACAGTGATTGTGCGCCCGATCGACATTCATTCATGTAAAGGCTCTTTATGGGTGAAAGGAACATAGATGTGAAAGAGCATGGAGACTAGTGGTAAGAGGCGTAACTCCCAAAGAATCAAAGAGGAAATAAAAGACTAATCCATTTCTTTATAATTTCTCCAGAATGTGGTCTCAGGAAAAACAACCAAAAGCTGATGGAGATATAATGTTGTGCTGCCCACATAACAAATTTTTACTACCATTTACCTCATCATGTTCCGCGCATCAGCTTCCATAATAAGAAGACAGTCATGAACATTTTTGTTGAATCATAATCGCCCGTAGCATAATTACCCAGAAACTCGTAAGGTGAGGTTGATTGTGATGCCAAGTATCAGAGCATGGCAAATAAGTATAAGAAAATGATAACCAATACATTCAAATAGGAGCCATGTCGCAGTAGCTCCAACCAAAACACCAACATAGACTTCAGCACCTGCAAATCCACCTTACAGCTTTATAATCAAATCTCAAATGAAATCAATTGTTGCAAACTACTTTTAAAAAATGAAACTTAAAAGTGACTAAAATAGCACAAAATCTTTTCAAAATCGTAGTCAAGACGAATCTGAGAATGAGAATGAGTTAAACTTGGATAGAATTAGTCAGAATCAAATGAAATAATATAGACATTTAAAAAAATTTAAAAATTACAACATCTTACAAGACAGGAGATAATACCAACCACACAGACGCTTCAGAGCAAAGTTAATAAAATATCTAAAAGTGCGATTCAAAAGAACTTCACAATACTGTCAAAATAATACATGATCAGAAAAGAGGAGGAAAAAATTGAAAAATTACATTTACCTCCACCAAAAAGACTATGCCCAGGCTTTTGCCGGCCAAAGAGACGGTTTACTGAAGCAGCAACTGATGCCGCGACTGAGGATGCTTCAGATACCTTCTTTGATTTTTCATCGTTAGAGTCTGATGATGATGACTAATCATGGCCTGGAAGCTTATCGTGAATCTTCTCCATCACACTGTCGAGGAAAGATGCAGCCTCCTCGGGATGTTCTGACATTTTCACTGATAAACCAGAACATAGAAGGAAAAAAAGAACAAAATACGTGATCACAACATGTTGCAAACTGCACTTTACCTCAACAAAATGTAAAACAAACAAAAAACAGAGAAGTCGATGTTATACACTCAGATTCCTAAAAGCCTTAACACAATAAGAAACGAGAAGATGGAAAATCAATGTGATGCTGGCTCTGACTGTGAAAAATGACAAACCAAAAAATACAGATTCTATATATAACCCTCACCCTGTGGTTCTGCAAAATATCAAAAGCTACACACGAGAATGAATTGGAAAATACAAAAGCAATGTACAACATTCTGTTTCAGTAAAATATCAAAATCTAAAGACAAGATGAAAGTTGATTAATGCAAAATTGATTCTGCAACATATCAAGAGATAAACGCAGCACCACCTCTTAAATGCAAAATCAATATGATACAACTGGAATCTGCAATATATCAATGCTAAACCCAGGAACAAAATGCAAAACTAATGTGAGATGCTCCAATTCTAGAAATATCAAAATCTGAACACAATAAAATGGAAAACTAATGTGAGTGCAAATCATCAACACTTAAACTCTGATTCTACAAAACATTAAAACCGAGGCAAAAAAACAAAACAGAAAATGCAGGACAGGCAGAATACAGCCCCATGCGCTTTGCAGATCTCTCGAGTGCTGCAGGAACCGAACGCTGTCGAAGCGCCATGACCATATCTTGTAGGAAATAAATGTGTTTGGCGTATGGGACGTATTCTGTGAAACACCATTGCGAAGAAATTATCATCACTCTTAGCTTCCCAGCTTCAACCCATCTGCCACTTTCAGCATATACATTTGACAATAGTACATAGTTTCCAGAATAGTACATAGTTTTCAGATGCCTCATCCAGTCGGTGAGCACGGCTAAGATCCACTTTACATGCAGAATGTTCGACCTTGGGTGTGATACTATACTCTTGACTCATGCAATGAAAGTAGTACCAGCCTTCATTCACCAAACCTGCATGACTACAGGCAGACAGAACTCCAACGAAGGTGATGTCGTTTGGTTTAATGTTTTCCTCGAGCATTTTGTGAAATAGTATGAGAGCATCCCTCCCACATCCATGCATGCCATGGGCTGCAATAATTGCAGTCCATAAGATAGTCTCTCTTTGAGGTATTTTGTCAAATACTTGGCTAGCAATTTCTATACTTCCACATTTGGAATACATGTCCATGAGGGCATTACCCACATAGGTTTCTGATTTTAATCCTCTTCTAACTATGGATCCATGAATCTCTCTGCCTTTTTGTAGAGCTGCTATCCTTGCACATAGAGGGAGAATACTTAACACAGTGATGGAAAGCCTCATTCACATATCCATTCTGGGCACATCCTGAAATCAGTGCATTCCAAGTAACTGAGTCTGGGCTTACCCTTGCTTCTTGCATCAGGAGAAAAGGTCGCAAGGCCCCGGCACAATTTCTGTTCTGCGTATAACCTATGATCATAGCATTCCAAGAACTCGCATTTCATACTGACATTTTTGTCAAACACTTGCCGTGCATAATCTACACCCGAGCATTTAGCATACATGTGTATGAGGGCATTTACAGCTAAAATATCAAATTCAAATACACTCTTGATCAAACAACCATGAATTTCTTTTCCACCAAGTGCAGCTGACAAGGCTGTACATGTCGGAAGAAAACTCGTGTTTGTAACAGAGTTCGGCTTCATGCCAGCCAGTTGCATATGACGAAAAACTTCCAAGGCTTTTTCAGCATGCCCATTCTGTGCAAACCCTGCAATCATTGCAGTCCAAGACACCAGATTTTTTTGAGAAATTTTTTCAAACACTTTGCCCGCATCCTCCAAATTCTTGCATTTTACATACATGTGTATGAGAGCAGTCTCCACACACATATTTGAGCACAACCCACTTCTGATTACACATTCATGGACACCCTTTCCCTGTTGCAGAGCTCCTAAACCAGCACATGCTTTCAGAACGAAGGGGAACATAAAATCATTCGGCTGCAGGGCTTATCCTCAAATTGTTTACTTGTTCAGAGATTCATAACGTAATAAATGGATCTTAGGAATTAACTGGTTCGGTACCTACCAATGGAGGAAGCTGTGAGTACGGATATTAAAGCCCTGAAATTTAAGCTCGGAGAGGCATTACAAGAGGCAGCTGAAGCCCAAGACAAGCGCAAATGGAGACAGAGAAACATAAGAAAGCAGAAGGGATCGCCATCATAGCAATCCACAGAGTATGCACATGGAGCAATCATTCTTCTTCTCTCTCGATATTTAAGAATTCGGAGAAATTTATTTTACTTTTAAAGTGTTTGGGTGAACACCTTCCTGAGGAAAACTGTGGAGCAAACCCTCTTCTCCTACGGATTTTAGGGGGAGCAGGGCTGGATACAGCGGCTGTTGCCAATACACAATTCGATTAGAAGGAAATCCCTCAAGCTGATATTTTCAAGGCCGATCTACTTGGTATTGTGATAAATTAGTGGAGGATTTTCAAGTTCTTTTATTTTTCCGCTTTCTTTGAAAATTTTTACCGTATGAGATCATTTTGTTTGAAAAATCTGATTGTAAAGGAACTTTTGTTGAGTTATTTTTCCATTTAGTTTAATTTGATTTAGTTTTTTTAATTTTTATTTGTTTGATTTTTTAATATTTATATAGATTTAACTTGGGAAATTTTGTAAGAAAAGTGAAATTTTGAGGTTGAACTTGAAAAAATGGAAGTTAGAAGTTGGATCTCATTTTTACATAATTGCAAAGTTTTCAATTTTGTAATATTTTTTTTAGTTTTTAATTATAAAATAAAATAGTATTTTAATGCTCTCACCAATTTTAATGTTGTTTCTAAATTTTGCAGGGGTAAAGGTGAAAGTAGAAGTGGAACACTACAGAATTTTCAGATAACTAGAGAACTCATGCTGAGGAGAACTGTTGTAAGCACATGTTACACCCAAGAAAAATTGTTTACAATGCTCACGGGTGTGTGAACGCTTGTCGAAGAACGTAGTAAAGAAGAGGTGCACAAGAACTAGAGATATCATTGTGTGGAATGCTTGCGCTGAAGGTTTTTTTTAATATTCAGGGTGCGCTTGCGGCCATGGCTTTGTCTCTGCGAGAATATATTAGACATGGTGTGGAAATTCAAAAGGTGATCGTAGAAGCAATTCTCTTTGGGGATTTGAAGGATAAAAACACCCTTATCTATCGCCAAGGTAGCAAATTACCGTGTATTAAGCGATTGTCTTCAAATATGGAAAAAAGAGCATGGATGAAAAAAAATTGGAAACAAATGCGGTCTCACTATCTTCGAGAGACTGCTGAAAACCTTCTAAACAACACTGAAAAATGAAAATATTTTTAGTTACTAGCTATAAAATCATGTATGTGTTCATAATTTTAATATTTATAGTATAAAAGAATAAAATATAAGATAATTTTGTAAAATCTTGCATTTTAATATCTTACCATTGAAAAATACGGAGTTCAATATGGTTGAATGAAAAAAATGGACAAATAGAAAATCTTTGAGATGTCACCGTGTTTGGTAACTATGTCTATCACAATTGGTGGGTTGTTTTCATCATTTCCGCCATTGTTTCCATAGGAATGCTTTGATTACTTGTTGACGAATGCATTAACCAATTCAACAAGGCCACCCGAATGAACCAATTGTTACGGCCATGCCCATTTTGGGATGATCTGAAGCAGTATTTGTCACATTAGAGATAACATTGGAAAGAAGTTATTCTCATCTTTCTCTACACAGTCTTCTCGGCAGTAGTTTAAGTGTTAGCTATACGCTTCATGGACTATGGACTATGTAAGGAATATAATGTTGCATTTCTCTTGGTTTGAAATTCTTCAGATCATTATAGGAATAGGCAAGCACATCCATATACCTTTTTAAGAAATTTACCATTTTATTTCTTTCCTCAGTGGTGTAACACTAGCCAATGTTTACGACCGTGGGTTCTTCTTTGCTTCCAATGTTAACATTTTCATACTCTACAAAATGACGGGCTTCATTTGAAATCTTGGACTTGATGTACATGTCATGCTTGTCAAACAAATCTTCCAAGCTAACTAATCCTTTGGGAATCTTGTTACCATTTAAATTGATGCAACCATCCTTATTGGATTCTTTTTCAATTCCTTCCTCAATCATGGTGGATGCCATGAACTCATGAGGAACAACTTCACTTCCTACAAAATACAGTTGATTAAAATTGTCTTGAAGTTCAAGAAAAGAGAGCAAATGCCTATCATTGTTGAAATCTTGCCAATTGTTAGCATTGTCCGACACACTTGGCCTGAGTTTCATTTCAATTGTGAACTTTTCTTGGGAAAAGTTAGGATGGGAAACCAACAAGGACCCTAAAATGACCAAAGCGTCTACCTTAGTATTCTTTTCCCTGGGAACAACTTCTATGGAAAAAGCATCCAACAACTCAATAGAATCGCATACCATATTTCTATAGTGCTTTAACATTTTGTTCTTGAATTGGAACACATATCTTACTGGCTTAACAATGAGCTTTGCATCTCCTTGTGCACACAAGTTCTTTATTACCATTTCCCTAGCCATGGCTAGTCCTAAAAGAAGAGCTTCATATTTTGTTGTATTGTTTGTATTTTCAAATTGAAGCTTATAGGAAAAAGGGTAGGACTTATTTTTTAGGAGAGGACAGGACCACTCCTGCCCCAGAACCCGCAGAAGAACAACTACCATCAAATTCAAGGATCCAGACACCATTGGGATCATTCATCATGCCTTCGGAAACTTTCATTTCACGTTCTGACATGATCATGTAATTGCCATGATCCATATCTTCATAGAGAATTTGTGCTTAAGGGTCATCTGTTTTTTGCAAAATATATTCAGTCCTTTTTTCAGGCAAGAGCTTTTCATTTTCCATTCACCAGAATGAGGGCATGTGACCAATCCATTTCAATATCTCCTCCCACTTATCTACAAAAATTTATACTCAGTAACATGCCATAGGATGGGGGAATATATGTGACCAGGATAGTAGCCTTGACTCTTTTCTCAGGGAAAGCGGTGAAGACAAGTTGAACATCTTTGATCCTTCCTACTAATAGCACCTCCTTACTTTCCATAGAATAACATGAGCCAAAAGCGCGAGCCAAATTTAGGGCTAAAGCGTGACCAACTTTAGCCGGAATTACATTATCAAATGCTGCTGAATCAATAACACAATTGCCGAGCCTATGGCCAGCTATGAGCAAGGTAACATAAAAGGGATCAATTTTTTCAATTGTTGAAGGGGTTGTGGCAATGAGGGTTTGTTGAGGATAAGAGGTGGGAGTAGGCAATAAGTCTTTGGAAGTTGTAGGCGTAGAACTAGATTTGACAAATTTGACAACTTGGGCAAAGGCTTTGGGATGTCTTTGATAAAGCTCAGCTTCCGAAATTTGAATCCTAGTTTTCCAGATATGGTCAATTATATCAAATGACCCTGAGTAAGAGGGAACATCTATATGAGAAATGGTAGTTAGCTTAGGTTTATCATATTTGGGAGTTGGGGAAGTTCTAGATGGGGGTGTTGAAGCCTGATTGGTTCTAAACACAGAAGGCAAAGTAGAAGGGGCATTGTTTACCTTTGGGGAGGAAGTGGTGGGAATATGTACACCCCTTTTTGCAAGGACTAGGATTATAGATGGTGCTTCTTTGGATCTTCCTATTGGATGTGTGACTTCTTTCTTCTTGCTCATCTGATTTCTAGTCATAACGGCATATGATTCACTATTCATATCTGCCACTACCTCATCATAATTGTCTTCATCAATCCCTTCAGTGGTGAAGAAATTGACTTGAGAGACATCAGTATCTTCTTGTTCTGCACTTAATCCATCTTCTGGTTCTTCATATTCTTCGGTTTCTATTTCATCATCAGGTTCTTGAACTTCGCATGTTGCATTGATTGGAACTTTGAGAGGTGGCCCCTCGATTGCTAACTTAGGTTGTGCTAGAGGAAAACAGTTTCAAGGGTGAAATTTTTTTCTTGGTATGTCCTTATAAGGAGTATTCCGGGCCAATTGCTTCTTGATAGCAATAAGGTCATTCACCAATTTTTGCACTAGCTAGTCCGAAGTATTTTTCCTGAAGAAGAAGATTTAGATTTAGAAGGGTCTTTATTTAATTTCCCAGACATTATAAAATCATCTTCGACACTTATAGCAAGGAGTTGATCAACATCTAGGGTGGCAAGGTTAGCTCTTCTCAAGGCATAGCTTACTTCTGGTAATTGCGCATTTAAGAAAAAGCATTTTTGTATTTTATCCACAAGGCAAGTGGCTACAGGAATTTTGTTAACTAATTTATTAAACTTCACCACAAACTCCCGCATAGGCTCATGTGCTTCCTTCTTTATCTGGGAAATCTAGGCGAGAAGAGCATGCACATCTTCAGCAGTTTTAAAATTGATCTTCGAATTGGGTTTTCATGGTGGCCCAGTTGGTGATAGCACCAACATGGAGATAATAGAACCAATTAGCCACATTATCTTGTAATGTCTCCACAAAAATCCTAACAGAAACATATTCATGTTCTACTCCTAGTATCCCACATGCTACGATGAATGCAACAATATGTTCATCTGGGTGTACTCTTCCATCACCTCTGAATTTAGGAAAACTTTTCCTATTTCCTTTTGGGAGGTCATGCAAAGTATGGGCAAGGGCCAGGGGTCCAACCTGTTGCCCCCAAGGAAGAGGTGTTGCCATTCTTGGAAATATAGTTTGCAAAGGAACTGTGACTCCAGCTAATATCAAAGCTTGAATGTTAGGGCTTGATTGTAGTCTAGAGTCTTTATTTGTATTCTGTACATGAGGAGTGCTAGTGGATCTGATCATTCTTCTTTCTGGGGTTTGCCCAAAACCCTATTGTTCCAGCAATTGAAAATATGGATCTTTAACGCCACGTGCCTTTTGACCTCATGTGTATCTCCCGTCTACTAGGGTGTTATTGCTTCTGGTCTGCCAGAAGTTGTTTCAGTGTGCATGCACAGAATGTGCCCCACGGTGGGCACCAAAAACTGTTGGTTATTAAATTTTATCTTGAGCATAAGAAACAGTTAGGGGACAACATTCCCTCCTCTTTATGGGAAAGGTTCCCTTATTGAACACAAAAGAAACACATAATTACAATATAAACATTCATTCAATAATTTGGTGAGGATTTTGATATTCTAGATGCATTCACTCAGAAGTTTTCAATACAGAAGAAAGAAGGAAAAGTTGGGATTGATATTTAGAAGATGAAAAGAAAGAAGCACTTTCAGACTCATAGATTGCATAATGATATCTTATTAGTGCTTTGATAAAATAACAAAGTTGCACCATGCATACGTAAACACATGACATACATGCATTAGACACAAAGTTCTAGGCATGACATTGACTGAAAGACACAAAGTTACTGCTTAAATATACATAGCTTTATATGAATCAAGTAGAAGATAGAGAGAAACGAAGCATGAGAAGAAAAATAAGTTCCTTTATATTGATTGTGATTTTGATACTCTCTTTTTACATTCCAGATATCAAAAATATGATTCCCCTTTACAATGATCTGAAGAGCTCTTTATATAGTCCCAAAAATAGTTACACAAGAGTCTCTTCAGTTTCCTTTCTTTAAATCACGACAACTAATATCTAATTAAATATTATGGATTTAATTTATCCCTCATTTACATAATACATGATTTTAAAGGGATAAGGACGTTTTAACTAGATATTTTAAAAAGAGAAAGGAAAATAAGAACTAGGAAGTTAAGACGCTAGTGGAAGCAATGGTAGTCCCCTTTGTCTTTAATATCTGATTTCTGAACAACTTTAATGATGCAACTATATCCATTCCTCGGGGAATTGTTGTATTGACTATGACATGAGTCCAACTATACAAACATTTTTCCATGTCATTTTCAAACCTTGCATTCTCCAAGAATTCTTTGTTGGCATCTGTGATGGTATCCTGTAGTGTGCACACTTATTTCGTTTTCTTTTTAGAGATGATGTCCTGTTTGAACAAATTTTCTTTAACAAATGCCTTGAACTGAGACTTGATTTCTTTGATAGTTGAAATTCTCTTTAAAATTTGACATTGAATATCTGAGAAGGTAGAAGAGACACAAGCCTTAAAATATTCTCCTTTTTGTGACATATTTTTGAGTTCTCCAATGGCTTCTTCCAAGACTTTTATTTTCCAGTCAATGCTGAAAAGCCACTACTTAGAAAGGTTCATCTTGGCATCATTTAAAACTTGGTTTTCCAAGAGGATCTACACATCTATCTCGCTCATTAATCTGAGATCTTAAATACATTCACACCATACTTTTAATTCCTTCTCCATCCCATTGAGAGTTGTAGTTAATTTCAATTGAATCTGGGAGATTTTTTCATATGCTTTAAATGCCTCTTCAATGAAATTCAAGCCTATGATTATTAAGTCATCTACCATAGCTTCCATTTCCCTCCCATATGCAGCATGCTTATGGATGTCTTTAATAGATTGGACTTCACCAGGGGACAAGATGGCAGGAGGTGAGATAGAAGATAGTGGAGTGGGATCAAGAACTTTATCCTTTGCCAATAAGGATTTGATGAAACTTGATATAATTTGGTTATACTCCTCCAATTTTTCTTGTGTTTGCTTCCCCTTCTCAACTCTTTCAATTACCTTAGTCATAGTCTCCCTTAAATTATGTACTTCACTTTCAAGAGTTGATTCTCCAAGGGGAATTCTTGTCAACTCCAGGTCACCTATTGATATGTCCTTTTCATCTTTATCATACTTGGGTTTCAAAATTTCCATGAACTGTTGACCTTGAGAATCTGAGACCAACCTTGATGTGACTTTGGCCTTTTTAGCTGGAGGGGGAGGAGAAGTTTTGAGAAGGGCTGCCACTGCATCAAACTTGGGAACAACAACACCTCAAGTAGCCTTTCTCTGCTTCCTTTCTAGTAGTGGTTGTACCCAAGTAAATGAGGAGCTAGAAGTGGAAGAAGCGATGGGAGCAAGTGTAGAGGCACTCATAGCACTCAGAGTTTTCACAACAACCACCTCTAACATAGAATTATCAGGAGTTTCCTTGGTAGATACTTCTTCAGTTTCTGAAACCATTTTTCTTGACTAATATTTCATCATTTTACTTGCTTCAAGTGAGCTCTCTTTAGGTATTTCCTTCTCTTTTTCTTGACTTTCCTCATCATCATCCAAATCTACAATGGTTTCTTCATCAAGCACTGTTTCAACTTGCTTAGGAGAAGACCCACTTTCATCAATTTCCTTGTCATCTTTCTTGACTTTCCCCTTCTTGATATATACTAGGGTTGAGGATTCTAAAGGGGAAGGGACAGATTGCTCAGCTACCTCTAGAGTTAACACTGGTGTTTCCTTTTAAGCAGGGGTGTCTTGAGAAGTAGATCTAGATTTACTTGCCTTAAATTCCTTCATTCTCCTAGCAAACCAGAGTCTGGTTCTCACTAGAACATGATTGTTTAATTCTTTCAAATCATCTCTCTCCTTGACAAACCAATCAATGGTTTGAATAGGAGTATGTTTGATTGTTCTTTCACACTCGAGATACTGTAGGTATTCATCATCATCCTTCAATCCTTCAAGGACATAAAATATGCCAAAATCAATGATTTTCTGTAGAGATAACCTCCCATAATACCTTCTTCTGGCTTCATAATCGTCAGAACAATCTACCTAGTAGTCTTCAATATCAGGAAGATGTTGATAACCCATTCTAAGACTGGAGGAAATGTACTCCTTTATGTCAAAATAAGGTATGGGCTTGTAGTAATGGAGAGTGAGATGAGCAATTGTTCTATCCACATTCTACACATCTATGGAAATATTGCAAGTGTAATTACCCAATGTGATTGGGAATTGAATACTTGCAATTTTCTTGTCCCTACAAGTCTTGTGTAACTTGTATAATTGTCTGCATATTTCCACCAGAGCCATCTTATCACTACAATACATGGGAAGTTTCAGGGGCTGTCTGTCAAATCCGTCCAATCTTATGTACGAGAACTTTCTAAATTGGGTGAAGAAACTGCCATAGGTGCTGATCATTTTTCTTGCCTCATTTGAAAACCTCTTAGCAATGTCTCCTTCTAATAGCCTAACAATATACATAGTGAATGCATCATTCACTCTCCTGAAGTGATGATTGCTGATTTTCAAGCTCAACTATGGGTGATACATATAAACGGGGGCATCCTTTTTGTCATATATAGGGGAGAAACCCAACCATTCTCTATAGGCTGCAATGGAGTATATCAGATAGGAGGTCATGTAGAAGATTTGGGTTCTCTGTACATTGGCCAATTGCTCGGTCAGGCTATCACAAATGATTCCTTCCCAGTTCAAGTTCTTCTTCCCTTCACATATAATGTTGATATAAGGGCACATCCAAAAGTGAAACTCATTGGTGGAGGGAATTTCCATAATCATGGCGAGGAGAGTGATGATATCAGACAATTTGTCATGAAAATAAACCCTGAACATAGTTTTGGGAAGTCTCGAGGCTCCTTTCCTAGGGGTTTTTAGCCAACACTTGGCAATTCTGCTCTTGTATTTATCGTCATCTTGGTCAAAAAAGAGTCTATGTCTGGTCTCTAGTAAGATTTTTTTATTTTTCACCCATGGGAATTTTGAGAGCATTACGAATATAGTTTTCATCCAGTCGTGCCAACACATGAACTTGTGGATCAATAATCTCTAATGTCTCTGCATCAAAATAGGAACTATAATCTTGTACTATGTTAGCACATTGAACTAAGATGGGAAAACCACCTACCGCTGCAATCCCGCTATCCTTAATTAACTGAACCATCGGGGTAGGGTTCTGACAGTTGATTCGGGCCAAGAAATCATCTAAGTCTAGGTGTTGAACATCACTATCGTCAATGTTTGGCATGACTGTATCAAGGGAAGACATGTGTTCATGGCCTTTGAAATTGATCTTCATCTTGCGGCTAGGGAAAAATATTACTCGTGAGGAAAGGTTCCTTAGTTCTCTGATTAACACCTTGATGTCTCACAACTTATCTCATACCTGCAGATTTGAAATCAATGGAACAGGACTCGACCAGGGCTAGGAATGGCAGAGGAGAGAAAATGTGAATGGTCAATAGCAATTTGTAAGTGAGGTGGTGAAAATGGCTAATTACCCAAGTATTTATAAGTATTTAGGCTCAAATAGGTGGGTGGGGCAAAATAAATAAGGTAATTAATATTTTATATCGACACCAAAATAGTGAAAATCAAATAAGTCAGAAAAAATTGGCACGACTGTCTCGAGGGACATCGGGACAGCTGGGACACTATACAATTTTTGGGTTTGCATTAAAATGTTGCATGATTGTCCCAAGAGACATTGGGACATGTGGGACGCACATAGACGAAAAATCCACAGCGAGTGGGAGTCGAAAAAAGTGGGTTTGTAGGGAAATGGTGGTTGAGCGACACTCGGGACACACGGGACAAATAAAGCCGATACACCCGCAACATATAAAAATCAGATAAGTCGGATGGAAATGACCCGGGCCGAGCTTGGGACTTTGGGACAGAAAGGACGCGCAAAGCTGAAAAAGCCATGGTGTAATGGAAATCAGGTAAGTTGGAGAGTACCGACACAGGCTGCACACGGGACATTAGGACAACCGAGATGTGCAAAGCCGAAAAAGTTGACAATGAAAGAAAAAAAGACCATGAAGTCAAAATGTACCATCGAGGAACAGAGGGTATGAGTGAACTTGGGACATGTGGGATAGCAAAATCTGAAATACCCACAAAAGACTGAAAAGACCTCAAAACTCAAAATTTTGAAAAATGACTAACTGTTTAGGACTAGTTCTGTCACAGAGGACTTCCATAGGGTAATTTAGCAGTCATCAATCCTGACAAAATTTTGAAAAATGGAGGGAAAAAGTTTACAACATTTGGGAAGGTGACAACAAATATTAAAGAAAATGGGAAAAAATGAAAGAGAAGCGAGTTGTTATAGATCCAAGTGAAGTTATTTTGGTATTGTTTATGATATGAATTTCATTATCATTATGCTCTATTATAGTCTTATTTACTACTTAATATAAGCTTTATTATGAGCTAACTGTAGTAAGAAACCCACCCGTTGAATTGCGGTTGGGGGATGTTTTGCTAACGTGGACGCCGAAGATGGAGGAAAGTTCTATAAAAAATCTAATGGCGCGAAATGTTGGTGAACATGATATCGATATGGCAATGGTGTCGAATCGTAGTTAAATTTGGCATTCGTTTATACGTTATTCATGATTTTTAGTTGTAGAATAGTTTAAAAATTCTTAACAAACCACTATTTATTGTCATTTTTTATGAATACTTATATGCGAATTATATAATTATATATTTAAAAAATAAAAAAATAGAAATGATTATTTTTTATATATTTTATTAATAATCTATAAATAACGATATTTTATATTTTTGAAGGATAATACCATCACTGAAAATTTGTTTGACAGGCATAACGCCTGTCAAATTTAACCACGGTGTTGAGAACATACCAGTTGTATGACACTCAGCCACAGGTCATTCTGCACATACGCCAATGCCTTGTCCATAGAACCTTTGATTCTCAGCCGCAGGTTGTTCTGCACATACAGAAACGCTTTGTCCATTAGAACCTCCATGTCCATTATCTACTTTGCGGACTCTCTACTTTCTACCAACAATGTTAAGACTATTAGGGCATGGTCCCATGGAGCTGTTATAGGTGTTATTTTTCTAATGCAAGTGGTCTTGTTGTCTAAAATAAGCTCACTGTTATTTTTGGTCAACTAACCTCCTTTTTCCCCCTTTTGTGCTTCAATCTGATTTTTTTATACATTTTAAGCACTTAAGGTTTCCTGAAAACATCTTCATCAGATAGGAAATTTCTTCCCCTTTCCGAAGATATAAAGAATTCCTTCTGACTCCTCATATTTTGCAAATGGAGGGCCAACGGGCCTTGGAAGGATTTTTTGCCAAAAGTGGGTCAGCGAGTCTGGGGAAGACTTTTTGCCAAGGGGAAGATTGCGGATTGGTGGGGAGGTGGGAGATATTTTTGCATTTTTTCACTTTTTGCAAAAGGCGCAAGTGGAAAATGCAAGCCGGCGGGCCCGGGGATGATTTCTTTTGCTAAGCGTGTCTGTGGGGGTGCGGAGGAAATTTTTCCCAAGTGTAAATTTAGGCCAACGGGTCTGTGGGGGATTTAGGAACTTTTGTACTTTTCAAAAAATGGCACATTTTTCAAGTGTGGGCCCATGAGCCCGCAGAGTCTTTTCGGTAAATGTAAAGTCGCAAACCCGCGAAGGTGCCACGTGCCTCAACAATGCAACAACAAAGGTTAAGCCCAAAGGGTAGTCTCAAAACAAGCGCGTGCCTCATCGGCACAACTTCAAAGATAGAATCCAAAAGTGGTCCCCAAACATGTGTTAGCTCTCCATGTGTCTCGAGTCAGGTACAGTGTCTACGCCAACAGGGGGGCTTGGGCAGAATACAAAGGAAATAGATGGGCCCGCGGACAACGCCATGTGTCTCTTTGACGTAACTTCAAGATTGTAGAGGAGGGGGTGAAACCTTAAGATGTGCAGGGCTGCCATGTGGATATGTGTGAACAAAATCAAGACCCGAAGTACCTTCAAGCGGCCATATCTTTCGATCAAAAGCTCAGAATCGAGCCGGAGGGGACATTTTAGAGAGCTCTCGGCACCTGCTACCCACCTGCCACCATTAATGTTTCGACATACCATTTTAAAGGCCGTCAAGTCTCCCACCTGCCACCATGATGAAGAATGGGCCTCCTTTCTTTCCTAACAAGGAACAATGACTAGGGCATGGGTGTTACAGCAAGATTCATCATTATGGTAGGGGAATTCAATACCCCTTCAGGGGCGGTTGGAACAGGGTAGGATTTTTTCCCTCCTTTCCCTCTCTCATTCTTCCTATATATTATACAAGAGGGAAAATTTCAAAGGGTTGGACATTTTGGTTTTGCAGCATCCCTTCTTCTCTAGTCTGCAGATGAATTCATGGAGTTCAAACCCTCCATTAAGACTGTAATTTAAGTTTTACCTCTTCTCCATTGTAATGTTCCGTATCAATTTGTGAATCAATAATACATGTTTGTGTATGATTTCAACCCTCTCTTGTGTTCATTGACTTTGTTTTGGGCTTTCATTGGAATATTGGTTATCTGTGCATGATGGTTGTATTACATTTTAATGGTCCATGTTTAATAGAAAATGCTGGTGTTCAGCATTCCTGTCAGTGCATCACCTCCATTAGATGTAGGTTTTAATTTCTTGCATCTCCTTAACCCTGTCTCCTTGGTAAGTTAGAGTAGGATTTAGGATATGACCTTTCTACAATCTGAATGTATGCACCCAAATAGAGGAATAGGATCCGACGTTGATCCAGAGAGCTCTCTTGACTCACAAATTCCCAAACTTTGAGAGATGATCTATGTTG
The DNA here is from genome assembly GCA_019776745.2 of Taxus chinensis. Taxonomy (NCBI): domain Eukaryota; kingdom Viridiplantae; phylum Streptophyta; class Pinopsida; order Cupressales; family Taxaceae; genus Taxus; species Taxus chinensis. Next base: position 235,685,474 of record CM034148.1, on the reverse strand, counting down.
TGCAGTCACACAGAGGATATTAACCCATCCAAGTTACTGATTTCAGGGGTGTTATGATTCTACCTCAACAGCTCTAGCTCACTCGGTGGGACTAAGAAGTCATCATTTTAGTTTTATCAAGATTGATGTGCACTTGTTGTAAACTTCCCCAGCTTGTAAGAAGTTTATGAAATTACACATCTAGTGACTCCAATAGAGGCAGAATCCACTGGTTTCAGCATTTTAAGTCTTGTCAAGTTCATGAGAAGAATAAAAACTAGGTCAAGAACTAGGGAAGAGGGGCTATTTTTCTATCTGCATTTATCTCTAAATAGAGCAAGAAGAGGGAGAAGAGCCCAAAGGTATCCATCTCCACCAAGCTAGGACATTGTTAATGCCTCCACCTAGTAGGCCTTTCATTCAATCAACTAGAGTTCCTTCGATCCAATCAGGATGGCACAACCCAACCCCTATGTCAACTTCACTGGCAGCAGCCCACTCACTCTCAATGCACAAAATCCAAGTTCCATTTGCAACATTGAAGAGCATTCCATATTTCACTGGAGAGAACCAGACTACTCCTATTGACCACATTCAAGACATTGCAAATGTCTGTGCAATTCATGAAATCATTGAGATAGGACATTGCAGTCAAATTGTTAGTCCTCTTCATTCAAGGGTAAAGCTTTACAATGGTTCAGGATTCTAACAACAGGCTCTATTTAGAATTGAGACCATCTGTGCACATCTCTTCAAACTCAATTTGGAGAAAAGGGGGATAATCTATCCTTGTTGGAACAACTGACAACAATCAAGAGGGCTCCTAATGAGCAGTTGACCGACTTCAACTTCAGATTCCAGCGAACGTGGGATAGGATTCCGGTGGCCATGAGACCAATAGACGAAGGTGCTTTTCTATACTTCCTTAGAGCTTTAAATTTTGATATTTCCATGATGATTCAATCAATGGGAGGTATAACTTTACCCGCATCATATAACATTGTTTATTAGAGCTGAAAAAATGTACTTAATCCAGGTTGGTAAACTTACACCTAGGCCACCTACGTCTCTATATCTAGAACTAGGAGCTCCAAGCACTAGTCAAACACCCACATTAGCTCCCATACCTACTCCAAGGAATCAGAGTTCAGCTAAATCTTCCACCTCATCTTCTAGCTCCTCAAATGAGCTCCAAGAAGTCTTGAAACAACTGCAGAACCTAGGAAACAAGATAGTGACTATCAAGAGACAACAAGCTCAGAGTTCTAGGCCATATCAGCCTCAAACTCAGTATCAAGCTAGTCCTCCCATACCAGTAAAATAAACAACCAAGTCATGCCACAAATCAAAATATTAACTAAGGACAACCTCAAAGCTACCAAGCCATTCCAACCATATAATCCAAATGCAACTTCAACATCAAAAGTGTTAGTTCTAACACAAAAAAACATGGAACAAGAGTATGAGTGGTGTTACCCCTGCATTCTACCTCACTGTCAATCAATGTGTTTCAATGGTGCGCTAAACCAGGCCTTGATGGTACAAACCATTGGTGTGTCCCAAGAACCTAGTCAAGAGGAAAATCAGTAGCAAGAAGCTCAGTAAGAGACACCTCCAACTGAAACTATGCTGGTTAATTTGCAAACAAAATACTTTTGTGGAGTTAACCAAGCCCCTTCTCAAAGTGTAGCTGTCAATACACATTCCAAGAAAAGGAATATTAGAGAGGGAAAATCATCAATTCAAATAATCCACAACCCTCTATTACTCCACAAGGTATTGAAAATCAAAGTGCAGCTCCCAATGTGCAAGAGTCAACCCAAGCCACCTCCTAGACCAGCTCAAGCACCAGTTGTAACAACCCATGTGCAAGAGAAGAATATGCAAGGAAAAGGGAGAAAAAGGATAGCTCATCCCCATTCAACATCATTGAGAAAATGAAGAAAACAAATGTAAACATCTCAATGTGGGAGTCATTGGCTATCCCAGGAAAAAGAGACCTATTGCAAGCTGCTATGGCAAACTGGTCAGCGTCAAATCATCCACCCAATCAACAAGAGAAAGTGCTCACCAATGCAACTCAGCCTGAAAGGAAATCATGGAGGATCACAAAGGTAAGAATTTGAAGCCCCCTCCATTCTATATCTCATTGATCATTGGAGACAAATTAGTGCATAATTTGCATGATTGATTCAGGAGCAAGTAGCTCAGTAATGCCAAAAACAAATAGTTGATCAGTTGGGTCTTCAATATGAAGTCATTTCCAAAGGTGTGGTGTAATTAGATGGTACAACAGTAACAACAGTTGGAGTAATCAAAGATTTGAGCCTCACATTGCATGCATGTCCCAATGTGACTGTCTTGCAAAATGTATCAGTCATAGACTTTCCACCACACTTTGCATTGTGTTTGTCAAGAGACTTCACTGCTAAAATTGGAGGTTATTTTTTTGTTGATTGGTCATGCATGTTATTCAGAACAAGGTATGGAGCTAAGGCTACAATCATATTTGAGCCTATTGCAAACTTCCATATTGAGCCTCATACACTCGAGTCCAATCAATGCAAATTGTTCAGCCCTTGATCAAGAAGATTATCCAAGCACTCATGAAGTTGATACCAAAGTTGGATAGTATTCCAGACTTGACCCTTGATGAATGGGAAAACAAGAGGCATGATTTTGACCCTTACAAAGGAAATGGAAGAAGATGAATTGGGAGTCTATTTTTTACATGAAGAGAATCATCCTCTCCCTAACATCACTAAGCCAGACCACAAAGATGATAATGAGGTATGGAAGTTATTCTTTGATGGCTCAAGAAGTAGACAAGGTGTAGGAGGAGGAGCTATGCTTGTTTCACCTCAAGGTACAAAATATTACTTATCTTTCTGTTTCTAGTTTTCTTGCTCAAACAACACAGCTGAGTATGAAGCCTTGATTCATGGATTGCATTGGGCCAAGAGAGAGAGGCATTAAAAACTTACAAAGTGTTTGGCGATAGTGAGCTAGATTGTGAACCAAGTCCAGAGGACAAAATGCTGCCAAGAATGATCTGTTAAAAAACTACAAGAATCAGGTATGGGATCTCATTGAAGATTTTAAGGCACTCGACATAAATTCCATCCCAAGGAAGAAGAATGATGTAGCAGGACAGATTGGTAGCAATCCATCCCAAGGGTGACATTCGATGTTGTAGAAAGTATCAAGAGTGATAAATCTCAGCCCCATATCAAGGTGGTTGTAAGGCCAGCTGTTCCAGATAACAACACAAGTTGGAAAGTCTTCGAGAATGATCAGCAAATTGTCAATTTTCTACAAGAAGAAGCTGAGTTCTCTGCCAGAAACCAAGACAATTTGGAACAGCAGTATGGTGACCAAGTGGTGCAGCTGAGAACTTAACAAATTACCAAAAGGTCTTGTAACCTTGGAGTTAATATTCAACCCAAATGATCAATTCCAGAAGGAGAAAGCAAATATTCAGGTAAAGGGTGAAGATTTAGAGGCCATTTCCATAGCTGAAGGCAAAATATTGCGAATTGGCAAGGTAAGTACCTAACAAGAAAAATATGAATTTGTTCAACTTTGTCAAGAATTCCAAGATGTCTTTTGCTTGGACTTACAAGGATTTAAGAGGTTTCAACCCAAGGTTGGCACAACACACTATTGAATCTGGATCCTAAGATCTAAGCCTATCAAAAAGAAGCAAAGGCTAGTAAACCCTCACATTGAACCTCTCATGAGGAAAGAGTTGAACAAGTTGATTGAGGCTAGACATCATCTTTCCTATCAAACATTCCCATGCTCATGGGTTGATAAACCTTGATTTCCTCCTTCTTTGGAAAATAAATGGAGAAATCAGATTGTTGTGTAGACTTCTATTATCTAAATAGAGCATCACTCAATAAGGATCATTACCCACTTCCATCGATGGAAATAGATCTTACAAGGTTTGTATTTGTCTTTGAGTTAGGTTTTCGAAGTTTGCTAGATGGATACTTGGGTTATAATGAGATAATGGGTGAAAGAGGAAGATCGGTACAAGACAACCTTCACCATGAAATGGGGCACATATACTTACAAGAAGATGTTCATTTGGAACCCCGTCCAATGCCCAGCGAGAAACATTTTCAGTGAGCTATGGATATGGAGTTCTAAGGCTTGATTAACAAGATGGTGCTGGTATATCTAGATGAATAATCGTTGTCTTCTCAAATAATGCAAAAATATCACCTCTTTCAACCTCAAGGAAAGTATTTCTCAAAGGTGCAGAAGGTTCGGAGTGTCATTGAATCCAAAGAAGGATGTGTATTCTTTGGAACATGAGCCAAGGATAAATTGTTTGGGCACACATTTTTTTGGGCAAAGAGATTAAGGGTTAAACAGTTGATCCTGCAAAGAGTTGAAGCCATCTGTGTTATGTTTGTGAAGAGCCTAAAGAGAGCGGTCAAGTTAGAGTGTGGTAACAAGCTTCTATGTTAAAAACGTGGGTATTTTCAAAGAGGTCAGCAAAGCCCGCTCGGAAGGAACTGGGTCAGGGGGGTTCTTGCCGACTAGCCCATCACAAGTTTCAAATATTTTCAAGGTGGTTTATTAACTTGGGGTAATCCCCGCATAACCGTTATGGGCCACAAGGCCAATTCATGGCCTAAGGTACCCATTGCACAAAACGGGCCTCGTTCGGTTATGAAGGTTTATGGGACTTTAATTTTTTTGCCCCCAGAAGTTCTTGACAGTCACACGGTTTTGCCCAAAACTCAAATGGAAGCAAGAAGGAAAAGATGAGTTTAAGGCCCGCGTCGAATAGAGGTACAAGCAAATGTATTGCATAGTGTTTTGAGCAGCGGGCGGCAGAAGAATTCTTAGAGTTTGTTGGAGCATTTGCTCAAAAATTTCTCAAAGGAAAAAGTTCATGCTATATGAGAGAGCGGTGGCGGGTCTAATCAAAATCTGAGCACGTGATTCTTGGTGGCGCCATAGCCCAAATTGGGTCGAAAGGAACGTTAAGAATTTTTTTCTCCTTTGGGGAAAAATGTTGAGAGCATTATTTTGAGCTCTGCAGCCTCCATGAACTAATCAGATGTTGTAATGAGTTTCTGCATTAGTTTCTACTATTGCGATTGTGCAAGGGATTATTCCGCAGTTTTTTGACCTCTTGAATTTCCTAACAATTGGTGAGTCAGAGGGCAATTCGTTGCTGAACGCATTGAATCACAGGGAAAGTTTTTTAGCTCTCAGTGGGAGATATGGCAGATGACGTGCAAGACTCTAGCGGAAGGGAGCAAATTTAATGGGCAGAAAGTTGGTTTTTGTCTTTTAATATACCTGCCACAAGCTACTGCTAGTGTAGGCAGAACACCCTTTATCAGAAAGGACCTGAGCCGCATAACTCAGTTGTGGGCCAATTGAGAAGGTGGACACTTGTCCACCTCATGAAAGATGCGGCGGAATTTAAACATGTTGATGAGACCATGAAAATTTTGCACTTTGGCCTGGGACAAAAATATCTATGTTTAGACCCTGCATCTGTCAGTATTAGGGAGTTCCAATGCCTGGGTGCTGCGGGCTGCAAAGACTACAAAAGATCTAATGGGGAATGCATTAGGAGAAATTGGATGAAGAGTGAAACCCAGATACCTCTGGCCAGAGATAGATTTCACATGAAAAAATTTGCCACTAATTGAAGACCCATTAAAATAGTTCCCAGTAGCAGATCATTACTAAATCGATTTCAAAAGGTTGTGATTATGGATAGCTTCGGTATACAATGCAACAATTTGGTGAAGGATAGATCCCCCCTTTCCATTGAAAGCATTAAGCCATCATGCATTGCTGGATTTCACCTGGAGAAATTTTGGAAAAACTTCATTTCACTGGTAATGGTGGTAAGTAAATCATATTTCTATTAGCTAACTCGAAGTCGAATTTTTTCTCAAGCCGCCATGGTTTTCTTCTCTAGGGGTCATTGCTAAAGAGGAATAATCTGCTGATTATTTGAAAAAGCTCCAGGGAATCTTCTACTTCAGGGACTCCTTTGACATGCGAAACTCAGAGGGATTTCGAAGAAAAGAGGAGAACCGTGGAAGAATCATAAGATTGGGGCAAGGTCAAAATCCAAGCAACAAGATTGTATGCTGGAATTGTGGAAAGCCACTCTATTAAAATGGATTTTTTGGGAGAATTCGGGATAAGAGATTAACAACAGGCGAGAGAATCCAAGAGGGCAAATGTGGCATCGGGTTGCTATGTCAGGGATGCTTCTGATTCTTTCTTTGCATAATATTACTAATCTTGGGTTATAGATGAACATTGATTGATTCTTTGTAATGCTATAGTGGATCAGACACTTGCTCTATACGTGGTTCCTGTAGATATCAATGCCTTCTGGCTGTGAATCTTAGTGAGCAGGATCTAGCAAACCTATGGCTTAGATCTTTGCACACTGTTTGGCCTTTTGGATCATAATGCCTTAGTATCAGCTGGTAGTTGGAAGAATATCAATAAGCTCTATGGGTGTATTGTCCAACCCCTTTTTTACCATTTTGCACCTACCAATTTTGATCTTTTCAATTAAAGAATGATTTTTTACATCTGAGTTGCATTGAAGGAATGTAGGGGTGTTAACAACAGAGTGAGGAATTTCCAAGCTGCATTCTTTTGAGTGCTATCACCTCCCTTAGCTAAGAATTCTGATTTCCAATTTCTCGTCAGGACGAAGTCATATGGACAGATTTAGAATATCATTCATCAGGATTAGATCCTTTGGAGGAAGATAAGTTGAAGAGTCTGAAGAGGGATAGGAACCAGCCTCACGAATTTGTTTGAGATCTTAATTCCTACCAAGGTGTCCACTTGAGGAAAAGATTAAATTGACTATGTGGCAGCCTCACATGGATGCTCCTTCGTGGATCAGTGAAGGGTTGAGTATTGCTCAGTGGAAATCAGTCTCCAGGTGGGTGATTGTTATTTTGGTGGGGCCTAATTTCATGTTAAAGTCTTACTATGTGTTACACGCGGGTATTTTTACAGTGGTCTTGTTTGCAAACTGAGCGTCCCAAATTCGTGAGGAAAAGAAATGGATAAATCAAATTTTCATGTGTGGACTTTCATTAACCCATTGGTAATGGGCATTCCACTCAGCTTATGGGCTACTTTGCTTTGACCCATGTTTTCCGGTACCCATCTACTTTGTAAAAACCACCTTTTTTGGTTACCCATAGGACATGGTTATGAGCTCGATTTCTCATTTTGGAACTGGCCCTCTAGGTTTTGATTACGGTTTTGTGAAAATGTGCTCAAGATCAGTTGTCTATTTACTTGGAAGCTTCATGCTATGATAATGGGGGTACATATGCTTATACTGTAGATGCCATTTGTTTGGCAAATTTCGGCTGTGACATTTTGTAGAGTCTGTTGATCATTAGCTCCAAATGGCTTAATCTACAAGCATAGTATTGATTCTATCGGTACGCTTGATATAACCGTCTTTTCAATGTGAATCGTTGGTAGACGAAGCCCAAATTGGGTGTCCACCTTCACGTTATGTATTGTCGAAGACTGTTGTAACGTTTGATTCTGTCATCGAATTTCAGAGAAGTGTAATAATCTCTGGAACATGAGGAGGCATACTTATTGCGACATTGTCTGTAAGAGATCTAGGGTTCCGCATTTGGATTTATCCTTTGAAAGTGCGTTGAAGCAATTCGAACACTTCCATTGCCACAACACAAGAAGTATATCTAAAACTTATTTAGGAAGAATAAATTTTGTTCACAAGATTTGTGCCTGATTTTGCCACTCTTGTGAATGCCTTTGACCAATGATGTTGAAGAATATTCTTGCATTGAAATGCATAACAGAAGGAAAATATATGTTTTGAGGCCATCAAGTCTTGCACGATATCACAAGCCCTCAGCTCTTATTAACCCAGAGTTTTCCTAAGGAGCCTTCATGTTGTATGCTTTTGGTGGGTCAGACACAATCTCATTTATCTTGGTTTCAGCCTAACATAGGAAGGTTCAGAATTTGACATATTTTTCTTCAGTCAGAGCTTGGATAACATTATGAAGTAAGGTATTTTTTCATTGAAAAAACATGTCCTTACTGTCATTAGGAGTTTTGAAGAAGTTCAAACACTTGGTCTCGAACAACAAGATTCAACTACTAGTGTCTCATGTTGGTGTCAAGGGATTTTATCCTGAACAAGGACTCTGAATGAGAAAAGAGTAGGTTAGATCACCCATGTAATGGAGTATGATATTGAAATCAAGGTGGCCAAGATGGTTTGTGGAAAAGGTCTATACAGAGCAACTCGCTTCCAAGCAAACAAATGAGGTCAGCTAGTAGAAGAAGAGGTTTGTCCCTATTAATGTAGAATGATCTAGGACAGCCAACTAACAATGCTCCCATTCCATGTTGGACTCAAGACTTGGTGCATTATCTCCAAATAGGTTTGTGCCCACTCCAAAAATGAGTAAAGAAAAAAGAGGAGGTACTTTAGATTACAAGCCATACTCCGTATGTGCTTGTTGACAATTGTTTTGTTCAAGAAGGGGGCATCAATGGTGTCCTATTAAGGTACATTCAGATAGTCCAAATTGAGAGGGTGTTACACGAGTTCCATGATGGAGAAGTCAGGAGGCCACTTTCCTCCATGAGTAACAACACTCAAAATTATGAAGGCTGGTTACTATTGGCCTACAGTGTTTAGTGATTTCTACTCATGGATCGAGAAATGCAAGAAGTGTGCATTCTTCAAAGGGAAGGAAAAATTAACAGCCATGCCCCTTCATCTAATTTCAGTAGATCATCCATTCATGCAATGGGGATTAGACTTCATTGGATTGATCAATCCAAATTCAATTCCAAGGCCACAAGTGGATACTCACAACAACTGAACTATTTCACCAAGTGGACTGAAGCGGTGGCACTTAAGGAGGAAAATGAATCCAAACATCTTGGATTTCTATGAAGGGATAGTCACTAGGTTTGGAGCCCCTACCACTATCATATCAGATAATGCATTGGGCATTCCTTGATACAAGGATCACTGAATGGGCTGTCAAGAATGGTGTATAACTCAGCACTTCTCTCAAACTATTACCCTCAAGGTAATGGCTAAGAAAAGTCCACAAACAAGAACTTACTAAGAATCATCAGAAGGACTCTTGATGAAAATCAGAGAACTTGGCACACAAAGCTCAAATCAGCTCTATGGGATGATAGGATCACACCCAAGTGGTCTACAGGAAAGCTATGCATTCCAGCTTGTATATGGAAACAGAGGCAATATTCTTCCTATATCACTTGAGTTACCAGCATTGGAACTCATGAAACAGTTGGAACTAGCTGAGTTCGAGCCTATGGAAATCAGGTATGCAGAGCTAATGGAGTAGAAGAAGCAAGAGAACATGCAGTGTAAATCATGGAGAAGGATCAAGCACTTGATCAAGAAGAGATTTGACAAGAAAGGCTAAATCCAGGACCTTTCAAGGGGGGGACTTAGTTCTGAAGTGGATGCAGATCGAGAAAAACTAGGAAAACATTCCAAGTTTGATGCTATTTGGAGTGGTCCATACATGATCACTAAATGTAAAAGTAGCAATGCTTTCCAGGTTGGCTAAATTGGATGGCGAAGAATTGCAGATTCCACTCAATGGGATCTAACTTAAACACTTGCTACTAGAAGGAGAATTTCTCACCATTGTAAATATTAGTCTAGGATTTCAATTCCTCCAAGTGTGTATGCACATTGTCTTTTTTATAGTTTAGGTTTCATTTCCCTAAGTGCTCTGGTGCACATGCTCTATTACTTTGATGTATGCTTGTATGCAGTTCAATCTCACTCATGGAGGAGCGAAATACTTGTGCCACAAGGGGTTAAATTACGGTAGAGTGATCCATATTGGATATAGGTTTCTGGATGTTTTCATTGCACTCCAAAGCAACTAAAATAGAGTTTGCGAGAAAATCAAGATGAGGGAAAAGTTTCCAAGTTTCAGACAACTCTCTACTCTCACAAATCTTGAATCTTCAAGATTTCTTCTTGCATGGACATCAAGTGTGGAGGCAGCGGAAGGCAGGGAGTTAGCGTCATCAAGTGCAAGTTTTGGATTCAAGTTTCAAAAACAAGATCAGTATCAAGCTACCATCCATGACTTCATGCCCAATGGATACACTAAGGCAACTATTCATTCACCTAGCAGGAAAGTGATCCCGTGAGTCACCAAATTGTTATCCTAATTTTACGGCCAGGAATAATTGGTTGAACACGACCTTGCACAGAAAAAATGGAAGAGTCAGCCCAATTGTGTGGACTCACATTCGATCCCAAAAACATCTTCATCAGATAGGAAATTTTTTCCCCTTTCCGAAGATATAAAGAAGTCCTTCTAACTCCTCATATTTTTCAAATGGCGAGCTGACGGGCATTGGAAGGATTTTTTGCCAAAAGCAGGCCAGCGGGCCAGGGGAATACTTTTCGCCAATGGGAATATTGCAGACTGATGGGAGATATTTCTACATTTTTGAACTTTTCATAAAAGGAACAAGTGGAAAATGTGGGCCGGCAGGCCCAGGGATGATTTCTTTTGCTAAGCAGGTCTGCGAGGCCGCAGAGGAAATTTCTCCTAAGTGTGAATTCGGGCCGACGGGTCTGCAGGGGATTTTGGAACTTTTAGGCTTTTCACAAGATGGCACATTTTTCATGTGTGGGCCCACAAGCCAGCAAAGTCTTTTTGCCAAATGTAAAGTCACAGACCCGCAAAGGTGCCACGTGCCTCAACGGTGCAACTCCAAAGGTTAAGCCTAAGGGGCAGTCTCCAAACAAGCATGGGCTTGCCACGTGGTCAAAGTCAAAGAAGGGGACATAGCCAATCGTAGAATCGACTAAGTATAAAAGAACTGACGGAAGGTGCCACATGTCTCATAAGTACAAATTCAAAGGTGCGGTCCAAAGCAGGGACTCAAACAAGTGCTAGCTCTCCACGTGTCAAGAGCCCAAAAAGGCAGAATCAGCCGTTAAAATGTCTAAACAAAGGCAAACCAGCTTAAGCCTCCACGTGCCTCATCGGCGCAACTTCAAAGATAGATTCCAAAAGTGGTCCCCAAACATGTGCCAGCTCTCCACGTGTCTCAGGTTAGGCACAGTGTTTCCACCAACAGGGGGCTTGAGAAGAATACAAAGGAAATAGATGGGCCTGCGAACGATGCCATGTGTCTCTTCGACGCAACTTCAAGAGTGTAGAGGAGGGGGCGAAACCTTAAGATGCATGGGGCCGCCATGTGGATATGTGTGAACAAAATCCAAACCTGAAGTACATTCAAGCGGCAATATCTTTCGATCAGAAGCTCGGAATCGAGCCGGAGGGGAAATTTTAGAGAGCTCTCGGCACCTACTACCCACCTGCCATCATTAACATTTCAAAACACCATTTTAAAGGCCGTCAAGTCTCCCACCTGCCACCATGATGAAGAATGGGTTTCCTTTCTTTCCCAGCAAGGAACAATGACGGGGGCACGGGTGTTACAGCGAGACTCATCATTGTGGCAGGGGAATTCAATCCTCCTTTAGGGACGGTTGGAACAGGGTTGGATTTTTCCCTCCTTTCTCTCTCTCATTCTTCCTATATATTATACAAGAGGGATAATTTCAAAGTGTTGGACATTCTTGTTTTGTGCCCTCCCTTTTATTTGTTTTGCGGGCAAATTCGTGGAGTCTCAAACCCCTCCATCCAAATTTCAATGTAATTTCTACCTCTTGGCTGCTGTAATGCACTGTATCAATTCTTGGAGCAATAGAATAATTTCGTGGATGATTTCAACCCTCTCTTATGTTTTATTACTTCTTCCTGATCCCTCATTGCAATCTTGGTCATCTGTGCATGGACATTGTTTCACATTTTAATGGTTTTTGTTTAAAGGAAATGCAAATGTTCAGCATTCCTTTGGTGCATCACCTCTATTAGATTAGGTTTTAATTTGTGCATCCAATTAACTCTGTCTACTTGGCAAATTGGAATAGGATTTAGGATAGACCCTCTGCAATTTGAACGTGTGCACCTGAATAGAGGAATAGGATCCGTCCTTCATCCAGAGAGCTTCCATGATTTGCAAAGTCCCACACTTTGGGGAAAGCTCCATGTTATGCAATCACACTGGATACCCCAATCAAATCTGAGGCAATTCAAGGGTGATGTGATTTTGCAACAACAGGTCCCATGCTGAATTTTTCTACCAGCTACAGGAAACAATGGAATCTTGACCTAGAAAGTAGGCGCTCCACATTTTTTTCCCGTTCAACTTAAGGGGTAACTGGAGAGAGGGGGCTGATAATTTCCTGCTATAGTTTAGGTGTTTTTATATCAATCTGGCAACACACATGCATTCCCGCCACTTTTTTCTTGTTAATTTGGAGGAAATTTTTCTATTTATATACCTGCATATCAACATTATTTGTAAGCAGTTCTTTGGAGGTGGATACGTGAACATTGATAAAAAAATCATCTTGCAGTGCTTTGGAGCACAATGAGGAGAATCATGGCAAGTTGTTGACAGTGGGCAAAATCCTGACAAGTTTCAAATAGTGGGTAGAATTATAAAAAGTTTGAGGTAAGTAATTTTGCACTCCACATACTTTAATATTTCACAGACTACCAATTCAGGAAAATAAATTCATTGCCTTACCATTCTCTGTATATAATGTTGAATAGTGCTTCATAAAGGTTACTAGAAGGCACTTGGGAATGATCTGTAATATCTATGAATAGAGTTCAGAAAAACCTATATATATATCTCCAATAATAATTCAACTTTTTTGGATGCATAACTATCAACATATGGCTAGGGTATGTTGTACTCCATTTTTTTTTGTGTTAGTTGTAATTAAATTTGCTTCAGCTTGGTTTGTATGAATATTCACGATGAATCTAATTTAGCCTTGAATATAACTTTTAAAATGCATATATAACAATAGTTTGGAACTGTTACGCAAACACCCAATATGTATGATATGATATATTCATGTCCACAACACGTTTATGTAGCTTATATAATTTCCATGGTTTTATCTTCATCCAAGCAAATCATGAGTAAATCACTTACTTTGCATTCCTTAAATGCCTTACTTCTCAAACAAATCCATTTTTATTCTATAAGTTGGATCAACGAGGAATAAATATTCTTAAACATGGTCATAAGGTCTAAACAAGGGAGTACCAAATTTGAACAATATACAAGATAAATGGAAAATAGATCCTCTCCGGGGATTCCATAAGCAAGGTCTTATTTTCCAAATTGGCTTGCCCATGACTAGAAAAAACTTTTACCTATTGATATAGTGGATTTATTGTTAAAAATAATTAGGTTGGATCTTAATTTTCTAAACTAATATTTCAGACAAGCACAAAGATCCTGCAGATTACATAAATATATTTGGGATGCATCGGATATGCAAGGAGGATGTCATTTCATTAAAATTTATTACAACCACTGCTATATAGGAAAGAGAAAGCATTCATGAACTTAAAACAATATGGCCAGACTCAATAAAAAGTGAGCGTAAACATTATTTTTCAGTTCACGACCAAACCAGATGCCAAGCTGGTAGGCCTATTTGAGGAAGCCCGCAAGGGAATTCCTATCCATTAAAATGATTTGTATCATTCAAATTTTATACCCCAGATATCGACATCACGACCAAGCTGAGTGGTGAATCGAAACTTGCAAATACACATACACCCTTAATAGTCACAAGAATCTTCCTAGTTGAGACTAAGCTAAGATGATTGCAGTCATATAAATGTTTACTCAAGATATAGTTTGAGGTCTTGTTTAGCTAACAAAGGTTTCCCCTTGTACTTGCATATGCTCTGGCTTGATAATCATCTCTAACTATGAGAATCCAAATGTGTTTAGCAAACAATGGTCTTTGTCATATAAGTGTGATTTCAAACTTGTCAATTCATTCTAGCATTACAACCTAGTGCAAATTCAAGCTCAACAAAAAATACTAAATAACAAATAATTAATGCCTATTCAACTCAAAATATCAGGGTACCTTCTAAACCGTATCCCATTTTAGTGAAGGTCCTTAGGTTCCTTTCTTGTTCAAGTTGGTAAAGACCATTGTATAAACCAATTAATTGTGGCAAATGCATATAAAATGTTCCAGTGACTTAGATCAATAAGAAATTATGTGTATTTTAATCTTACATTATGTGTATTTGAATCACTGCTGAAATTATGTGTATTTGAATCATATGCTGGTGAGTCACTATGAACCTCAAGTAAACAAATTTGTAATAAAAAATCTTTCATACTTTTAGTTCTTGTTTATTAATGGTATAGTCTGTTCATTTGTTTCGAATTTTCATAATTTAGGGCTTTCTTATTGTCTATTCATTCAATTTTTTCAGTTGATAATTGTTATCAAAAGAGAGTCTTTGTCCTTTAAGTTTATCCTGAACTTGGTGAACTACATTGTTCTATTTTTATTGTTTTCTCTTCTGAAAATTGTGTTTGTTAAACGAGGAACCATTGTTTGTGAATAGGCATTTGATTCACTTTAAATTTGTAAGAAGCTATATCTCTCTTCTATTCGTAATTTTTTTCTTCTTTTCTTCGTTGAGGGTTATGGGAACAAGGATGGTGATGTCTTTTGAAAAACACCCACTAGGATGTAAGGTCAAAATAGAAGACGAGGACATCATTTGAAATAGAAATGGTGACATCCTTTTGAAATACAAGTTGTCATTCAGTATCAGAATGTGGGAGTATATGACCAAGGGTATTGCCATGGTTCGTTCAAATATAGTCATTAGGACATGTAGGTACATGCTAGAACGGTTACTTAACCCAAGTTTACTATGATCATTGATCATGAATTTTTATAATCAGGGTGCCTTTTTTGAAATAGTGCAATGTAGTATATTAGTGAATCACCATGCATATGAATGTAGAAATTGAAAAACTATGTGAGTCTTTAAGGTCAAAGCTTGCTTGTGTTCTATTTTAATTGATCAAGACTATATTTAAATTTGGGTATGTGGGTGATTTTTAAAGTCGAAATAATTGGTGATAATGATTTGTTTATCTTTACATTATGTGTATTTAAATATTTGACTGTGTATTTTATTGCAGGTTTAAGCGAAGGTTTTTTCCTTCTTTGTTGTCATGGATAAATCATTATATCATCCAAATCCAGTGAAGGGTGGTTTTAGGAGGTTCACTGCAACGCTTTCACAAAATGACATACAAGATGATGATATATATTATATATATGATGACTACCCTTATTGTGTGCCAAGGACACAAATGAGTAATGGAGAAGTAATCATCCCTACTTATGTTCCAAGTACATAAAAGAAAATTGACGATATCAATGATAACATACCTACAAATGGTATCCACTTGGAACATATCAATGAATCCCCTCTTCATCATGAAAATATGTCAACCAAAGATCCACATAGCCAAGGAAATCAACCTTCAATTCCCCCTGCGCAAAAGGGTAGGGCTCGTTGGAGCATCGCAGACACTATCGTCCTTATTGAAGCAAAATGTATTGAGAGAGAAACCCAATTCAACGGCGGAACAATGAAAATAACTATAACAAGAAGTGATAAATGGAGAATTGTGGAAGATTATTGTTGTACTCATAGACTCCTCCGCACAACGAGTCAATGTCGAGATCGGTGGGAGCATGTGTTGCCTGATTACAAAAGAGTAAGAGACTATGAAGCACATATACCTTTTAGGCATGACAGTTATTGGAGTATGACAGGTCGAGAGAGAACTAAAAAGAATCTTCCAACAAACTTTTCCATGGAACTCTTTGATGCCATGGATATTGGCTTTGGTAATGATAGAGCTATCAATCTTGGTAAAATATCGATTGATACTTCTGACACATAGTATGCATTCATTGAGGATGGGTCTTCTCCAATTGAAAATGAGCCATTGAAAGAGTGTGAGACACCGGCAATGACTGGTGAAAGTTCATTGAATACCGGAAAGGAAAAGGAAAAAATTTGAACAAGTAAAAAACAAACAGCAAGCAAAAAAAACAAGTATTAAAGACAACATTGTTGAAAGAAACAAGCTAGTGATTTCTACATTCCATACGGCTGAAGAGGGGTGTATGAAACGCCATGCAATAGATTGTGAAAGGGAAGATAAGAATTAGAAAAGACTGATCAAATTAGAGGAGAAAAAAATTAATGTGCAAATGAATATGGTTTCATCTATAAGTGTTATTGGACAAGTAATACTGAAGATGACAAAGTCATTTTCAAATGATAAATAATTCTCCAAATCCCATACTTGGATTATATTGTTGTCATTTTTTTCTCGTTAGTGGATCTTCTAGTTACTTATTATGAGACTGAAATAAATATATTAATAAAGATGTATTTGAAAATTGTTTATTTTACTTGCAAATTATGAAAAATAAAACTATCTTGTTTCAACATCCAAATGTTGTTACATTGTTGTCAATTTTTAGTGAAGTTTCTAGATACTTGTTATGGGATTGAAATAAGTACATTAATAAAGAAGTATTATAAAATTGTTTGTTTTACTTGCTACTTATGAAAAATAAAACTATCTTGTTTCAACATCCAAATGTTGTTATATTTTTGTCGTTTTTTGTTGTTTCGTGGATGTAATAGTTACTGGTTATGAGACTGAAATAAGTATATTAATAAAGAGGTAATTGAAAATTGTTTGTTTTACTTGCTAATTATGAAAAATAAAACCTTCTTGTTTCAACATCCAAATGTTATAATCTTGTAACATTTAAAATCCAATTGTATTTCAATAACTTGTAATTTAATTTAATTTAATTTAATTATAAGCCTTTAACTTTCTATTTGTCAGTTGTATCATCATTTTTTATTTGACATATTTTAATGGTGCATTCTTTTGTATGTTTTTTTGAAGGGAGAAGAACAATGTTTACATTATCCATCTTCAACATTATCCATTTACATACAATGAATCCTGCTTCAATAGAAAAAATGAAATTATTTCTTCGAAATGCATCAATTACTTTTCAATTAGCATTGCAAATATGGAATGATCTTCTAGATTCAACCAATATGCAACTCATTTTAAAGAAGCGTAAGGGAGATTCCTCAACTATGGACGTATATGACATGGAAATGGAGGTTATTGCTGTCATTTTTGGACAACAGAGTCAAATCCTTGATGTAGATTTATATCCTTCTGCGTGGGAAGGAAGGATACAAGGTGAGTGGTATATTAAACCACATTTTATACACTGGTGGAACCACTATATTTTTGAAGTAAGATGTGATGATCAATGTTTCCGCATAGCATTTTTAGGATACCTTATATGTTATTTCAAAATATTTGTCAACTATTGAATGATGACCTCAAACAAGGTGAAATACCTCTATAAAAGGCAGGGTATTTCCAGTTGAAAAACAAGTGGCCATGGGAATGTTAAGATTGACATCTGGAATGAAAATGGTTAACATTAGTGAGTTGTTTGGTTGTGGAAAGTAAACAACAGTGAGAACTGTGAATAAGTTCATAAATATCATGTACACTCGGTTTAAAGGTCATGTTCAATGGCCAAGTGAGCATATGGCATTAGGGAAAGTAAAAGAAGGCTTTTGTAAAAAATGAGGTTTTCCAAATTATTTTGGGGTTATAGATGTAACCCACATTCCAATCCGACTTCCTCCTAATGAGTGTTCATCTAATTGGTATGATCAAGATCATAATTATAGTATGGCATTACAAGTGATCATTGACAGTAATATGCATTTCATGGATGTGTTTATAGGATGGCCAGGTTCTGTTAATGATTATAGACTTCTTCATAATTCAGATTTTTATAGAATGTGTGAATGAGGAGAGAGATTAAATGCTCTTCCAGTTCCTCTGGGCTCATTAAACATGAGGGAGTACATTATTGGTGATGGTGGATATCCATTATTGCCATGGTTAATCATGCCTTTTGGTGGATCTGTAACTACTACTCAAAGAGAATTCAATTTTAAGTTGTCATCTACACGCATTGTTGTCGATTGCGTGTTTGGAAGGCTAAAGCAATTATGGCGGATTCTAGAATCTAGAATGTGGTACCCAAATTTGGAAATGCTACCCAAAAGCATTCTTTTTTGTTGCATACTGCATAATATGGTATTAACGATTGTACAAGATGAGACTGATAAATGTGATGATGTTGCTTTTGAACATGAAAATAATATACCAACCACTAAAGTGGGTGATCCCGTTGCTACACTTGCTCGAGCAACCTTAATGGAACTTGTTAATGGAAATGCCAATAATGTGGACATGTAAGGAACATAGAATGAGAAGGGTATTTTGTTTTATTCATTATGTTTCCAATATATATGTATGATCAATTCGAGCTAGCAGGATGTAAAATTCAAATAACATGCTTCTAATTCATGTGTTTATCATGATGAAGTTCAATGGATTTTTTATTTTGTTGTAATCTCTTTGTACCATAGCTATTGTATGTAAGCCCTGTTATATTGAGAAAGTTGCAGCTATCTAATTCTATGTAATTTGTAATCTCTATTATGTCCATTCATCCATGGTACTTTGTAACTGTGCTCTTTATTTGTGTAACACACTCCAACAAGCACCTCGTTTGGTGTGTATAAATATATGGACATTATTTCTAGCAATGGAGGCATTGAAAAGAGGTTTCCTTGAAGTATATATATATATATATATATATATATATAAACATTCTCCAACTCATTCACATGGCACATTTTTATACAGACATCAAGGAATTTGCTTTTGGCTTGATTTATATATTTCAAGATTGCCTACATTGTAGCATTTTTTGCTTGAGTTGTTGTAGTTATATTCGTTGATTATTAGTTGTTTTGTGTGAATGCTCAGTAATTTGTGAAGGAAAATTTCATTTTATTGATGACCATATTCAGTTTCTGGCTATTTCTCTTCTGCATTTTTGCAGTTTACCTGCAATTTTTGTTGAGTGTGATTTTATTACCGGTACCTTAGTGCAGCCTTAAAAAGTTAGGGATATGTTTCGAGGGATTTTTTGGCTCCAAATCACACTGCGACAGTCCTTCTCGGTGGTAACTATTGCTATATTTGCAGTTGCTTCGCAACAAGAAGTGGAGAAAGAGAGCAAGTGTCCTCGTTGTAGAAGAAATAGATCTATTTGCAGATCAGATATCCAAATTAGAAGTTTATATTTGTTGTCATTTTATTTGCTTCAAATTCTTAAAGGATAGTGAAATCCTGCTTTCATCATCAAGGAAAAGCATACATACCATCATTTTCCAGTTATATTACATATGGGATCTTCATTATGCACGCTTTAAAAAGTCTCAGTATTTTATTACTTAATTATGTGCTTTGTAGCATCAATGAGAATTTTGTATTTGACATTATTCTTGTTAATGTGGATATGATTATCAGTGTCGTTTGATTTGTTCCAAACGCGAATGGATGTTGACTATCATTATTTATCAACAATAAGATCTCTGACGTTTGTACAAAGTTTTGTACATGACATTTTACAATTCAATACATTCATATCTTGTTCAATTCTACATGTCTTCATATTTGGTTATTGTTGTTTGAAAGGAGATTGCAAACTGGTATGCTTTATAGTTTAAAAGCAACATTTTCTTTGATTTACAATTTTTTTTATTTTGTGCAGTTCAACATGGGTGAAGCCTTGATCAACACCATTACTCGATTTTTTTGTATTGATATTATTAAAGTTGACTATTCATAGTGTGCTTGGCGGGGTTGATCTTGCATATAACAATGTTTGTTGATTTGCAAGCATATTGAATAGATCAAAGTTGCTCTCTTGGGAATTTATCTCAATTTAGTCATTTGAGATCTGTCCCCTAGACTTGGTTAAGGGATAGCTTGCTAGTACTGGTCTTTGATTCCTTTTTCAATGGTTTTAAAATATTGGTGTTGAACACTTGGGCTGCAGATTGAGAGTTAAGAATTAGCAGAGACCCATGGGGTTCCTGGATTCGATAATAATAAAAAAAGACTTACTACATTGGAAAAGACCTCCCCAGTTTGATTGTCAAACACTACTCAGTAAGGATTTGTTGTGATAAATTGTTCATAGGTGCAGTCTTTACCACAATCAATAAAGTAACTCAGTAATCTTCAAACTCTGCAGATATCGGCGTCCCCAATTAGGGAATTGGATTTCGGGCAGGGGTCGTTTCCATATTCACTCTACAACCTCAAGGATATGATGTTGGAGTGCACAAGAATATCCAAGATTTCAATTTCTGAAGATTGTTGTCCCAGCCTCGAGAAACTTGAAATTTGGAACGATTTCGATTTGACGGAGATAGAATCCCTCCCAAGGATGATCAAGGACATAACATTGGGAGATTTTACTTCTCTCAAATACTTTCATTTGAAATATTGCTACGAAGTTGTGAAATTTTAAGGTTCGGAACAATGCAGATCATTGGAGATGTTGATAGCATATACCTTTTGGGAGGCGTCAGGTATACAAACTTTGGAGCACATGGAGTGATTGAGGAGGCTATAACTCACAACAAACAATATCTCAGTTTTTTTTGGTGAAATTTTAATACAATTAAAAAAAATTCATCATGGTTGTAGGCATTCCAAAACTTTGCAAGCAGTCAGTCCTGAAGGCTGTTGCAGAAAATGGCTATGTATAAATTTAGCAGTAATCAGCTTCACAGGAAAGTTCATGGGACCATAAATCTGCAATGGGTTTCTATTATTTCTCAGTGGGAAATGTTGAGAAAAAAATTAAAACCATAGGACCCAAAAACTGCTAAAATGCTCCTAATTTCTCTCAACAGCACCTGCTGAGATTTTTATGGAGCCCCCCGCTCCATGGGACCATACCCTTAGAGAATGTGTGTGCACGTTGACTTCATTTGATAAATAATTGATCTACCTAGTGTGCCTGGTATTATAATCCTAATCGAAGGTACTTGAAAAACTTACTCCATTTGGGGAAAAAGATTTGGAATTTATAGTGTTTTGATGATATTTAATAGATTTGTTTTTGCAAATAGCGAATAATTTCTATTCATCCCGCCAATACTTTTTATGATAATCTGTATACTCAATATGGTTGATGTTACTTACCATAAAATAAAAATGTGCACATTTAGTAATAAGAAAATTGTGGTGAACCAATAATCCTTGATTTCAAATATTTTTTAATTTTCAGAAATTTTTAGTGCTTTTGTTTTTTAATTAATGAGCTATCTCAATGAAATTTTTGAAATGTTTATTCTCCATTGCATTGATGTTTATGAAATGTTGATTTGAACTTTACATGACTATAGAGGCATAACACTATTTGCAAAAATCTTTGCGGATCTATAAGGCAATTCACTTGTTAAACTTTATATTGTGCTTTAGTAGAGTGATTTTCCCCACAACTTTTTATATTCCAATGAATATGGTATATTCCATGGGATGTGTCTTAACCCAATAGTGCTTCTATTTCAATTCTATAAAATGTCCTTATTAACATGGGTTAATTATAGTGTACTTTATTGGATTGATTTTTCCCATAACTTTATATATTTCAATGAATATGGTATGCTCCATGGAATGGGTCTTAACACAATACTTGTTTCTTATCTCATTTAACATAGTACTCCATATTATTGCTTCTATTTCAATTCTATAAAATGTCCTTATTAGCGCGGATAATTATAAAATGCTTTATTAGATTGATTTTCCTCCCGACTTTCTATATTCCAATGAATATGGCATGCACCCTGGGATGTGTCTTAATGCAATACTTGTTTCTTATCTCAATTAACATAGTAATTCTATTATTTTTCCTATTTCAATTCTATAAAATGTCCTTATTAGCATGGGATAATTATATTGTGCTTTATTATATTTATTCCCCCCACCCCCTCCCGACTTTCTATATTCCAATGAATATGGTATGCTCCATGTGATGTGCGTTAACCCAGTACTTGTTTCTTATCTTAGTTAACATAGTAACCCTATTATTGCTTCTATTTCAATTGTATAAAATATCCTTATTAACATGGGATAATTATATTGTGCTTTATTAGATTGATTCCCTCCACCCCCTCTCGACTTTCTATATTCCAATGAATATGGTATGCTCCATGTGATGTGCGTTAACCCAATACTTGTTTCTTATCTTAGTTAACATAGTAACCCTATTATTGCTTCTATTTCAATTCTATAAAATGTCCTTATTAACATGGGATAATTCTATTGTGCTTTATTAGATTGATTCCCTCCACCCCCTCGCCACTTTCTATATTCCAGTGAATATGGTATGCTCCATGGGATGTGTCTCAACCCAATACTTGTTTCTTATCTCATTGAACATAGTACTCCCTAGTGTTGCTTCTATTTCAATTCTATTAAATGTCCTTATTAGCATGGGATAATTATATTGTGCTTTATTAGATTGATTTTCCCCTTGACTTTCTATATTCCGATGAATATGGTATACTCCATGGGATGTGTCTTAACCCAATACTTGTTTCTTATCTCAGTTGCTTGTTTCTTATCTCAATTAACAAAGTACTCCCTATTACTGCTTCTATTTCAATTATATTAGATGTCCTTATTAACATGGAACTAGGGTTAGCATTTGAGCCTCGACTGTAACCAACTCAAAATTAGAAAAAATGAAAAAATTAGGTTATCTCCTCATTTTAAAAAATAGGTGTTCCCATGTCATTGTTTTCACAATGTGGGTTTTCTCATCCATCCTAATTTCCACTAATTGAATTTTGTGTATCCTTGTTTCCACCACATGGGTTTGCATTTTCCAATCAGTAATCACATGATATCATTTTATCGTCCCTTAACACCATGTTGCCAAAATGATGGAACTTACGAAGGTACCAAAAAACTAAAGCCTCAATCCATTAGGAACTTAGGCCAACTATGTTATTAACATCCCTATTCAGTCCTTAATTTGTATTTTGATGTTACTAAACAAAAACAATAAAATGAATACAAATACTTACCTTGAATACGTTCTTGAAGATATTGGGAATCAAAAACATAACGTGCTTGATCATTTTGCTCTCAATCAGTTATTATACTCTTTTTATATATTTAAGCCATAACCTTATTAAAAAAATTCAATTCATGTATCAAAAATAGCTTATGTAAAATGTGTAATACAACAACCAAAGTATAACACTCTCCCTCAGAATTATGCTAACACTTGGTTTTGTAGATGTATTTTTCAATCTCATTGAATTGTTTTGACGGTGGTGTAGCTGCCGAGAGTAAATGCTAAGAGAAACAAAGGAATAAAGCATCGTGCATCTTTAGATAGTCAACATGAAGCTGAATTTGATGACAATGTTGCTCATGGAGGAGAGCAATCTCCTTTATAAGAAGGTTTCATAGTTAGAGTAAGTATAAATGGATAAAACAGACAAAATTTGTAGAATGTACAGATTAAATCTCTGAGTAGCATTCATGCCATTTTTGGTATTTTATATGATTCAAGATCAAAGGTCTATTGTGGCCTCTTTGACACTTGACATGGTTAGATTTCCACTTCAGATGGGGTACAAAAAATAAAATAGAAGTGGGTACTTTATTGAAGACCTCAGTTTGGTATTGTAGTGTGGATTTGTTGTTTCAAGTAGAATGTATCAAGTCATAGCATTGTGACCTTGTACATTGTTATGCTAAGGTTTAAAAAATGATTAGAGAAAAAAGTTCTATTAATTCTCTTCTAAAAAATCACAATTCATGTCATGTGTAAGACATGTGCATTGTTTTTCTATGTCTAAAAATATCTTAAACTAGCTCATTGGTAGATTCATGACTTGGATTTTTTTTTATCTAGATAGCGATCATATATAGTTAGAGTATTTTGCATGTCGTCTATGACACATGTTTCTTATAGAAGGAATGGGTTTTAATCATTTATTGAAACATAAGGAATGGGTTTTAATCATTTATTGAAACATAAGATGTGATAGTTATTCTAACATGAAAACAACGTTCAATAACAAATGTATGGACAAAATTGCAGTTCTTTATAGTTTGTTTTAATATTTGAGGGTTCATGTGGCGTTTATAAACAAGTTTCACAATTGGATTATGAAAATGAATTATAAATGGCATATAAATAATATTTTAACTGGACCTTCTAGAGATATGTCAAAATAACTTCTCAAAATTGCCATATTTTGAAAATAATAAAATTATAAAACTAAAACAACCTATAAGAATAAGAATATTAAATTTGTCAAGGTTTTACCTGCGTTGGAAATAAGTAACTCTTTAGGAACAATTATGCACAAAATGTAGATTGTAAAAACAGACACCATTGCTTATATATACACAAAAATTATTGGCCAACAACAAATTATCCACAAATAATACTAAACAATAATAATATTGAAATTGTTATGTTGACAAGTAATTATGTTGATAGCCATTTTTTTCCAAAATATACCAATGCAAGAAAATTTTGATAGTCAAATGACCAAATTGTAAATTTCAAACTTAAACATTCCCTATTTATAACCCTAGATGAGCTAGAGGATCGAAGAAGGTTTTAGGTGGGCACTCAAAAATTATTTTTCATCTTTTGTCAATGCCTTAAACATTACTTATGTTGATAGGCATTTCCAAATGTGAGTCTCAGTGGATGTTCATTTTATGTGTCATGGAAATGGAAGGGCGGGGTTTTGCACTGACGGTCATTGATGGACGATGTCATTAGGACTATTGTTGAGGGGGAATTATAAGTTCTACCTTAATCACTAAAGAGAAACTCTATTTGCAAATGTGCATGAAATCAACAACATTATGAACCCTGTGAAAGTAACGATAAGAAGATTGTTCCAAGTCGTGATCTCAAATGATAATAGTAGACCACATTAGATTTGTAAAATAGAAGAGCTAAAATATCATATATGGAAATGCATCATAATCCATAATTCTCAATACATTACTATAGTGCTCACTTCCCTTTGACACCTTTTTTATACTAATTGTGATACTGTTGATTATATTATGGACATGATTATGGACCTTATTATAGTATGATGATAGATGTTAGATCATGGATTATTGTTGACTTGATTCAGTTATGATGCATGATGATTATTAGAGACATTTTATATGTTGATGATGATATATTGTTTGACATGGTTATATGATGGATGTTGTTCGGACTTGTGATATTTGAATATTGGGAGTAGACCTAGAAATGGAAAATCATTGAATGATGATATATTTGTTGATAAAACTATAATTGATTTTGTTAAATTATTTTGATGTTGTTGTGATTCATATACCTAAAAGATTTAGAGAATTATATTTATATTATTTTGGATATTCTGATATGGCCACGAGGCCGAAGGAGGTATTTGTGTTTTGCAGGATAAAATATCACGACAAACATTGGGGGATTGGAGACCAACCACATTGGAATTCTAGATGAATTCAACAAGGTCGCCATGGCAACTAGTTTTGTTTGTGTGTGTTTGTGTGTGTTAGGGATTCCCGTGGGGGGGATCACCTTTAAATGTGACCAAGGGATTTTATGTTTTTCTTTTATTTGGTCCCTTTTTGTTTAATTTTTGCATGTGTTTTATGTGGTGCACTTACCCTTTCATTATTTATTTAATGTGGTGTTAATATTGTGAGTAATCACATTGTTTAGTTATTTAATTAAAAGATTTCATAAGAATGTAATTAATAGAGTTGTTGGTCATGTTTTAAAGTGTTGAAAGAATGTGTAAGTAATGTGTAAGTGACCTTGTAAGTGATGTGTAAGTTAACTTTTGAGTCTGAAACACTCCACCTTCTTGGAAATTCGAATTTGTCCTTGGAGGCTAATTTTGGAGGCTTGTGGGACAAGTTAAACTTGTCCCATACCTCTTAAATTTAATTACCAACCATACCTATGGTTGGAGAGTTAAAATTAGACTTTTGTAATACATTTTGGGAAGACAAATTGTAGGTTTTTATTGCACTTTTCTTACATGTTTTAATTTCAGTCCTTTGGGGTGTGGGTTGGATTTGAGTGTGTAAATAAAATGTCATATTATTCACCCACCTATTTATTATGCATTGGAGAATGAATTTGACTTTTGGGGTTGGGGTTGAGGATGTGTGATATGGCATCCGACATGGATCCTCCTCATCCTTTTCTCTTCCCTCTTCTATAAAATATGAATTTTTTGCCTTGTTTTGGGTTGCTTCACTTTGGAGACTTCATTCTGGGGTGAATTCTTTTGTTGTTCTAAGAGCTCTTGCTTTGGAGAAGTTTTTGGGGAGATTGTTGCATGCTTGTGTTTGACTGTTTTGGATTTCTTACATTGAGATAAAGCTTGTTGTTTTGGAACTTGGAACAACTCCATCATGGAGAGGTAAGAGCTTGGCTCTTGAAATGCTCTCTTTTATATATGTAATTGTTAATGTGTGAATGTTTTTGGCATGTTTGTGGTTTATTTTGTGGGATGCACAAGTGTGTTTGAGGGAGGTATAAGGGTGGAGGGAGTTGGGATTTGGGTTCCACCTTACAAATAAATAGCTTGTAATTTTTTACTTGTTATGTGGTGCCATAAGAGGTTGGGGAGGCATAAGAAAATCTAAGGAATAAGGGGTACTTGAGGGAGGCATAAGGAATGTCAGGGTTTTGATATACTATTTTTTGGTGGTTTGTAACTCAAGTGGTGATACCCATTTCCCCTTTGGGAGGTATAAGAAGCATCCCCATAGTTCTTACTCCTTTGGCTTGCTTGATGAAGCCTTAATATTATTTTTCATGTGTTAATGTAGTTGTAAAACTACACTCTATTTTGGACTGTGTTTTATTGTGAAAATGATGCTTGTGTTGTGGAAGCCTGTTATTGCCATGAGTTGGATCACATCTTTTATTTCATTGTGGTTGGGGCTCGAGGGCCAATGAAGAAGGATGGCTTCTCCTCTTCATTGGATGTCTTGGTTGGGTGGAGAGCGTTTCCTTTTCCCTACTCCTGTTGTGGTCAAATTGGATGAATGAGAGGAATGCATGTTGTTGTTCTGGAGCTAAGAAAAGACAGTTTGACAGTCCCTTGTGAAATTACATCTCATTGTAACCTTTCCCACTTAAATTGGATGAACTTGTAAATGTTTATAATGGCAAGATTTTGTACTGATTGCAAGTGGAAATTAGAAATGTAAAAGAGTTATACTCTGTATTCTATTTTGGAAAGAATGTACAAGAATGATATTGTTTTGTATACTGTATTTTGAAATCAAATGGAATGGAGGTTGTATGAGTTTCATTGGAATTATTGGAATTTTTTACCTTGTTCATATGATATTCTTCCATTGGAAATTTGTGTTTATCATGCACTATGAAGTCCCTGTTTTGAAAGTGGAAATGAGAAACACGTGAGAAGAAAATGTATTTTTTCGTCCTGTATATAATATATGATTTTGGAAGGAATAAAAGAAGGAGTTTGTAAAATTGTCTTTTGGAATCAATAAATGAATGTAATACTTTTCTCAAATTGCATTGTTGAATTGAATCTGATCATTTCAATGTATTGAAATCTCTGTTTGAAAGGAAGAAATGCATGTGAGAAAATATACAGTATTTTGTCTCTTTGGAATGTGAAAATTTTGAAATCAGAGTTGCATTTGGGTTTTGAATAGTTTTATTTGAATCACATAAATGTATTAGATTTGAATTAGAATGAATTCTAATACTTGGAAGAAAAAAATGGCAAATAGATCCTTTAAAACTTGATCTATGTTTTGCATTTTCAAAACTGGTAAATACTTTACCTAAAATGCACAGTTCAAACCCACAACAAGGAAATAACAAATTAAATGATTAAATTGAGGTAGGAAGCCCTAAACGAATCTAATTTGACAAAAAAATTTAAGGAGTTTCTTAGAAAACTTAGCAAACTCGGGCTCAAACCATTTTGCAGTTGTTTTTCTGTCAAGAAACAGAAATTCTCACATTGCAAATCAGTCATACACATTGAATCTTGAAATCCTCCTTAAATCCATCTAAGAATAATTCCCCCTGTCTATTTGACATGTAGAGAGAGGAAGAAGATCAAATTGAACAAATTTCACAAGTTAAAATTTACCAGTTTGCACTGTACAAGCCTGGAGGCTGTTTTCTTAAAATTGACCCCTTAAACTTTGTCAAAATCAAAAATTAATAATCTCTAAGTAAAGAGGACATCGAGATATTTCTATAAAGTCCTTGTTTGTTCAAAACTGAGATCTTTATCAAAAGTTATGGCCTTCTAAAGTTTTCTTCACTTGGCGTTAAAAAAAATTGAGAAAATTTTCCTTGGCAGGCCCATGGCCCAAATTTTTCCCTTGGAGCTTCGGAAAAATTTGGGAAAATTTTCCAAACCTTCCCCACTAGCCTGTAACCAATCAAAGGCTGCCATGTGGCACCATGAGGTGTCAACGGAGGGGCGGATCCCCTTTTTAACTTAGCGCTTTCAAAAAAATTTGGGAAAATTTTCCAAATTTTCCTCGCCGGCCCACAACCAATCAGGTGATGCTACGTGGCATCATGAGGCATTGGCAGAGGAACGGGTCCCTTTTTGTCTTTTGAGTCTCGAAAAAAAATGGAAAATTTTCCAAGTTTCCCCCATTGTCCTGCTAGCCCGCAGCCAATCAGGGGCTGCCATGTGGCATCGTGAGGTGTCAGCGGAGGTGCGGGTCTATGTACCCTCTTAGCCCTTCAGGGTGTTAAGCCAATTTTCTCCCCACCGCCCCACCTTCCCAGTGTTGGTTTAGGAGATGCCACATGTCCCTTGTGGACTTGCAGACCCGCGGAAGCGCGGGCGCAAATGTGTTATTTTTTACCCCGCGTGGGAAAATTTCCAAAGGTCTCCCCGCGGCCCGCCAACCTGTCCTTTGGGCAAATTTTCTCCCCTGGGCCCACAGGCCCACCCCTGGGGAAAATTTTCACCCCAAGGCCCGCCGGCCCATAACTTGAAAAATATGAGGATTTAAAAAGACTTCTTTATATCAATGGAAAGGTGAGGAAATTTTTTATCCAATGTGAATAATTTAGGTAAATTTTGAATGCGATAAGTGTGAGAAAAATCAAGTTGAGACTTTAAGCCTATTAGAGAGTGGGTATGGTGAGGAATTTCCCTTTAAACCTAATTGAAACTTCTAACCCTAAATTTTTGGACCTTATGACCTCTAATAATTATTAATATAAGAGAAGTATACTCTAGTAGATTAGAATTGTTCTAGAACCTGTTAGTGACAACTTTTTTCTTGTAACCTGGTTGTAGATTATTTTAAACAAAAAAAAATTATTCCATAATTTTCCTAACTAATCCTAGATTGTTCTTGGGTCTCAAGTGGGTTGTTTTAATGGGTGTTACAATTACAATACAATGACTTGAATTACTCAATAAAAAATATGTACATATAGAAGGAGAGAAGTGAAACTACTACCTAAATCAGTGGTGAAAAAATCCCACGAACTGATACTGGTAGTTAAGTTAACTCCACAATACTATTAAGTTAACTCCACATAGCTAGTACACCAAAGCAAGCTAACCCAATAAGTGTAGGGCTAACACAAGTGTAATAATTATCCTAATAAACAAATAAAAGGATAAATAACCAACAAGTGTAGGGCTAACACAAGTGTAATAATTATCCTAATAAACAAATAAAAGGATAAATAATAACCTACACTAACACCCCATGTAAGCATAGCTTAGGCGGGTAGAAAAGAAGGTGAGTCCCGACAACAAGGTCTGATGAGGTACCCACGTACAATAACTGGGAAAAATGGACACTACAAGGTACCCAAAACCAGTAATAACAAAGTAGATGGAAAAATCCCACTACAAGATATCTAAAGAATATCGGCTCCAAAAAATCGTATAATGATGAATAAGTTTAGTGTGCAATGTGGTCTAAATCCACTGCTCGATCATAGAACTCAAAAAAACGGGTACTGGGCTTCACTAGAATAGCTCCATGCAAGGAGACTGTCAATGGAGTGATGTCAAAAGTGCAAAAAAATACCAAACATAATCGATCAACTTTTACAAATAGGTGTGCCACGATCCAAGAATAATAACCAAGGAAACAAGGCAAGGACACGAAATCCAAATAAATTGGAGTGCCACGATCTACGAAAAGCCAAGGTAACAATGCAAGGACTCAAAACTCAAAGAAGTAAGATCAACTGCTACAAATAGGTTTTCCACAATCCAAGAACAATAACCAAGGTAACAAGGAAAGGACACGATATCTAAATAAATAGAAGTGCCACAATCTAATAAAAGCCAAGATAACAAGGCAAGGACATGAAACCTGAAGAAGCAGTATCAACATGTAATAAGGGAAGGACATGAAACCTGAAGAAGTAGTCGCAACACCACACCCTCCCATACTACTAAATGGGTAGAGTGACACCACAGATCTGTATGAGTTTCTAAAATCAACTACTCGAACACTAAAAAACTAACACTATGCTTCACCAGAATATCTCCCCCACAAGAGAGATTGTCAACATGCCAAAAAAGTGTCGAAAATATAGATCTAAAATATCTCAACAAATAAGAGATATAAAAATGTTAGCACTTTATAATTGAGTGTGTGTTAAAACAAGACATTTTAAATTTTTAGTTTATTTCTCAAAATAAATAGTTCCAGTGGAACAAGCATGACAAAAGTGATTTTGAAACAAATGGCACTTGAATCCAAGTTACCAATCAAAAGATACAAAAATTTCAAGTTTGTGCTTTAATAAAAATAAAGAAAATACCCTGCAGTCTTCAATTTATTTTCTCAAAAAAACTTTCCAAATTATATATATACAAAATAGAAGAAGAGAAAAACAAACCCAGTACTGAACGTGAAAAACCTAGAAATGGTTTTCCCAGATCTTCTGCATCTCTAACACAAATTTCCAAGATCTCCAAAAGTAGCATAGAATCCTTAAATCCTCGACACACAAGAACTTTGTAAAGCCGAAAAAAAAACCATTACCGAATGCAAAAAACCTAGAAAAACCCACAAAGCATTTCTTTAGACTTTTTTTTCCTACCTGACACTAATTTCCCCATGGCACTTGATGATTTCCTCTTCCTCGTCAAACAAAAATTTTGAGAAGTGTATAAAAACCCATTATCGAATGTAAAATATCCAGAAAAACCTAAAAACCATTTTCTAGCTTTTTTACTTCCCCGACACTGATTTTCTGGATTTTTTAGTTCCTCGGCACTAATTTCCCCATAACACGGATATTTAAGATTTCCACATCCCCTGAAAATATTTCTTCCCCTGGCACGAATTTCCAATCGGATATGTACATATCAATGTCCGCCTCTGCAAAACCAAAACACACTAAAAATCAAATTGTCTTCTTCAATAACCAAGTTTACAATTATTTTTGGGGTTTCACCACCTTCCGAATCCAACATAGCCCACTTTTTTACTTAAAAATGATCAATGCAACACAGAGCTAACAAATTCTAAAATATATGAAAATACATAAACTCTTGCTTGCAAAAAACTTACAAATGGTTGTCTACATCATCTACTGCTCTGATACCATGAAAGGAACAATAAGAAGATTGTTTCAAGTCACAATCTCAAATGATGATAGCACACCACATTAAATTTACAAAACAGAAGAGCTAAAATACCATATATGAAAATGCATCATAATCCATAATGCTCAATACATTACAATACAATACAATGACTTGAATTACTCAATAAGAAAGATGTACATATTAGAGGGAAAAAGTGCAACTAGTACCTAAATCAGTGGTGAAGAACTCCCACTAACTTATACTGGTAGTTAAGTTAACTCCACAAGACTAGTAAACTAACTCCACATAACTAGCACACCTACGCAAGCTAACCCAACAACTGTATGGCTAACAAAAGTGTAAGAATTATCCTAATAAACAAATAAAATGATAAATAATAACCTACACTAACACCATGAACCCAAATTTCTCACGTCTAACATATATAGAATTCGAGATTCATACGTATGTAAGTATCCCATCAAAGTATTCATCAACCATGCCTTGAGTTTTTTAAATATTTCCAAAGTACGTTTTCTTGATGACCTACACAATGTATCCCCTTTCTCTTTCAAATGTTTGACAAAAATGACATATGGCTTATATGTGATTGGGCATAAGAAAGATGAGTTTCACATTGATTCCCTCAACATTTTCCCCACCCTTGGACTTCTCCTCCCTTAAACCCCTTCATCGCCCCTCTTCCTCTCCCGATGTTTCGTTCGTTCAAGTTTATTTTTTTGAAGCATTGGTGGGTTTTTTTACTCATTTGCACCATTGTATTCATTGAAATGCTCTTATTACTTGTTGATGAATGTGTTACTTAGTTCAACGAGGCCACCGATATGAACCAATTTTAGTTGTTGCGCCCATTTTTTCAGAATTTGAAGATGTATTTGTTACATTTGAGACAAATTTGGAAAGAAAATATTCTAATATTTCTCTGTATCATTTTCTCGACATTGACTTTAAGTGCTAGCTATGTCATTCATGAACTATATCAGCCATAAGTTTCTCATGTTAAAGTAGAAGAAGAAATAGAAAGATAAGTGAACGATTGCATATTTAAGAATAGGAGAAGAGTTCCATATGATTGGTATTATATTATGTTATCATAGTCTTGTTTAATACAATATATGCTTTGTTATTGGTCTTATTGTTACATGAAACCCACCAGTAGAATTCCGATTGGGGCCATATTTTTATTTATACTTTCATTTAACTTTGTATTTTTCTAAATAATTTAAATAGTTTAATTAGTCATTAAATCGTTAAATATTAATAATGTAACTTAGTATTAAGTAAGGTGTACTTAGCATACATTTCCATGTGTTAGGTTCCAATTGACTCTTTCTTGAAGACACTTTTCTGGCACGCTTCTTTCCAGCCACCATTTATTCACATGTTTATTGTTGGGAGGGTCCGCAACAAGGGTGGATGAAAATATTTGGACAGGGGATTGAGGCCACGCCACAAGGGAGCCTCCAGAATTACAATCCTCGCCACAAATCCCACTTGATTTGCCTACACAATGTTGGCCACTAAGTAAAGCATGGTTCATGTTTGAGATCTATATTAAAAGAGTATATGTTTTAAATGTAGACCAAAATTCTGGAAAAGAGGGGGAGTGAAGGTTACATTTGTCCTTTTTTACAATTTAATTAATTTGAGACCTAAAATAATATTTTATAAAAACAAATATTAAGTATTTCGCTCATAATTCTAATTTTAAACTGTGGTAGTGTCAAGTTTTAAGTATAGGCTTACAACGTAGTATTCCTTTGATGAAGGATTCTTTTATGAGGAGGATCATTGTAATGTCCCCTCTTTAACAGAAGCTCACCATGAGACCTTTTCCTTATATGGTTTCCGGGGGCTTAAAGGGAAATAGTTTATTGTTATATTTTTAAGTTGCTTTATTAAGCCTTGTAATATTTATTGAAAAAACAACTTTAAGTTAGATTAATTAGAAAGTGGAGTTTCTATTATTAAAGTGACTTTATGTTAAAGTGTATTTATAAAGATAAAATAGAAATAAGGAAGTCACTTTATAAGTTAAAAGTAACAAGTCACTTTTAGTCCCCCATTGAGCACCCAACTTGGAAAAAAGTAAGGAAAGATTATAAAAGGAGGTTTGAGTCTTCATTTGAAAGTATATTTTTGCCAATCTAATTTTTCTCATTCCATGTTAAGTTATTTTTCTTACATCAAATCTTCTAAAGATGAAAATCCTTAAGGAGAAGGATCTTTGGGGATGAAAACCTTCAATAATTAACAGTTGGGCAATGAAAACCCCTCTATTTTGTCAGGTGGATCCCCTTGGGACTCACTATTGTGCTATAATTTGTGTTTTCAGTTATTGAAATGTTGTTTTTCATATATATGGCACGTTTTGGGGTTTTTTTCACTTCATATCATTTGGGCTTCATTTCAGATCTGTTATTTGTGAATTTTTTGGGGTTTGGATCATCCAAACCATAGTAGACTCTAAGGAATTTGTAGCTGGGAATTTCTATGTGACTTTAGGCCTAAAATGACCTAATGGAAGACTGGTGCAAACCCTTTGGAATGGTTTTTGGGTTGTTGTTTGGGTTGTGTATGGTTTGGGAATCTTTGGTATCGACACAGGCAATTTTAGCATCATTTCCAACCCTATATTGGTAGAATTCTAACAATATTCGTTGTTATTAATTTCTACACTATTTCATCTCTTGTTCTATTTTTTATAAATTCATACAAGTGTAGAAAAGTTTAGATTTCTCTTGTAAGTTGCTCTTAGGCCCCAAATCACCATTTTTGGCCTTATGGGTATCTTAGAAAGTGATTATTTGAATAAATAAAAACCATTTGCAGTGTGTTGTTTATTATTGCTTATGCTGACAGTTTGATATCATCTTGAAATTTAGTTTTTGTGAAATTTTAGTGTATATATTCCAAATTTAGAAAGAGGGATAATAAAGTGGTATCAGAGTTGTGTTTCTCCCATCCTGTGAAGGAGAAAATCATTTTTACATGGGCACAAGTGAAGAGGGATTTATTTATCACCACTCAAGAAGAACTCAAGGAAAGGAAGGTATGGGTGATAGAGAAAGGTCTCCACCAATAAATAGAATGAAGTATTTGAATGAAATTTTCACTAGAGGCAACATAGAATCACAAAACCATTTGTTGGATGCTCATAGGGATCTAAGAGACTCCTTTGTAGGAGTTATTTCTTATTTGAATCGATCTATACAAGGGCTAAGCACTTCCATACCGAATCTCCAAGGAAATCAAGGTAATCATGGAGAAGGAAGATCTTCTTCCAATCATGGAGAAATGGTCTCAAGCAAGACCTCCTCTCTATTCTTCCATGTCAAATTCTTACAAAGAGAAAATCCACAAGTGGAGTTATAACAACCACAAGTAGTTGGAGTTGCTAATGGGTGGGATCTCTATGGGCACAAACATGCATCTTTGAGCAACAACACGATATTTGCTTTCTTTTAGATATTATTTTCAACTAAGGAGAAGTGAAGGACCAAAGAAAAATAAGAAAAGTCATCAAGATTCCATCAAGGGATCATTGAATTTTGAATCTTTAGGTGTTAAGAGTAAAAAAAATTCCCTTTCAATAGCCAAGAAGGACTTCATTGGGGCAACCTAGACCCCCATTTCAAGGGAAGCCAATAAACACTCCTATTAGCTAAGAAAGGAAGTTATTTCAGTAGGGATGAAACCACAAAGAGAGCCTCCAAGGAACAAAAAATAAGCTAATACGAGGAATGAATTATGAAGAAAAAACCTTTGTTTTTCATGTAAAGATCCCTGAGCTCCCAACCATCGTTGCTTGGGCAAGGGACATGTGCACTACATAGAGGTAATTTTCGATGGGGAGGAAGAAGTAGAAAAAAAAAAGTCTCATGAAGATAAATACCAAGAGAGTGAACAAAAATCCAATTTACAAGGGTGTGGAGTGAATTTGGTGGTTAAATCCGAATTTCTAGATGATAAGGTTGATGTTCAACTTGTTGGAATTTTTCATATCAGCAACTAATGATACCAAATGGAAAGAGGATCTTTTTGAAGAATCCCCTATCCACCTTTCGAGCATTCCAAAGGTTGAGAAATGGCCATTTGAGATGGATTTTCAAGATAGCTATGGAAATACACTTGAAAATAATGGTTGTGATAAGGAAAATGTAACAAAAGCTTTTACTTCAAACAAGGGAGGTAAGACTTCTAATGACAACCCAAGGAATAATGGTCATGTCGCATATTCAGTGCTCCATACTACAATGGCTCCATATTTTTTTCAAGCGGGTAAACACTCTTATTACTTCAATTCAAATCATGGTGAGGACAACAAAGAACTATTCCATCCTTGTCATCTGTTAGAGAATGGGAAAAGGATGAAGGTGGAACCTTGGGTTCTAAATTGTCCTAAGAAGCCACGATGGGTTGTACAACGAATCAAAGCAAATAATAATGGAACAATTCAAAAATCATGTAAACCAACTCATACAATCTTTCCTAGCTTCAGATTTGATATTCAAAATCGAATTGTATGGGCCAATACATATGTTATAAGAAATGGAGGTAAATGGCTAAATGGATGACTTCTAGACAAGTTCAAAGGCATGTTAAATAGGGAAACAACATTCTCCTTCCATATTGCTTTTGACTTGGATGGTAATCATGCATTTGAGGAGAAAATTGTGGATCAAAAAGATGGAAGTGTCGAGAGTATCTCAATAATTCCTATTTTGGAAAAGGAAGAAACAAAACTCATGAAGAATAATATAAGATTTGTTGTAAATCCTAAGAAAGGGGTGAAGGGAAAATTCATAAGTCACTCTTGGAGAAAATTTCTAAGCTTGAAGACTTGGTTAAGAAAAAATTCATGGTTGCGGAGACAACAAGTTGCTTATGAGAGTTCAAGAAGTGTGATATTGAGGTAAAATGGGCTCATTTTTTTATATGCCATCAAATTAACATAGTTGGTATAATTAAGGGTAACAAGAAACATAACCCATGGCTCTTGAAGAGTGTTTTCACAAAAAAAAATACTATTGTCTTCCACATTTCCAACTTTTCCTCTATACCATTTATAGTGATAGGAGAAGGGTTTGTCACCAAAAATATGCATACTCCATCCATGGACATTGAAGAGGCTTTTTCTCCCATGACAGGATGGTTTCCAGTCACCACAAGCCCAAGGTTGAATGATAAAATACAATCCTGCAACTATGGTATGATGTTCTTTGTAGTTTCATGTATTGAATTAATAATATCTTCATGGGACAGCCATAGAATTGTAGATATGAAGGAATTATCTTGGTGTAAAGTTAGAAGTAAATGGGGTCACATGTTGAGATCAATCGCCGCCAAAATTCATACACATGTAATATGGTGTGGGAAGAGATTTTGGGTGATATTGGACTGTTACACTTGCTTATCACCACTCATAAGGACTGCTTTGAACCCATTTTTGAGGAGAATAGCTTGGTGCATCATGGAAGAGACATTTGGAGTCCAAGGCAATCCTTGTAACAACAATATAGAAGAAGTGATCAGAGTATTGAGCATGTAATGGTCACATTCTATTAAAGATTTCACTATGGATTTGAAATCCAAGGGAAAAGAAGTAGTGATTTGAGGCATTGAAGGTGGAGCTACAAGAGTTGTTGTGGAAAAATGGTTAAAATATCAGTTGGTGAAAACCACAACATTAACTATAGGAGAGCCACTTGATCATGATAACACATTGCACTTAGGTTGTAATGGAAACATATCAAGGCCTGTTGTCATAATTTTCAACTTTGGGGCTAATGTCATCATCATTTACATGTGCTACCTTATATCATTTATAGTTGTATAAGTGTTTTCAAACATGGGATTAAGTGATTTTTAAGTTCATTTTTGCTAGTGAATTATTTTCAATCATTATATGGTTGTTTATAGCCCCTATATTACTGACATTACTGATTTTTGTGAAGTATTTTAATTATTGTGTAACTTTTGAACAATTTTTATATTGTTTCTTTCCAGGGTTTCTAGTTTTAGAATACTTTTATCAATCACATTCAACCCCCAATTCGTAAACAAGGAAATTTTCTTGCCTTGTGTTGTTTGTGAAGGATCTCATCTATTGGAGCTTTCGGAAGAAAATATTCCAGCCGTCATACTATTATTTTTGTGAGGTTTCCAATGAACTATGGCTTTTGCAACCTTATTCTGGCATGCAAAAAAGTTGAGTGGTAAAAATTCAAGACAATTTCAGTGTGGTACAATGGTAAGCTATTATAGATTTCAAAGGATTTATTGGCATGCTCACTATGGTACTTTGGATCAAATTTGCATGATGTTGGAATGTGCACTCCTAAGAATGAGATGGGATTCTAATTTTTTAAATTCTAGTTGGATCAAAGTGGCGCATCAGATGCATGGTGAAGAGCTCTGGAGATTGATTTGGGATCTTGTGATTATAATAATGGCTAGTTGGGGAGAGTTGGAACAACTGAGTTGACAAAGTTTCTTGAGGACAAGCATTTTTTAGGAAGAGAGGATTGTAATGTCCCCTCTTTAACCCAAGCTCACCAAGAGACCCTTTTTTACCTATATGATTTCCCCGACATTTAAAGGAAAATGCAAGGGAAGTAGTTTATCATTATATTTTTATGTTGCTTTATTAAGCCTTGTAATATTTATAGGAAAAATAATTTTAAGTTATAACGATTAATTAGGAGGATTTTCTATTATTAAAGTGACTTTATGATAAAGTGTATTTATAAAGATAAAAAAATAAGGAAGTTAATTTATGAATTAAAATTTACTTTTAGTGCCACATGGAGCACCGAACTTGGGAAAAGGTGAGGAAAGGTTATAAAAGGAGGTTTGGGTATTCATTTGAAATTATCTATTGTTAATCTAATTTCTCTCATTGCATGTTAAACTATTTTTCTTGCATCAAATATTCTAAGGAAGAAAACCAAGAAGGATCTTTGGGGATGAAAACCTCTAAGGTTTGAAGGTTGAGGAACAAAAACTTCTCAAATTTGTGAGGTGGATCCACCCAGTTTTCGTTATTTTGCTATAGTTCATATTTTTAATTATTCAAAGGTTGTTTTTTAGATATAGGGAATGATTTGGGGCTATTTTCACTTCATATTAGTTCGGATTCATTTCAAATCCAATTTTTGTGAATTTTGTGGGGTTTAAACTAGCCAAACCCTAGGAGACTCCAAGGAATTTGCAGTTGGGAAAAATTGGTCACTTTTAGGCCAAAGACAACCCATTAGGAGACTGGTACGACCCCTTTGGAAGGGTTTTCTGGTTGTTGTTCAGTATGTGGATGGTTGGGGAGTCTTTAGTATCAACACAGGTAGTTCTAACATCGTTTTTTAGCCCTGTATTGGTACAATTTTAATAATAATCAATGATATTAATTTCTACATTGTTTCAGGTCTTCTTCTATTTTTATAAATTCAAAGTGTAGAAAAATTTAGATTTTTTTTGTAAGTTGTTCTTCGGCCCCAAATAGCCATTTTTGGCCTTGTGGGTATCTTAAAAGTGATTATTTGAATAAATAAAATCCATTTTTAGTATAATGTTCTTTATTCTTTATGTTGTCAATTTGATATCATATTAGAATTCAGTTTTTATGAAAACATCAGTTAATATAATTAAGGCTTAGAAAGGGGGATATTATAATAAATGTCAATGGTCCATCCTTAATTCTCGCTTGAGTACATCCATCAAATGGGTCTCACAAGAATAGCGTTGTTTTCATGCTAAATGTATACCATGCAAAATTTAAAATTTTGGTCATGAAAACCAAACCCCCACTTGAAAGATCCTCCCCTGGTCATGGTGAACCCTTCATCCAGTCATCCTTTTAACTCATTCAATCCCTTTGAGTCATTTTCATCCTCATTCTAGATGATGGGAACGTGCTAATATGTTTTTCAAGTGTGTTACATGTGCAAGGAAGTATACCTAAACGAATTTATGAAGCTACTTAGCTCTAAGGTGGAATAATGTATTTAAAGGGCCATTTTTAGCCATTTACAACAAAATAATACCCTCCGGAAGATAAATGCAAGGGATAAACCCATCTAGAGGTTGTTTTAGAGATAAATGGAGTGATCCATGGCAGTTCCAAAGAGATTTATGGATGCATGTAGTGTCGGGATCCATTCAAGCAAAATCCGGTCATTGCGAGTACATGGAATGCAAGCTTCAATGGAGAAAGTTACCTTGTTCTAAATATTTTGGGATTTATGGGAGGATTTAGAAGATAAAAAAATAGTGAATAGAAATATTTTAGATTCCAATATATGGTGGATATATCCATTTTTATCCTTAGCCCCAAAATTTTTGGTGATAGATTCACTGTTGTTGCTCCTTTGTGCTAAAAGAGTGATTGGGAATTAAAATAAGATTGAAAGAAGAATTGTCTCTTGAAAATGGTTGGAATGAACTCAACATGTGTTTTAGAGCCAAAATCATATTATGTTTGGTCTTCAGACTCCAATATATGCTCCTGGGGCCGAAAAAACACTCTTCATGTTCTATTCTCGTGTTAGCAGGATGACATCAACATGTTTTTTAAGTTCGAGCACACTTTTTCACCTTACTTGTACCTTTTCCCTTGTCCCTTGGTGAAAGGAGATATTGGGGACACAAAAAAAAAATCCCCCTTTGTTGTGAAGTTAGTTTATGTCACTTAAAACCTTGCAACTTGTCTTCTAGGTTCACTTTACAACTGCAAATCATGATGCCTTGACCCCTTGGCGCATTTTTCCATGCATGTTGTAATTTTTCCCTTTTCTCTTGGTGCAAGGGGAAAATAGGGACACAAAATTTCACCCCCTCTTAGAAATATTTTTTTCTTCACTTAAGTGATAAATTTGGTTGTTAGGAAGTGTTATAGAATTGTTGTTTAATCAATTTAGCCTCGTCCTCATGAGAACTCCAAACATGACACATTTTTTGAGGTTTTCTGTCCCTTGTACATTGTCCCCAATATCCAAGGTGAAACAAAATTTCACCCAATCTCATGGAGATAGCCCCCGATCATGTGTGAAACTTCATCTCAGCTCTCAAAAGCTCATTTTCACCCCCTCCATTTCCCTCACATGTTTCCACACTATGACACTTTTCACAATCTGGTGCAAAGCACACTTTGGTGTCCATGTTGTCCCCTCACCTTAGTTTCCCCCTATTTTCATATGTTTTTATAACCCTCTAACCATCGAATGACCCTAGTTAAGCATGCATGGATAAACATGAGTTGAAATGTTAAAGGGTGAAATGGTTAAAACACTCAAAAACTAAGTCATTTTTGAAAATTAGTTTCCCCCAAAAAAATCACCTCAACATGAAAATAGATGAAGTGTAGCATAGAAATCCATATTTTTCCTCCATGGAAGCCATTAAAACCATCTTTGTGCTTTATGTTTCCAAAATTTTATTTTGTTCATTGTCAGTGATCCTATAGTCAAAAAACCTTGAAACTGCTCTGATGTCTTAATCAAGAGGAAGCCTCTAGTGTACTAATTGAAGTCCACTTTGGTATCTATGGAGTACACATAAATGGTATAGCTTTAGCCAATAAAATACTGATTGTTGGGTATTATTGGCTCACCATGGAAAGTGATGCATTCCATTTTATGAAATGATGTCAAGCTTGTCAAAAACATGGCAATCTTATCCACGCACCTTCCCAAGCATTGCAATTGATCACCACACCATGTCCCTTATCTCAATGGGGGCTCAATCTCATTGGAATAATCAAACCAACATCATCCAATAGACATAAGTTCATCATTTTTGCTACTGATTACTTCACTAAATTGGTAACTTTTATGCCTCTCACCTATGTTACCAATAGCTAAATATCAAAGTTCATTTTTCACAATATCATCTATTGATTTCATATTCCATCTACTCTTGTCACAGATAATGGAAAATCATTTAAAAACCAAGATGTAAAAGACTTTGTCAAATGTTTCCACATCAACCTTAAGTGGTCCACTCCATACTACCCCCAAGGTAATGACCAAGCAAAGGAAACCAATAATACTTTAAAATCCATTATGGAAACAATCGTCAACACCCATGGACGTAATTAGCACACTCAAATTTACCCCACTCTTTGGGCTTACCGCACACCTATAAGAGCCACCATGTTTTCTCTCGTTTATGGTTGCAAAGCCATTTTACCTATGGAGGTTGAACTTCCATCCTTGATAATCTCTCTTAGAGATATAATTAATGAGGATGAATATCGACAATCACGACTTCATGAGCTTGAGTTTCTTGATGAAAAACAACTCAATGCCCTCAATCATCTTCAATTTTATCACAACCGGTTGCAACATAGTTATCATAAAAAGGTAAGACCCAGAGAGTTCTAGGTTGGTGACCTCATTCTAAAATAAAATCAATAGAATACCACTAAAGAGTGAGAAAACAAGGAAAATTTGAGCCTAAGTGGTTAGGACTCTGTGTACTTATAGACAAATTTGGCTCTAGAGCCTATAAATTGGCCAATGAAGAGGGTCGGGAACTTTATGAACCAATGAATGCAGTACATTTAAAGAAATTATATTCTTGAGGCACTCTCTATTCCAAGAGACAATCACTTGTATATTGTTCCTTCTATCTTACTTATCTCTAAATACTTTAAAATTATTCATTTCATTGGCAGATATTCTCGTTATCACAATCATATCTTCATACTCATCATCATGAGACGTGCTAATATAGATCCTATTAAGTCTTGTGAGTATCATACTTCTTATAATATCTCCCATTTTCAGCCACTTTCACCTATGGTCATACCTGGAAGCTTACTGATGGTAATATATTCCCTTCAAAGAAATTATATCTTTCGTAACAAATCTCTAAACTTTTTTACCCAGTTCCTTTGATCGTCCATCTCGGTCTTTGGTGTTGAACCCTCGCATCCTACTATTCATTCGGGGCTGAGATTGGGAGCAAACGCTCATTACCAAATAAAAATCACTATTGTAAAATTCAATAACATATATTATGAATAATTCATTGTCACACCTTTCGTCCTTCATAGTATTTGGTGTTAAGCCCACACTTCTTACTAGTAGTGTGAGACTGGGAATAGAGGAAGGTGTCCTTACTCATCTATGTATTGTCTTTGTTGATAAACCCTTGCCTCTTACTGGTGGCGTGGGGGAAAGCATAGAGGTTCATTCATAAAAACATAAAAATGTTGCAAACACATTCAAAAATTCAAAAAAAATTAAATAAATAAAACATTCAATAAAAAAACAAAACAAAAAAGAATTTACTCACCTATGTTTTTCCTTTGGTGATGAGCCCTTGCTTCTTACTAGTAGCATGGGGCAAGGCATAGGGATTCATTACAATAAATACAAAATCTTATCAATCTGAAAGTGCTTACAATTATAAAATCCTCAAAGAATAATTTAGAGACCTAAGTGAAGAGAGAACTATCCTTTCACCTCATATTTTACCAATCAGTAGGCCACATAACTGTCTAAGTCTAGCACGTGACCTATAAAGAGAAATTCATTTTGAAACTGGTTCAGTAACCTTAAGAAGAACGAAGTCGTAATTTCCCAAAGGGATTGTTATTAGCACTTGTCTCTATCTTCATCTTATGTCCTTAATTCTCGGTGATGAGCCCTCACATATTACTAGTTGTGTGGAGTCAAGAATGGAGATGGATCTCTTTCCATCATATCATCACCAATATAACCTGCCAATGGAATGAAAATTTTTGTGTTACTCGGAACATGAGTTACCATGAGGAACGCGGTACATACGGACGATATCCTAGTTTATCACCTCTCAAAATAAGTTTGCATTCTAGTCTATAAATTGCCAAAATAAAATCTCCAAAAACATTAAAAAATCTAAAAAATCCTAAAAAAAACATTAGAAAATTTCAAAAATCCAAAAAATATTAGAAGATCTCAAAAATTCAAAAAAAACATTAGAAAATCAAAAATCCCCAAAAACATTAAAAAATCTCAAAATCTCCAAAAACATTACAAAATCCAGAAATCCCAAAAAACACATTAGAAAATCTCAAAAATCTAAAAAAACATTAGAAAATCAAAAATCCCCCAAAACATAATAAAATCTCAAAAATCCAAAAAAAAACCATTATAACTTCTCAAAAATCCAAAACACGTTGGAAAATCTCCAAAAATTTCCAAAAACATTAGAAAATCTCAAAAATCTAAAAAAACATTTGAACATCTCAAAAATCTAAAACACATTAGAAAATCTCCAAAATTTCCCAAAAACAGTATAAAAATCTCCAAAATCCAAAAAAAAAATTAGAAAATCAAAAATCCCCAAAACATTAGAAAATCTCAAAATCTCCAAAAACATTAAAAAATCCAAAAATCCCAAAAAACACATTAGAAAATCTCAAAAATCCAAAAAGCATTAGAAAATCTCAAAATTCCAAAAAAAACATTAGAAAATAAAAAATCCCCAAAAACATTAGAAAATCTGAAAATCTCCAAAAACATTAAAAATTCCAAAAATCCCAAAAAACACATTAGAAAATCTCAAAAATCCAAAAAACATTAGAAAATCTCAAAAATCCATGCTCTAGGCTTGATTTTTCTCTAGGACATAGAGGTGCACATGAAAACTAAAAAATCACATATCCAAATAACCAGGGCACAAATTAATGTGAGATTTTTTGCTTCCTTTCACTTCTCAGAGGCCGTAAAAACCCATATGATGGATTTCACATACACAAGAGGGAAATTTTGCAAAAAATCCATTTTCATGCACCAAAAATTTAAAATTTATTATCTTCTATTCCAGAGATCAGGTTGAGCTGAAATTTCAGAGGTGAGACAAAGACAAAAAATCCCATATCAAAAAAACTGATATCGTCTAAATCCAAGGTCCAAAAATCCAGTTACTAAAAATACTAAGCTCCTACACAATCCCTTACTATTTTTAGTAATATCTCATAGTGAGCAGTTTTAGCAAAGGTAGAGTGCACAGGGAGTCTCCAAAAGGACAAACAGAGTGATCAAAGTCAAAAAAGGAGAAAAATATTCATTTTATAAAAATAGTAAATCCCCTTTTTAGGTACATGAAAGTTCCTTGTCCACCATGAAA
The DNA here is from genome assembly GCA_019776745.2 of Taxus chinensis. Lineage (NCBI taxonomy): Eukaryota > Viridiplantae > Streptophyta > Pinopsida > Cupressales > Taxaceae > Taxus > Taxus chinensis. The sequence goes on along the minus strand of CM034148.1, from coordinate 235,640,796 downwards.
TTCAACTTCACAAGCATAAAAGCAAGTCTCATCTCCATCATCTGAGTATTTAAAGGTGGGGGATAGTCGATGGCCCTCACTCACACGGACCTAAATGATCTCAAAGAACGTGTGCTCGATGATTCCTAATTATGGTCATCTGTGTTCTTAGGATGACATATTTTTCATGGTTTCATGGTCTAAGTGATTGTTCCAATTTCCCATTTTACTTACATTACACGAAATTAGTCACGAATGGTGGGTTTTCATGGTGTGGAATGTTGTTTCATTTTACGGAATGGAAATCCTTAATAGTTTGAATAATGTACTCATCAGTGCTCATCACTTGTACGGGCAAGTTTATCATTCCATGGAGCAATCTTTGTTGGAAAAATATGGTAGTATCACAGAGGATAATTTTGAGCATTTCCCATAGGTCATCTAGAATCCACATTAAGAAATATCGATAGAGTTTTTAAACACTCATTTAAAGGTCTAAGTTTTTTATGCATCATGTACAAAGAAGATATTGTGATCATCGCTGATGGGGAAAAAGTGTTCAAAATGAACTTCATCAAATATTTTTGTTTAGTACAACAATGTGGCCATGTTATAGAAGTAATCAAATCTTGGCTTCCATCAAATTTTTCAGAATAAAAATTTGTGAGAAATTCCTCCAGTCATCCATGTGATCATTCAACAATGTTTCTAAACACTCAGTTTGAGGTGTCCGTGTATCCTACTTGAAGGATACATCTTTCATCATCGTAGCAGTGTTCACTAGTAGCAGCTCATTAAATCCTCCACCTTAGTGTCAGCAATGTATGCAGATCCATTCATCCAAGATCTGCACTTCTACTCATCGGTAGAGTGTATCCCCCCATTAGGATTTTCACCATTCAATCCTCCCCTTAGTGTAGCAATGTTGCAGAGGTCATCAGGGGCCAAGATTGTCATCTTCAAATTATCCACTTGACAAGTATTCAACGATGATAGAGGTATCTTCATCCTTCGAAGCATTTCTTCATTGGAGTAGCAGTCACTTTCCTTTTCCCTTCCTCCCTTTCTTTTTCTCCCCTTCTCTACCCCATTTCTAATTCTTCATTGTGAAAAATCATTATGTTCATCCTATTCATTTAAATGTGACTTTAGAAGACATTGTAATAAGTCACCCTTAATTAATAAAAAAGGGCTTTCTATTCTGTTCTTAAGAATTTGAAAACTCACATGTCTTGGAAGGACAAATGAAAGGTCATATGGGGGTAGTCAAAGAGTATTCTCAAGTTCTATAAATTATAATGGCTCCCTCATTCCAGGGGTTTATCGATTTGTATATGCTCATAAGAGATTATTACCTAAGAAACAAAAGAGATAGTTATTTCTCCTAGTTCCATTCTCTATGTTATTTTATTTCTAACTGTGTACAATTTTGAAACAAAAGAGATAAGTTATTTCTCCTTCAGTTCCAGTCTCTATGTCATACCCATTTCCCATCAACTGTGTATCATCATTCTTGCTAAAGCATCAACTTGAAGAAAGGAGTTTCATACCATTTTTTATGAGAATATTATTGAAACTTTGCATTCTTGATCTTACCTCATCTTGTTACAAATTACAAAGTTGTTTTTCTTCTATATCTAGGTGTGTTGAAGTGCTCTGGTTAATGGTTGTAGGCATCTTATTTTCTACCTACAATATTAATCCTTCCCCTCTTTTTCCCACTCACTTTCCTACTCTCTCAAAAAGTTATTCTCTTCCAAGCAATTGCAAGATTTTGTTGTAGGGTCATTAGTGGGTCCTTATTGGATCCCCGACTATCATGCCACCACAAATTTAAATTTCATGCACGTATAATAAGTGGAGCTGCACCACCCAAGAAGAGGGACCTAGAGTCCCAGAGACGTTAACGGATATCCATCTATTTATCCACCTCTCACTAACAGTATTTGGCAAAATTTTCTCACTAACAGTATTTGGCACCCACAATAAGGCAGACTTGGTAGCAATCTGCACCATAAATACCACCATAAAATCCTAAAAAGTAAATATTCCAAAAATACAAAAAAATCAAAAAATTAAAAGAGAGAGAGAGGGAGAAAGAGAGTTGATTGAAATTCGTTGCTAGAAAACCAATTGTTGATCCCTGTATGTACCCGAAATTATAGGGTGTTGCACCACCGGAATGATGTTACACGTGCCCCAATGATGATTACAGATCTCCTTGTAAGGTGTTCGGAATCCAGAAAGCTCACTGAGTATACATTTGCATCCCAGAAAGCCTTTTCTGGCCTCTACATGTTTTGTCCTAACCTTTTCTCTCTTTTTCCTTGCATTTTTGTCATTAGTTATAGGACCGCCTCCCTGCTAGGGCGGCGGTCCTGTAACCACCCCTGTCTAGGGTGGTGGTCCTATAACCCTGCCAGGGTGGCGGTCCTGTAACCGCCACCCAGGACAAGGCTGCGCAGGCTACGGGTGGTGGTCCTGTTTGCATTTTCCAGAATGTTCCGACAATCACGTCAAACGTAAAATTCAATTTGCATCCGCATTTCTCAACCACTAAAGCTTGCATTTATGTTTTAGCCGCCTGGTAAATAGTGATTTATCTTTGTTTAATGGTGAGAGAGTTCAATTTGAACTTGCCTTCTGGTGATTGCAAATGCTATAAATATGCAGCTTGTTTACAAGTAAATGGTCTTGGTTCTTTGGTCTGGAGTCTTCATTCTTGAGCTTCATTCTTCAATACTCAGTCCTAGATTTTGTTTATGAATCATTTTATCTTTAGCATGGACTAGAATTCTGAATATTTAGTTATGCCTCACTGTACACCGACAACGATCCTACTAGGAATCGCATAGGCCAAGCTCTGTTCTCTTGACTGCCATCCCTCTCCTACTTGTACTTCGTTGTATTTCTCTGAAGCTGCTATTGCTCATTGTTTGAGTACCTGTTGTTTATCATTTTGTTTCATCATTGCTGCAACGACCCTGCTAGGAATCACATAGGCCAAGCCAGTTCACTTGCGCCATCCCTCTCCTACTTGTGCTTCGTGCCATTTTTACTTCAAAGCAACTATCATCCCAGTGCCTTCTCTTGCCAATGTTGCTATACTCCTACTCTTTCTAGATTCACGTGAACATGCAAGAACGAAGAGATCACTCTGAGGGGACAAGCTACAACACAACTGGATTTTCCTCTGCTCAGTAAACTCCAGGTTTAAATCATCAAAGTTATTATCAAATAGAGTAGTGAATCATTTTATTTCAGTTAAGCTCGCTTTCAATATTGCCAGGGAAGTTGTGGGGAATGATAGTTTCTGAGAAACTATGATTTGTTCCTCACTTTTGAGGTAGGATTGAAGGTTTTAAATTAAGTTAATTAGTTGTCTTTTATCTAGATTCACACATCTGCACAGGTGAATAACCACACCGGGTTATCTCGCTTGTTTAGTTTTAGTATAAAAGTATTTTAATTAAGTTGTTTGTAATTATAATGTTTCAATCGTATTTTGTTTAGATTAGTTTCCCTTTCAGTAGTAGTATAAATTGTTATTTTCAGTTTAATTTAATTCGAGACTTTCAAAACTAGATTATCACTTAGATCTTAATTAGGAGGATAAACCACTAGGGAATTTACGCTACCCGTTCATAGCCACTAAATCTCCCCTTTGTCATTTCAGCTACCAGGAGATCACACTACCAGATCTTAGTCATTGATCCTCCCATAGTTAGCTATAGGAAAGTTACTTTCCGATTCTCATCCTCGCCTGTAGCTTTTCTATCGTAGAAAACTGGCCATAATCCCAGTTGTGGCTTCATCTAAGTCACCCGCATTACAAACCACCGGCTGTCTCGGCACGACCTCGGGAGGTCGGGTACGGGGAAGGTCACTTGCCGATTATCATCCTCGCATGTCACTTTTCCATCGTACAAAATTGGTGAACCCAACGTGAAACAAACAACTTTCATTTCACCTTTAGCCTTCACATCACTTCACCAAAAAAATTGGTGAACCTGAAACAAACAAACACTTTTCATCTTTTCCACCTCATCAGCTTCACATCAACCAAAAATTGGTGAACCCGACGTGAAACAAACAAACATTGTTTCATCTTCTCTACCTCATTAGCCTTCACATCAGCTTCACCAACAAAATTGGTGAACCTGGAACAATGAACTCTCAACTTCTTCCTCTTTTATTTTCATTTCTTTCATCCACCTTCGCTCTTTCCCATTATTCTGTGGGTATTCATATACCCCCGAATATGTCGGGATACGATGCATATGGCAGACCTCTCTTAGGTCTTGAAACAAACTATAGTCAAACTAATAGACAACCATCACCCTCGCTTTCTGCATGGGCTGATAACTATTCAAGTAATTACTTGTCATCTCAAACTCCCCCTCACAGAACTAGATCTAGTTCTTCATTCCGAATTGAGGAGTTTGATCAGTTTGCACAAACATGCAACAAACAGAGCCATTCAGGCTCTAACAATATGACGTTTACTGGAGAATCTATTTCATCTCCTCGGGTCTTGTTCAGACCACAGATCAGTAGACAGTCAGACCCACTCCCCTTTTTGGATGAGGAGTACTTAGCACGTTTTTCTAAAAGCGAACAACGCTTCCAAAATATGTATCCACCTATAGGGAGTTTACAAATACAATCCGATACCCTATTCCAGAAAAACATCCACATTCCTCCACCTATGGGAAATACCCTTGGTGAAGCTTAGCAGGGTAATGATCAATTCATAACAGGGTATCACACCCCTTTACAACGTCAAATATACAACAAACGCCACTTAAGGAAAAGCACCATGTCTTCACCAATGGAGGTCATTTCAACCTTAGTTGAGAAAGGTTAGAGGGTTGGAACTTGCTCAAGCAAACCAAAATTCATATTTCATGGGCAAGCAGGAAATTCCCCAACCCTCCGCATCATCCTAGTCAAGTAGACCTCCTTACAGGAATAGGCATGTTGGGCATGCCTCCTCAAAATCCTTATAGTTACCCAAACAAACGCCAACTAGGACCACGTTTTCAAACACCACTCCAGTTGAAAATATGACACCTCCCGGCTTGGCACCAAACAACCCATACCTGAACAATGCTCCTCCTTACTTAAACATTTATTCCAAATCACCACAAGGGAGACATGTTCTCTTCTCCCGGGATGTTCGTTCAACCACAGGGATTCCCTTATGCCCCTATCAAATGCATATGCTATGCCATATCAACAACCCATTCCACCTCCACCCCCTCAGCAAGCACCATCGATGGTCGAAACCTACGCAGTAGGGACTTATTCAGAATATTTAAAAGAACCCCTAGACTTCACCATACGAAGCGTTATGCTTCCAAGACCTCTTCCCGATTTGCCCAAATACAAAGGGGAAGGGGATCCAAATGCACACATTAAAGCCTATGCCACAGCCATACAGGACTACTCCCTTAGGACGGGGTTGTTGCTAAAATATTCCCTAAAACCTTAGAGGGTATTGCCCTTGATTGGTATTACAGAATACCTGAAGCCTCGATACACTCATTTAAACAACTCGTGTCAGAATTCATCAAAGCTTTTGACATGAACAAATTGTTAAGAACAAGAATCAGGGAATTCTTGCATATTAAACAAGAACATAATGAATCTGCTGCTCATTTTATTCAAAGATGGCGTATGGTTCTCTACTCATCAGCAAGTGCTCCAAACATGGATCAAATGGAACTATGTGATTTATTCCTTAATTCTCTCAATAGAGAGATAAAGGAAGAAGTCCAGAAGTTCCCACTAAGAACTTACGATGAAGTACTTGAAGAGTGCTCTCCGAATCGACCAAGCAGCGATAGATAGTGGTTGTAAGACATATGGGACAAATGGGAAATTAATCACTCCCAATCAAAACACTATGACATATCCTAATGTTGGGAATACCAATCAAGGACCCAAGATCCTTAACGAAAACCGCGGGGTTACAACAGATGGAGTCACTGATCAAGTCAAAGGACCAAATGTTGTGAACACCCCGGCACCTGCTAACAATCAACGCAATAATAACTTCACTCCAGTGATCAATACGGTGGATTTTAATCATCCTCCACAACAACAACAACAACAAAAACAACAGTAAATCCAGTCACAAGGCCTTGCTCGGGGCCCAGATGGATATCAAAACCAAAGCCAAAGGCCACAACCTCAAAATTACAACTATAAAAATCAACAACCTAACTGAAATTTTGGGCCACAACAAGGTTCAAACCAACGACCATGGGACTATAATCCCAATCTATACTGTGGCTTTCACAAAATCCGAGGTCATGATACTAGGACCTGCCATGACTACAACAAATTCTTACAATGTTTACCAGATGATCAAAAACAACTCTTTATAGACATGTTTTTGGCAAGTCCTACACTACCTACGCCAAACACCTATATGGGATCAGTTTCCCCTCAAAACGCACCTCTCAAGATTTTCAATGATCCTCTCCCAAATCATTCTAACAATAACAGGTTAGATCCAAATGGGACAAACAAAGGTGTCACAATAGGAAATAACGATCAAGATGCCTCAACTCCTGACAACTCTCAGATTGCTCCTAACCTAGGTTCAAACGGTAATACAAAAATCTTAGGATTAGTTGAGTTGGAGGTTGAGCGTGAAATTAATGCAACAACTTGGACAAAGGAGTATGTTTCACAACCCCTACCCGATATTTTCTCCACACGAGATGAAGTTCCTACAATTGCTAAACCGGTAGGATCCTATGATTTGATATCGGATTTGAACAAGACCTTTTCTCATATTTCATTCCTAGATTTGCTGAAAAATTCACCCGCGCATCGCTTTGCATTGCTCAATGAATTAGGTCTTGGTCATCTAATCAACATTAAACCACCTCCTAGTGCTCAAATAAACCATGTAGACTTTGACGTCTGCCCTCCAGGGCAGTCAGATAAGGACACTGAGTTTATATTTGACATAAGTAAAATGCCAACCGACGCTGAAATTGCATGTAGGGGTGATCCACCCTTACATTTACAGGTTTGGATTTACAATAACTATGTTAAGCACACAATGATTGACGATGGGGCAGCAGTTAACATAGTCCCCTTTACTTTTCTTCAAAAGTTAGGATATGGAGAAACAAACTGTTCTTCAACACGAAACACACTAAGGGGTTATGATAGTCTCAAGGCCACTTCAATCGGGACTATAGTTTTACCAGTCACCTTAGGGCCCAAAACAATCCTCACTGAATTTTATATTATAGATCGGGAAACCAACTATAATATGATTCTCGGTCGTCCATGGATACATCGCATGAAGGCAATCCCTTCCACGTTATTCCAAGAAGTAAGGTTTTTACACCTAGGAAAAGTCTTCATCACTCAAGGGGATCCTAAACCCTTTGATATACACTTAGAAAACCTCAAGAAAAAGAAAGGAGTCCATACAGAGCATGAACTTCCCATGAATCAATTAAACAAACTGCCTCCAACAAAAGAGTTAGTCCCGGTCACCCCAGACATTCCAAAGGTTGAATTTGTTGACCCAAAAACATTTGAGGTGGCAAAAACAGATAAAGGTAAGTCAATATCTATGGAAACAGTCTCCACTAAAACCACAACAGGAATTATGAAACTCTTGGAGAATGACGAGCCAATCTTTCTCCCATTTGAACCTCAGGGAATGGGTAGTCTTCTCGGTATAGCATCTCTTCCCTCCAATGACCTAGATCTAGATATGAACATGATAGAATTAACAAATGAAGAAGGGCAATTTAAAATTGAAACGATGCCTATCAAAACCATCTCTAGGCATTGCCCTATTCTAAAGCCTGGTTTCAACCCATGCGTGTCTGAAGCTAAGTTTTCCCTATCCATGGGGCAAGACCTCATCATTCGACAAAATTTACAAATAAACACAATGCTCCATATGGGAGAGAAGGTCGAGCAGCATAGTCATGCTCACCCACATGCCATCTCTCAAAAACATGACAAAGAGGCACGCGAATGCCTCTTTCAGAAAAATGTTTTTAATAATGGGACATATACACCTCTGGGAAAGGGTTGTAAGTTCAAACCCAGAATGGTAGGCCCTCGTCAAGAGAATGAAAACTTTGAGGATAATGGTTCTCCGCTGTGTACTTCTAGGGGTGAAGAATTCAATATTCATCAACTTTCTTCACCTTAGACATCATGACATATAGTTCCACCTGCATTTTCATATGTACATGGTTGCAGTTGCATTGCATTAGTAATTTAGTTAGGTTCATTTTGTTCACTCGTTTCGTAAAAATTGTAGTCAAGGAACTTACTCTTAAGCAATTTATTACAAAATTCTGAAAACATTGGCAAAAGCATTCAAATCACATCTCTTCAAACATTCATAACATCATCATTTTTCAAAATCTTTTCATCAAATTTGACAGACAATCATTGACGAAAACCATACCAAGCACTGCATACTTGTTTTTCCTCTTTCTTTCTACTAGGTAAAGTTATCCTTACCTACGGTCTGTTCTAGAAGCTTCTTGGTGTCACATCTATCCCGCTTAAATCTCTTTGGAAAAAAGGATATCCCAAAGTCATAGATCAAAAATGTCAAAATCAAATGAAATCAAAAGCACCAAGCAAACAAAATATTTTATTTTACACACTTCTTTGCCCCATCAACCTTCGGTGATAAGCCCACATCTCTTACTGGTGGTGTGAGGTTGGGAAAGGAAAGAAGTGCCCTTACTCACCTATATCTTGCCTTTGGTGACAAACCCATGCTTCTTACTAGTGGCATGAGGCAGGATGTGGGGGGTCCATTCACACAAATTAACAAATCTTGGTATGCTAGAAACACAAATCAAGTTCTATTAAGTCAAAAACAAATGTATCAAATGTCCAAATTCCAAAGAGATCAAATCCTCAAAACCAGATTTTGTCAACCAAGTTGCCATTTATGAACCTAAGTCTAGATAAATAGGAATGTAAGTGGCCTTCTAAGCTTGGTAGTAGTTCTGAGTAGGGTAGGTGTGTAGGTCTAAGTTTGGTTTATGTTATTAGTTTGTCTATCTCTCATCATTCCAATCAATCAAACTCATACAATTTGTGCCCTTCTTCACCCTTGGTGTTGAGCCCTCGCATCTTACTAGTTGCGTGGAGTTGGGAATGGGGCAAGTTCATCTCTTTATCATCATACATTCATCACATTTTGTCCAACATAAGAAGAAATCACAGAACATTGCCCAAAGAGGTCAAAGTTCAAAACTACAATTGTGTCTATCATTATCATATCAACATTACAAAAGTATACAAAGTAAAACATTCTGTTTACTATCATTTGTTATCCATTGCATACATTCTGAAAAGCATGAAAACAAATACTCTAAAAACATCTAGTATACACATGGGAAACGAGTCACAAAATTCTAGACACCAGATAGTCTAGATCCAAAAAGAGATATATGTACATATCACGGTGTGTCATAGTTTTGTACGATGTCATCACACACTAGGTGTGGTCAAAATGCTTGCAATAAGCACAAAATACCAAAACATCATACTTGCCTCACAAAATGGAGACTAAGAAATAAAGGAACTCTACCTATCCGCCCTTTTGAGGCCCATTATGACTGCTCTAGTTAAGAATTTCTTAGGAGTTCTTCTCAAAAGCATTCAAAACAAACAAAAAGCTAAGCCTAACGCAAAATACCATTCCCAAGATCATTCCAATTCAATCATACTCAAAAATGAAAAGAGCAATCACCATGGACCCAAAGCTCAAAAATTACCAAATCGATACGCGTAAATGAATAGTAAAATGAGCTCATTATATATATATATATAGTATTCTAATCTTGTTTTGAGTGTTTTTACGCAGAGTTGGAGCGCCGACAGAGGTAAGTTCTTATCCCCCACGCAAATGGTGAGTCCTCATTTCATATTAATTTAGTATTTATTTTCAGATTTATTTTATCTATCTGCACTTGAGTCCCTCTTTTCATTTTGCAGATAGCAGGAATTTGGATGGCAACATTTTGACACATGGGCGTGTCAGGTATATCTTCTAACTCCCCATTTCGGGACCACCATACTCGGACCCACCGTTTTATGCCTCTTCATGGCTAAAACGCTTCTCCGAGGGGGCAATATGTACGTACCCAAAATTGTATGTACTGTACTGTCAGAAAGAGGTTACACATACCCCAATGATGATTCAGATCTCTTCGCAAGGTGTTCGAAATCCAGAAAAGCTCACTGAGTATACATTTGCATCCCAAAAAGCCTTGTCTAGCCTCTACATGTTTTGTCCTAACCTTTTCTCTCTTTTTCCTTGCATTTTTGTCATTAGTTATAGGACCGCCTCCCTGCTAGGGCGGCGGTCCTGTAACCATCGCCCTGCCAGGGCGGTGGTCTTGTAACCGTCGCCTTGCAGGGTGGTGGTCTTGTAACCATCGCCCCAGGACAGGGCGGTGGTCCTATAACTGCCACCCTGCGCAGGGTGGCGGTCCTGTGTGTGTTTTCCAGAATGTTCTAACGATTCCGTCAAACATAAAATTCAATTTGCATCCACATTTCTCAACCACTAAAGCTTGCATTTATGTTTTGGCCGCCCTGTGAATAGTGATTTCTCTTTGTTTAATGGTGAGAGAGTTCAATTTGAACTTGCCTTCTGGTGATTGCAAATGCTATAAATATGTAGCTTGTTTACAAGCAAATGGTCTTGGTTCTTTGGTCTGGAGTCTTCATTCTTGAGCTTCAGTCTTCAATACTCAGTCCTAGATTTTGTTTATGAATCATTTTATCTTTAGCATGGATTAGAATTCTGAATATTTAGTTATGCCTCATTGTACACCGAATAACGATCTTGCTAGGAATCGCATAGGCCAAGCTCTGTTCTCTTGTGCCATCCCTCTCCTACTTGTACTTCATTGTATTTCTTTGAAGCTGCTATTGCTCATTGTTTGAGTACCTGTTGTTTATCATTTTGTTTCATCATTGCTGCAACGACCCTGCTAGGAATCACATAGGCCAAGCCAGTTCACTTGTGCCATCCCTCTCCTACTTGTGCTTCGTGCCATTTTTACTTCAAAGCAACTATCGTCCCAGTGCCTTCTCTTGCCGATGTTGCTATACTCCTACTCTTTCTAGATTCACGTGAACATGCAAGAACGAAGAGATCACTCTGAGGGGACAAGCTACAACACAATTGGATTTTCCTCTACTCAGTAAACTCCAGGTTTAAATCGTCAAAGTTATTATCAAATAGAGTAGTGAATCATTTTATTTCAGTTAAGCTCGCTTTCAATATTGCCAGGGAAGTTGTGGGGAATGATAGTTTCTGAGAAGCTATGATTTGTTCCTCACTTCTGAGGTAAGATTGAAGGTTTTCAATTAAGTTAATTAGTTGTCTTTCATCTAGATTCACACATTTGCATAGGTGAATAACCACACCGGGTTATCTCGCTTGTTTAGTTTTAGTATAAAAGTATTTTAAATAAGTTGTTTGTAATTATAATATTTCAATCGTGTATTTTGTTTAGATTAGTTTTCCTTTCAGCAGTAGTATAAATTGTTATTTTCAGTTTAAGTTAATTCAGAGTTTTCAAACTTAGATTAAACACTTAGATCCTAATTAGGAGGATAAACCATATGGAATTTACGCTACCCGTTCATAGCCTCTAAATCTCCCCTTTGTCATTCCAGCTACCGGAGATCACACTACCAGATCTTAGTCACTGATCCTCCCATAGTTAGCTTTAGGAAAGTTGCTTGCTGATTCTCATCCTCGCCTGTAGCTTTTCTATCATAGAAAACTGACCATAATCTCGGTTGTGACTTCATCTAAGTCACCCGCATTTCAAACCACCAGCTATCTCAGCACAACCTCGGGAGGTCAGGTACGGGGAAGGTCACTTGCTGATTATCATCCTCACATGTCACTTTCCCTCACCTCATTCTCCGTTCACTCTATTGATCACTTCTTCCACCTGATCTCCCCTACCAACCACATTTTCCACCTATCATTATCCTTCCTCGACCTATCATATCACATAGTGCGTATATTATCTTCTACCTATAATCATGTTCCTTTCCCCATTTTCACCTACTTGATCCATCATCTTTCATACGATCTCTTCCCATTCTCTTCATGTCTTGTTTCTTTACCATCGCCTCATTCATCCTCATTCTCCGCATCCTCTCATCATCTTCACCTTGTCCTAATTCGTCACTCACCTTTTCTTTACTCTTTCCACTCCATCTTCTCTAATTCTCCCACATATCTACCCCCACTCTTACTCATTAATATTGTTGACATTCCCCTAACATTCTTTCATCGTCATCTTTTGTCTCCGCACTAATATTATCAATGGACTTTCCCTAAAAATCACTCATCCTCATTTTGCACAGCCTCGTTCACTCCCTTTGACCATCTACATTTTTTCTTCATTCCTTCCTTCCTCTGGGCCCACGACTCATACTTCCCCACCACTCATTTTCAGTGGATTTTCCCTAACGTCCCCTCACTGGAATTACCCCTTTTATCCCCCATTCCCTCTTCCCTCACATCCCTTTTCTCCATCCCCACCCTTTCTTTTCACTTCTTACCCAACTCTCCATCTTCCCTTTGCCCCCTTCAATATCTTTAGTCTTCATCATACACCCTTTGTCTATTGTCTTGTAATCCTTATATCCTCATTTCATGCATCTCTGCATCTTTTCCAATATGTGTCATTCATCCCCTCTTTCTTCTCTTTACATTCCTTATACTGCTAACTCTACATTTATTATCCTCATTCTTGATTTCTTTCCTTCTACATCATTTTCTCTGTTATCCTCTTCTCCCTCCCACTCTTCATCTTATTTCAATTCCTCTATATCATCTTCTTCCCCCTTTTACCTCACATTTCCTTCTTACTTCCCCATTGATAACTTGGCTCTTCAGCATTATCCCATCTATTTTACCACCCCACCCTCCACATGCATCTCCATGCGGTCTGTTCCATATTATTTTACCTTGGTCTTCCTCGCGAGGACCAGGTTCCTTCAATCTTTTCCTTTTATTTTCTTTTTCCTCCCTTCCTCCCCCATCATTTTCACGTTCATTCTGACCTCCCCTCCTTTTCTCTACCACCCCTACCTTTTCTCTTATTTTGTACCCATTTCTCTTCTTTTCTCTGATCTTTTCCACACTTTCCTGTCCCTCAATTTTTTTTCTCCATTCTACCTCCTCTTTCGTCTTCTTTAAATTCTTCGTCATCCTCATCTCCTTCATTTTTCCATCCTTCTATCCCTTTTTCTTAATTTTAATCCTACTCTCACCTCATCTTCTCCTTCTTGTTTATCTTTCTCCAATCACCATACCTTTGTTCTCTTCATCTTCTACTTCTACAGTTTCTTTCTTTTCTCAACTCTATCATCTCTTTTATTTTTCCATCATTTCTCTCCCTTCATTTCCTTCAGTCTTCTTCATTTTTATCTTCCCTTTATTTTGACTCTCTCCCTTTTTATTTCATAATTTCACCCTCTACTCTGTGATTTCCTTGTCTTCTTCTTTCTTTTCCTTCATCATTCCCGTATTCCCCTCTCTTATTATCTTCTACCTCTTTCATTTATTTTTTTCCCTCCTCTATCTCCATACCCTTGTCTCCCTCCCCAGCATTGCCTCTTCTTTCTCTTCTCATAATCAACCACTACTCTTGTCCATTCCCTTTTCTCTTTCCCATTGCATCCTTTCACACATCCTCACATCTATCATTCAAGGCCAATTGAATCCTTTCTCCATTTGTGTCGTGTGGTCATTCCCTTCACTTACACCCCATTCTCAACCTCCTTTCCGCAAAATTAACCTCTCCTATTTTTGAAAGCTCTGTCGTAGCTTCCATTCCTGTCAGCCCTCTCAAGGGGCCATCATCACATCTATCCATAATCACACCTTGTATCATTTTCTTCTTTGATGATACCATGACATCCATCACCTACCACCTTCTACTCTCCCCAATAAACATTTTCTCTACCTTTTTCTTAGCAAAAGTAGATTGAATTCTTCCCCCATTCTCACAAGCAAAATTTTGTTCTACTTCTTGCTTAGAGAATGCTTTCTCTTTCCTTCATCTAACAACTTCTTATCGAAGGAACACCTTCTTCAAGAATAATCTCTTCAAAAATTTCAATTTTTCCACTTGGGTCATATTCACTCCATCTTGTCTACTTTCTTTGAAAGGACCCTACTTTCATAGTACCCTTCCAAAGAGCGGAAAATGTAGACACCCTAATTTCACATCTGTCTTAAATCAATTAATTCCTCTACCTCATTTCCCACAAAAATACACTTCAAATTAATCAAATATAATTTAATTAATTATCCCTTTCAAATCTAAAAATAACCTAATCCTTACCACATGTCATTATTCTCTATGTTTATCCACTATTGAATCAGAAATTCAAAATTAAATCCTCACCCACTCTTCGTGGTCCCTACTCACCTAAATCCTCCACTTATGAATTAAAAATTCAATTCAAATCCTCACCTAGTATTTTTAGTCCGCACTCACCTAATCGTGCCCACATTTTCAAATCATGATTACTTAAAATCCTATAAGTTAATCCAATTCCCAGGCTATAAATACAGCCCTACCCCCCTCTAAAAGACACCAAGAGTAAGCTTGAATGACATGTCTAAACTCTTGCATCCTTTCAGCAAAGAGCATCCTTCCCACCTTATCCTAATGCCCAAATAGCCTCATCTTAAAGCATCCCAAATCCATAATCCCTTTTTCCATTGGTGTAAAGTAAGTAGATCTTGTTGCAGAGAAAGCCTTGTTTCGGTTCGAGGAAAGCACCTACTTTTCACTCAATTAGGGCTCATCTATGTTTCACTTCCCATTCTAAGGTTTGCTAAGGAATCGCGAAGGAGGAGGTATCTAGCTAGCTACTTCACTTTCTTGTTTATCAGCGTATTTTCCTAGCAAACAAAACCTACTAACCAAAGCAAGGTGCACAGATTCTTGGGGCACACAGGATATTACAGTAAGTTTATCAAAGGTTATGATAAGATTTATGCACCCTTAGAATAATTATTAAAGAGTAAAGGCAGGTTCCATTGGGGTGAAGGGAAACAACGTGTGTTTGGGACATTAAAGGAAAGGCTTACTACAACACCTATTATGTGCTTTCCTTCATGGACCAAACCTTTTCATGTGTATGTCGATGCTTCTAGCATGGATATTGGTGCATTATTAGCCCATCCTGGAGAAGGTATTGTTGATCATCCTATTTTCTTTGCAAATAGGAAATTGACCACAGTTGAACATAATTATACAACTACAGAGCACAAAGCCTTGTCCTTGATCTACGCGCTGCACAAATTTTGACAATACTTGTTGGCTACCCTCTTTATATTCTATACATATCACATGGCACTAAAGTACTTGGTAAACAAGACCGTTTTGCAAGGACGCATATGCCATTGGATTCTGTTGTTTCAGGAATTTGACTTTATAGTGGTGGTTAAACTAGGTAAGAGAAATTCTAGACCAGATCATTTATCAAGAATTAATTCAGGCAAGGACACACAGAGCATTGAGCATACAAAATTAGATGCACAACTATTCAAATTGAATAGTGCACCCTGTAACTTAGAAGACATCGTTATCTTTTTACGAATAGGTGTGGCACCTGAAGGAATGAAGAGTATGGAGAAGAAGTAACTTGTCATCCATGTTGCACCTTGCATGTTGATTAGTGGATATTTATACAAACTAGGTCAAGATGAGATTTTGTGTCGGTATGTACTTGAGCATGAGTGAATCTATTATAGAGGAAGCTCATGGTGGTATTGCAAGTGGAAATTATGTCAGAGATGCCACCGACAAGATTTTGTTGGCTAGTTTTTGGTGGGAAACATTGTATAAGGATTACAAGGAATCTTATAAGGCATGTGATCATTGTTAGTGCCTTGGAAAGCCTGAGCATAGAGGTGAAATGCCTTTGAGGCCTATTACTAGTGCAGAACCTTTGAAAAGTGGGCAATTAACTTTTTGGGTCCTATTTCCCCACCGCGCTCAGGACTGGACCATGTTACATCATAGCTTGCATAGATTACTTTACAGGGTGGGTAGAAGTGATGCCTACAAAGGATTACACGGTAGTTACGGCAGTAAGGTTTATGTGGGAGAACATTATAAGTAGGTATGGATGCCCATTGAGTTTGACAAGTGATAGGGTTGCTCATTTTCTTAATGAGACTATCAGGATATTATTGGTATAATTTATGGTGGCGCAACATAAATAACACCCTATCACCCACAAGCTAATGGAACTGCTAAGGATTTCAACAAGATATTGGGACATACATTGACTAAGATTTGTGATGTTGGAAGGAAAGACTGGGATGATAAAGTCTCTATTGTAATTTGGGCATATAGGAAAGCCTACAAGAGGTTGAATAAGGCTACCCTTTCAGTTGGTTTTTGGCACGTAGGTTATTCTACCAGTAGAATTCATGTTACCTTCTCTATGTATTACACGAATAGGAGGGTTTGATGATGAGCAATCACTTGAAGATCACATTGATAAACCGGTGTAGTTGGATGAAAGGCACGTCATTTCCAGATGGATTAAGCAGAAGGAAAAGGCCAAGCAGAAGGAATGACATGATAGGCATATTAAGGATAAGAAGTTTAAATTTGGACAAACGGTTGTTAGTTATGACTCCAAGTTTTTGTGCCACCCTAGAAAGCTCAAAGTGCATTGGTTGGTACTGTATGTTATGACTTACATACTTGATCCTGGCGCTTTCCAATTACGTGTGCTGGATGGGACACGGTTGTTTGGTTATTTCAACAAAAGTAGGCTAAAGCCCTACTATAAATTAGTCTTCTTGGTGTTTTTAATAAGGTAGTTTTTCCATTTAGATTAGATTTCCTTTACTGCATTTCCTTTATATATGTTTCCTTTCATCATTGCTATGTTTTTTCAATTTATTTTAGTGTTTTTTGTAATAAGTGTGCTTGCATGCCAGAAGTTGATTAATGTCTAGTGATTTCATGCATAGAGGACCACACATACCCTTAGTGTGGGGTAGATTGAAGTGCAGAAGATAAAAGAATGGTTTGCACCCTTTATTAGGGATTGGCTTGGTTAAAGGCTCGGTTGGGAACCTTAGTGCAGAAGTGGATAAGTATTGTGCATAAGGTGTTCTGAGGAAGGTTGAAATGATTGAAGACCACACTGGAAAAATGATCACGCAATTAAAGCGAGGTAGGTAGTGGCATGAGAAACTACTTAGGATGTGGCACTGAGGTTTTATACTTCGACACGAAGAGGCACAAGAAGGAGGTCTGAGGTAGTGAAGTAGTATTAGCATTCCAGAAGGTTATGACTGCAACGCACGAGGTGAATTTGTGAAATTTGTTATAAAGGGAAAAGGAACTCGATGGAAAAAGTAACTTAAAATCATGGGTCAGAAGTACAAATTTGACCATTAGAGGGTCATGAAAAGTATAAATAGGGGGTTAGCGTAGTCATTTGGCTACCTTGCTTTCAAAGAAATCGAAGAGCTATCAAGTAGTTTGGAGAGCGACAAAGAGTTTGGAAGCGACGTGAATTATTTGCAAACCAATATTGCTTGTGAATTGTTTAGAGATCCTTGCGGAGAGGTAAGTTGGAATTGGCAGTGGAGTAGTGAAAGGTTTCATACGTTTGTAGTAGTTGGAAGTCATGGGGCTTCGGTAGAGAAGGGTTGAATTAAAAAACACCTAGAGCACGTAGAGAAAAGTTAAATGGCACCAAAACCTAGAAGTTTGAGCACCAAGAAGCCCAAGGTTGTGGTAGAGGAGCCCTTAGAAGAAATCTATTTTGAAATGCAATACCATCCTAGTGTAGTACAGGTGGAGTTCTGGAAACCGAAGCTCACTTGCTATAAAATTAGTGAGTTTAACCACCACCAAAGGAGAATGAAGAGAAGATGAGGACATTCCTAATAAAGACACTCCCAAGGGTAGATGAGATTAGAAACCCTCGAAGTGACGATTATGTACAAAGAGAGTTAGAAAAAAATAGTGTTTTATAGTTGTGGGAGCTTCCATTCTTCGCAAAACCCACACATTTATTTCATTGGTTGATGTCGTGGGTACACGAGGACTTATTCTACTTTGCGGGGAGAAGGATGTGCCTCACAAGCCAATTGATTGAATAAGTTACAGGGATAAGAAGCACAAGAGAGGATGTATCCTTATATTTTAATGCCACAACTAAAATTGAGGAGCTTACTAAGAAACTAAACTATGAGAAAGGAGGTCGGGCACATACCATTACGGATTTGAATAATCAGGCACTTTGGGTCGCTTCCTGACTCGTGAGCTATAAATTGGGCACATTAGAGCATTGGATATATATAAACAATAGGTTTTTATATGTAGCTTACAAAATCTCAAAGAGGGAACATTATAACCTGGCACAATATGTTGCAGACAACATCATAAAGGAGGCAAGTTTACAAAATGAAGAAGGAGAAAAAATCACATGGGGTTCCATTCTTATTTTGATAGTATTTTAGGAAATAGGTGTCCCAGATGGACTTGATGGGAATGTATGGGTTTACCCACCAATAGATCCATCACCTACCGTGTAATTTGTGGGATTCACTTATGATGGTAGCATTTCAAACACATGTAAGGTGCACATTGATAAATGGTATGACAAACTGTGTGAGGCCTTTGAGAATGAATGGCGCATTCCGCGTAATCTCCCTACAGTGATTGGGGATTGAGTGAAGTTTGTAGTAATGCAACACTTCAGTCTTGCAAGATTCAAACAGGTGAATGGAGAGATGGGAGCGTGGAGCAAAATTTTGTTTGCATTCACCACAAAGTATCTAAAGTGTTCCATCAACAGGCTAAAGGATGCATAGAAATTGACTTATGATGTAGATAAGGTAGATTCTAACGTACCCACTCTTTGTACCACTTACACGTATGAATCCAGGCCAGCATACCTCAAAGTATTAGAACCCGAATTCTTGGATCTATACCCACAAATCAATGTAACCATTAAGGGATTTATCCATATAGTATTTATATAGTTGCGCCCTAAGACACAAGGGGCAGTTGAGGTGGAAATCATGGATTCCACTCTCCCTAAGCCTAGAGAAGCACTGATACCTCCCATAAAGGTGGTGCATGTGGAGGCAGTAGATGAAGAGGAGAAAGAAGATAGTGAAGGGAAATTAGCTATTTCTTGCAAGAGAAAGTATTACACATGCATGGATAGCAGTGAGGGTGCGAGAACCTCGCAGCAAGGTGGCACGAAGTAGTGTCAGGAGAAGCACCCTAAGGTGTAGGAAGTCTCTAGCACAGAGACTGAGGTCGAGATTGAAGGAGAAGAGGACTATGATGTGTTTAGGGAATAATTTGAGCAATAATTTGAGGAACAAGCTAAGAGAAGAGCCGAAGAGAAAGCAAAGGAAGAGGTCAAGGCAGATGAGAAGGGTAAAGTATTAGTTTTTAATGAGGTAAAGCATAATCAAGTATAAAATCCATCAACACAGTCTACCGAGCTATCTGAGAATGAAAAGGATGAATCCTTTGTGATCAAGGAGGACAAAAAACTGGGAACATGTACCAGTAATCCTACCCCGAAGAAGCAACGATCAAAGATGAAGGCATAGAGGAAGTGGTGGACCCTAAGGTCACCACATATGGATTTTTTTGATGACCCAACAAAATTTTTGAGTACACGCTTCCATAGTACCTTGCCTCTAGATAAGTTACATGCCAAGGAGCTACTAGACCCAAAGGGAGGAGTTTCCATAAAAAAGAAGATGTTGAGTTGGAATCTACATTCATATGTAGAGGAGTCAAAGTTTGAAGTAAGTGAGCATGCGATCGAGACAATGATATTGTAGAAAAATCTTGGAAAAAAGTATAAGGCCATCGATCCTAACCACTTGACAAATGAGAAGGCATGCAATGCCTTGAAAAAAATGGCTTCATAAGTGGTGAAAAGGAATTTGGAATTGAGTGCTACCATACACACCCTTTTCGTTGACAAGAAAGAGAAGGAACAAGAGATAGACCAACTATGCAAGGTGCTACGGGGAAAACAAGGCCAAACTAAGGAGGCATATGACATGGTTAGTGCACTAGTAAAGCAAATATTGAGACAGTTCCCTTCATTAGTGAGATAATTCAGAACAGGATATGGGGACAAGATGGAATACCTAGAGGACCTAGTTGGCATGCGCCTAGTCAACATCAAATGCGCGGGGCCTACAAAGGAGGAGATTGCAGAAGAAAATAGAATAAAAAATTATAGTAGAGGTTAGGATCACTGAGTTGGAGGACTTGTTCACCCATCTCAAGGAAGTGAATACAAAAGTAGCTATTGGATTTAAAAGGTGCAAGAAGTGTGAGTCATATATTGATGTGAGGTTGGTGGATGAGGAAGCAACTTTGAATTCTATACAAGAAAAGACATCAACAAATAAAATAGAGCACACTCAGTTGGTATTGGATACCATGGCGCAAAAAGATAAGGTTAAGGCAAAGCACACAAAGCTTGAGCAAATAATTGGTGAGTTTCTGAACTCTATACTAGAACACATGGACAATATTGATGGCACTTGCACAAAGACGATGTGGCAATGAAGGAGCTCAAAAGCAGGGTAGATGAAATAACGCCTAACAAAGTGTTAGGAATTGTGGAGGATGCATTCAGGAAACATTTTAAGGAGTTGGAGGAGTGGAAGAAGCTATTAAGTGAAGTAGATGCAGAATTTCCTGAGGTCTTTTAGACACCTTAGCTCTTCTAGGTGTGATGATCATTCAAATTTTTTCGTTTTGAATTTTTTTATATCTCGAAGTGTTGGACCTATGAACAAAGAACTGTTGAGGGCAACAATATTGATAGTGTGGGGTAATGTTGGACCCCTAAAATATGTTAGGTACATGTGGTGTAAAGGATATTGACGCACGGAAGTATTATAGACAACGCGCAAAGGGTTTGTGCCAGATCCAAACATGTTTAAATACTTAGCCACATTTTGATAGAACTGGGAGATTAATAGTTGGAGTGGTGGCCAAGCAAGGTCTTGGAGATGAGAATAGAACATGAAGACTTGCAGTTCAAGAAAAGTATATTTTTAGATAGATCTCATGTGAATGAAGATAAGATGACATACATAGTTTGAGCTATCAATAGGATTAGATCTGCAAATGATACTATTAAATAATCTATTATTAGTGAGCTTGCATGCTTTTATAATTATCTTCTAAGTGATGCATAGTTATTCTTAGCATGTAGCCTATTCTTGGAAGGTGCATGGGTGGTGAAGGGAAAGTCCCCACTACCTATAAATATGTGTTGATTTGCACGGTTTAGGAGAGAGTTCTATAATAGAGTTATGTTGATGGTTTATGGGCGCGCATGACTTATGGTGACATTATTGTGTATGTATGTAACTTATGTGTTTTACAACAAATAATATAATGGATCTTTGTGGTTGGATATTGATTGTTGATATAATTGTTGATGGTTCTTGCATGGTGAACTTAATCTTAATTCTTGTATGATTAAATGATCCGAAAATAATCAGATTATTACGACCTGATCTCGGACCCTTATAGGCTTTAATTATTTGCCGATAATTTACTCCTTTTAAGTAATCAATTTAAAATAATGCAAGACAATAATGACAATTGCACACAGATTGATTACGGAGTTTGGCAATTGCCTACGTCTCCGGGTTCATGGTCAAACCGTTCCACTAGTCAAAACTTGTAAGTTACAATAGTACTTTCACAAGAAAACCTAATGGAATTTTACTTGCCTATCAGTACACCAGTTCTTCGGATGACAAGGGTGAAAAATAACACCCGACTTCCACCTTCCTAGTGAACAATCTCCTTCGGCTTCGATCGGCCTTCCCGACGCTATCAATGCGAAGCTAGCACTCTGGTCGACAATCCAAGATTTACAAGTAATTGGTGTGGCGCTATGGGCCGACTAGGTAGTTTGAATAACTCCTAGCCACAAATATTTAATTTATTATTGCCTAACAAATAATAGGTCAATAATAATAAAAATATACAATGCCTAAATAATTTAGGTCTTCACACAAAAATTTCTCATTTTCCTCTTGGCTCGGACTTCGCCTCCAGCGCTCTAGGAATGAGCTTCTCTCCGAGTTTGTGTGTGTCCTTTACAATAGAATGGGTTCCCTATTTATACAAAAAATAGGGCCCTTAAAATATGCATTTAACATCATCCTTAGGCTAATATTAGCCTTACCCGTACTTGGGATTAAATCCCAAATTGGGTGGATGTATTTTTAAATGGGTTAAAATCCCATGTGGAGTGGATTGCATTAAAAAATAGGATAAAAATCCCATGAGGAACCGCATTTGTATAAGTCCCCACATATTTTGGCGGTGGGGAATAATGTATAAGGCTTTAAAGCCTTTCCACGCATATAAAGTGGTCAAAGACCACGTTGGAGCATAACCGCCCCCTACCACCGCTTACCACCTTCCACGTGGTCAAAACATTTGCATTTGATTTGGCGGTTCATACTAATGTTTTAAACATTAATATATATATGTGGCATTTGAAAAGTGGCCTTACCAAGTAATTATAATTTCGACCCATACAATGTGGCCTAGAAATAAATTAACTCGGTAATCCTGTAGTCCACTTTTCGTCTCCCGATAGGCAAATCGAGCGAATTCGACGAGTGGTGGCAAGCCACATGTCACAGTGCGATTCAGTCCAATATTGACCAGTTGACCAGAGTTGACTTTCCCGCTGTCTGAACTTTGACCGAACATATCTAGAGCTCCCGATGTCCGTTTGTCACGTTCTCATAGTCGTTGGAAAGCTCTCGAGATGATCTTCTGCACTGACACCATTTAGGGATGTTTAGGGAACTTTCAAAAATGATCCCCTGATCACACCTCCCCACTGAGAAAGGCTTTTTGTCCCAAAAAGCTTCCATACTATCCTGAATCTGGAAAAACTCTGCTGCCACCTCAGAAGTGTTGCTGTAGTAGACCCTTGGGTCTTCTCCTCCAACCTTCTCACTTCGGCAACTCTGCTTTGATCCTGGGACCTGTGGGTTATGGGCCCATGACGCTTTTGTTGCGCCACTCTGATATCCGAAGAAGACCTCCACGCCTCCACTTTTTGGTGCTAAGTTTATGAATGAAACCTCAACGCTCCTTCTGTGCAGTGCTAAGCTTCTTGATATCTGACAACAAGGATCTTCTTTGACTCTATAACACAGCTCCTAGCTCCGAGTTGATTCCGCAGAATCCAAACTGGTTTGAAGGAACTCCATGTTACGTAGAGCTTTGATTGATCCGATGTCGGTGATGGACAATGCCTTGTCCCTTTACATACCTCAATACCTGCAATGCATGATGCTAAGCCTCTTTCAAGACCTCGAGCCTCCGATGCACGATGCTAAGTCTATTACAGACCTCAACGCCTCCGATGCATGATGTTAAGCCTCTTGTAAGACCTCGAGCCTCCAATGCATGATGTTAAGTCTCTGTAGACCTCAATGCCTCCGATGCATGATGTTAAGCCTCTTTCAAGACCTCAATGCCTCCAATGCATGATGCTAAGTCTTTCAAGACCTCGAGATGACGATGCTAAGTCTATTACAGACCTCAATGCCTCCGATGCATGATGCTAAGCCTCTTGTAAGACCTCGAGCCTCCGATGCACGATGCTAAGTCTATGTAGATCAGCTACCATTCGTATGTGTGGTCACAATGCCTTGACACCAAATGACGTTCCGAGCTAATCCTTTGAGAGATTCTCTTGTTGACAAACTAATATCAGGTACCATTCTGTTGCACGGTCGCAATGCCTCTACACAGAATGAAGTTCTAACCCGACGTCAATGCCAACGGTGATTCAGCTACCATTCTACTACACAGTCACAATGCCTCTAGACAGGATGAAGTTCTAAGCTGATCTCTGCGAACTCTACTATCTACACAAATGGCAGATCAATCTCCAAGCTTTATATGAGTTAAATCCTGTATCCAAGCTGTAACAGGTACTCACAAGCTGATTAGGAGATATGTTTGGAGCATTAATCAAATTTTCTAAGAAAATCCACTGAGTATGGTAAACCTTTCTCTCAGCATTTTCTCAAAATATCTTATATCCAAACTTAATACTACATACTATTCATCAATCTGAATTATGTAATATATAATTGAAAAATTGTTGACTTACCCATTTTAAAGGACTTTCACTTTCAGGTATTACCTAGTCCTGGGTTAAATTGTCAACTAGTGGTGGAGTAGAAACTTCTTTTACCTTTGCAATAGGCCTCCATTCCATCTTTGGCTTGCCATTACTTTGATGGCGAGATGGATGCAGTTTCCAGCAATTTTCCACCCGATGCCCATTCCTCTGGCAATGAGCACAAAAATTCCTCTTAATCTCCTTCTTCTGGGATGAGGAACTCTTTCTGCCATTTCTCGACTCTACATGACAAGATTGGTCTTTCTGATTTGCCTTGTTCCTGACGAACGACATCAACTTCTTCATCAGTGTCCTTCTCTTCTAGCATCTGGCCACTGAATGATTATGCAATCCACAAAAATTACATGGAAAGGAATTCCACATCTTCTGAAAATCATAACCATACTTCTTAAGCTAAAAAAGTGGATCAGAAGTTTTACTGTGCTTATGATTATGGTAAGAAACTGGAGGTGGAATCTCATTACCTCTTCACTGATTTCTCTTACCACATCTTGCCTGTGACAATGAAGCACAACTTTCCTGCTCAGAATCTTCTTGCAGGACTAGTGGGGTATTCACTTTGCTTTCAGAAGCTTGTCTCCCATCAGTGTTCTTGGAGCATTCTCCAATTTCCATTCCCACACTAGGATAACCCAAACCTGCAAAACGAGGACGATCCTCGACCTGTATTGGGTTAGCAATGCCTTGGCCATTTTTACCAAGGCCTCTTCCATCAAATCCCATTTTATCTAACAACTTGGATCCAATTCCTCTAGTATGCTTTTCAAACAAACCAAAGACTTCATTACCTGAATCTGAAACCAAATGGGAGGAAGAAGAAGATTCCCATGGTGAACAACTTACAGTGCAATCATCTATGATCGTGGCCTCTACATCTAAAGTTGAAGGTATTTCCTTCCTCTGATCACCACATTGCAACCTTGCCAAGAGCTCATCCTTGGTTTGCAATTCTGATTTCAAACGAGCATTCTCCTCTTCCAAGGAGTAATACATTGATCGCAGGAGAGAATTCTCTTCCTGGATCTAGTGATTATAAGCTTCAATTTCTTCGAGCTTCGCCTATTTAGACATCTTGCCCATAGTGCACTTGTACCCTGTTCACAAAAATGAACCAACTACACCAATCTTAAAGCAATCACTTGAAGTTAATCAGATTTACTGAAAAACAAATATGGAGCTAAACCAAGCTCTGATACCAAACAGGGGTCTTAAAATGGATCAGATTATTACTACCTAATCTCGAACCCTTATAGGCTTTAATTATTTGTCAATAATTTACTCCTTTTAAGTAATCAATTTAAAATAAAATGCAAGACATATAATTTTGACAATTGCACACAGATTGATTACGGAGTTCGACAATTGCCTACGTCTCCAGGTTCGTGGTCGAACCATTCCACTAGTCAAAACTTGTAAGTTACAATAGTACTTTCACAAGAAAACCTAATGGAATTTTACTTGCCTATCAGTACACCAGTTCTTCGGATGCACCATTTAGTATGAAAACCCTTTAGTACCCGAAAGACCTTCCTAGTGAACAATCTCCTTCGGCTTCAATCGGCCTTCCCGACGCTATCAATGCGAAGCTAGCACTTTCGACAATCCAGGATTTTTCAAGTACTGTAATTGGTGTGGCGAAAAATATGGGCCGACTAGGTAGTTTGAATAACTCCTAGCCAAAAATATTTAATTTTTTATTGCCTAATAAATAATAGGTCAATAATGCCTAGTTTGGGATAGTACAATTTTTTTAAAATTTAGATCTTCACAAAAAAAAAGATCATTTTCACTCTTGGCTAGAACATCATTTCCAGCGCTCTAGGAATGAGCTTCTCTCCGAGTTTGCATGTGTAGTCCTTTACAATAATATGGGTTCCTTATATTAGTCAAAAAAAATTGAAATATGCATTATATTTTTAGGCTAAGAAGAAACTCTACTCGTACATAGTCATTGGGATACTTTTTTTAAAATGGATGGATTGTTTATTTTGAATGGGATTAATATCCCATAGAGGAAGTGGAATTTTTACATTTTCTTGCAAAAACACATTGTTTGATGTGCATTTGTACAGGTCCATGCCTCAGGCTTGGGGATCCAAACTAGTATCCCAAGCCTTTAAAAGCCTTTCCCCCACACAAAAAGTGGTCAAAAGACCGCTTGGAAAAAGAGAAAGCGTACGTGTTTTTCTTTTTTTATATATATTGTGGCCCTCCAACGTCCTTTTCATCTCTTCCACATGGTCAAAACGAGAATTCTGCAAACATTTTGTTTTGGTTGGTTTAATACTAATGTTTCATTAATATGTATAGTCTTGGCATGAATAATGCGTGGCATTTGGAAAATGGACTTACCAAGTAGTTATAATTTTGTCTCATACCCCACTAGAAATGATTAACTCGGTTTATAATCCACTTATCGCGATAAGAAATCGAGATAAGGACAAGAGGAAAGTCAAGCCACAAGACATGCGATGCACCACGTCAATATTGACCAGAGAAGAGAATAAAGAAATTGAAGAGAATGTAAAAACTTTGAGCAGGGTAATGTACATCCGCTGATATCAAATGTAGCTTCTCATGTATTAGAAATGGGGATGAAATACATAATTAAAATGTAGAAAATACTAATTTTGCAATGAATCGCAGTGATATTGAATTTGAATGATAATTTTGGTTATGGTTGAAGAAATGGACATATGAATCCAATTGTCTGAACCATTACCTGAGAATCTCAAATGTTAACCCCGAAATCTTCTGCATGAAAACACTGAACTGAAGAAAGTAACCTTGTAAACAAATATTCACCTCTAAGATGTTTTACACCTCCTTCCATTTTGGGTGAAGAATAACCAATTCACTTAATTTAAATTGATAAAAACATTATTTTGTAAACCAATGCCTAACAAGAATTTGTAAAAGAAATTGCGAGAAGATTAAAGCCTAGTGGAATTTAAGGATAATTACTTTGAGAATTTAAATGACACACAAGATGTCAATTATTGATGATGTTTCATTGATAAAATGACCTCAATTAAGAGTGAGAATCACTATGCTAATGAAAACCCTAGGGTTAAGAACATCTAATTTCATATGATCTAAAATGTGTCAATTGTTGAAAACATACGCAAAGCATACCAAACTATAGGTGGTAAAAGATGCACCAAAGATAGTTATGCTACATGGCATGCACTTACTAATTGTATAGTAAGTGGTAAAACAGTTAATAAATGCATTGATTAGAAAAATAAGCATTGCTTTGAATCTAAATAGAAAAATAATAATGAAATTCACATAGAGAGATTCTATAATGTCTTGAGTTAGTCAATAACACTGACTATTGGGATTTCTCTATAAGACTTCCATGAAAAGACAATGAATACATTTGATATTCTAAAATAATTAATTGTAAACTTTTGGAATGAGATCATCAAGGGTGTCACTGAATAGAAGAGATAAAGTCAAAATGAAGTTCACACATCTATAAGTTCATCGTTCTTCATTGTGTGCAAAATATTGGGGTCTTAGATATGACTGCAAACAGAATTTTTCTCTAATTTTAAGAATGAAAATCAACAAATTAACATTAGCCAAATATTCTTTGAAATGAGCAAACCCTTTTATGTGAAAATCAATCACTCATGTACCACTTGTTAAGTTGCAAGCATCATTTTGTTAAATTTTCAATGCGTTTTGATGTTTTTTGTCAAAAATGTCATGTTTTGCATACTGACATTTCATGTTGTAGGAATGTGGAATAAATGTACCATAAAAAATTTTCAAGGGAATTTATTCCGACAATATTTTGTGAAAAATCAACTGTTAGAGTAGGTATTTACCTTAGCTCATGTTCACCTAGGATACATTATTGTATTTATCCTCACCCACTTATGTGTGTGGATATTTCTTTTTATTTATTTAGATATTAGGAAATATTATCTAGTTGTTAGGTATGAGTTACTTTCCTTGATCTATGGTAAATTTTCTACAATTTCTTTCCTAGATCTATGGTATTGACTAGATCCTATGATGTCTAGTTCTCTCATAATCTATCCTTTCCATATGGACTTGACTAGTTCTTTGATGACTAGTTCCCATGATGATCTAACCTTGACTGGTTCTTAGATTGTTATTCCTTGCCTATATAAGTTCAAGGCCCATTCTCATTGTATTTGCATTGAGTTCCATAATAATATATGATATTGCTGCTCATCTTGTTTGCATTTTTATGCAAAATAGAGGATTCCTTTGGATATGGACTAGTTGGAAAATTTATTTTAATCCTAAGGATCATCTGTATTAACTCGACCATTTTGGGATGCAGTCAGTTTTTTTTTGTGCAGAGAACCATGGAGGGTTACCTCGGGATTTGTGTCAATTGTTAGAAGGAATTTACCAACAAATCATTTTCTGGGGTTTTTCTACCATGAGTATTTTTCACCCAGTTTGGATCTGGGATTTTTTTCCATTTCTTTAGTGGGTGTAAAACATTCTCTAGGTTAGGCATGTAGCAGATCTATGGTTTCGGACCACTCAGATTATTGATATCTTTCTTTAGGAATCTAAACTCTTGGTAGGGGTCCACAGACGATGATGCACTTCTTTGCTATTTCGGGAAAATTACGAAGACTACTATCTTGGGTGGTGAAGGTCACATGACAAGGTTCACCCTCAAAATAGTAAGTTACACACACCCATATGACATTCTTAGGCCCCTAGTCAAGGATATGTGTATGAGGGCTTAAAACTTGTTTTTCCTACTAGTAGGTGCTTGAAGAGACATCCAGCCCCCTTTCAATTTTAAGGGACGTGAGGTGGTTCATGTGGTGAAGGCAAGAGCATTTTATTTTGTTTTAGTGGCAACTAAAATAAATAGGAGACCATAATATTTAAAAGCTTGTAACTTTTAATCGGTAACTCGGTTTTGAATACCATTTTTTACAAAAGTTCTTGTTTTTCGTGCTCTTTCCATTGGAAATATTTATTTTGAGAATCACATTATAATTATAAAGTGCCATATTATAACACACACTTATTATAAAGTGCCAAAATCTGAGGGGGATCTTCTTGCATTGTTTGGGGATCTTATTGCATTGCTTGGTTCTTGCATTTCTTTTGGTGATTTTTTGAGGATGGCATCTACTTCTACATTAGATCATGTTAAGTCATTAACAACACATAATTACCACACATAGAAACCAATAATGGAAACAATAATTAACCAGAAAGGAGTATGGGCTTAAAATTCTAAAGAACAACCAGTTTTCACTAGAGAATATGAGACATTTCAGTGCCAGTGCAAATTTGATGAGTGTATGGGTTTGATAGAAACTTATGTAAGTGACAGTCTTTTGTTTCATTTGGAAAAGTGTTACTCTCCTTTCAAAATATGGGAGAAATTAGAGGATTTATTTGGTAAGGTGGATCATATGAGAGCTATGCAACTTGACACTAAGATCACCTCTCTTAATCCTAAAAATTTTCCAACAATTATAGACTATCTTACCAAGTTAAAGCATTTGTTGAACACAGTTGAAGGGGAGTGGAAGAGATAAGAAAGATGAAGAGTGTGTTTACTTGATTCCATCCAAGTTGAGAGGACCATTCCAAATTTTTGATTCTGCCTTTTTATCTAGAATGGATGCCTTAGGTGACACATTCAAAATGCGTAACTTAGAAATATTTTGTGAAAGACTTACTAGGGAAGAATCTAAATTGTCTCACCTTGAGTCTTCCACCTCTCAAAAGGCATTAGTTGCATCTAATCCTAAGGGCAAGGGAAAACCAAACAGTAAAACCAAATCCACACCTTCTCCATCTCAAAATGCTCCTAAACCCAAAGAAAACAACTTAAAACCCAAGGAGTCTTATAAATCCAAGAATAAGTCTAGCCATTCATGCTCTTTTTGTGGGGGTAGTAATCATGAATAACATAGGTGTTATAAGCGAATGCAAGCCTTCTAGGATGCAGTCAAGAAACAAAAAATTTTCTATCTCCACTCCACCTCCTTCTAATCAGCATGGAAAAAACACTTAATGTTGTTAGAAGATCTCAATCACCACTTGTAGGTAGTTGGGTTATAGATTTTGGTGCTTCTCATCACATGACTTATTCTAAGGAGTCTTTTGTTTCTCTAGGTTTGACTTCTGCTTCCAAAATTGAGGTTGAAGATTCTTCCTTTCTTTCTGTTGAGGGAAAAGGTGATATACAACTTTATGGTGGAAATATCCAAGATGCACTCTATGTTCCTAACATCACTACAAATTTTCTTTCTATATATCAAATTTTTCATTCTGGTCAAGGAAAAACAATGACTTTTACACCACATGGAGCAGAAGTACGAACTTTTTTGAAGCCTCATTCACTGGTTTCTCAGGGTATTATTGATCATAGTTCTAGACTATATCACTTTGAGGGTTTTGATGACACTTTCTTCTATAGGGACAGGATTGGTTTTCTCATGTAGATTCAGAGAGCAAACTTTGGCACGAGATATTTAGACATCTCAATTACAGATATTTAAAGGAGTTGAGCACTCATGGTATGGTAGATGGTCTTCATAGAGTTTCTTGTCTTGAGGGAGTTTGTCATGGTTGTGCATTAGTGAAACAACACCAAGATCCTTTTCCAAAGAATTTATCTAAGAGAGCTTCTTCACCACTTGAGCTTGTGCATAGTGACCTTGATGGTTTTTCCTACACCATCTTTCAATGGAGCTAAGTATGCACTTACATTTATTAATAATTTCTTGAGGCGTACTTGGGTTTATTTTATCAAGTACAAAAGTGATCTTTTTTCACACTTCAAAGTCTTATAAACTTTGGTCGAGAAACAATCTTCTAGTAGTATAAAGAACCTTCATACTGATAATGGGGGGAGTACTTCAATAATGAGTTTTCTAAATTTTTGGCAAATCAAGGCATTATTCACCAGCATTCTGTTCCTCATACTCCACAACAAAATGGCTTAGTAGAAAGGAAGAATAGAACTTTGAAGGAAATAGCTAACTGTATGATGAATTCTAGAGATATACCTTCCTATTTATTAGGTAGAAGCAGTTAATTGTGCTAACTTTATTCAGAATCACACACCACACAGAGCACTTGAGCATTTGACTCTAAAGGAAGCTTGATCCAACACTAAGCCATATGTCTCTCTTTTTTTAGTATTTGGGAGCCATGCTTGGGCCTTTGTGCCAAAGAAGAAAAGAAAATATTTGGATAAAAAAGAGTAAACCCTTGATATTTGTAGGTTATTGTGAGGACATGTGAGCTTATCGTCTTTTAGATCCTGATACACATGATGTTATTTTTTCGAACACATGTTCAGTTTGATGAGCATTTTCACTCATGATTCTTCATCTTCTTTGTCTCATCTTGAGGATCCCTTTCTATGAGAATATTGATGAGGAGGTTATAGATCTCATTGAGGATCATATTCCCCACTGATGTTGTCACTATGCCTAAGTGGGCTTGTACTATAGTTTATGAGGCAGTACATTTCATAGAGGATCTTCCACCCACTAAGCATCATCGCACACATTCTACAGGTTTCTAGACTTTTGTGTCAGACAGTTTCTGAGGATCCACAGTATTTTTCAAAGGCTCATGGGATACATGAGTGGGATGATGCAATGATAGCTGAGTATTCTTATTTGATGAAGAATCATACTTGGGATTTGGTATCTCTTCCTAAAGGAAGAAAGATGGTTAGGTGTAAGTGGGTATACTAAACCAAAAACGCAGCTGATGGGTACATTGACAAGTATATGGCTCATTTTTGTTGCAAAGGGTTTTTTCACAAGTTGAAGGTATTGATTACTCTGAGACTTTTGTACACATTCACAAGATGGATTCTGTACACCTTATACTTGCTATTACTGTATCACAGGGGTGGCCTGTTATACCAGATGGACGTAAAGAGTGGCCTTCTTACATGGAGATCTTCAAAAGGAAATATATATGGAGTAGTTGGCTGGATTTGTTTAGGATTCTTCTCGTCTATTGGCTCTGAAGGTCTCTCTTACGGTCTTAAATAAGCCCCTTGGGCTTGGTATGAGAAGATGGATTCTTTTCTTCTATCTACTGGTTTTGTTCATATGTCCACTCCAATCATATAGTGTATCTCCAGGATGTTGGTGAGGATATTGTGATACTTGTCTTGTATGTTGATGATCTATTACTTACAGGTAGCTCTTCTTCCCACATTTATAGTATTCAAAGGGCTTTTTTTACACAGTTTGACATGACGGATCTTGGGATATTGCATTATTTCTTTGGTTTGCATATTTCTTAGATAGATTCAGGGATTCATTTGACTTAGCAAAAGTACACCCATGATCTTCTTAGGCACTTTGATATGGCTGATTGCAAGCCAAGTCCATCTCCTTTTCAATCTAGAGTTACTCTTACATCCACATGTACCACACCACTTTGTGATCCTACATTGTATAGGTAGTTGGTTGGGAGTCTCATGTACTTGACCCATACTTGCCCTGATATTTCATTTGAAGTAGGGCTTGTATCTCGGTTTGCACAATCTCCTCATAGTAGTCATTGACAAGCTGCTAAAAGAATTTTGCCCTATTTGCAAGGCACTTCCCACTTTGGCCTACACTACACTACGGATTCTACTCAGTTGGTTGCATATATAGATTCAGATTGGGTAGGTTCTATTGATGATATACATTCCACTTTTGGCTATCTTTTTCGTCTTGGTTCTTCTCCAGTTGTTTGGGCATGCAAAAAGCAACAAGCTATTACATTTTTATCTTAAGAGGTAGAGTAAAAGGTAGCAGTTACAGTGAGTCAAAAAATTCTTTGGCTTCGATAGTTATTGACAGAGTTTGGATTGCCACAGGATTCACTGATTGTACTTTAGTGTGATAACCAAAGTGCAATTCACATTTCTCACAACCCAGTTGAGCACCAACGGACCAAGCATATTAAGATACACATCCACTTCATTTGTCAACACATTTAGGATGGAGTTATTTATTTGGAGTACATTCCAACTCAGCAGCAGATTTTGGAATATAGGGTAAAAATAGGGTTTTAGAAGGTCCCACAACCTTTTACAAAAAATCCTAAAAGGCTAGATAATAGCAATGAAAATTACATAACGATAATACCCTAGAAGATTCCAAAAAAGGGCTAAGAGGAAAGCCAGCAAGAGAAAAGGGAAAACATTAGATGAGCTTTTTCAACTCAGTAATAACATTCTTAGCCCTGGGGGAGCCCGAGTCTGCAGCGAGCTAGTCCGCGAGAGCTAGGAGCTTGGAACAATCTTTGGTTATAGTAGTCCTAGTGGTGTCAGTGAAGGACTCCCAGGCCTTCAGAGTGGTGAAGGCACGTTGGAGCTTGTTCAATATAGAAGAAACCAGATCGACCCCGCGATCATCCCTCAGAGAGTCAGCAGCTGCAGTCTTCAGTAGATGAAGCTTCAGGTTTTGGAGGCGTGTTCAAGGAGTGAGCGTGGGGTTCGCTGTCAGCGAAATCCGAGTTGTCACCAACTTTTTGGATGGAGGGGTCATCAACAAGCAGATCCTCTTTCATTTCCAGTTTCTCAAAATCCGGGGAATCCGGATACAGCTTAGCAAGTCCCAGGAGGTCGTCAACAAAGGGAGAGTCAGGGCTGGAAACAAGGGAGACCACCATGGTACCAGTGTCAGCATTTTCCAAAAAAAGGCACAGAAGGTCAAGGTGATGAGGGGTGATAGCAGGGGGAGCAGAGGGAGGGTTTCCACTGCGGGGAGAGCCCAGGATGGCCACATCCGAATCAGAATCGAAAGAGATGCGAAGGTGACGACAGTAGCTGGATGGAGGGGCAGGAGGCAGAGGAGGGACAGGGAGAGGATGTGGGGGTGCGACAGGGAGCACCTCGACTTAGGGGGAAAATGGGTAATGTCAGCATGCGAGGCAGTAGATTTAAAAATTAAATATAGTAGGCCCTGATGAAGAATAGCTCCCTCCCCATCGCGAGTGAGATGGATGGAATGCTCCAAATATTGGAAGAGAAAAGTTTCCAAATTTATCTTCTTATCCCAGTGTAGGTGTGAAAGGATAAAGAAATGGGGGCCATAGACAAGATGGTAGCAGCCATCAAAGGTAAAGTAGCACATGATCACTTTTGTAATTTTCCCATGGAGGAGGTAGAGAGTCCCAGGTATATCTCAACAGATACTTGACAAGTTTATCACCCGACGCTATGAAGTCCTACATTTCCGAGTGGAGAGAGCATTTGAAGTAAACATCCCTAGCAGCCGGGAAACCAGTAGCATCAGTAATTTCATTCGTGGAAACTATGAAGGAGGTATTTCTGATTTGAACATGTCCCCATGACCAGGAGGCCATGGCGGCATAGGAGACAAGCACCGAGTGGCCCTCCATCCTTTCGAGGAAAGTGGTCATCCCATTCTCTAGCAGGATGTTCCAGACTTCTTCATCCTCTTTCACTGCGTTGCAAGAGGCAGGCTTGATGCATTTTAGCAGGCCACCCATGCTAATGAGATTTTGAAAATGAGTGCGAAGGAGTGTACTATGGAGGGCCTTAAAAATCTTGTCCCAAGCATGGGAGTCATCTGACTCATCATTATTACCCTCCCGTAAGTACTTATGAGATGGAGAAGTGCCACGCGTGAGAAGATCAATTGAAATATGACTCGTCTCCCTCTTAAAATTCTGTTGTGCTAACTGACTAATCATAATAATGGAAGAATCATTATAACCACCATTGGGAAGATTAATAATGACATAACTGACACCAAATGCAGCTATACCTGTCCAACTGTAAGCACTAAGAAGTGAGATCATTCTTGGTAATTTGGAGAAGGTCTGTCAGTAAGTCTTTCGACCAATTTTTTTGATTTTCAAGTTGGACGCCAATATTAGCTAAGAAATCTACTACTTTTTTTCCTTCTCGAAGGATGTGTTGAAAATGAATTTTCTGAAATCTCCTTTGTAAGATGTGGATATCAACAATAATATTTTGAATAGACCATTTCCCGATGTCAGCCGACTGCAGGAGTTTGATGATATTAAGGGATTCACTTTCAACTTGGAGTGGATCATTACCAAAATTGAGAGCCAACTCAAGGCCCTTGAGGATGGCCAGGGCTTCCACATGATGGTTGGTACCATAGTTGAGGTTGGCAGTAGAGGCTGCGATAGTGTGACTAGTAGAGTTCCGAAGGATGGCTCCCCCTCCCGAATTGCTAGGGTTTCCTTTAGAGGCTCCATCAGTATTAAGTTTTCTCCATCCAAGGGGGAGGAAGCCATCGCACAGAAGTGTGATCCGTAGTAGAAGCCTTACCCGAAGGAAGATTAGTCAACAGTAGTTGCCACTCCTTAGAATTACATAGTTGTATTTTTTGTTGATACTTGGTCCAATAGTGAATGTTGATGTTTTCCTGGAAGGTCAGAGCGATCTGGTTGGCCACTCGATCAGGATCCCAACTCTGCTCTTTGAAGATCCTTTTGTTCCTTTCCTTCCAGATACCCCAGATGCCGTGGGGGAGGAGAAGTCTCCAAGCTAGCGTCAGGGCAGGATGGGAGAAAGGGGAGGACCATTGGATGAGAGTATCCTGGATGGATTCGGGGAAAGTCCAGAGCACACCCAAACGTGACAGGAACCAATGCCA
Source organism: Taxus chinensis (assembly GCA_019776745.2). Taxonomy (NCBI): domain Eukaryota; kingdom Viridiplantae; phylum Streptophyta; class Pinopsida; order Cupressales; family Taxaceae; genus Taxus; species Taxus chinensis. The sequence goes on along the minus strand of CM034148.1, from coordinate 235,604,905 downwards.
AATAGCTTGGGAAAAGGGGCAATGTATTAAAAGATGGGAAGAGGATTCCACAACTTTTGTACAGAGCACACATCTAGTGGGAAGGGAGAAGCCCCTTCTTTTAAGATTTTCTCCCGATAGGAAAGCATTTTTTGAGGAGAGCCAGGAGAAGAAGCCAATTTTGGGGATAGTTTCCTTCAGCCAGATTTTGCTGAGGGGAGGGCCAGAGCTAGAGTGAGGCATGGAGAGGTAAGCAACTTTAACAGAGAAGGATCCAGTAGGAGAGAGGGGCTAGATAAGATCATCCTCAGGTAGGGAAAAGGGGATGTAGATGGAGGATAAATCAATTTGAAGTAGAATTAGGAGCTACCTCTGTTGTTCCCTGATTCCCATCCAATCCGGGATACTCCAGGTTGGGATGGAATTCACTAAAGACCAATATCCAGAAACTAACCTGCCATGACGATTAATGAGAATTCTTCTAACAGGATCCCAAGCGGGGTTGAGGCCCAAAGGCTTTTCCCCAATCCAGTGATCATGCCAGAAGTCAATATGACCACCGTTCCCAAACCTCCATTTGGTGCTAACACGAAGAGTGGGAAGGGAACTGATGATCGAATTCCATATAGCCAAACCACGGGATGGGGTAGAGGTAATAAAGTCTTCATTAGGAGTCAGATACTTGGATCTTAGGAGCTGAGCCCAATGAGAATTACCTTTCACCACTTCCGAACCAATTTTAGCTAGAAGGGTGACATTCATGTTATCCATCTATCTTAACCTGAGACCACCAAGAGGGGTCGACTTACATACTTCCTTCCAGGAAATCAGATGTATCCATTTTTTCTCTTCCACACCAGACCACAAGAAGTGTTTTTGAATCCTTTCCACCACCTCATTCACAGAGCTTGGTAACATAAGAAGAGACATGAAATAGATACATAGACTCTAGATGGTGGCTTTGACCAATTGAAGCTTGCCAGCGTGGCTGAGTAGAGCCCCTTTCCAAGCAGCCAACTTGTTTTGATATCTTTCGATTATAGGATTCCAAAGGTTTTTAGTTTACTTACCCTTGAAAAGAGGAATGCCCAGGTAGGAGGAAGGGAGATCCACAATTTTGCAACCAAAAATATCAGCAATCTTCCGTTGGGTCCTAGGAGGGGTATTTATGAAGGAAATGTTACTTTTGTTGAAGTTGATGGTTTGTTGAGAGGTAGCTTGATAAAGAGTCAGGATTTCCATAAGCACACGGGATTCAATTATAGAGGTAGCGCTTACTAGCAAGGTGTCATCGAAAAATTTACTATGGGTGGTCGAAGGTAAGTTGGAGGTGATCTTCAATCCCAAGATGACTGAATGGATTTTAGCATCCTCAAGGGCTCTACTGAGGGTATCATCCATAAGAAAAAAGAGAAAAGGGGATAGGGGGTCACCTTGTCTAATTCCTCTGTTGCTTTTGAAGAAGCTGGCTGGGATGCCATCAATAAGAATAGAGAAGCAAGGAGTCACAATACAAGAATAGACCCAACTGCACCATCTTTTATCAAAACCATAACTTTTCAGCACTCTGATTAGGAAGCTTCAGCTGACTCAATCAAAGGATTTTTACATATCCAGCTTGAGGATCATTCCAGAGGATTTTGAGTGATAGGTCGAATGAATTGCTTCATGTACCATGATGATACCACCTTGAATGAGACGTCCCTGAATAAATCCATTTTGGTTCCTAGAGATGAGAGAGTTCATTAGGGGTTTAAGCCTGGAAGCCAACATCTTAGTGATGGTTTTGTATGTAGTGTTGCATAAAATGATTGGTCTGAAGTTGGAGATAGCCTTAGAGCCCTAGACTTTGGGAGCCATGGCTAAGAAAGTGGTGTTCCATTCTTTGAGGAGGCTGTTGCAAGTATGGAATTCATTAACTACCTTGAAGAGAACCTACTTGATGGTTTCCCAGAAAACATGGAAAAAATAAATAGGAAATCCATATGGACCTAGAGCTTTGTCCCCTTTCATGGAGAAGATGACTTTGTGGATTTCCTCCATTTCAAAAGGCTTGATTAAATTATCGTTCATCTCTACTGACACTAGTTATGGGATATGTTGTAGCATAGTGGAAATCATTTGCTTAGAGGGGTGATGATCAACCTGAAGGAGGTTAGAATAGAAGGAAACTAACTCGCTAGAGATGTCAATTTTAGAGGTTAATAAGTTACCAGAAGAAGACAACTCATGGATTTTGTCTCTACTTTTGTGCTTGGAAGCAGTGATGTGGAAGAATTTTGTATTATGATCCCCCTGCTCAAGCCAAAGGGCTCGAGATCTCTGCCTCCAATAGGTCTCCTCCTCTTGAAGGGTATTGTGGTACTCACTAAGGAGGATAGATTATTGTTGATGAAGATGGTATAACCTCCCTTCATATTCCATTTGAGTGGCCACTCTAGCAATATCCTGTGACAGTTTCTATTTTCAAATTTTGATGCTTCCGAAGACCATAACCTTCCAGATTTTGAGTTGTTTTTTATTTCTTTGATTTTTCTATAAAATATAAACATATCAGAGCCACTGACATTAAATTCCCACCATTTTTTTGATGAGAGGGTTCAGGTTATTATTTTCAAGCCAAGCCATCTCAAACTTGAAAGGAGGGTTATTGATGTTCAACTTGCTATTTGCACAGAGCAGAAGAGGGTTATGATAAGAGGTAGCCTAAGGGAGGGAACTGAGGTAGAATTATGGAAAAAGAGAGATCCAATCTAGCAAACCCAGAGATCTATCAAGTCTTCTTTGAATATGATTCATGCCCATTCTACAGTTGGACCAAGTGAAAGAAGCCCCATGGAGATCAATATCAAGAAGGGAATTCTCATGAATGAAGTCAACCAGAGCTCCCATGCTGACGGGAGAGGTAGGAGCACCTCCTTGTTTTCAGAAGGATAAATGGGGCAATTAAGATCTCCCATTATTAATATGGGAAGATTGCCACAAGAGCTGATGAAATTTGAAATGTCTTTCCACAAATTTTCCACGCTGAGACTCTATATTGGGAGCATAGACATTGATGGAAATCCAGGGGGAATCAGACCCCACTTCTTGGAAGAGCATGTAAAGGAAGTTGGGATTCTTAAAAATATAGTCATATTTGTAGCTCATTGGGTCCCAAATGGTGCATAAACCTCCAGAATTGCTAGCTGAGGGTTGAGATACAAAGGAGGCAGTAGGACAAATTTTCATAAATCTATCATCATTTTTAAGTTTAGTTTCGTGGAGCATAACGATATTAGGGGAATTCTGAAATTTCATATCTTTGAGAACCCTTTGCTTTTGAAGAGAGTTGAGACCTCTAATATTCTAGGAGATGATCTTCATTTCTTGGATTTTGTTTTGCTTCCCACAATCATGTGGATAGTGCTCTGAGTACCTTGAGTGACATTAAGAGCTGCTTCTTACTGGAGCTTGACATTGCTTAGAATCTACCCCCTTGTTCTTTCAGTTCCAATATCAGGTTTCTTGTTGCTACTATGAGTCCAACGGGGGTTAAACCTTTCCTCCAATGAGTGGGTTGAGGGGGAGAGCATGGGATCAGAGGAAGGAGGGAAGGAGAGGCCCAGGGGGGAGCCCAAAGGGGGGGAAATAGAGGAAGGGATGGAAAGAGGGGGGAGGTGGGGCTGGAGAAATGGAGGGGGGGAGGCAAGGAGCAGAGAGGGGGAGGAGGGAGGGGCCAAAGAGTGGGGGGGGAGGAGGGGGGGAGAGCAGAGGGGTTCTCAGTGAGGATGGGGGATGAAAGGGTGAGAGGATGGGGGCCAGAAGGGGAGGCCTCTTCAGGGTCGGAGTTTACCTCCCCCTCTTCAAGGAGAGTAAAAGGGTTGGAAGTAGGAATGACCCGAACCTCATCAGAGGACGCCTTTGGAATATATATTTTCTTTTTTTGGGGAGGATATTTGGGATCTGGGTTTAGGTTGGGGTTTAGAGGGGCAACCAGAGGCTCTATGGCCAATGCTTTTATAGAAGGAGCAGGCTTGAGGGATATATTCGTAGTCAATATTTTTCTTCCAAGATCCAAATTCAGATAGGAGCTCAATCTCTTTTGGGAGAGGACATCTGACATTGGCGTTAACACAAAAGAAGGCATGGATGAATCTATTTTTTTCCTTAGTGGCTTGATCAATAGCTATTAAAGAACCCATAGTAAGAGTAATACCTTCTATAACTGCAGGATGCCAGAACTCCAGGGGGAGACCCGGGAGGTGAACCCATATTGGAGCTTGTGTCATGGTTTCAGTGTGTGGGTTGAAGCTTGAGACCATTTCCTGAAGTAGAAGCCACATCTGTCAAAAAACAAAGGACTTCCCAGAAGAGCCCGCGCAAAGTCCGTCTTTCATGCTGAAGGAGAAAAGGATGAATCTTTGGCATCACTGCTATTTCAAGCGCCCCACATGGATTCTATTTCAGCCTGGCCCATTTTTTAATATCTTCAAGTGGGGGCCTAGGGCCCATCAGATTTACCACCAGAGAGAGATCATGTGAGGAAGTAACAACATTAGTGATGTGAGATGGGATGTGAAGGGAAAAGGTCCCATCTGACAGTGTCGGCGAAATCTTGTCTGAATGAGGGGTAGAGGTGGAACCCTCAACTATTTTAATCCAAGCTTTAGGAGGCTTGGGAGACAGGGTCCCAGAGAAGAGGGGTCCCTGGTCTGGAACAGAAGGGTCGGCATCAAATCAAGCACCAGAGGATGCCATGAATCAAAGGTGGCGTAGGTTAGGGTAGCAGCGTAGTATCATCCTTTCCTTCTAGCAAGATTATTTCCTTCTTTTGGTTCGATATTTCTTCATGGATATATTATACATGAGTACCTCATCAGGCCTAATTGCCGAGACTCATATTATGGACATGCCACTTCTATTTTGGCCCCTAGCTTCACTTAAGAGGCGGTATTAGAGTAGGTATTTACCTTAGCTCATGTTCACCTAGGTACTTTATTTACCTTTATTGTATTTATCCTCACCCACTTATGTGTGTGGATATTTCTTTTTATTTATTTAGATATTAAGGGGATATTACCTAATTGTTAGGTATAGTTATTTCCTTGATTTATGTTATTGACTAGATCCTTAATGTCTAGTTTCCTAAATCTATGGTTTTGACTAGTTCTTTCTTTGATTTATGGCTTAATCTATGACCTTGACTGGTTTTTAGATTGTTATGCCTTGCCTATATAGGCAAGGCCCCTTCTCATTGTATTTCATTAAGTTCCATAATAATATATGATATTGTGGTTCATTTGTTTGCAAAGGTTTTATTAAAGTTATTCTGGCGAATTTCTTTCATCTTATTGATCATGGTGTTTGATTAGCATCTGAATTCTTGGGTTGGTACGATTTGTTTATCGTTCCTTTTAGTAGCGAAATTTTATTACCAGCTATGAAAGTGAAGCCGACTCGAACTTATACATCAATAGAAACAAAGAGACATTTCATGGGATACTCAACACATTTATACAACAAAGCCAATATAAACATACATAGAGAACTACTTACCTTACTCATGGACGATTCGTTTCAATAGTTGACTAAGTCATATGTAAATTTGGGAAAAGTTACACCTAGTTAAAGGTGAGTTAGAATAAATACAACAGCTCATGGTTTAAATAAGGTGAGCAACCTAACTCAATGTCGTAAAAGTGGCTAGAATCTCCATGAAACCTCAACCTGGAACAACTCGTGCAAGCCAATAGAGTTCTAAACAAATCCATGGAAGCACAAACGAAAACACCTAGGTCAAATCTCCAAAGAATGATACAAAACTCTCCTTTCGAATGGAAATACAAACAAGGCTCAAGGGCATAAGAAGTGGTGGCAATATAGAGCTCAGATACATATAAGGTGGCTCTAAACACTGAATAGAGCAAACCCTAATGCCAAAGCCTCGTGAAATAAAAATGGCTTGATGAAAACCCAAAGAGGAGACATGACCAACAAAATATTTTGCAATGTAAATCCATATTACAAAAAATGAAGCAAAAGCTCGAGCACAAGTAAAATGGCAGCCCAAATTTTTTAGCAACATCTCCAAAAACTTCCAAAATTTATTTTTTACAAATAAGATAATAGTTAGGGTTTTAAGCCCTAGTCAAATGCTTAACTCGAGTGGTTACAAATTGCAATAAAATTACCATGGGTTAATGCTTAACTTTTTCCATGACCATGTATGTGGAATTCAGTAAATTAATTATTATTTGTTTAATAAGAAGTGGGAATGAGTAGGTTTTACATTAGTCAAAAGGGGCCAATGATAATTACATGCATGTTTTTCAAGGTGAATAAGCCAACAAGAGATAGATCAATAATTATCATGCATGCACTTGAAGCCAAAAATAATCTTTTGAGATAGGACAAAGTGGGATTTACCTTAATAGTTTCAAAATTACATTAACTTATGCTAAGTGGTCCATATACATCACCTTGGGCTTTGCAAAAGTAGTCAACTGCAATTTGACCAAGAGCATGGAAGGCTATTTTTGCCCTCGGAGTAACATGCACTACATTTTAGCTTTATCATTATTGTATCTTGCAAAAGGAGTTAAAATTAGGCATGTAAGAGGTTTAACTAGTGTTGTAAACTAAAAGTGTTAAGCACTTCAGCTACACTTCTTCTTCTCATCTCTTCTCATAGATTCCTACATATACCAGTGTTATTTAAGTACTAAGGGGATTCAGCTGTTGTAAGAAATTCCTGTAAAAAAATTCAGCAAGTGCCCTACAGGTAATAAAGTGTTCTACCTTTCGTAAGTTTCTCTCCAAATCTTGTGCACTAAGATAGTTTATTCTCAAGATATTTATATTTGAATTTACTAATCTAGTTACCTTTGTTATTCACCTCTATTGCAAGAAATAGTGTTTTCTGTGTCTTTTTAGTGTGCATGCAAATTGAAGCTGTGTATTATGAGCCATCCCTTCACAACCTTTTGTTATTTTGCCTTAAAATATCACTCAAACCCCTTTGGTTCGTGAAAAAAATAATGCTTTTTTCAGTTTGTGCACACTCCTATCCCAACGGTCTCCAAAATTTATGGTGTATCACCCCCTTTCTTTTCCAAGTTTCCTCCTAACCCTTACCTCAGTCCATGGGGGTTCATTAGCTAGGCAATATCCTAACACGTGCATTCATATTGATGTAATTAAAATTGATAAAATCATGTTCAATGTACCGTTAGAAATTATGGGGTGAAAAATTTTAATTTAATAATATTTCGAATTAGGTATTGGGGGTAGGTTAGAGAGGTCAGTCAAAGGAGAGGTGGGGTTGATTTTAAAATTAAACTAAGATATTTGACCCCTAGTTTTTAAAAATAAATAGCTTAAATTTGCAAAAGGAGTGTTTTCATGAAGTTAAGTTATAATATATTTTTTTAGTAAGGAAATATCAATTAGAATATTCTTAACCAAGAAATAATAATATTGTAGAAAACTAGGATTAAGTATGTTTATCAATGCAAATGATATTATTTCACCATCTTAATTATTTGAATAACTATTGATAAATGATTAAAGTTTAACATTAACGTAAATGATAATATGTTTTGAATGGTTTCAAAATATATTTCTAGAGCAAAGACGCATTAATAAAATAATAATTGAGTGGAAAACATGATATATTTTTTATTTGATTTATTAGGGTAGAAATAATATTTTTTTGTATTTGATATATTAGTGTAAAAATAAAAGGGGTAAATAAAATTGTAATGGGAAAATTTGTAAGTAAGGTACATGAAAAAAATAGGGGGTATTTTTATTCTAATAATATAATGGGAGGGGGTATTATCAATTGAATAATTGGAGGTAGAAACTAACATTAAGGGCATTCTTTAATACCCTTCGAACGAACATACCATATAATAAGTTTACTAAGTGAACCCCCATGCCTTAGTCAAATCTAATTAGGGATACACCAAAGGGAACCAACCTTTCAAATATGGAGATTCACCTCAACTATTTGGATACCCATAGCCCATGAGGTGTTTCCATTGAATATCTATAAAAGTGAGGAGAAAGAAAACTATAAGTTGTTAATCCTCACAAGGGTACACTTCTGATAGATAACAAGTTTATTGTTAGCTAATGTTAAATTTTACCCCTTTCCATGTGGTTCTAGCATCTACTTTTGGTTTTGGGATGATGTTTTGGGTTAGGTGGAATTAGGCCACCTATCCATTCCTAATTTCCCCTACTAAATGCCACATTTTTCTCAAACTCACATTTGGAAAAAATGTGCCATTTAAGAAGGATGCATGGCAAGCAAGAGACCTTATTTGCATCGAAAAGAGGCCCTAACCCCCATCCCTATGGGTGTGTGGGCTCTTTCTAATGAAAATGATGCTCATTGGCCCATTTTTCCACTCACCACACTTCATCTTATGTGAACTTTGATTTTGAAAATGTATGAGATTTCAGGAAATTCTCTTATGATTGCTTTGGGCTAATTTTTGAATTTTCCCTTATTCATTTTTTGGTGTAATTTTGTGGATACTTCTTTGGTTTGGGTTTTGGTGGAAGGTGACATTTTTCACCTTCCCATTGCTTGTCTTGGGTTGCTTCTTTTCTTTTTAACCCTTCACTTCTATGGAGATAGGGTTCTTTTGCATGGAGAATTTTGGAAAAAAACTTGGAAGCTTGGTGGATATTTGAGCTTTTTGGAAGGCATCCTTGGAATTTGGCTTGTGGATTATAAGGTAGGAATTTGTATACTTATGTTTTTACTCAATTTTTTCTTACATGCTTGTGTGTGATCAACTGTGGAAAATGCATTATGTGTTGCTTCGTTTTTTCTCCACCTACGCTTGACGGGTGTGGGTTTTGGGAGCTTATATGGGAAGAGGGAGGAATTTTCATCCACTCTATTTGGGAACTATTATCCCAAATTCGCCCCCTGGAAATTTGGTCAAGACAACTCCTGCACATAAGGAAATTATGAAGGAAAAAACTCGGACCCGTGAGTTCACATTCCAGGATGACAAATAAGGTTGCAGGTAGACCCTACAATTGGGTGGTGGCCTGTGAAGGATCAAACGACCCGTGTAGTATGAAAGAGAAGAAACGACTCTGTCAAGCAAACCCGTGCCTTAAATTCATCAAACAAGTTACAGGTGGGCTCGAGAAAACAATGTCGTAGAGAAGCTCAAAAGCAAGAAGGAAAAGAAGCAGTGAAGTTTAAAGGTCTTCGGGCTCAAAACTGTTTAGGAAAGAATCCAAAATCAACTAAGTATGGAAGATCCAGCAGAGGAAGCCACACGTCCTAACGATGCTCCTCCAAAGATGAATCCAAAGAGAGAGACCCAAACAAGTGCGGTGCCTCCACATGTTATATCAAGAGGGGAAAATTGTCAAACAGAGTCAAAAGGTGGAGCTTCAGGGCCGCGTGGTGTTTTCTGAGTTTTGCATTTTTTGCTCAAAAGGGCAAAGAGATAAATTACTGACCCGTGAACCCAATTTTTGCTCTAATATGGCTGTCATGTGTCCTATATCAAAAGGGGACCCATTTTTCAAATTGTTTTCCCCCCTCCATTCGTACGGATTTGATACAAAATTAAAAGGGGCATATCTTTCGACTCAAGGCTCAAAATATTACGAATCTTACACCGTTGGAAATATTTCTCGACGTCCTCTACCCATGACATTGGGTATGAAAATCATTAATTTCGAGGCCCTGGTTAGGTGAAGAAAATGGAGGAAACATCTTTGGGCCATTCAATGCAGGATCTATCAGTCTTCAACAACTAGATCGGATTTGATTTGTTTCTGTCATTTCCTATTCTTTCAAGGCACCGATACTAAGGTGTGAATTTGCAATAAAGCATAGATATTCGGGGTTGAAGATTTATCAGAAGCGAGATTCGATGCATATCTCAGGTGGTTGAAGCTTCGATTCATGTGTTTTCCGCTTCTCTCACTCTCTCTTTCTTCTCTCTGATTGTAACACTTCTCATTTTGAAATACGAGGGTAGGATTCTATTGTATAAAGGTTGTTGTATCAAATTCTGTCTTCCCTGCCCCCCTCTCTTTTTCTTCTCCAGGGTCGAATGTGGAGTTTAAGGCATCCTCCTTTGGCTCTGTAATGGCATTTTCTTGCCTCTATACCTAAATGTAATGGTGTACTGTGTGAAATCCTAGAAGCAATACAAAATGTATTTTTGTGATGCATTTTGTCCATCCTTTGCATCATTTTGTTGTTTCTTCTTGCCTCTCACCATTTCAGGGTATACTTTGCATATATGCATGTATGTCACATTTGTAGGTTTTTGGGGATGTTGTGTTTAAGGGAGTTTGAAATGGTGTTCTGTGTGAACTTTATCCTTGGTCTGTGATGCACTTCTGTCTATCCTCTCTCATTTCTCACCTCTCTCCATTTCTTTCTCAGTTGGGATTATGATCAGCAGTTCCCTTTTCTCGGTGCTATCATCTTTGTAGTGTAGGATTTCTTTATTTTCATGCTCTCTCTCTCTCTCTCTCTCTCTCTCTCTCTCCTTGGTCCCTTGGAATTGTTAGATTAGGAGTAGATAGTTACACTTCCTTCCTTAGAAGTAGCTTAGTGCTAGGATTAGGATGAGGAGCCAGCCTTCTCTGGAGGATCATTCCCATTTGCAAGTCCCGCAACTTGGGGAATGATCCAATGTTATGCAAATCACACCAGATAAGTATGCCTTAGAAAAGTATATTTTTAGAGCTCATTTGGGGGTGTTGTGATTTCGCACTAACAGGAACCCTCTTACATTTGGTTTGTAGGTAGGGATGGATTTCCATTTGGGTTGGAAATTCATCCATACCCTCAAGAAGGAAACTATTATGTTTGAAAATCCTTTTTGGGGGAGTTTTAGAGAGATAATGGGTATTTTTGAGTGATAAGGAGATGGTAAAAACATTGAGAGATAAAGGATTTTATGACTGATTTGGCATGGTTATATGGAACATGAAATGGAATTTGGCATGGTTATATGGAACATGAAATTGAAATTCCACTCCCCTCTTCCCAAAGCTAAAAGCATGGAGCTTCTTAGAATTTTTTTCTTGGTTGCATTATTCTTTTGAATGGTTTTCAAATGGTGTTAAATTTTGTAGTGTGCATTCAAACCTTTCCTATGTGCTAAGTGAAGTGAGTTTCCTCTTTCCCATAGGCTTGGGGGGAGGCTAGCATGCCACCTTGGATATCTTGGTGGCATGTAATGATGTCAATCAATTAGGTGGTCAACCAGACACCTTTCTTGTGAATTGGAGGATCTTTGTGTGTTATTTTGGGAGCTAAGTGGAGTGTTTTAGATGTTGCAGAGTTGTAAATTTGGAGTTGCAATTTTATTATGTTTTGAGCCAAAAATTTGGCATGTTGTCTCCACTTGTGAGTAGGACTTGTTGTACTTGCATTTTATTATATTCTCTTAGTATGATATGGAATTATTATTATGTTATAATTGATTAAATTATGTAATTTGAAGGGATGAAAACATGGTTGAAATTGTTGTAGTGAATACAAGGTTTATTTAAGTTACGAGTTATAAATTACTTCTTTGAAATATCTATTTATGTATCCTACTTTGAAATGAAACAAATGAATTAAGGAAATGAAATATTGTGTATTCAGTTTACTTTTTATCATTATGGTATGTTAAAAAGAAAGAAAGGGGTTGATGTAATTATCAAATTGTTATCTTATGCTTAAACAATTCTTTTTGTTTAAGTTTACTAAAATTTTAATTTAAGCATTGTGTAAAAACTAGCATGATACCCTTTCTTAGAAACTTGAAAATAATTCCTCTTTGTGTAAATATAAATGTTGTAAATTATAATTTAAGAAAACATATCTTTTGTTGAATATCTACTGCTCTTTAGGTAGCTTGACTATGTTTAAAAATCAAACTTATCTTTGTTTTAGAATAATTACTTTCTATAAAACAAGTTAGTAAATTCATTATGGATCTACGATAAATGTGATTGTGTTTGAAATAAATCAAGTATTGAACTTGTGTAAATATGGTTTTTTTACCAGACGTGTTACCTTTATATATAACAAGTAATATTTTATATAAAAAAGAGTATTGCTTTTGATAGGGCCATATATGGCCAAGTAGAAAAGGGTGAGTTTTTAAATAAACAATATTTTGGGTGGGGGTGGAACAGTTGTCCCACCCGCCCCCTTTTTGTTTTAAGCCTCATGTGGAGGGCTATGGCGCATACAACAACCCATGACTGTGGCATGGGCCACAACCCTCTCTCTCCACATCGCCATGGCCAATGGGTCATCCTCCCCTCTTCGTAGGCCTTTCGGCCCCCTCTCATACTACGCATATCCTTGGGATTGTTCCAAACACAACCTGTTTTAAAACCACACACACACACACATCCTACAATTGTTGTAGACCTGAGCATTTAAAAAAAATTGTAGCTTCAAAAAGATAGAATAAATGAAACTACTTATATTCTTGCCCTATTTGTGGGCTCACAACCAAAAAAAATAAAAAAACATTAACGCTGCAAATAAATAAATGCAGATCTTGGTAATCTGACATAGAGGCATGGAGGAGAAACTTGATCCTTGATCCCTTGAACTTGAACCCTTGAACTCTCATACCTGCAAACAACCAAAGAAAATACAAAGAGCACTGAATGTAATTAGGAGAGGAAATGAATAACTTTAGGTGAGAAAATATATCCTCTCTTTTGAGTTTTTAGGTTTAGCTAATCCAAGGGTGGAGATCTCTTAGATTCTAGGGCTCATATTTGATGTGCACAATGACTTAAGTCATATGGGTGCACTTTTAAATGAATTAAATTATATGATTTACTTTATTAGTAACTTAGGCCATTTGGTTGCAAATTATAAAGGGGTTTATTTACATGTTTCATTTAGGAAAAATACCCGAGTTAAATGGTTGAAATTTAATAAAGGAATGTATTTTCTTTTAAATCTAATGATATTATTTATGGAATAAATTCAAAGGCAAGGTCCATTTCAGAGATGAAAAGGGACCCTAGACCTTTTTTTATAATTGTGGCTTGCCGCAAACCTTAAAAAATAAAAATAAATAATAATATATTAATCGTTCTCAAAACGATTATTAACCTTGTCATACATTGATTTTTTAAAACTTGTATTTACCCTCCCAATGCGATAATCTTTATTGCTAATGGGTTATCTCGACCTTACCACAGTCATGATTTAGTCATCATTACCATTTATAAAAATAATCATAAATCATTTAACTTGCGAAAGTGGCATTACGCCAATCCTCCACCCCTTGGTTTGAAATTGCTTTGTTATCCCCCTTGTCATTCACGAGTGTAGTTTGGTGCCGACTCGCCCTTCATTGTGACTTAGTCACATTGTTTGTGTTTACGGGTTGCTATAATCGCCTTAGGACTAAAAAAACTTAATTTTTTTAACCACCTTTTATTATTTTACCTCAATTTGATGTAGGAGCATCTATGTTAGTTAAAGGTTCAGGTGTTTAATTGGTTTAAGAATGTAGTAAAGTTTATTTTCATGTAACTCTTTTTATTCAAATTATTTTTAATGTGTGACTTGCATGAAATAAACAAGCAATTGAATGTGATACTAAATTGAGAGTGTATAAGGATAAATGAATCCATGAAGATCATGCAAGGGTGGAAGAGTTATTTGACACGAGCCATGGAGTGATTTTAGGAGTGTATCTAGTTTATTGGAAAGTTGTTGCATGATGAGTTAAAAATAGAATGTGGTTGAGTCTTTCTAGGGTGTTGTTGAATGAATTAAGGAGTCTATGATAAGGAAGAGATCATCGATTCATAGAGGATGTCATGTGAAAAGGAGAGGATTTGTAATGTGTATAATATAGTAATGTGTGTAATATACGTTGGAGAAGTAAGAAATAAGATAATAATTCAAAGATTCTAGACAATGGATGAGGCTTATCAATTAGAACTCAAGGGTGAAGATAAGATCTCCAGGAAGAGTGTTTCATTCTCAAGAGGAAGAGGAAGAGTATTCAGAAGAAGATTTGGTCAATCAAGTGGAAGGAGATAGCTACAAACAAATCAAGAAGAAGGTATCAATTCTCAAAGTGCTAGAGGAGGCTTCTCACTACGAGGAAGAAGACCTTTCGAGAGAGGAAGAGGAAGATTTTTGGGTAAATGTTTTGTTTGTAATAGATATGCAAGTCATAGGTTCTCTGAATGTCATGAGAACCCTACAAACATGAAGGAAAAGAGTGCTCATGTGACACAGGGTGAAGAAGAGAAAACAACAGAACCTGAGGTTCATGAAGACCTACTACAAGTGGGTGAATCACTCATGATGAAGAGGATATTTCTCAAGCCCAACAAGGAAGTCATAGAACCACCTAAATGGAAGAAATTGTTTAGAACAACATGTAAGAGCAAAGGAAAATGATGTAAGCTAATCATAGATAGTGGGAGCACAGATAACCTTGTTTCAACAGAGATGGTAGAGAAGCTTGGATTAGAAAAGGTAAAGCATCCTACTCCCTATAAAGTATATTGGCTGCAAAAAGGACATCAAATTTTGGTAAATGAACAGTGTCAAGTGGAATTTCAAATAGGAACATACAAGGATCAAATAATTTTTGATGTTATGCCCATGGATGCATGTCATATTCTTCTTGGAAGACACTGTCAATATGACAGGAAAGCAGTGCATGATGGAAGGAACAACACACACCTTTAAGAAGGATGGTAAGAAACATGTTTTGAAACCGTTACAAGAGGAGAAATTTGTTGAATCTAGTCCCACAATGTTGATGTTGACTAGTAAGGAGTTTCTACACCAAATGAAGCAAGAAAAGGTAAATTTTTCTTTGATAAACAAGCCTATGAGTGTAGTTACTAATACTAAGCTTGTTGATTCACCTCTAGAAATACAATATATATTGAATGAGTATATGGACATTGTGGTAGATGATATTCCAAATGAGTTACCTCTAGTTAGGAGTATTAGTCATCATATAGATTTTATTCCAATGGCTAACCTCCGAAATAAAACTCCATACAGGATGACTCGCAAGGAGAATGTGGAGATAAAGAAGCAAGTGAAAGAATTATTAGAAAAAGGGATGATAAGAGAGAGCTTAAGTCCTTATGTTGTACTTGCAGTGCTGAGTCCAAAGAAGGATGGAGGATGGAGAATGTGTACAGACTCTAGAGCCATCAACAAGATCACTATCAGGTATAGATTTCCATTACCACAGATAGATGTTTTATTGGATTGTTTGAGTGGAGCTCAATATTTTTCTAAGATATACTTGAAAAGTGGTTACCATCAGATCAAAATTAGAGAGGGAGATGAATGGAAAACTGCATTCAAGACAAATGATGGACTTTATGAGTGGCCGGTTATGCTATTTGGTTTGACAAATGCACCTAGCACTTTCATGAGATTGATGAATGAAGTACTCAAGGCTTTCACATGTAAGTTTGTCATAGTATATATAGATGATATTTTGGTGTATAGTAAGTCAAAGGAAGAGCATCTTAATCATTTAAGATTGGTGTTAGAGAAATTACATTATGAGAAGCTATTAATAAATCTCAAGAAGTGCACCTTCATAAAGACATAGTTGATCTATCTGGGATTTGTCATTTCACAGGAAGGATTGAAGATGAACAAAGAGAAAATCAATGCTATAATTGAGTGGCCTCCTCCTAAAAGTGTGTTTGAGGTAAGAAGTTTTTATGGATTAGCTAGTTTTTATAGAAAGTTCATAAGGAATTTCAGTGGTATTTGTGATCCAATAGTGGATATCATTAAAGGTAATAAAAAGACATTCCAATGGACTGAGGCAATTGATAAGATATTTTAGTTACTCAAGAAGAAGATTATAGAGGAGCCAATTTTAGCCTTGCCTAATTTCTCTATTCTTTTTCAAGTCAAATATGATGCCAGTGGGAATGTTATAGGTGATGTTATGAGTCAAGAGAGAAAACCAATTGCTTATTTCAGTGAAAAAGTGAATGATGTAAAGAATAAATATTCAACTTATGATCAAGAATTCTATATTATTGTATAGGCTTTGAAGAAGTGGAGGCATTATCTTATGCCTAAAGATTTTATTTTTTGTTCACAGACAATCATGCTTTGCAATTCATTAGTAGTCAACCTAAACTAAGTTAGAGGCATGTTAAATGGGTTGAATTCTTGCAAAGTTTTACTTTTTTATCAAACATAAAAGTGGAAAAACTAATAAGGTTATTGATGCATTGAGTAGGATGAATTTGGCTATGCAGAAATCACAAATCAACATTCTTGGGTTTGAGCATTTGAAAGAAATGTATAAGACTGATGTAGATTTTCAAAGTTCTCATGAAGCATGCATGAATCCTATAACCAGTGATAGAAGTCCGTGGATGGATTCATGATTCAAGAAGGCATACTATTTAAAGGAAATCGGGTATGCATACCAATAAGTTCCATGAGGTAGAACTTGGTGAAGGAGAAGCATGGAGGAAGTCTAGTAGGACATTCTAGACAAAATAAAACACTATATCAAATTAGTGCCCACTACTATTGGCTAGGTATGAACAATGATGTTAGAAACCATGTTGAGAAATGTAAAGTATGTCAACATACAAAGGGAAACAATCAAAATACAGGGTTGTATCATCCTTTACCAATTTCCAACAGGCCATGGGATTCAGTAAGTATGGATTTTGTGCTTGGATTTCCTAAAACACAAAAAGGGCATGCTTCTATCTTTTTTAGTAGTTGATAGATTTTCCAAAATGTCCCATTTCCTTCCTTGTGTAAAAATTAGTGATGCCACTAATATTGCCATTTTTTTTTCAAATAGGTTGTCAGATTACATGGGCTGCCCAGGAGCATTGTTAGTGATAGAGACACAAAAATTGTTGGACATTTTTGGAGAACTTTGAGGAAAAAATTGGGCACAAACTTGAGTTTCAGTTCATCCTATAATCCCCAAATAGATGGCCAAACAGAAGTAGTGAACATTATATTAGGAAATATTCTCAGAAGCTTGGTAAGTGTGCATCCAAAATAATGGGATTTAGTACTTTCTCAAGCTGAATTTTCCTATAGAGATTCTCCAAATATGAGTACATGTATGAGTCCTTTCAAAATTTTATATGGTATGCATCTAGAGGAGTATTTGAGTTAATAAATTTGGGGAAAATGGAAACTAGAAGTGTTGATGGTGAACATTTTGCAAGTGCAATGTTAGACTTACATGAACAAGTGAACAAAACACTTGAAGAAAGCACTATGAAGTACAAAAGAACATATGATCAGAAGTAGAGAGAAGTTGATTTTGGTGTGGGAGATCTATTTCTTACTCATCTCAGAAAGGATAGATATCCAAAAGGGGAATACATGTTACACACTTAATCATATATCTTACATTGGATGTATATAGCTAACTTGTGGATATCATAACTTCTTATGATGATGTATCTCTTTCATATATGTTATATTATCATTAGTTGGTTGGCCTTGGTGATGGCCATAACATAGTAATATTATAAATAGGGGTTAGTAGGTAGAAGTTGATCATCATATTGAGCATTTGAGTCTTATTGTATGGTTAGGAGGTTGCCCCCTTGAAGTGGCTAAGTTGTTCTACTTGCACATTGAGATCATTTATCTATAATATTATGTTCTTTGGTGTTCTATTACTGCTAATAATCATATTTATAAAAGTAATTCCATTACAAGTGGTATTAGAGCTTGAACTCGGCTAGCGTTGCGTCACACCCTAATTGTGAAGGTTCAGCTATATCTCAAAATTGGTATCTAATTTTTCTATAAAAAAAAATTGGTATGGTGAAATCAGTCAAATAAGATCCTCTCCAAATTTCAAGAATTGTTGACTTGTTTTGCAAAAGTTACAATGGTTTTATGTTTTTTCATAATTCGGCTCCCTAGGGTGCTATTTTTGGAAATTTTCCAAGTTCTTTACATTTACAGAAAAATGATAAAAAATTAGTTTGAGTTCGTTCTTTGAGTTTTTTCATATTTGTCCAAATTCCTATTGAAATCCCAAAACCTAAATTTTTATGTTGATCCCTAAATCCTACCATTTTGGGGCATCATGGCTGGGCCTTCCACAAGAGGCAAAAATAATCCCATCACTCTGGGTAAAACCCCTGACAAGGATAAGATAACAGTTGAGGAGTTAGAGTAAGAAGGAGTAACTACAAAGTCCTCGGGGTTAGGGTTTACTTCAACGGACCATAAGGCAAGCCAACTTGAGTTTGAGCTATGAAACCTCGAGGTTAGAGTGGCCAGTAAATCAGATGTAGAAAATATTAGACAACGATTAGAGGATTTCATTCACCAATTTAGTTCCAATATAATGGGTCATCATATCCTTCCTAATCAGCCATAACTCAATCATACTCATATCAACCAAGGTGGATCTTCAAGCATGCCCAATCCAAATACAAACACTTTGCAAGCCCATAACATTATTCCAAAAGTGGAAATACATAAGTTTGATGGAAAGGATCCACTCAATTGGATTAACCAAATGGATAATTTCTTCGATCTTCATTAGATTCCATCAGGACAAAAGGTTACCATGGCATCTTGTATCTCAAACCTGACCAATTCATTTGGTATTGATGGTTATGTGCTCAAGGAAAAATAGTGGTCTCAATATTACATGGATAGTCTTTACCGAAGAGTTATAATTGCACTATATTTCTAGTGTGTCAGAGAATTATTTTAGTAAATTAGCAAAGCTATGTCAAACAAGAATAGTCAAGGATTACATTCATCAATTCCAAAACCTTTCCTTACAGGTGGAAAATATTATTGAAGAGAATGTAAATGACTTATTTCTCGGGGGTCTTAAAGAACACATTGAGACTGAGGTGAGTATGTTTAATCCTCATAAGGTTTCAGATTCTATTATCATGGCATGTAGGGTAGAGGAAAAAATTCTTTCTAGCAGGAAATAATTTGTTAGTAATAAAAGAGATCATAACACCTTCCCACCATCATTCCCTCTACCATTTAGACTGACACCTCAACAAATTGAAGAAAAGAGAGCCAAAGGGTTATGTTTTAATTGTGACAAAAAAATTGGATCAGGACATAAGCGTGCTAAAAAGAAATTGTTCCACATTGAGGGGCATAATGAAGAAGAAGAAATGAAGAAGACGAAGAGGTAGAGGCAGAGGAGTAATTAGGAGATCCCCATCCAATGATATCGTGTCATGTAATTTCAGGTATTACCACTCCCCAAACCCTCAAAGTAGTTGGATTCTTAAATAAATAGAGGGTAACATTGTTGATTGATTCTAGAAATAATCAGAACTTCATTAATCATAAGTTGGCAGTACACTTGAACTGCTTTGTGTATCTAACTCCAGAATGTCAAGTAATGATTATTGATAGGAAAACTGTTAGTTGTTCAGGAAAATGCTATAACATTAATCTCACCATGGGAGATTACTTGCTAACTAGCAATATGTATGCCAATGCTATGGGAGGAGCATACATTGTGTTAGGAGTTCAGTGGCTTAGCACCTTGGGAGCTATTGAAATGAATTTCCAAGAGTTTTTCATGCGATTTCAGTTAGAAGGGAGGAATTTAAAACTAAAAGGATTAAGAGCAAAGTCCCCACAGTTAGTGAGTTCTCATCAGATGCAAAATTGCTTAGAAAAGGTACAAAGGGATTTGTGGCACAACTATTTTCATTAGAAGCACATCATTCAAATACATTTATACCCTCAGATATGCAAGCAATTATAAATGAGCACTCAATGGTGTTTAGAGAAATGTCAAAGGGTTTACCTCCAAAATGAGATCATGACCATGCCATCCAGCTAGTACCAGGGAGCCAACCACGCAACATCAAACCTTATAGGTACCCCTATATGCAAAAGAGTGAGATTAAGAAGATAGTCCAAGAGATGTTAGAGGTAGGACTTATTCGTCATAGTCAGAGTGCTTACTCTTCTCCTGAAGTGATGATATGGAAAAAAAAATGATAATAGGTGCACGTGTCCACATTATAGGGAACTCAATAAGTACATAGTTAAAGATAAGTTTCCTATTTCTGTAATTGATGATTTGCTAGATGAGTTTCATGGTGTTGTTTACTTTTAAGAACTTGATCTTCATTCTAGATATCATCATATTAGAATCATGGATGAAGATATTCATAAAATAGCCTTCAAGACACATGAAGGACACTATGAGTTTTTGGTAATGCCTTTTGGACTAACAAATGCTCCCTCTACATTTCAAATCTTAATGAATTCTATCTTTAAGTCATTTATGCAAAAGTTTGTTTTAGTGTTCTTTGATGATATATTAATCTATGGTAAAACATGGGAGGAACACCTACATCATGTAAATAAGGTGTTGGAAACTCTTGAACAACATCAACTTTATGCAAAGCCTTATAAGTGTTATTTTAGTGTCAAGGAGGTTGAATATTTGGGTCATATTGTCTCTTATGAAGGTGTTAAAGTGGATCCTAACAAGATAAAATCCATGCTTGAATGGAAGATTCCAAAAACCCTAAAACATCTTCGAGGATTTTTGGGGCTTACAGGTTATTATCGTAGATTTGTAAGGAATTATGGCAACATCACAACACCACTCACAACTTTATTGAAGAAGGAATCTTTCCATTGGAATGAGGAAACTACTACGACATTTGAGAAGTTGAAGGAGGCCATGTGCACCACTCCGGTTCTAGCCACCTCAGATTTTTCCAAAACATTCATTATTGAATGTGATGCTTCAGGGTATGGTATGGGGGAAGTACTCATGCAAGAAGGTCGACCCATTTCCTTTGAGAGACGTCAGTTCAAAGGTAAGAATATATCTAAACAATTTTATGAGAAGGAAATGCTAGCCATACTTCATGCAGTGAAGCAATGGAGACCATATCTAATGGGTAGACATTTCAGACTAAAGACATGTCACAATAGTTAGAAATACTTTTTAGAGCAACGTTTATCATCTGAAGAACAATGGAAATGGGTCTAAAAAATGTTGGGGTATTATTTTGAGATATTATACAAGAAATTGAAAGATAATGTAGTTGTTGAAGGCATTGTTGTGTGCCACATCTGTATTACATGAGGATTGGATAGAGGATGCAAGGTCTGAATGGAAAAATGACCTAGGTACACAAAATCTCATTTAGAATATCCAACAAGATCCAAGCATGTCAGAAAAATTTGTATGGAAAGGAGATGTTTTATGGTATAAAGATAGATTATATCTATGTAAGAATTCAACCCTATAAAATAGGGTTTTATCTAAGCTACACGCTTCTCTAGTAGGGGGCATTTTGGATTCTTAAAGGCTTATCATCGAATCAAGCAAGATTTCTTTTGGGAAGGGCTAAAAGGGGATGTCCAAAAATTTGTGGTAGAATGCATGGTTTGTCAGCAAAATAAGGACAAAACAATTAAGTCCCCAGGTCTTTTACAACCTCTATCTATTCCTAGCCAGAGGTGGGAAGAGGTGCCCATGGACTTCATCACAAGCTTGCCTAAATCAAAAGGTAAAAATGTAATCATGGTGATAGTGAACAGACTCACCAAATATGCCCATTTTTGTGCCTTATCACATCCATTTGTTGTGTGTACAGTAGTAACAACCTTCAGCAATACAATTTAGAAGCTACATGGGACACTAAATATTATAATAAGTGACCGAGACCCTATATTTACTAGTGCTTTTTGGACTAACTTGTTCTCATGCTTGGGCATGCAATTAGCTCGTAGTTCCTCTTATCATCCCCAGTTTGATGGGAAAAAAAAGGTGGTAAACAAGTGCTTGGAGGGATATCTTAGTTTTTTTACCTTAGATAAATAAGTGAGATGGGTCCAATGGTTACCCCTGGCAGAATGGTGGTATAACACCTCCTTTCATACTTCATCTAAAATGTCTCCTTTCTTGGCATTATATGGATACCAACCACCATCCATCACCTCATATTTGAGAGTCTAAACAAGGGTTCGAGTAGTTGAAGAACATATTCAACACCAACAAGAGGTGCTTTCTAGTCTCAGGGATAATTTGGCCATGACACAAAACAACATGAAGCAGCAGGCATACCAACATCGTAGTGAAAGAAATTTTGAAGTCGGTGATTGGGTTTTTGTGCGTTCACAACCATCTAAGAAAATGTCCTTGAAACAACATAAAAAGGATAACAATATTTTACCTAAGTATTATGGCCCTTATCAAGTGCTACACAAGATTGGTAGTGTAGCATACAAATTGGAACTTCCTTCGACCACTCGAATTCATCTAGTCTTCCATGTATCTTGCTTGAAGAAGGTGATTTGACAGTTGGTATTAGCCCAAAAAATGTTACCAAATCTTGACTAAGAGGTAAGAATCATCCTAGAACCAGAATGCATCCTTCAGACACGCTCGAAGCGATTGAGGACAAGGGTCATCACTGAGTATTTGATCAAGTGGAAAAATCTAGAGAATGAAGACACAACTTGGGAGGATGCAAAATTCCTACAGCAGTATCCAGAACTTCTCAACATTGGGGACAATGTTACTTCGAAGGGGAGGGGTGTGTTACGCCTTTTATCATATATTTTACATTGGATGTATATATCCGACTTGTGGCTATCATAACTTCTTATCATGATGTATCTCTTTCATATGTGTTATATTATCATTAGTGGGTCGGCATTGATGATGGCCATAACATAGGAATAGTATAAATAGGGGTTAGTAGGTAGTAGTTGATCATCATTTTGAGCTTTTGAGTCTTATTGTATGGTTTGGAGGTTTCCCCCTCAAAGTGTTTAAGTTGTTCTACTTGCATATTGAGATCATTTATCTACGATCTTGTGTTCTTTGGTGTTCTATTGCTACTAATAATCAAATTTATACAAGTAATTCCATTACAATACGACAAGCTAAAACTCAAAAAAATTGGTCCTTGTAGGATTTTAAGAAAAATTTCTAGCAATGCATATGAAATCGAACTTCCAAAAGGTGTTTGCATTTCTCCTATTTTCAATGTAGTTGAGCTATATCCATATAAAGGAGAAGAACCAACTGTACAAGATGTTGAACTAGGTGAAATGGAACCCATTGCTTGGGAACATCAATTACCAAAGGACTCTCCTAAGTAGCCTGAAGCTATTCTTGATAAGAAGGTGACAAAGAAAACTAGAGACAAAGAGTATTTCCAATACTTAGTCAAATGGAAAGATAGGCCTAAGGAAGATGCCACATGATTGAGTGAAAATGAGATTGTTGGGCAGCAAATTCGAAGATTTGGTGAACATGATTAAATGATAATGCTTCTTTTGTTGGCAGGTAGTATGATGCAAGAGCATCTATGCTAGTTAAAGGTTTAGGTGTTTAGTTGGTTTAAGAATGTAGTAAAGTTTATTTTCCCACAACTATTTGTATTCAAATTATTTTTAATGTGTGACTTTCATGAAATAAACAAGCAATTGAATGTGAGACTAAATTGAGCATGTATAAGGCTAAATGAAGCCATAAAGATCATGCAAGGGTGGAAGAGTTATTTGACACGAGCCATAGAGTGATTTTAGGAGTGTATCGAGATTACTGGTAAAGTTGTTGCATAATGAGTTAACAATAGAATGTGGTTGAGTCTTTCTAGGGTGTTATAGAAATGAATTAGGGAGTCTATGTTAGGGAAGAGATCATCTATTCACAGAGGATCTCTGGTGAAAAGGAGAAGATTTGTAATGTGTATAATATAATAATGTGTGTAATATACGTTGGAGAAGAAAGAAATAAGATAATAATTCAAAGATTCTGAACTGGGAATCAATACAGTGCAATTATTATATACAAAAAGGAATAATTATTCCTTTTTTTTGTGTTAAAGGAATAGAATAAATATTAAAAATCAATTTCCTTTGCATAACAATTATGGGTATGCAATTTTGCATTTACATAATTGGTTCTTAACAAATAGTGAACGCAACATTTTGTGCATCGAATTATGAAGGAATTTCAAAGGGTATTAACACAAATTCAAGATTGCTAAGGTTTTGTCATATCTCAATCGATTCCATGTCAGAAATTGAGAAATGGAATTCGAAATTGGTAATAATTAATTGTTTTATCGTCTATGTTTTTACACAGTTGTGTAAGTTTACAAACCTTGGCACGAATTTGAATTTTTGATCAAACTTTCAATTCACCCAACGAAAAATTCTCATATTTTAAAGAAAGGTCTGTCTAGAGGTCGCCTATCATCTGCAAAAAGAATTAGCTTGATTGGTGTTATGTGGAGAGAGAGTGAATTAGCAGAAATTTCGGAAGGTATCCCAATACCAAAACTCACATTTTTTAATATTTAAACCAAATTTGTTGATTTCGAAGGTCTAGTTTTTTATGGAAGACGAATTCAATACTTTGAAGCATGAAATTGTATTTCATGTGTTGAAAATATACTTCTATAAGAAAT
Organism: Taxus chinensis; assembly: GCA_019776745.2. Classification (NCBI taxonomy): domain Eukaryota; kingdom Viridiplantae; phylum Streptophyta; class Pinopsida; order Cupressales; family Taxaceae; genus Taxus; species Taxus chinensis. Next base: position 235,580,485 of record CM034148.1, on the reverse strand, counting down.
TGTTGTTACTAGAACAATGACTAACCAGAACTAATTTAAATATTGAAAAGGCATAGAAATTTATCCACTCAAAAATTGATAAATTGAAGCAATTTAAATTGGTGAATTTTTACATCACAATTGTTTGGGATTTTTGGTTGTTTTTTTTTATCATTTTGGAACTCATGCTGGGCGAGGCACGACATCTGGTATCAAAGCGTGGTTTCAACACCGAGTGCACTCTTTCCCTCAATCGACCAAGTGCGGCCCTATATTTATATAAGCACCTTCCTTGCCCCCCACCTTATTTATAAGTAACTGGTAACTGACCTTGCCCTAATGTCTTTATATCTCAAAGTAGACTCCTTCTAATTGATGAAAAATGGACCAACTTTCAAACTTGGTACCAATTTCAGGAGGGCTAGGGACCCTATTTCTATATGGATAAATGTAGTGAAGCAATTGATAAAATGCCCCCATTCATCCCCTCCCTCTCCTCATATTGTGCCAAACAATTCCATTGATAAGAGCTCTTGAGAGTCATTAGCCTATTATCCTCGACATACCTTTGATTAGTTGAGAGAACTAGGGGAGGGTGGTTATGGATTTTATATAGTCAGTTGACACTCCCACAGCCTTTTGTTTCTTTCTAGTGGTCAACTTATATGCATGCACTCATATATTTACTCACTCATCCCCACCATATATCCTTTATAATCAACCCTTTAGATTTGGGGTGGGCTCCCTATATTTTATCTATCGGAGATAACTCCCAAGGAGTGTTATTTGTTGGGGTTGAGTATGTTGATTTGTTATCAATCTCGTGTCTCGTATGAGAGAGATCTCTGACTCCCTCCTAAGATAAATGCATCGATTAGTGTGGTGAGATACCTAATATCCACTCATCGGTTGGCATTATTTATATAGTTGATTAGATACTCTCGGGGTTGTAAAGTATGTACTCATCCATAATATGATGCTACCCTGTTTCCAAGATTAAATTAGGGCTTCAACTCCATGATCATGGGGAAAATCACAAGTCCATATATTTAAGTAAGTGCCTATTTTTGGGAGTTGTGAGGTTTGTAAAATCTACTTTTGACACATCCAAAACTCCTTTAAATGTTAACAACCAATCCAAAAGGCCACAAAACCTAAAAAATGTCTATATATTTTCCTAGAACATATACCTATTACAAAATTTACACCCCAAAAGCTTTAGGTTTAATGTTGAAATCCTGAAAAATGAGTAAGTAATATCGGAGAAGCACCATATATCTGCTAGTTCAAAGAATGCACAAGTAAATGATGCGAGATGTGAATTGTTCCAAGACAAAATAAAACAAGCATACAAGATTGCAAATTACAAAAAAACAAGAGAGATAATTGCAATAATGCAGAAATAGCTCGAACTCAATACAATCGAATAGAATAATGCAAGAGATGTACATATAGGAGGTGAATATGTAACCTCCCCTTATAATTATGACAATTTCCACCTAAAATAGTGGTAACCAACACCTATAATAATGTAGTCAAGTGGTAACCAACACCTAGAATAATGTAGTCAAGTGTATACCTAAGAAAACATATTCCATGAGTGTAGGGAAAATCCAAGTGAGCTGGAATATCCCGAGTAGGATAATACAAATAAAGTGAGAAAAATGAATCCTACACTAACAAGTACTGACTAGATTATATTTTGAAAAACTATTTTCTAGATTATAATTGTTGGAGTTACGAGTCCAATTCTATCATGTGTAGAGTGACCCTAATTCCTCATATAATGTAATTAAATATGCCCCTGTGCCTGAAATGCCACATCAAAACCTCAAAATATGCTTAATATTAAGACAACATATGTGTTATAACGCATACACATTCCTTAACCATAAGAACACATACAAGTTAAAGTGTGTGCACGTTATTTCTCGTGCATGCTTTTGGTTCAGAAACCACCAAACCCGACACATAAAAGTACGAACATTTTATTTAGAACTATGTACAAGTTTTAGTCAATTTTGTGTTTTTTGACCACTTTTCGTCCCCCATCTTTGTGCATTTACCTCGTGATATTTTCTCTACGAAGAAAAAGGAAGCAATTTCGCTTTTGTTTTGAGGAAAACTGTTGGAAGTAGTGGAAGAATACAAATATCTTGGGTTAGATTTTTACAACAAGCTTAATTGGGAAATGCGCAAGGAAAAAATAATTCAAGGAGGGTGGAAATCAATATATGGTTGATTGACTTGCTTGTCACACTAATGGTACTTTATAGTTGTGAAGTTCGAGGCAATAATGTGTTTGATTTTAAGTAGAGACAAATAGAGAGATTTCAAAAGAACTTAATCACAAATAACTTCAAAATTAAAATGTCGGTTCCATATGAGATTTTATTAGTTGAAGCGAGAACCTTTCCTTTAGAGGTATTATCGATAACTTGACTGTTAACTTATTTGAAAAATGTACAAAACATGGAAGTTCACAGGTGGCCTATAATGGTTGCAAAATAAAATCTAGGTAGGAGGACAAACTCATGAATGAAAAATAACATCAAATGAATGAACAAGTGGAATATTAACATGCGTGAGTGTCTAAACACTCAAGAGGAAACACAAAATTACATCAAAGAAAAAATCAGGACATACATGTGGATACAACAACTTGGGCAAAAGAAAAAATACTACATCAGATAATTTAATCTAATTTGTGACTAGAGGGAAAAGGCCTACTTAGGGGCATAAATCAAATGGAAGGAAAAAACGATGGTGGCCCAATTAAGGACTAGTTCACACCATCTTAGGTGTGAAACCAAGAGATAAACATCTCCTAAAGAAGAGTGAGAAGAAAGAACGTGCATTTTTTGCAAAAAATAGTAGTGGAAACATAACGACACATCATCATGGAGTGCACAATATATAATCACATCCATATTAAGTATAATGATAATTTGAAAGTAACAACCTACCATCCTTGTTTGAGGAAGAAAGACTTGTCCTGATCATCCTCTTGGGAGACTTCAATGCCCATACAGGTAACAAACAATGCTCCCAATATGACCATATCTCAGATCCTTTAAGACTACATGAGCTCGGAGAAAAGATGGACAATTATAGGCAGTCAACTGATCATTCCATTTCATCTTATGGAAGACATTTAATAAATTTTGGGTAATCTCACAACTTGATAGTGTTGAATGGGCTTTCTTGTTTTCTTAGGTATGGGGATTTGACTTGCTATCCTCATGCTAGTGGAGCCAATGTGGTGTATTATGTCATGAGAAACATTACTTTTCAGTCATCCATTTCCAATCTTTGTGTGGAACCTCTCCCACCCCCTCGTTGACCATGCACCTATCTCTTTTAAGGTCCTACTCCCCACTCTTGGGGCTGCACATATCACCCTCTTATACTTGCCAGTCTTCCACCCATATCTCCTTCGACCACGAGTTTGATGATATTTATACTGAAAACTTGACAACCAACCTCCAAGATATAAATTCTATCCATTGCCCAATGACAAGAGCTGAATATCTTTCTAGAACAATTTGGAATACAATTCTCCAATCCTTTCCCCATTCCAATCGTAATCATCCCACCAGTGTCCCACTTGGCCATTGCACCTGGAATGCCTGGTTTGATAGTAGTTGTAGATCCCTCCACAAGCTTGTGACTCGCATCATTCGTGAACACCCTTATAGGAAGAAGTTAGTCCAAAAAATGTACCGCCGGCTCCTACGGAAAAAGAAGAGGTTATATATTCATAAGAAAGAAAGGGACACACTCAACATGTTGAGGTTTAAAGCGAAGTCTTTTTGGCAAACCTTCCTCCCAAGGAAATCCTCATGTGTTATTCAGGACATAGATACATGGTTCAACTACGCATCCTCTCTCTACAATATCCCCAATCAAGTTCCAATTTCAGTAGAGAACAAATGTCAGGGTAAAATTCTCTTCACAGACTGTATGGTGTTATGGGCTATCTTCAAACTTCAGAGTAGGGAAATCAACAGATATAGAGAACTTGAGAGCTGAATTTCTTCACCATAGTCCAAAACTCTTAGCAATGCACATTGTTGATCGCTTTAATCTAGTGGCCTCCTATGGATTCCCACCAGCATGGACGTCTCACATCATCTACTCCATATTTAAATCAAGGAATCAACAGGAGCCAAATAATTATAGAACCATCATGATCGGGCATACTTTGAGCAAGTTATTTGCTATAGTGCTAGATGATTTGATTTCCAGATTTGCTAAATCCAAGAAACTTCGTGTGAAAGGACAAACAGGGTTCAAACGAGATCATCGAACAATAGACCATGTCTTAACTCTTAGAGCCATAATTGAAGAAGCAAGGGCCAACAAGCGTAAGGTTTATTGCTATTTTGTTGACTTTCAAAAGGCATTTGATATCGTACCTAGACACTTTCTAATCCAACGACTTCGTGACCTCCAAATTCTAGAGCATTTGGTTCTTCTTGTTATGACACTCTATGAAAAGGTGGTTGGCCAAGTCCGAACTCCTATTGGTTATACAAGTGATATCAATAGCACCATCGATGTTAAACAAGGCTTCCCACTTTCTCCTACTCTATTTGGTCTCTACATTGACGAACTAGAGCACATCATTGCAAATTCCGGTCTTAGAGACGATGGTTGTTTTTTATATGATATCATCATTGCTATTTTATTATTTGCGGAAGGTATCATTCTCATGTCACATACTATTGCAGGCCTACAATGACACCTTGACATATTAAGCTCTTTTTGTGATACTCATGGTTTATAGCGAACTTAAAGAAAACTAAGGTCATGGTATTTAATACAACCAAGAGGGTTGCCCATGCAACTAACCTCATGTACAAAGGACACTTGGTGGAAGTGGTCTCTTCTTACACGTATCTTGGAGTGACTTTCACGGGCCCTCCTTTGAACATGCTTCATGCAACAAAAGAGAGATTATGTAAAGGTTATGCAACCCTCAATACACTTGAGAGACAATGTTTCCAGCTTCAATTTCAAGATGCCAATGCAAAATTGCATATTTTCCAAACTCTAGTGACACCAACAGTGTTGTATGGTTGTGAGATTTGGGGCCCTGATCTTTGGCACAATAGTTGGGCTCGTGTTGATAGAGTACTCGTCTCCATGCTATCCAGGACTCTCTGGGCAAAATGCTTAGTTCCACATGCAATCATCTTGGCTGAGTTTGGCACGCGCCCTCTCCGAATCTCAACTATGTTCCATCTTGTGATGCTACTCCATAGACTAAGATGTATGGTAGATACACCAATTGGGCAGAATAGATACCCCTTCAAGGCTCTCCAATCATCCATGAGGCTATGTGATTTGAGGATCCAAACCACTTGTTATGCACATTGTACAACTTTCCTCCAAAGCATCAGATTGGATATTAATCGCCTTCCTCCTCTCACATTCTCTATTAATTCTCTCCACATGCCTAGAAGGGGAATTTTTAGAGGAATTAGAGAGAAGATCTACAAAGCTTACATAAAATCAACATGGATTGAACCATTAGAACCATTGCCAACAAAAATGCACCACTATTTGGAGCATTATCTCCAAATTGAAGAGGGACGTGTCATTCCCCCCAAAGGTCAACTACGAGTTTGTTCTCACCAGCTTCGCATGGAGATAAAGCACTACATTCCTAGAGACCAACGCACTTGCACACTTTGCAACAATGACCCTGAAGTAGAGGAGCATTTTATATTTCGTTGTCCTGTGTACTATGAGATCCGTGGTAGGTACTATTGTCTCTTTCAAGAAACTCAAGGCTCATTACATACCCTTATTCATTATGATGACCAAAGGTGTGTAGCTTTATTTATCAGGGAGATGACCTAACATAGATATGGCCTCCTCAAACATCATCATGACAGCCTTGGGTCCCAAAATATTGGTTCATTCCTTCAGCCTTCTACACAATACTGGAGGCATAAACGGGCACATGACTTCACACATCAGTCACAATCTACCAGGTGTAGAACCTCTTAAGCATGACACATAGACTTGTTGCATCTCATGTCTTTGCCATTGCTTCTTGTATTTTGTTTTGTATTTGTTTTTTTCCTTTGTGCATCGTCTTGTTCTCTTTGCCCCTCTTGTAGTCCCTTTAATCTTTTTGGTTACTTCTGGACATTAATTTTAAATTAAATTAAATTAAATTGTCAAAAAAGAGAATCTTTTGGTCAAGATTCACAAGAAGAGATGCAACATTAAAAAGGTAACAAATTCTATGGAGAAGTGTCATGGAAACTCTTAAAATGACTTTGTACACTTCAATTGTGACTTATGTCTTCCAGACTATTTGGTGTTGTGAAAGTTATTAAAATCGTTCATTCCTTACTCTGCCTAAAAACATACACGCTAAATATAAGGGAGAGACACCAATAGTTGAGATCCAAGTGGACAAGTCAGTGTCAAGTAAAATTGTTTTCCACATTTACATGGCCAGGTCACGTGGTCGAACTCCAAGTGGACAGCCGAAACGCCCTCCATTTGAGGGGCCTTCCCTTAGGGTTAACATTCCAATTTTAAAAACTGTTATCACGCATCGAACCTATTTATGTAGATATAGCTGAAAACAACCCATGCAAACAAAAAAGTGCCTTCAATGGCGAACTCGGTAGTCTCCGGCTCTACAAATCTAAAAGGACTTCCATGGAGGTCTTCATTAACTACTACTTCTACAGTCAATTTAAATCTCAATTATTATCCGGCCTACTTCCTATTTAAAATCCCCTCCTGGCGCCCCATAACCTCAAAAAAGTTTCGAACAGTGAAGACATTTATGTGCAATTCAGTTCGAATTGAAACGCTTCCAAATGAAAATGATTACGAGGCGCATAAATCACAGAGGAAGACATTATCAGAGCTCTGCGGCACTGCCGTTCCTCATTTCATTCTACAAAGGTAAGCCCGTGTTTTGTTATATATATATAGGGTGAGGTTACTAGATAAAACACCCAGGTTCGAGTCTCATTCGGCTGAGAGCCACTCAACGACTTGCAAGATAAAATGTCACTGTTCTTTATTATTAAAAAGAGGTGTATGGGCTGCCTTCGAAAAAAATATAGGAAGGAAACGCTCACAATATCTCATGGAATTCAATCTCACATACTTATCGTCTAAATAATAAAAAGGGGTTATAACGATATAGGTAGTTTTAGTTTCACTATCAAGTGACACATCAATTTGGTTTACAAGACCTCTTTTATCCAAGTCTGCAATGGAATTATTTTACTCTTTACCATATATATATTGCTTAATGAGATGTACAACCCTACCCCCTTCGAATTTGAATGTGTGACTTTCACCGCAGAGCACAAACGCTTTTATTGACCTTTAAAAAACGAGGATAACAATGTGAAATGAAATGATGTTAACTATGTCCATGAGGCCCAACAGCCTATGCGACCAAGAATATTACAACTGACACCCTATTGAAGGGGCTAAAAGATAGAATTTAGGACAATCCTGTTTCAATAAGAGTATAGCTCTCTTTCTGCTGATTTGGATCATAAATTCCCCTCGTTTTTTTATTCTTGTCTCTTCAAAGGGTTCCCACATGGAGTCTACTCTCAGTGGCTCTATTTAGCCGTTTCACATGTCATTGTAGGTAGGACATTCTATGATGAAATATTTCTCTGTTGTTTCTGCTTCTGTATAACATGTCACACACGTCTTCTCTTATAAACCTTCCTTTGGTGTTTTCCATCTACTTGTTCACACTTAAGTTTATGTGAATGTGTCCCTGTTTGAGCTATGAGAATCTTTTTCTTTCGTTTGATTTCTGCTCATATATACTTTTCCTCTTAATGTTTGAGTAAGATTAAATTCAAAAGACTCTACAAGGATAAATTTCAGCCTCCCCAATGAGTATCATGAGAATCTGTATAAATGTGCATATAGGGGCAAAAATCAACTAGCTCACACTCACTTTATTAGCCAGTAGCACCACCACTTAAACTTCATTTGCTTTTGAATGCATGTACATGAGGACACTTAAAAAGAGACTTGTGTGGATGTGTAATGTCCCCAATAGGACATTTTTGACCCCTAAACGGTTTTAGGCAATCCCTAAACAAATGCAAGCTTAACACGTGTAAATCATAATTTTATCATACAGATCTGTATTTTATCTAGAGGAAATGTGACTAGGATTTATTAGAAAAACCCAAACAAATCAGCAAAAAATTATATCTGTCCACTCCAAACTGATTTCCAGATTTTTATCAGCTCATACATGTAATGAAATGCAGATTTTAAGAGAAATAAGGAGCTGAAATCATACACAGAAATCTGCAGACTAATAAGACTGAAAATGGCCCTTTTTTATGCTTCGAAAATCCAGAAATCTGTTTTCTTTGATATGTAAAAATCAGATATAGAAGAGACAATACAAAATAGATTTGAGATACCTCTAAAACAACTGAGAGTTCAAGGAAATGGGTTGCTCAACCTTGAATAATTAAATAAAACCACTACTGGAATTTATTCTTCAGCTTTGCTGCAAATCTTCAGTGAACACTGCTGAAAATAACTAAAGAAATTTGTGAAAGCCCAATAAAATTTCTTGTATAGAAATTCTTCTCAAACTCTTGGGGTTTTCGTCCACAAGAGGGCTTTTAGAGGGTTTTCGTCCTCTAGAGTGAATCTCTAAGGGTTTTCGTTCTTAGAAGATATAAAATTGAAGTTAAAAACTTCACACCAAAATCTGGAATTTTGTAATAAACAAGTGATACTCTCCTACGCAAGCCGACTTGCTTATATACAGAAAATGGGACCCCAAGGTGACCTTTGGACTTCCAATGAAAGTGACCTTTAAACTATAATGTCCCCAAATAGGACTCCTTGAACCATTAGTGATTTTTGGCAAACCTAACCCTCAAAGCAAACTTTTTATATGAATTTCTCAAATTATATCTCTGCAGATCAGATTTCAAGAAAAAATGCAACTATGGTTTTGATAGACACACCACTCAACACACCCAAAATTGATAACTCCTTGCTCAATGACAAAATACAGAATTTTAATGACACAAATCAGACTTTGAGCTGATAAATAAGAGCATATAGGATATAGCTTGACAACTGCCAAGAGTATTCATAAATGGCGACTAGCATTTGGAGATCAAATCCATACAAGAAGTCACTAGAACGTGCTGTCACAAAACTCAGACTTGTTGCAGATTTTTATAGGATTAAAATATGATTTTTAAGCATATAAACAAGCTGGAAAAACTGTGTAAAATGCTGCAGCTGAAAGAAGAGTGAGATAACATTGAAATGCCCTTTAAAGTGGCTGAAAATAATTAATCCGAGCTTCCAAAATTAGAACAAACGATGACCATAAAAAGCAGACCTGGAATATTACTCCAAACTTGGCAAATCAGTCAAGGGATAGGTCGCTCCACCAGACAAAAATAAGATAATACTGTTGCACTTTTATTGGTTGAACCCTTGACACAAAATTTCATCAACACTGCTGGAAATACTGAAATTCTTTGTAAGCTCTATGGAAGATTTAGTGTAGAAATTCCTCCTAATCTCTAAGAGGGTTTTCGTCCTCTAGAGGCAATATACTAATGGTTTTCGTCCTTAGAATATTTATGGTGAAAGCTTCAAGCTTCAACACAATTTAGAATATATCAAATAAATATGGAATGCCTCTCAAACAAGTCTACTTCTCCTTTTAGGAAGAAGAGACCCAAAACAACCTTCAAGGCCACCAATTAGCTTGAATGATTCTTTCGATGCATTTTCCACCCTCCATTTCTCTTAGTGAGAATACAAAAGACATTTAATAATTATTTTCTTCTCTCCCAAGGCTGGTCGCTTTTTCCCTAGTGGGAATACAAAATAGAAATGTTTTATCCTTTCTAAGTTCCCATTATTCCCCCCTAAGGCAAGTTGCCATTTTCCCTAGAAAATACAAGTTAAATAAGTGTTTTTCTTTTTATGCACTTTTCTAGGTTCTATTTTAATGTTAAGTTTATTAATTTATTATATGTGCTATTATATTTTAATTTTTTTTGCACAATATAATAAAATTAATAAAACTTAAGTCACCCTTATATTTTTCCTTTGGCTGTCGGGTTGACAAAATGGGCCAAAGGTCTTCGATTGGGAAGGGGATATTACAGTCCTCCCTTCCCAAAATTGCTTGCCCTCAAACAATTCTGATTCTATTTTGTCCAAGTGCCATGCACAAGAGACAAAACATACTGAAGTGTTCCAATAGCCTTGCTCCTGTACCTGTCAAATGAGAGAGCTTTTGCAAAAATAGATAGCTCTCATAATGCTCCTAATCATGAGATAGGAACAAGGGACCCACATGCTTCATTATACAATATGTATTACCATACCTTTCATGAATGAAGCAAGTCTGAAATGGTTCATTATGCAACAATAAATTTGATACCTGTTCATAACCTTCATATCTTGGACTACCATCAAGGTCCTCGTCACCATCCTTTGATCTTCAAAATGATAATTGGACTTTGCTTGTATTAATTCCTGAGTCATTTTTGTCAACAATGGGATGAAATATCATTGTAAGTCAACCACTGCAATAAATCAAGATGACATACCTGGTCTGGAAATTCACAGCAATCTTCAATTCCATGCAATCTGTCCCTCCTTGAAAAGGGATCCTCCATGCTTTTGCCATGCTCCATAGAATCTTCTTTCATAGGAATATCATCCCTCATACCTTGCATGCCCACTAAGCGAAGCCATCTTTTCCTTGAATTCTTGCAGGTGTTATCTTGATTGAGCAGCTATTAATATAGCATCCCTAGCTATGATATTTCATTCCTCACATTTTTTAAGAGTTTCCATCACATCCTCCTTGCTTGCATATACAAATTTCTTCTCCTGAGATGGAATAATTTCTCTAACAAGCAAAGTTCCACTAACACAATTATTTTGTTCAATGGAAATCATACCTTTTGAAGCTTTTTCTTCTTCATTTGGCTGGAGATCTGATTTTTCCTCCTCTACCCCTTTCTCACCTTTATCCTCCGGTACATCGAACCTCTCCATGAACCTTTGGTTGCATTCATCAAAGAAGTAGACAGATTCTTCCCCTTGGGTCTTTATCAAATGATACCACAATCCTTTGCTATCCCTTCCAAATGATAAGTAATGAATATGAGGGCATCATCCACACACATAGGATTTGATAGCAAGTATGCCTCCAATTCTAACAACCATGATCTCACAGAAATTTTATTAGTACCATAAAAAATAGATATCTTACCCCGCCACGGCAGTAACTTTGTAAAGAGCTGCATGTCTGATGCTTTTTTTTTTCTACTTACATCCAGATCTGATTTTTTTCCTTCACAGGCTGGGAGGATACATTGCTTTGATACCACTGTAATGTCCCCAGATGAACATCTTTGACCCAACTTGGATTTTAGGCAAATCCAACACCACAAGCGCAAATAATAAAATATTTACCAAATCATACAGCAGATCTGAATTAAAGTATGATAAATGAGACTAGGGCAGATTTGAACTCTCATGAAAATTAGCAAGTAACTAAACCCCTTTTCACTCCAAACTAACATGCAGATTTTTCAAGGCCAAAATCAGACTTTAGGACGATGTATAAGACCATACAAATTTATTTTTGATTGCTGCGAGAAATAATCCAGAATGGCGACTAGGGTTTGATTGTAAAATCCATACAAATAGCAATCAAATAATTTTCTTTCTATCATAAACTGATCATTATTTTTTTAGAAGCCCAAATATGCATTAAATCTGATTTTTAGAGGCTAATAATGATTGCAAAACAATTCTGAAATCTGCATACAAATATGACTGAAAATGCCTCTTAAACCCTTTGAAAAATCTGAAAATACTTTGCTTTGATTCCCAAAAATCAATGCAATAAATGATCAGAAAGTGCTGATCCAAATGTCTTCAAAACAACTTCGAATTAGCTCAAAGATGGGTCGCTTTAACTTAGAAAAATGCAATTACATTGCTGCAAATAAGTTCTTCAAACCTTTATTGCAAAAACTCCTCAACTACTGTTGGAAATGCTGAAATTCTTTGTAAGCTCTATGGAAGATCTAGTGTAGAAATTCCTCTTAATCTCTAAGAGGGTTTTCGTCCTCTAGAGGCAATATAATAAGGGTTTTCGTCCTTAGAATATTTTTGGTGAAAGCTTCAAGCTTCAACACAATTCAGAATATATCAAATGAATATGGAATGCCTCTCAAGCAAGTCTATTTCTCCTTTTAAAGGAAGAAGAGACCCAAAACAACCTTCAAGGCCACCAATCAACTTGCATGATTCTTTCAATGCATTTTTCACCCGCCATTTCTCTTACGGAGAATACAAAAGACATTTAATAATTATTTTCTTCTCTCCCAAGGCTGGTCACTTTTTCCCCTAGAGGGAATACAAAATAGAAATGTTTTATCCTTTTTAAGTTCCCATTATTCCCCCCTAAGGCAAGTCGCCATTTTCTCTAGAAAATACAAATTAAATAAGTGCTTTTCTTTTTATGCATTTTTCTAGGTTCTATTTTAATATCACTAATACCCTCGTCAATTTTGATCTCCAAAATGTCTTGACTTTGCTGCACCAAAACTTGAGTATTTGTGTCTACAATGGGCTGAAATTCTTCTTAAATCAATTTATCATGAGCTGCTGGTTTGGAAATTGCAGCAGCGTGCAATTCCACACAAGTGTCCATGTGAGGCTCCTCCTCATTTGCCAGCTGCTCCATAGAATCTTCTTTCGTAGGTGTAAACTTCCTTGCATCATTCGCCCACATCTTTTCCTTGAACTCTTGTAGATGTTGTTTTGCTTGAGTGACTATTAATCTAGCTGCCCTAGCTTTGCTATTCCATTCCTCACATTTTTTAAGAGTTTCCATCACATCCTCCTTGCTTGCATATACAAATTTCTTCTTCTAAGATGGAATAATTTCTCTAACAAGCAAAGTTCCACTTACACAATTATTTTGTTCAATGGAAATCATACCTTTTGAAACTTCTTCTTCTTCATTTGGTTGTAGATACGATTTGTCCTCGTCTACCCCTCGCTCACCTTTATCCTTCGGTACATCGAATCTCTCCATGAACCTTTGGCTGCAGTCATCAAAGAGGTAGACAGATTCTTCCCCCTGGGTCTTTATCAAATGATACACCAATCCTTTGCTATCCCTTCCAAATGATAAGGATTAAATTTGAGGGCATCATTCACACACATAGGATTTGATAGCAAGTATGATTCCAATTCTAACAACCATGATTTCACAGAAATTTTATTAGTACCATCAAAAATAGATATCTTACCCTGCCATGAAAGTAACTATCTAAAGAGCCGCATGCCCGATGCCCCTTTCTTTTTTCTTGCTTACATTTTGATCTGATTTTTTTTTTCTTATTTCCTTCACCCTACAGGTGGGAGGAACATTGCTCTGATACCACTGTACTGTCCCCGAAAAAGACTCCTTGAACCCTTAGTGATTTTTGGCAAAGCCAACCCTCAAAGTAAACTTTTTATATGAATTTCTTAGATTATATCTCCGCAGATCAGATTTCAAGAAAAAATGCGACTATGGTTCTGATAAACACACCACTCAACACACCCGAAATTGATAACTCCTTGCTTAATGACAAAATACAGAATTTTAATGACACAAATCAGACTTTGAGCTGATAAATAAGAGCATACAGGATATAGCTTGACAGCTGCCAGGAGTATTCAGAAATGGCTACTAGCATTTGGAGATCAAATCCATACAAGAAATCACTAGAACTTGCTGTCACAAAACTCAGACTTGTTGCAAATTTTTATAGGATTAAAATATGATTTTTAAGCTCATAAACAAGTTGGAAAAACTGTGTAAAATGCTGCAGCTAAAAAAAGACCGAGATAACATTGAAATGCCCTATAATGTGGCTGAAAATAATTAATCCGAGCTTCCAAAATTAGAACAAACGATGACCATGAAAAACAGACTTGGAATATTACTCCAAACTTGGCAAATCAGTAAAGGGATAGGTCGCTCCACCAGATAAAAATAAGATAATACTGTTGCACTTTTATTGGTTGAACCCTTGACACAAAATTTCATCAACATTGTTGGAAATACTTAAATTCTTTGTAAGCTCTATAGAAGATCTAGTGTAGAAATTCCTCCTAATCTCTAAGAGGGTTTTCGTTCTCTAGAGGCAATATACTAATGGTTTTCGTCCTTAGAATATTTATGGTGAAAGCTTCAAGCTTCAACACAATTTAGAATATATCAAATGAATATGGAATGCCTCTCAAGTAAGTCTACTTCTCCTTTTAAAGGAAGAAGAGACCCAAAACAACCTTCAAGGCCACCAATCAACTTACATGATTCTTTCGATGCGTTGTCCACCCTCCATTTCTCTTAGTGAGAATACAAAAGACATTTAATAATTATTTTCTTCTCTCCCAAGGCTGGTCGCTTTTTCCCTAGAGGGAATACAAAATAGAAATGTTTTATCCTTTCAAAGTTCCCATTATTCCCCCCAAAGGCAAGTTGCCATTTTCCCAAAAAAATTCAAATTAAATAAGTGCTTTTCTTTTTATGCACTTTTCTAGGTTTTATTTTAATGTTAAGTTTATTAATTTATTATATGTGCTATTATATTTTAAGTTTTTTGCACAATACAATAAAATTAATAAAACTTAAGCCACCCTTATATTTTTCTTTGGCTGTCGGGTTGACAAAATGGGGCAAAGGTCTTTGATTGGGAAGGGGATATTACATAAACTTCCAATGAAAGTGACCTTTGGTCTTCCAATGAAGTGACCTTTAGACTTCCAATGAAAGTAATCTTTGGACTTCCAAATGGAAGTGACATTTAGACTTCCAATGAAAGTGACCTTTGGACTTCCAAATCGCATTTTCCTTGAGGAAATACAATTTAATTAAGTGCTTCTATTTTATTGCACTTTCCTAAGTTCTAAGTTAAAGTTAAGTCTATTAATATATTATATGTGCTCTTTATAATATTATATTTTAATTTTAGCACAATATAATAAAGTTAATAAACTTAAGTCACCCTTAAGCTCACCCTTTGGCCGTTCAGATAGACAAAATAGGCCAAAGGTCTTTGATTGGGAAAGGGGATATTACAGGATGTACAGGGAATTTTGGCTGTACTATTGGTTTACAGTAGCACCACCACTTAAACATCAATTGTTTTTGAATGCATGTACATGAGGACACTTAAAAAGGGACTTGTGCGGATGTATGGGGACTTTTGGCTGCATTATTGGTTTACAGTGGCACCACCACGTAAACATCATTTGTTTTTGAATGCATGTACATGAGGACACTTAAAAAGGGAATCGTGCAGATGTACAGGGACTTTTGGTTGCACTAGTGGTTTGTATAGGATAACAACAAAAGTTAGCAACCTCGTTGCTATGCAAGTGAAGTAACACCTGTCACCAGGCATTAACAGATTTATATATGTAACTCTTTGGCTGTCAAAGGTTCCAAATGCTAATCCTTGAATCTCCGACACTTACACCACAAGATTGCTAGTAGGCACTTTTAAAATCTTGGCCAACCCTTGAGAGAGCCATCTTGTGTTCACCTTAGCCAAATTCTTTGATATTCTTATTGAAGGTCAAAGCGATTACTTATTTTGTGTCTCTCTCTTTCAGGGCGGAGGAGGTTGGCTTTGTAGTCCCTACTGATGTTCAAGAGCAGGCATTACCAGTTGTACTTTCTGGATTGGACTGTATTATACATTCTCAGGTAGTTCTTTCTTTCCATACAGTTTGATATTGAGACTTGATATGTCTCTTGCTCTATTCATATATGTATCCGCTAGAAGCATGTATTGAAATTATGTCGATTGCATCACAAAAGAGATACAAAGATGTTAAGAATACAATTGTATCCATAAGTTTCACAAACACACCATCACAGTGGAGCCGGTGCTGCCAGCCTTCATAGTCACTTACCTGGCATTTGCTTTCCTAGTATTTTTTTCCTTACATAATACTGGCAGTTGTGGATGTGGTCAAACTTCCTTTTATAAACTAATGAAAGAACTAATCCATTAACATAATTTAGGCTTTAGGACTAAAGTATTAAAAAACATGTGGTAAAATCTTTTTAAACTAAAGAGTATCCTATTTGTTACCTTCTCTATGTCAGTTTCATTGTTCTATAGACTAGAGACTATCAATCAACTCATTTGTTTCATAAGATTATTTATATCTTGCTGCTATTTTATGTCTTCCCATTTGAGTGTTGTCTGTTTATTTGCTATGTATTGAGCTATGTTACGCTTAAAATTGGGCCAGGTTCCAGATTAATATGGTTGGTCAACGTGCTTATGTAGACTGGATCCGGAAAGACACTTGCTTACTTGCTGGCAATTTTTGCTGCTATTGACGCACATCGAACAGCTGTACAAGCACTTATAGTTGTACCAACAAGGGAACTTGGCATGCAGGTCAGATGACTTACTTGGCTGGCTTAGAGACTATAGCCAATTGGTTCAGCAGTTAATTTATGGAACTCTTTCTTATGTTCTCAGGTCTAATTCATCTCAGTCCCTTTGCAGGTTACAAAAGTGGTCCGTGTGCTTGCAGCAAGCTATCCCAAGAATGCTGGACCAAGAAACAAGGGCTCTGTCAATGTCATGGCTCTACTAGATGGTGGAACATTGAGAAGGCAAAAGATTTGGCTAAAGGTCTGCATTGTTTCTCAGTATGTTTCTGTATGGGTATTTTTGTGACATGATTTCTTAATACTTCATAGCTTTCTCTATTTTCATAAAATTCCAGGTAATGTACGTTTTCACTATCTGGGCATTCTCCTTGTATTAGGATAGATTGGTAAAAGATATGCTATTAGTAACCATTAGTATAGTATGATTATTAGCTATTAAATCATCTTCACTATCTTTTGATGCTGGCCAATCTACTATTGGTGTCTATTTTGTACTTTCACATTTACCTTGTAGTACGTGGCTTGATATTTTATACTAACTCGGCTACGATCATAAATAAAGATGATATGTTGGAATAAGGTTGTCTAAGGCTATGTTTGTGTTTAGGAAACATACAAACCACACTTAAATGTCAGTTAAGTCATGGTCGGTTGGGTGGTTGGGAATGGTTAGGTTGGACCATCGCACTTGTTGGGACGACATCATATTTATGATCAAGCCTTGCAAAAAGACGAGGATATGTCATTTGCATTCTCCTCAATGTTCTATCCACCGATTCATACGAAAATAATTATTACTCGAAGTATCTTATGCATTCTTCTTTATTTTACTATTACTTGTTTATTATACTAGAATTGTTTGGACATCATTTAGTGTTCTAGCTAGGCAACCTACATTTGTTGCACCGCTGCCCTGCAACCCAAGTCATGTGGTGTGATGTATGTGGAGAAGATTTGTCTGACAAAGAATTGAAGGGCACCATACAATTGCATGGGCAGAGAAGTCTATCGTATAGAGTCCAACCAAGAAGAGAAAATCGAGATTTTTCCGTGTGGAATATTGCCATATATGAATGCTAATGAATTACATGTCATGCTGACCAAAGTTGAAATCAATTTTTGTTTCAACGAACTTGTAGACAAACTCATTGACAACTTGTAATGTCCCCTTTCCTACGCCATAGGCCTAGGGGCCAACTCGAGTCCAGGCCTTGGTCATACCCACGAGGTTATGGACGCTGTGAGCTATTGGGTATGAATATCTAGTCCAGTTGTTATAATTTTCTGTTGACAGGAATATAAAGTGCTTTCAAAGGGACTAGATGTTGTGTTTTATTGTTGGAAGGGGCCACTTAACCCCTAGTGTTCTAATTTTGCGCTGGGGGGTCACCTTTTGGACCATGGTGACTTGAAAGGGAAAAAGTAACTTTAAGTTACTTTATTAATTTGGTCTCCCCTAGGGGGAAAGTGCGACTTGGGATTTTTAGGATTCCTTGGCATGAGAAAAAGTTATAAAAGGAGTGGAGGGGTGAAAAGAAGATCATTCATATGCATACACTTACATTTCCTTTCATGTGCAACTGTTGTTTGCAATTATCCAGCTTGTGGAGTAAGATCCCACGGGAACCCTAGCTTTGGTGGTGAGAGATCCATCTCCTAGCTAGTAAGGCACTCTTCGGTGGTGAGAGATTTCACCCTAGTTTGTCATTTTTGGAGCTAAAATCAGGGTTGTTCTTTAGAGATATTTTCAGAGGGTTTCAGTGAAAGGTTTTGAAGGATTTTGGGAATTTTTGGAGGAGATATTTTTGGGGTTTTTCAGGTCAGAATCTACGACAACCTTTCTTTGGCAAGGTCTAGCATTAGTTTGAAAGCATTCACAAGGGTTTCCAACCATTTCCTAGGTGGGAGCGACTTGTTTTGAAGATTGCAGATCTGTTTTTGGAGGGTTTCCACTTCCTCAAATTCTGATTTGAAGGTTGGGATATCATCTCCTATATTTATAGATAATATTTCCAAGGTTTCATAATTTTTGCATCTATATTCCAGAAGATATTAATTTTAGAAGTTTTCAACTGTTTAGGGCACGCTGTAAGTTTTTTGGCAACATTCTGTTATTCAAAATTTTTTAAAAACAATTCTATAATATTTTTTGTTGTATTAGCAAGCTCCATTTAAAATTTCAAGAGATTTGAGCAAGTATTTTTGGAGTTATCCATTATTTTCTGTTCGTTGCCCTAGATTTAATTTTCTGCAAAAATCAAATTTCTGTTTGGCTGCAATTTGTCTTTATTTTGCATATTTTAAAGGGGTATCCTATAAGGGATATTTCACAACTTGCCCAAATTCTTGGTCCAACACTACTTGATTTTGGAAGATTGGCGCGTCAAGCAACGACTAGAAAGAAATCAAGCATAGATTGACAAGTGGTAAGATTACATACTTGGCCAAAAGAAACAACAAAATGAAGAGCATCATCGATAGGGAAGCCAACATCAAAGAAGAGAGTAAGGCAGTCCATGCCAATGACAAGAGGGGCACGCCAATATAATACTTAGGGAAAAAGATAGAGTACAAAGTTACACATGTCAAGCGGAAAGAAAAATAAGAAATGCAAGGCTCTTAGAGGTAGCCAAGAGATCACCACTTCGTGAGGTTTCCGGTAGAAGAAAGTTGCCAATTGAGATGAGTAGTATGGTGCTTAGTGTAGAGACGCATGGTATAGTATTGCCAAGTATACAGCGGCTTGAACTCTTAAAAATTTGCGAGGAATGTGCGCCTTTCAACAAGTGTGGACTTCATTGACCAAGTGCTGTATGTAATAGAGTAAAAAAGATTGTAGAGCCCCATCTTGTATGATAGAAATTCTTAGAACAATGTAGTCAGACTCTTTTGGGGGAGTAGAAATTTTATTTCCAAGAAAAAAATTGGGGCATTGAGTAAATGGTCATTAATGGTGAAGAATAATGGTTGCACATGAGTGAAGAAGATGTGGGAGCTTAACCATCACCTTTGATGTTAGGTGCCCCGAGTTTGGACGGTTCCTTTTTGATGCTCGAGTCATAGAGGGTGGTGATGATTGGGGAAATAGGTGACCGTGAAGAATGTAGAAGGCATCGACATTGAAGTTGAAAGCTGAGAGCATTTCCCAAGGTTGGGTAGTTGAGGAACAAAATACGTTTGTTAGTGTTGAGGATAAAAGTTTGAAATGGTAGCAAACGTTCGTAGTATATTAGAGAAGGAGAAACTTACAGTTGTAATGGGAGTGGCCAAGAGATAGAGTCTTACTTGAATAGTCATCAAACAGAGTTTGAGCCACTATATTGAGGTAGGACAAGAAGAACAACGATGAAGAGTCCGAATCATCACGATTGAAAAGATTCCCCATGTCTTACGGTGAAGGACAAAATATCCTTATTTGACTTTGTAGACATGCATCACCATATGGATTGTTGATGACAAAGTATATGAAGACTATTAATTAGGTGATGTAATTTCTGGCCACCTTGAGGAGCATGGCCATAGAATGGTATCAAGAAAACATAAGGAAGAGTTTTGATTCAGATTGTTGCACGACAACGAGATTGTTGTTGAAATCTATAACACCATACAAGGAAAGATCGAGATTGTCCATACATACAACTTGTGAATCAAGTTGTTGGGCATGTTTGATGTGAAGTTGACAAATGACCTCAAGAAGTTGTGGTTTATAACGCTCTTTTGAAAGTTGCAACGAAAGATGAAACTAGTCCTTTCAATGATGTACTAGGAAGGGTATGAGAGAGCAATGAATCTTGAAAGTGCAAAGAATACATTTTGTGGATTCAAATCCTATAATGATTTGGAGGAAGAAGACAAAGGAAACCCTGCATTGATTGAAGCATCGAGGAAAGATATGGCGTGGATGATGATGGAATTGAAGAAAGACATAATAATGCCAAAATAAGTCTAGTGTAATATTTGCCATGTATCGGGTCACAAAGTGAAGGATTATCAATTCAAAATGAAAAATAAGATTGTGCAAGTCCTATTAATGCAAGGAGAGTACAAATGGGCACTACAACACTAGTTGTACAATGATATAGAAGGAGAGAGAGAATTAACAAAATCATTATGGTTGTATGATTAAGGGGCGATACAGGTTCAAGTGGTCAACTTTGTGGAAATAGGATTTAAGGATGTACAATAGCCTTGGACGTACGACAAATTGAGAAGAGCATAAGACTGGGAAAATTGGAGGCTATATGGAAAGGGAAACTACATTGAATCAATATATGGTTGTACAATGAAGTGGATGGATAGGGCAACCTATGATAAAACATTGGAGCGTACATATGGTCAAAAACAACATATGGTAAGCAACCATATGGCAATGAATTAGTTAGACAATTGTATGACAGTGATTGCTTGGTGGCTTAAGCGTATGGTGATGCAACAATGTCAATGTATGGCGATTCTGCTTGGTTGTACGATGGAGAAGAGTAATGGTCATGTGGTGAGTTTGCTTAGTTGTAAAATAGAAAAGAGTAATGGCCGTACGGTGGAAGATGATGATTGTACAATTGTGTTGTAATATGAGTGTGCAGTGGGGGGTTGTGTACAAAGCAATAAAACAATTGTTCAAATCTTCATTGTTGTGTGTATAAGGCTAAAGAACAATTGTTCAAAAGTTCTGTGCTGTACACCCAACTAGCCCTAACTTTTTCACAACGATCTCATGGTCCTTCAAAACATGCCTTTGGGAAGTAATTAGTCGTACCTCCGATTAAGTGCCGGATTTTGATTTCATAATATTGTAATTCACTGTTAGGATTTGTATTTTTATATTTTCCCAATAGAGAGCATTTTATTAATAATAATTGTTCCTTTGTACTTTTGACTAGTGGGGCCTATTGTAGATAATTTAATCACGTCGTTTTCCGTAGTTAGAGGCTCAATATTAATCATATTCACATTCTTTCTGCATAGCTTATACAAGTTTAATTTTGAACCTTTCACTAAACCTTTGATGGGTGTCGTCCAAGTTTTCGAGTCTGATTGCTTTGTTTTCTAGAATTTCTTGTATGTTAAACAGTCCGAGCCACAAGACCTTAAATTTACTAGATTTGATTTCTCTTCTTCCATTATATTTTAAAAATAATGCTCTAAGTTTAAATTTTGTTCTTCGAAGATGCTTGTCATGCTAGACTTCCTCCTTTGCATGATTTCAGTTTCCGATCACGTAATTATCTAATGGTTGTCGAATTTGTACTATCTCATTATCTTTCCTTCAAACTCTCATGATCTCCAAGTCCATTGTCAATCGTGGTCATCAAACTCGGAACAATATTCCGTAGGAAGTTCCGCCTCTTGGCCGTACATCAATTAGAAGTGTGTATGACCCATAGTCACTTTGTAGGTCATATGATAGGTTTAAAGAGTTGTAGGTAGGTAATCTTCCTAGTTCACATTGTCAATCCCACAAGACCTTTGAATTATTGAAATTTGTACTTTATTAGGGGTTTCAACTTGGCCATTTACTTATGGGCTGTATGGACTAGAGAGCGAACGCATAATTCTTTATTTTGATGTCGTGTACTAAATAAAATGGTTGATGAAGTGCCTACCTTTGTTTGCTTGTAGCTTGGCTTAGAAGGGTGACTAGTTCATAAATAAACTTGGCTGTACTTTGCGCACCATTGTCAAGTTAAGCTCTCACCTCTTCCCATTTCATTAGATATTTTGTGCTAACCACTATATATTTGCATTGATAGATTGTACCTACTTTTAATGGGTCGATGAATTTAAGGCCCCATCTTTCAAAAAGTTCTCGAGGCTGAAATAATCACAAAGGCATGAAGTCGCTTTTTAGTGGCTTCCCTAACGTTTGGCAAGTGTCACATCCTAACACCCATTCTTTTTCATCTGAGTGCAATGTTGGCCACTATAACCTTGCAAACAAAACTTTCCTTGTTATTGCTTCAAATCTCCCAGCCTCATGAGGCCTCAACCAAACCATCATGCACCTCTTGAAGTGCATCCTTGATCTCTTCATCATACATTGCTGCAGTACATGATCGGGCCTCATCATATACGTAAGACCTTTTACCAGTTGAAATGTTTTGGTCTTCAATGCTAGTCTCCTCCACTTTGTTGGTTGCATGTCCTTTGAAAAGGACACAATAGATGAATAATCAACAATATTTTCAAATCATGATAGTACGACAACAATTTGGAATTAACGAGTATCAGGAAATCTTCATTGAGACTGTTGGGTGGTGCACTTTACTTGATCCTCTAGAGCTGGTGGACTATGAGATGACTCTTACTCAACTTGACAAAGATCTTGAATTTGAACACTTGTAGCAACATCAACCATTTGCCTACTCAACCTTCTATAAAAGGCTTGCTCACTAGGTACAACAAGGCTTGATGATCGACATAAAATGTGAACGGAGTTGCCACAAATAGCACCGAATTTTTAAATAGCGTACACCATACCAAGAATCTTACATTCTATGCTGCTATAGTTCTTCATTGAATTAAATAATAGGCAACCGGCAAAAAACATAGGGTGGTCCAATTTATGAGTTTCTGCTTGTGCTAGAGTAGTATCAATGGCATATTCAGAAGCTTTAACATGTACAGGGAAGCCTTTGTCCCAGTCTGGACATGCAAGGATAGGTAAACTAATGAGGCATACTTTCAATTAATTAAATGCTTGCTTTTGTTTGTTAGACCATACAAACAAAGATCCTTTCCTTGTTAGCACTTCCGAGGGGTGGGAAACTTAGGGAAAATTCTTGATATAGCATCAGTAATATACAACATGCCCCAAGAATGAATTTAACTCCATGACATATTTGGGTGCTTCCATTTGCATCACTACACATACTTTATCAAGTTTCTTCTTTAGTTTTACTTCACACACAATATTGCTCAAAAGGTTACCTTGTTACACCATGAACGCACACTTCTTCAAGTTCAATGCCAACTTTTCAACTTGATGGTGTTGCATGCACTTGGTCAGAGCTCATAAGTGTGACTCTTGTATGCTGCAGATGGACCAATCATCTAGAAAGGCTTTCAAATTGCTCATAGACATCTTGTCAAAAATATGCAGGATAATCCCTTGGAAGTAGTTGGTACATTGCAAAGTCTGAATGACATCTTGTTGCATGTATAGATTTCATCTTCCATTTTAAAAGTGGTATCGTCTTGTCTTCTTCGGCAATGCTGATCTGGTTGTATCTAGAAAAGCCATCCTCTAAAGAATAAATTTCATGCCCAACTGTTACTTTGAATAAGGAGGTTGTGAATGGAATAGGAAATGGATCCTTGATGGTGACTGCATCCATATTTATGAAGTCAATGCAGATTCTAATTTGCCTTGATTCTTTCTTAAAATTGATAGCCATCAAACACTGATTCACTTGTTTACACTCCAAAGATGATTCTTGCATCAAGCATCTTCTCCTTCTTCTTAGACTCTTGTTGCATAATTCTGGTTCATTCGAAATGCTTTCCTCTGCACACGTTGGGCTCCTGGTATGAGAGAAATTTTATATATGCACAATTCTAGTGGCTTTCCCTTCAAGTCTTTTATTGTCTAGGCACATACATGCATCTAATCCATAAAGATTTTGAATGTTGCGGCCTACAAAATAGGGTCCCAATCATCACCGACCATGATCATTCGGGGGTTTCCTTTTGACCCCAGATTCATTTTGACCACGGTGGGTTCTTTATACTTAATGTCTGCCATACTCTTAGACTAATGGGCAGGTTTCTCATCCAACCTTGCACCACCAGCATTATATTTCATGAACACAAGAGGGTAAGTCGACTATGATATTGGTTCAGTCTGAAGATGGCATCATCGACTTCTATCTCTGGTCTTCTCTTCTCAAGAAAAATTTATTTGGTCTCCATAATCCAAATAAAATTGCAATATGGATGGAACACCTCATGGTATTCCTTTTGCCAATGGAAAATACCATTGAGGGATTGTGTCTTATCTTTGGAGCATGACTATACCTCCAAGATTCCTTTATAATTTGGATTGGATTCCAATAAATATCTTTTGTGTTGTAAGTAATCTCAACATTTGTATGCCATACTGGTCACCTTACACCGATTGGAAGGTCGAAAACCAATTAGTTTGCTTCACAAGACATTTGTAGGTGTCCTTTTTAAGAGCATTCACACCAAAACTGCCATCCACAATAGTGTTTGTTAGATTTCTCCCCAGTGTCTCCGTATGCACAACTAGATTCAATTGGTCACTTGATAATAGGGGTTCGACTATAGGTTTGTTGGTTTACCTCTTTGCACGGTATGTGGCTACGCCATTTGACATAAGGTGGCTTGTCGCATGCTCCATGTCATGGCCGTTACTAGGTATGGTAGTAGTTAATTGCGTTTTTGAGTTCATGAATGCTTTGCAATAAATCAACTACCTTTATATGTGTAGTAGTTTGTAGAACTTGTCTTGTAATTGCTCTGTCCTACTTGAGTCAACTAGTCACTACCATACTTGTTTGTTCGTTTAGGGGATTTTCTTTGTTTTTCAACCATGGATTTTTTCGACTTCTGCTCTAGCCTCAACAAGTCTTTCCTTGAACTTCGTTCTTGGGTTGGTGCATATAACTTTCTTTGCTTGTGCTTGAGTGATTACCATTATTTCTCCGTCCTCGGCTATGCCAATCATGTCGATGTTTGCTTGCTGTAGACAATTGTCCTCATTGTGATCTCATGGCCCGCACCACATGTAGAGAAGTCAAATATTACTTCGATTTTGTGGGCCAATCTCTTACAACATGTCCCCACTCATTACACTTTTGAGATTGCATGAGTAACTACCCTCGGATCGGAAATCATACTGAATTTGCCAGCCACCTCAACCACTATTATTTTGGCATATATTCTGATTTCTTTGATCACAATACTTGCTAGGAGGTGTGCTTTTATTCTTTTGGAGCTTAGTTGGGCTAGTCAATGGTGTCAATGGTTCCCCTTGTGTGAAGAGTAATTGGGCACTTTTGTTTTGTAAATTGTATGAACAATCCTTGAATAGATTCTCCTTAACTTGGAAAATTTCTTACAACATCTTTGGGCAGCTGCCCTTGGATCGACATTCTGTCTTACAGTTGGGGCACCAAAGATCGTTGCCTTCTTTCTTGGTGTCATCCTTTAACTCATTTGTTATTCGAAGTATGTCTCTTATAAGAGCTTGCATCGATGTTACTTCATTGGCATCACTGGATATTGAGTCATCATCTTCGCTCCTCTTTCTCAAGTGCGAGAATGTCTCGCTTTCAATTTCATTTTACATTGCTCTATTATATGCATTTTCGTAGAATGAAGGTGGAACCAACTTCATCTTTCTCCAAAATAAGGTATAAGTCGTCAGTGGACCACCACTTCTTCAGAGCATTGGCTGGTTCCTTCTTAAGTTTGCCTAACATTTCATTAAGTCCTTTGCTGTAGGCTCCTACATTCTCATGTTGCTCTTGCTAGTTGTAATTTTTTGTTCCAATTTCACTCTTGTCTTTGAGATCTTGAATTCTTTTTCAAATGCCTTTCTCAATTTGTCCCATGAGGACTTGTCACTTGTTGTTGCTTTCGTGTTTTGATCAATAGCCACCCCTTTGAGTGTGGATGGGCAAGACTACAACCATTCACATTTGTTTATCTACGTATTGGCATCCTAGATATGATGCAAGTTTTGCAACACCACACAGTGTCTTCAAATCCATTGGTAGTAAAATTTAGTAGCTCTCGTCTCATAGAAGTTGAATTGGATGGAGTGTCCATAGTTGTGGGCTTCGTGATTCTAATGTGGCTTTTTTGGTACGGTCCTCCTCTTTAGAAAGGCCTATGTTGGACGTTCATTTGCTCTCTTAACATTCTTAGACATGTCACTATAGTCCACCCTTCCTTCACTTTGAGTGATTCGTACGCTGCTTCCCTCATCCTCAGGATCATCTCTTGTGTTACTCGCTTTAACTCGTTAGATAGGCTAGCTCAATTTCACGTGATAGATCTTCATTTTTGGTAAATATTTCTTGTGTAAGCACTTCTCTCTTTGTCTGTGAGGAAATGGATGGACTTTATTTCATGATAAAGACTTTCCTTTGAACAAAGGGGTTGAGTTTGCTGGATTTCTTGGTGGACTCTTTTGCATTGCTCACCAAACTTGTCCGATCGACAAGGTTTGCAGTTATTTCCTATGGAAGAAGCAATTGTCTTACAACTGGTTCTCCCATAGCTCTTGTGAGTGGCATACGATTCTCCTGTCCTAGCAAAACCCCTGCTTAATTTTGGCTCTATCTTTGGCTTTGGTACATGATTTGGCTTTAAATTTCACTATATGCTTTGCACTTACCTTAAGGGATCTTTGGAAGTGGCTACCTCTTGCAACCTGTCTTCTCTTTTTGTTCCAAGATTTTAGTAGACCGTCTAATTTCCTAGTCCACTTTCTGACTGCATTATCTTCTTCTATCGCCTTGATTGGGGCTCAATGGCACTATTTTTTTCCTGTTCGATGTTGGTCTTCAAATCTTTCCTTGTCTTCTCGACATCACCTCTCCTTGTACTGTTGTAAAATCCTTTGTTATTGTGCTTCATGATCATGTTTGGCACAACGATCTTGTAAGATAATATTATGCCTAACAAGGAGTCTGGATAAATTATACAGTACGCAATCAAATTCTTGCCACTCCCAAGTTACCCTAAACAAAATTTTCTAGCGCTCATTTCCTCCTGAATTCTTTTTGACATTCTCACATATTGTATACATGTTTTTTCACTTTTACTAATGATTTCTCTTAGTAGGTTGTTTAGTGCATTAATTGTCTTGAGTGTGCGCCGTAAGTGGCATAATAGGAACGAGGTTGGGTTGTTTGGCAGTTCATGGTGAGAGAGTCGTGCGTGGCATCACACTAGCATGCCTCCTTACTACCTTTCTACTACCTCTATACTATCTCTTTATGACCATTTGATATCCTCAATATTATCACCTTCACATTTGCTAAAGTTCCTTTAGCTCCCCTTTATACCTTCTCTAATTCTGCCTCTGTTCTTTCTCCTTTCCTTGCCTTTATGTCAGACGATTTGTGGCCGACTGTGTCAACCATGGTCGATGTTGTATAGTAGAACCGTTTTTCCAACCGATTAGTTGATGCTGCCAACTAAGAGAGATAGTGACTTTAGGTTATGTTCTATAAATAGGTGTGATTATTGTCATTTCTCTACATCATCATCACATAGTTTCGTTGCCTTCATTCTCAAATCTTCCCTTAAAGGTTTAAGAGGTTTAGGGTTTAGTGGAGCTTATACTTGAAGGTTTGCTTTGGAACATTGGGTTATAGGTAGCAAGAAGAATAGAAGCTACAACAACAAGTTCCACCAAGTATTTGGAGTCCCTAACTTAGGTCTGCTTAGGTCTTCTACCTATCCCTCTTGTGACCCCCCACAACTACTCTCTTTGAGGTGCTACTAACCTTTGGGGGTTGGGGTTGGTATGACTGATCATGTATCATGTATCATACTAGGATAGAGTAGCATATCGTTGTCTCTTGCATTATATCTTACAACCCTTGCTTATTAACATCACGTGGCAGTACAACCCTTAGCCTAGATATGTAGCTCTTGCTTATTATTATTATCCTAACAACCTTAGGATTCTAGTAAGACCCCACCCCCCCATTTTAGACACAGGATTTGAACCCTACGCATTTGATACGAGTGTAATTACTGTCTTCTAGATCCGTGACTATTATGCCCCTTGGCCCTATCCTTGGCCCTGTAATGGTCCTCTACTTTTATCCTAATCTATATCATTGAGACAAGAGATAGAGTAATCATATTGACCATCTTAGCTAACATACATTTTGGTGAACTTGACGCAGCCTTACCCCACCATTGGGTGAGTCGTTCTCACATTCATCTTTATCTTCTATTATATCAACTTCTTATCTTCCTGTTGTCATGCAAATATGTAGCATGAAAATTTCAAACTTTTAAGCATGACAACTAAACCCAAACGTGAAATTTGCTCCCGAGCCTTCCTGAACCCCTCTCCGGAGTCAGTCCGCCTTCTCTGTCATGCCCGTACCTAGTCGTTGTAAGTACTTCTCATGTGTTGACCAAGCTTGTCCTGTTGTTTGCAATGTTGCGTACATAATGTCATTCATCTTATACGGTGAAGTGCTTCCGACGGCTAGTTTCTCAGCAGGCCTAGAAAGGGCTAATTGTGGCCATTCTAGGGCTGGTGTGCATCCCTCCGGGACATAACGAAAAGTTCATACTCATCCAAAGGTGGTATTGAAGAGTTATGAACATGTTGGAACTGATTTAGGAAAGTTTAGGGAAGATTTGGAGGTTTCGGGATGGTCTGAGCAACATTGGATTTCTAAGGTGTAAGGAGGGTACAATCAAAATCGGTACCTAATCTTTTTGCGGACGATTTCGGTGAGTCTTCGTAAGGAGTTAAGAGGCAAACAAATACTCATTGGAAATCTGGTTAAACTCTCTACGTGATGGAAGTTTCAAATCTTTCACAAGACTCGAGTTTTTCTCAGCGCAACTCAATCCCTGTGCAGACACACCTTGCTGTCCCAGAGGAAAAAGGAGCAATTTCAGAGAGTTGCAGGCATAATTGAAGGATGAGACCCACTCCCATTGTTCTTAGAATGCTGTTGGGAGTCAAAAATTATATAAGACTTCATCCAAAAAAGACCTCATGGAGCTCCGAAAATCGCATCGACAAGTCTTCTCTCTCGTAGGTACGCTTCTTGCAGTTAGTCAAATTTTGCAAGTGGACACTTGTCACCTCCAGGTTGAGGCACATTTTTGTGTCCTTCTTGTCCCCATTCCCAAGGGGACACAAAAATGCACCCCTCCTCAACCCTTCCTTTTGATCTTCCATGTGACCAACTTGCAGCACTCCGGAGGGCTTGTCCGACTTATTTCTAGCCCCTTTGTTGAACAATGAGAAAGAACCACTTGTCAACACTAGGCGAGGGTGCATTTTTGTGTCCCTTTTGTCCCTGTCCCAAGGGTACAGAGAAAATGCGCCCCACTCTAGCCCCTGCTTAGGTTTGCCATGTGACCCGGAGTTGGCCCCTCAGGTGTTATGTGCTTGTTTATTCATTTCCTCATCATGCAATCCAAAGATGACAAGTGTCAAGCTTAGAATGAGGCACATTTTCTTACACCTCTTGTCCCTAATCCCAAGGGGACAATGGGGACAAAAAAATGTGCCCTAAGCCATGAAGTTAAAACCCTAGCTTTTCAACTAACTTGTTGCTACTACATCTACTACTCAAAATACACTGCCGAGAAGTTGCATAACAAGCTCAAGAACCACTTGCCTTTTAAAGTACATTTCTTCACACAGTTTCGACCTTGGCAGCCATATGTTGAAGCTGATATGAGACCCTCCAAAAACCTGCAAACACAACCATTATGTTGTTAAGATATGTTCCAGGGCATCCGTACGATTGCAAGAATGGAGCTTTTCCTCATTGCCAGTGAGATTAGAAAATTGATCGTATCAAGGGTTTGAACCGATTTTTCTTCTTCCAAGCATCCTGTGATCACTGTAACTCAGAGACTCCATTAATGGCTGCCATGATAGCTTCATCCATGCAACTTGTGCTCTAGAAAGTTGCTTTTTCGATTTCCAAGAGTTTTAGCAGGCGGAACACAATGAAAATTGGAGCACAAGATTGCAACGAGGACGAGCCGAATTCTAATGAAGAATTTTTTTGTTGCAAATGGACATGGCTAGAATGTGCCGACTTACTAAAAATAGTAAGTATGCCGGTGCCCATTGACTTTACTAAAAATAGTAAGTTCTCCTCATACTCAAAGTTCCTGATCAAAATCAGCTTATGGAGAATAGTGCAAAAACAACAGTCATGTCAAAATTGACAATTTTATCGAAAAAGCAAAAAAGCAAAAAGCAACTGCTAAAAATAGAAACTTTCTGAAAAGGGTGTGAAGACATCATCAGTGGAGTTGAATTGAATGTGCCAGGTGGTGCAGAATATCAAACTTGAGCAAAAAAGGCAAAATATATCAAAATAGCAGGTCCTGGTCCCACATGCTAAAAATAGAAAGTCTTCATTTTGTAGATGCAAAAAGTTGCTGTTGGCTTCGATTTCCCTTATCTCACTATTTTTTGACATCTTCATAGGGTCGTAAGGTGGTTGCATAGCTCAAACAAAGAAAGTTCATCCTTCCACGGAGGTCCTTAAAGTGTCATTTTGATCGCAATTGTATTCGGGAGCAAGGTAGAGCATATCAAAGGAGACGTAACAGGTAAAAGTCAGAGGACATTGTGCAATCGGAAAGGATTTGAAAAGAGTCAAAAGCTCCACTGGATAATTCAAGCTAAGGAGGTCATTGTAACTCATCAGTCAAGTTGGATCCATCCATCATCTCTTCGGTGAGCTAGCTCGACGAGCTCAGATGAGCTGGTTGAGTTGAGCTCGGTGAGCTGGTTGGAGTGAGCTCAATGAACGAAGCCAACACAAAGTTGATTCCATGAGCTCCAAAAGAGCTCAGTAAGCAGGGCAAAGTCGGATTGAGCTAGATCAAGACAAGAGAGCTATCTCAAGTCAAGCTAAGGGGTGATTCATTACAACCTCCATCTTTTTAGGGGCATCCAGGTATGTCTTCCCTAATGGCAGAGCTTTCCTCATGATGAACAAGAAGTGATCTTGCATCAAATTCCTAGAAAGTGCTTCGGAAAGCAACATCATGTTAACTCCTGAAGAGCCATTTTTTTGGATTCAAGAAATGCTCGATAGTGAGCCAAGAACAATGCAACAAGTTGTCACACCCAACCTCGAAGCAATCTCAAGAACCTTGAAATCCAAGCGAAGGAGGAAG
This sequence comes from Taxus chinensis, assembly GCA_019776745.2. Taxonomy (NCBI): domain Eukaryota; kingdom Viridiplantae; phylum Streptophyta; class Pinopsida; order Cupressales; family Taxaceae; genus Taxus; species Taxus chinensis. Next base: position 235,549,131 of record CM034148.1, on the reverse strand, counting down.
GCCTAGACAACTTTCCCGCTTCTTCAGTGGCATCTCAGGTAACCAATATGTGGAAGTTGTTAAGGCCTAAGAATGAAAAGCCTATGGAAGAGATGACTCCATCAGAGTATGAGTTAATCCGCATCTCATTGGGTCAAGCTTCGCATTAGGATGATTGTCATCTGTTCAAGGAATCCTTCTTCCCACCTCCTTGCTTGGAATGAAGAGTACAAACGAACAATCGAGCAATTGGAGGAACAGGTTAAAAACTCTCAGTGCTCACATTCAACCTTTTTTGGAGTCCGATTCAACATCTTTTCTTCCTGTAGAAGACATTCCTTCGACCAGCAGTGTCGATCCTAAGGTGATCAAGAAAACACAAGGTTACACGATGCAGGGGAAGGCTAACGAAGAAGTGGATTTAGAAGATCATCAAGAGAGGTAAGACAGTGTTACCAGAGGTCATCTCTCTAATCAAGTTCATTCTTGCCATCTTGTCAGAAGTGAAGAAAGCGAAGGATGAGATAGTAAAAGAGAAAATCCATCTGGGATGAGGTGTTCTCACTCATTTTCGAGATGATCTCCTTCGACTCTCACACCCTTGGAAGAAAGAATGTGTTTGCATCAACCGTCGAGAACTTGTCTCCAGTTGGGGTCTGCATCATAGATGAGAGATACGTTATGATAGCAAATGCCATCTCCGAACTTGACTGTGGTGAGCAACATGCCTTTGATATTTTGAATGAGGTCTCCGACTGTGTTCAAAAACTTGAGTTCCCTCCGCTCACTTAGAATTCATCATTGGAAGAACTCATTGTTTCCTTCCAAGAGTTGGTTAAGAAAGAGGTAGGTGACTCTCTTTCCTTCAGTGAAGATAACTTAAGAATCCCTGACCAACATCAGAAACTCTATTTTGGAAATTGCAAAAGATCACGAAAGGTGGCTCAGTGAATGCAAGAAGCTTAGTGAGGATCCTCGAGGCATGGATTAAGGTGTTGGGCTGCGTTTGCATTCCAAAGCGTGGAACAAGTTGACATCTGTGCGCATAGCTCAATTCAACAAGGAATTCAAAGTAGAGGAGTCCATTCTAGAAATTCTTCCTCATTAGGGATCATGAATCAACAAGTTCTTCATCAGAAGGAGCTTCTTCATCAAATATGACAACTTCTTCCTTCTCTCTCTTTCTCCCTCTTTCTCCTCTCCCCCTTTCTAATTCTTCATTGTGTGAAATTCATGATAATTTGTCTCATTCACTTAAGTGAGTTTCTGAAGTTGTATTGTAAAAGTCCCTTTGATTTATAAAAAGGGGACTTATTTCTCATTTCCTAGGAAGATTTAAAGTCACAAGTTTTATGAGAACATGAAGAGTCATGTGGGGGTAGATGAAGAGGCAATTCACAATGCTATAAATTGAAACGATTTCTCCATTTCAAAAGATCTTGAAAGTTTAGTTCTAGGTAGCAATTGTGGATTGTGGTTTGGATGTTGAGCTTTGTATCACCAACACAAGAAATAAAGCTACATTTCTTCCATTTCCCTTTGCTCATGTTTTCTTCTACTCTCTTTTTTTTTTGCAACTTTGCAAGTATAGTGATCAAGAAGGAACTTGGTGTGCATCTTTGATGGATGAATCTAAAGAACTGTGTGTCTCTGAGTTTGTCCAGTCTCGCTAAATGGCTTACATTGTTGCTTTCCTCTAATTAAACGTTGAACTACTCTGGTTATTGAGTGTGAACTCTGCTCGTGCCTACTCACAACAATAACCTTCCCTTTCCTAATTTATCTCCTTTATCCCTCATCGCTGCAATATTCCTCCCTTGAACCTGGTACAAACACTTTGCCACGGGTTCAGTGAAGTGTTCCTGTGTGATTCCTTGAGCCTACTTGGCCACCACCACAACATTCAGATAGGATTAGGATAGTTACATTTAATAATGGGAGCCTCCCCATACACAAGGAGGGGTGTAACCTCGTGAGCATTGGTGGAAACACATAATTTGCCATACAACAAATTATTTCACCAACACTTCCTTACTTTTCATCCGAGCTTCTTAGTTTGTTACCAACTTGTCAAGTATACCTTGCTTGCCAAATTTATTTTCTACCACCTTTAGAACCCATAAAGATGATCTTTCCAATCCTACCATGGAACATATTGATTGTGCTCAAAATACTGATCGAGCCTCTTTTTTGTGGATTGTAATATGGCTGGTATTAACTCTAAAAAGCTCTTGTTTAATACATAAACTAATGGTTTTTTTGCTAAATCTTTCTTAAACAAGCTTATATTCGAGGAAGAATTAGAGTTGGAGGGTGAAGAAAGGGATAACATCTATCCTGAATACACTTGCAATGCAAAAATTCATCCAAAATTTTCTAGAATTTTCTAGGGAATCTTCCAAATCCATTCAACGACATATGGATGAGCTCCTCAATCATCATAATCCTATTAACAACATCTTTTCAATTATTGGTGCAAGCCAAAGCATGACTTGCGCTCTCTTTTCATCTCATACAAATTCCGTATCTTCTTCAACCATGGCAGATGTTACTCTTAACAATGCATCTCAACCCAGCAATACCAATGAATGTACTTTTCTTTTGGATTCAACTCAACTAATCCTATAATTATTAGACTGAATAAACCAACAACAAACCACTAGTAACAACTAATTCATTCAAATGCAAGCCAACTTAGTGCAAATAACTAATTGGGTACAACATATTTAGTGGCGTGTGTTAGATTAGTGTCCTCCCCCACCCCCCCTTCTTGATCCCAATGGAAATTCAATCCCGCAACCACACAACGCTAATAAGTTTCTTCAATCAATTCAAAGATAACCTTTATCTCCTTATATTGTTGTGATGGACGTTGGAGGAATCACTCCAACCATCACCTATGATGAATCAACCGATCCCACTCTTCATCTTAAAACTTTTGACAATGTCTACGAGCCTTGGATAAAACAAGTTCTTATGTGGCCACCAAGCTCTTAGCTAAGGCCCTTACGGGTGATGCTTTAGATTGGCACCATCCCCTTCCTTCTAGCTCTATTTAGTCAATGCTTTAGTTGAAGAATTCCCCATCACGACCTCTCTGAAAACAACATCAATGCCTTTGTCAATTGTAAAAAATCCAAACATGAAGCAACTCAAGCCTTCATCAATTGATCGAAAACTTTGACCTCCAATGATAGTGTTATCCAACTATTTCCCATGGCTTTAGAACCACGTTTTCAATACAAGGTTATGTGGCCATCTCCATCATCCTTGGAGGAAGCTCTTGAAAAAGCTAAAAGACAAGATTATCTCATGCCAGAATTTGGGAATCCTGAATCTAAATAACAACCACATTATGCGACCTTGGAATTGCAATGCCACTAATGATGTAGTTAGATCCTCACAATCACGACAGTGCTTCCAATCAAGCCATTCACAACCTTGGTACCTCTCAAGGTCCAACCCCTCAAACCAAGGAGACTCCTTTTCTCATCCATCCCACCAAGGGGATTGTCATCAACCTCTCACAAGAGAAGAGTTAAGTCAACTTCTACTTAGGCTGTTCTTATAGCCTATGGACACCTTCTAACCTCTTCCCTAGTGGTATGTTCAAAAGAAGTTTTGTTGGTGGTATGCCAATTAGGGTCATTCTTGTGACAATTGTCGAGGGCTTAGATTCATGGCTTACACTTTCTTTCTTGGATGTGACCAATCATGCCACCATGATAAGAGACATGGTGAATACATTAGAGCACGAGATAGAGTTGAGTATTGCGATTGCTGTGATGTCATGCTTAAAACTAATGCTCACTTGGGTATTTATATTGACCTTTGTCTAATCATTCTGAGGCCAATAAGTTTCATTAACCTGCAAATTAAAAGCAAAGTTCAATCTCCTTGGCCTATGCCATTGAAACCACATGCAATCCTACAACAAGCGACACTAAAAACATTGTTAACATGCAAGATATGTAAAGAGTAATTATTGGCATCGATTCCATGTATCCCTCAGGTGAGGCCAAAACCTTTAGGATTGTTCAAGCCTATCCCATGGGTCAAACTTTTGCGAAGCACTTTCTGAAAATCCAAAAAACTTGTTTCAAATCAGCACCATCGACCATCTTGAACCTATAGGGGCAGTCCCATTTTGCGAAAACCTTGCTTCTTTGTATTGTATAGTCCATCATGTATGTGTAGGGCCAATGAGTTTCTGAAGTTACTTCAGCTGTCCAACATGGTTGACGACGTACAATTCAAACAAAAATAAGATCAGCCCAGCTTGAGTCCTCATCCTCTTTTGAGATCATTATGATCCAGAATCCTCAAGTTCACACCAGCATTATCCAACTTAGCTTGAATGGGTGAGACCCAAATCACGGAGCTCTCCAATCTTCCAAGTAAAATCCCCTTTTTCGAACACATAAGAACCTCACCTAAGCATTGTAACCGTTTGATATCAGCCCTCTTTGACATGAATATATCTTATTCTTCAAGCCTCTTTTACATGGTTTGGATTAGAGCATACTTTAACAATGTGAAGAGCTATCTATCAAGCCTTATCTAACATCCGATCAAGCCTTATCTCTTCATTTTCCCATCAACTCTATGATCCTGGATGAACTCTTGATTCGTGCCGATGACCCTCCTCTCTTCATTTCTCTCAAGATTGACAATGTGAAAGTCAAAGAGACCTTATTGAAGAGGGTTATGGCACATGTGTCGCTTCTTTGAAATTCATCAAACCCTTAGGCTATTCAACTGAGGATCTAATTTCAACCCACAACATGTGTCAAGGATACAATTGAAGACAAAAGCCCCCATTGGATTGTATTTGGTTGCCCACTTGTGTCTCCTTGCACCCTTAAGGTGAAATTTATGATCTTTAACTTTCCTTTATCATATAATATCTTCTTTGGCTGACCATAGACACATCAAATGTGCGCTGTTGCTTCATCCGTGTGTCAATGTGTTAAATTCCCCTACTTAGGCTTTGTGTGTTAAATTCAATTTGACAAAAACTTGTGGAATTATGAACATTTAAACAACATGGTGTTTTAAAAATCCTCGCTCTCAAGGAACTACCTTGTGTTCCCTTCCAATAGTATCAACATATTAGCTACCTTGTCAACTCCATCTGAGGACATAGTAGACATCCCTAACTATTCAAAAGAACTCTTGAGAATCTCCTCAATTATGATGATGACAGGCCCGATGAAATCAACCTTAAAATAAAAAATTATGATCTTCCCGATTCTATCATTGCACAAGTATCTCCTTCTTAGCAACCTCGTTCTTGCAAGAAGGGAGCTGATACAATTCTTGTTACTGTTTCTACCATCTGATCTCTTCTTTTGGAGATTGCTTCTTTAACTTTTATTGAAACCATCATTGAATCCCTTAAGATTGATATTTTTACTCTAAATTATGACGATGGTTATACACTAGATGATCCCTTCTTGTTTGGCTATGCCCAAGCTAAGAATGCAGAGATTCTATGATTCTGATAATTATTATAATACGTTTTGATTGTAGCAATTCGATGAGTGAGGACCCTTCATCAGTGCGTTTTCCCCGAAATCCTTAGAATCTGACTTTAAGCGCAACTTCAATACCATTCACGTTGAATTTCACTCTTAATCCTAGGCCAAGACTTTGAGCTCGAAGATGACGACTTGATTGATGATGAGGAACATGCTACTTCCTTACGCATATTAGATCTTGAAGCAAAAACCATTGCGGTATCTCTAATGAACTCTCCTATATCCCTCGCCAACTAGAGCCTAAACCGCAAACCATGTTGGTTCCTTTGGTTAGATCTCCCATTCTTGATGTCCCTCATGACCCATAGCTTGAACCACAAATCATGTTGGTTCCTCTAGTTAGCTCGCGAGTTATAGAATCGATCCTTCCTTCTCCCATGACATCTTTGCTCCTGCCCATTGTTGCAACTACTACAGACTCCTCTGGTGATCTTGTACCGTTTTGCATGTGGTAGGAGGTGCTGGGTCATAATGTTGAGGATTGTCGAGCCTATAAAAAACTTACATGAAGTGGAAGCACAAGTATGCGAACAAGATTGGCAATAACAAACCTGTCCACCCCCTTTTCCACAACAATTATTTTCTCATCACAATCTTTTCTCTCATTCTGATGCCACATTTTCAGTACACTGACAACATCAACCTAGTTGAAAGTTCAAACACCATAGTTGGCCTTGTCACAGATCTTGAGGTCCTTTGGCATGTGGTAGGTTTTTATGACAGTGGAAAGAGGCTACATATCCATCATTTAGTGTCTTTGCCTTATCATGCCAGTACCTAATTCTCATAGTAGGCCCATGGTTCTTTGAATGAGGTCCTAAGGAATGGGGAACACTTCGTGGGAAGTTAGGAACCTTTACTTACCTTGCATCTTATAGATTGACATGGGATAGACTAGTTTGTATAAGTCGAACCTGCATCATTGGGTCCTTTCATAGCTTGATGAAGAAAATGTTTAGTCACGTCCTATTGATTAGAGTGTCTCATTTCCCGCTAAGGATCTTGTATCAACATTGTTGTGCCTTTCTTCTTCTTTCCATGATCCCTCCTTTTATCCCTTTGATGGATATTGTTGTTGATCACGTTCCTACTTTTTTGACATCCTATTCTCAATCTTACTACATATTGTTACCTCTCTTGGTGCTGGCTTCTGCCAAAGATTTGCGAGTTCAAATTGTAATACCTTCGGGCCTTCCTCATATATTCTTCTCTTTGCATCCATACCATCTCCATTCACTCGAGTCGTGACATTAGATGGTAGAGCCTTATCTCCGAAGAAAGTCCAACACAAGCATTGATTTGGTTATACTCATTTGATGCTTTTTTCTTATCGCTTCTTGTCACATGTTTTGTTTTCTTTGAACCTCTCTCGAATTGCGTTTGATGTTTATTCCTACCTTGCCCACATTCTTTATACACGAGATTCAATATCTTTTTGCATTGGATGTTCTTTATTACCTTATTACTTATTTTGTCACATCTTTTATGTTCTTTGATTTCTTTAAATTTTATTAGATGTCCTTATTATTCACTTTGCCACAATCTTTTATCTTCATTGATTTCTCTTATATTTTATTAGATGTCCTTATTATTCACTTTGCCACATCTTCCATCTTCTTTGACCTATCTTAGATTCTATTAGACGTTTTTTTGACCTTTTTATTTCTGACACAATTTGTTTCTGAGATTCATTATCTTTTACATTAGATGTCTTATTACTGATTTACACTAGCACATCTTTTGATTTACTAGATTTTCCTATTCATTTAGATGTTTTTATATTACCTGCTTGCCTTACCATTTGCGTTTTCATTTTTACTCATTTATCACATTAATGCAAGAGAGAAATGAAAATACAGATCAACATGCAATACAAGTACAAACATCCACAATAACACCACAGGCCATGTAAACAAAGTCCGAAATGCTATGTTACACACACACACATATGGTATCTCAAAAGTACATCAAGATATACATCATGTCTGCACATTAGGCATCTCCTCACCCAAGATAGGGCGGATGAGCAATGCTCCAAGAAGACCGTGCTTTCCTAATTGACCGCAAAGGGTGAACTAAAAAGACATCCTCGAGTGTGCACATTGAGTCTGGTGCTTGCAGCCCCTCTAAGGCAACCCCTCCTCTCCTCGTGGTGCCAATGGTGGGACTATGACCTCTAGTCACCTGTTCTCACCCTCATCTCTTTAGCATGTCTCCACCTATATGGAGGTTGGGGCACTAGAGTTGCAAGATGTGACAAACCAAATTGACTAGGGACCTTGCCTATAACGTGTAGCTCTGTTCAACCACATTTAGTGTCCTATAACGTCCTCAATCCCCCTTACCACTATAGTAGACAACCAAGATGGCCATGCATTTGTTGTACCCATATATGGGGTCGATATGATGTCCCGCCTCACAGTCCTTAGTTTTGGAAAGCCTTTTGGGATCATACTATAGGCGCTCTTTTCCACTACTGTACCTGCGATGCATTTGCTGCAATCTATAATGGGGCACCCATTGGGTGGTATATGGCGAATTTGTCATATATCTAAGCCAATAACAATATCAGTGGCCCCATTGCCAATTGCCATCTGATTTGAATGCGGTACAAGTCATAGGTCGGTTTAATCCATATCCTAGTACCCTAGCTGTATAGCGTGCCATGTTCTAAGGTTGCTTGACATGCTACCAATGCAATTAATGCTACTCTGTTGGACTTGTGGCACAAAATTCGTGCCGTAACTAGGGTAATAATTACCTCTTGATGATAGAATAAGCGACATATAAATTGCAGTTAGTTTGTCAATCAATGACCTCGACTCATAATAATCATCTCCTGTGGACCATTGAGCTTGCGCCCTGCTTGACACTTGACTTTGGCATGTTGCAAAACATATGTGCCTCCTATATAGGCAATTGTGAAATGACGTGCACATCCTCAAAGGTAAAAATAGTCTCAATCACATCACCCTGTACTCTCCATTCGAAAATGTTAGACCATCACAACTAAGCCTCTAAGAACATTTTTACCAAGTTTGAATCCAACGGGATGTGACACATCTCCATAATACCTTTAAGACCAAGGGCATGTTACTACACTCTATCCTAAGCCAATAAGCTCCTTAATTAGTTAGGCAACCTTGAGGCATCCATTGCTCACCATAGCCTTACTTGTCTTTAAAATTGCAAAACAACAAACAAAATCACCCGATTCGTGGTAGCCAAAGAAAAATATGATCAAATAATGGAAGCATACAAAACTAAGCTAAAACATCATTTCATGCATCAACCATGCATAACTAAGTACACCGGCCATGCAAAAATTTGCTATGTGAACCAATTGCATCAACCATGCACAACAAACTTCATCAGCCATGTCGTAAAATTCCAATTCAACTGTTTCTCTACATGCATGACGACATCAGTCATGTGGAAAAATTCACTTCTCCCCACTACTGTTGCGCATAATGCCATTAACCATGTGGGCAATTTTGAATTGCATAGGCCATGTGGTGCATGATGCCATTAACCATGTGGGCAATTTTGAATTGCATCAACCCTCCTGTGACTTTTTTAGGCCAACATGGCCAATGGCTTTAGGTGGATGGCCATGTGACCTTTTTTAGATTTAAATTCACTTTGCCTTAACATAACAACATCAAAACACAAAAATAGTCCAAACCCACCTAGAGTTTGTTAACACCTTTGTTTTAATGCAACTTGGGGTGAATTTTTCCTAGCGGATTTTCTTTGGGGTATGTTTTTCTTTTTTCGACCTAACTATCCCTTCCCAATGTAAAAGCAAAACCTATAGGTGGATTCTTTGACTTGTGGCCTCGTCCAGGCTTGTCGCATCCACCTTGATTGTCTCTTTGCATTCTTGTCTTAGCTTCTGATTTTCATGAAATGGTTAACTTAGAGCTCTAAAATCTTGAAATCTCTAATAACAAAGTGACATATGACTTGGTAAAACTTCTATTTATAGATTTCAAACCAAATTTGAAACTTTTGAATATTTACTTAGATTCTGAAAAAAACACCATTTCTTTGCAACTGTAGCTCCAAGAGACAAACTAGAAAAAGTGTCACGACTTTGGCATTGGAAGGAATTTTATGGTATATCGGAACTACTTTTCTAAAAAGCTTCTAAAATCACTTATTTTCTAGACCTGTTGCATTGACTCGTCACCCATCTTCACACCTTAAGTCCTTGGTATCCTTGTTTTTCCTTTTTATACGTGTGCTAGATCAATTACTTACCGTTGACGCACCTTATATCATTTCTAGGTTTTTTGGATCTGATTTAGTCTCTCTTTATAGGCTATCTAGACCAAACCCAGTCCTATTTTACAATCCCGTTATTATCTTCCATAGGCTATTTGGATCTGACCTGGACATATTCCGCGCACCTAGCCTAACACCCACTGATTATCATCCATAGGCTATTTGGATCCGACCTAGCCATCTTCTCCATATCTATCATAGCACCCACTTATTATCATCCATAGACTATCCATATTTGACTTAGGCATCTTCCCCAAACCGATCCTAGCACACTCGTATGAGCTTTCCTCACATTGTTTTTGTTTATTTCTTTACAAATTTATCTTCTAGTGTTGTTTCTTTAGTTTTACACCATTTGGGCTCACTAAACAACTTTGCACCCTCTATGGTTGAGACATGAGACTCACCATGCGTTCCAATTTGCGGGAAGGACAGTCCAAGTAAGTATATTTTATTTGGTTAAGTTCATATTTTATCACTTCATTTATAGTCATTTTCTTTCAATGTTGGTGTACTATGTTTCTTTCCCGAAGACCATCTCACGTTACACTATTGTGAGATGCGATGATCTTCGATTGGGGCATATATATACACCATATTTTTCACTCTTGCCAATAATTTATCTTTGCATGTTGGCGCATTTATCTCCTTGAGTGCATGACTTAAGGGGTGTAGAGGGAGTGGAGTTGGGCTGATTGGTGGTACCTGCTGAGAGATTTTTTGTGCATGACATCACCTTAGCTTGCCCCAACATGCCTCCTTAGCCTTCCCGCTACCTTCTTACTATCTCTTTATGACCACTTGATATCCTCAATATTATCACCCTCACATTTTCCTACAACACCTTTAGATTCCCTTCATACATTCTGCAAGCCTCCATTGTTTCTCCTATCCATACCTTTATGCTGGACTATTTGTGGGCGACAACATTGACTATGGTTGATGCCGTCTAGTAGGATCCTTTTTCCAGCCAACTAGTCGATGTTGTCGGCTAAGAGAGATAGTGACTTTAGGTTATGTTCGCCTACAAATAGGTGTCATTGTTGTCATTACTCTACATCATCATCACATAGTTTTCTTTGCTTTCACTCGCAAATTTACCCTTAAAGGTTTAAGATGTTTAGGGTTTAGTGGATCTTCTACTTGCTGGTCTACTTTGAAGCATTGGGTTAGTAAGAGCAATAAGAATAGGGGTTGCACCAACAAGGTCCACCAAGTGTTTGGATTCCCCAACTTTGGTCTACTTAGATCTTCTATATATCCCTCTTGCGATCCATCCACATCAACTCTTATGAGGTGCTACTTATCCGAGGGCTTTAAGGTGTCAACAGTGTCTTCACAAAGATTAATATCCCCACACGTTCTCTTTCCTCTATGTTGGTATGATTGATTATGTTTGATGTATCATGTATTAGACCAGGATAGAGTAACATATCTTCAAAGCGCCAAGACACTGTTGGCGTTAGTGCGCCAACAGTCTCTTCACAAAGATTAGTACCCCTACACGTTCTCTTTCCTTTATGTTGGTATGATTGATTATGTTTGATGTATCGTGTATTAGACTAGGATAGAGTAGTAGAGTAGCATATCTTTGTCTTTTGCATTATATTTTACAACCCTTGTTTATTACCGTCATATTGCATTATTACTGTTAGCCTAGATATCTTAGCTCTTGCTTATTATCATTAGTCTTGGAACCTTAGGATTCTAGTAAGACCCACCTCTATCTCAGACATAGGCTTTGGAATCCTATGCCTTCGATATGAGTGTGGATTATTGAATTCAAGATCCCAACCATTACACCCCTTGGCACTATGCTTGGCCTGTGTTTTGGTCTTAGAATTGTCCTCTACTTATATCGTAATCTATATTATTGAGAAGAGAGAGAGAGAGGATAATCATATTGACCATCTTAGCTAACATACACATACTGAGTTCGGCTTCTCTTTATTTCTTGGTCTTGATTGCTCCTTGAGAAGGTTGACCCATTCTCTGCATTATGCTTCCATCTTGTAATGTTGTTGTCAATAGTAATCATCGATCAACTGTAATGTCCCCTTTTCCTTCGCCAAATGGCCCAAGGGCCAAGTTGAGTCGAAATCGTGGTCAGACCCAAGGGGCTGTGGACGCTGGAAGCTTTTGGGAAGGGGCCCCGTGGTTTTAATATCCCAGTTTTGCGTTTGGGGGGGTCAATTTTAGACATGGCGACTCAAAAAGGAGAAAAGTAACTATAGTTACTCTTATTTTATTGGTCGTTACTCTTATTTTATTGGCCCCTCCATGGAATGAAACGTGCCGAGGGTTATGGGGCTCATTTGTCGAGGTGAAGTACATAAGGAGCCAAGGGAGGAAGATAAGGCACTTTTTTGTCGCACACTTTTAGCCTCTTTCTCGTGCAGCTGCTGCTGTTGCGCATCTACAACTTGTGGAGTCAAATCCCATAGGGACCCTAGCTTCGGTGGTGAGAGACCCGTCCCTAGCTAGCAGGGCATTCTTCGGTAGTGAGAGATCTACCCTAGTCTGTCATTTTTGGAGCTGTTTTCAGGGCCTGTGTCTAGAGATAATAACAAAGGTTTCATTTCGAGGGTGGGGGCATTTGGGAAAGACAATCAGAGGAGCTCCAGATCAGTTTCTAGCCAGGGCTAGGCATAGCAGCACGTTGAAGGAGCCTCCATCATTTTTCCGACCCCATTCCAAGGGGCGACTTGCAGCTCTTATGTGGGGCATTTGGTTGGTTGTTCTCAGAGAAGGTGAAACTATTATTGCCTAGTTAGTTATTTCCAAAGCCCTTATTATTGCTCTTGTATTTAGAGACGAACCTCTGAAGTTTTCCACCCTAGGGCAACTGTCATTTTTTCTGGCAGCAATATATTATTCCAAAAAATGTTTTCATAGGGCCGTGCCCTCACAGCACTGTGGGCAAATATTGTGTGATATCAATTTAGCTGTCCTAGCTGGACATTTTCAGTAAAAATCAGTATTTTACTTTGCTGCAACTTCCAATATTTTGTGCATTTTAAAGTAGTATCCCATAAGGGGGTTTTGGGGGCATTTGGGGAAGATAATCAGAGGAGCTGTAGATCAGATTCACAGAGCTATCTGGGCAAGCCGTGGCAGCATGTTAAAGGTGCCTCCATCATTTTCCTGACTCCATTCCAAGTGAGGTGAATTGCAGCCTTTATTTGGAGGGTTTTCCAATCGGCTATTCCCAGATCTGAAGGTGGAAATACTATTTCCTATATCTGTTATTGTTAGTTCCAAAGACCCTTATCTTTGCTCTTGTATTTAGAGGGTCACGAACCTCTTAAGTTTCCCAGCTACCTAGGGCATTCTATGTACTTTTTCTGGCAGCATTTTGATTAGTGTAAAATTCCAAAAACAATGTTATTATGTCCTTTATAATAATATCAAGCTCTCTTTAAATTTTCATGTAATTCGAGTGGATATTTTGGGAGATATTGATTTTATTTAGTTTGTTGTCCTTACTGTAAAAATCTGCATAAATCAATATTTTACTTTGCTGTAATTTTCTATATTTTGTGCATTTTTAAGTGGTATCCCACAAGGGATATTTCAGTGGTATCAGAGCAGCTATTTCTCCATCCTGTTAGGATTTAAAGATGGGGGACAAAGACAGTGAGGATATAGGGGTAGAGTTGATGAAACAATTGTTCACCAACATGGTAAAGTAGCAGGAGACTACCAATCTCTATTTGAGCCAGCCCACTGAGAGATTAACATAGGGACATGTCTGATACTCATGTGGAAAGAGGAGAAAATAGCAACAGGGGACAATATGGTCAAAGAGGTGAGGGTGGACATTTAGGACAGCGGTCCCCCCATTCTTCTACCAAGCCTCTGGGGTCTCACGAACCTTCTTTCTTGAAGGATCCGGAAGTTTCACATGTACGGCAGCCAGGGGATATTGTAGATGAGGAGTCTTGTTGGGAAAGGTACCAGACCTTAAGTGATGGCTTTCGTGACAACATGCCATTCCAGGAATATTGCAAAATGAAGATTGGCAGCAGGCCTAGGAGAGATTACCAGGCACAGGTACCAGAGATGCAAAGGAGGTTGGGACATATTTCTGTTCCACATTTCGACGGTTCTAAGAAGTGTACTGCACAGTCTTGGGTGCAGAAGTTGAAGACATACTTCGACTTGAATCCTATGCGTGAGGAAGATGCAATTAAGTTTGCAATCTTACATCTAGAGGGAGACGCTCATGATTGGTGGCATCATGGGTTGATTACACAGGGACACATATACATCACGACTTATGTAGAGTTCACAAAGAGGCTAGTGAGCAGATTTGATAAGAGGGACCCCGACAGGTATTTTAGAGAGTTGACTCATCTGAGGCAGACCGGTTCCGTGGATCAGTATATCACCGATTTTTAGAGACTATCGGTCATGGTACCTGATGTTACAGAGATGAGGTTGATTTCCCTATTCACAATAGGTTTGACAGACGCTCTCGCTGGATTTGTGAGGGCATTTGAGCCTTCTTCGTTGCATGAGGCTATTAGGAGAGCTCGTGACCTGGAGTTATCCACTCCTAAGTCGAGGTTTCCACCTCGAGTGCAGCCTAAGGGTTTCCCTTCAAGAACCGAGGGTTCGCAGCCGAAGGTACCTCCACCTAGGAAAGATACAACCTGGAGACCATTCGGAGCTAGTGAGGACAAGGAGGAATTGAGGCGAAAGAAACTATGTTTCGATTGCCGCGCACCTTGGGTCCCAGGACACGATTGCAAGGGTAGAGGGAGGGCCCAATACATAGAGGTCTTCGAGGAGAGTGATGGTGACGAGGAGTTGGACACACAGCCATTAGAGGATGATGATGATGAGGCATTAGATAGTGCGGGTGTGGAGCAGGATAGCGAGACTTTCCCCCAGGAGACTATCGCCACCTTGTCTAGTACCCTGAGGTACAAGGCATTCAGAGTTAGGGGAGTTTTGCAGGGATAGCGAGTGGTGGTACTCATTGATAGTGGGGCAACCCACAACTTTATTGATGCCTCATTGGTTGAGAGGCGGGGGTTACAGACAGAGGAATTTGAGGGCTTCAACGTGGTTGTAGCCAATGGAGATTCTATGAGATGCACACGACGGGTTCCCCAATTGAGCATCACGATGGGTAACTATACAGTTACCAATGATTTCTATATTGTTGGTATTGGAGAGACCAACATAGTGCTTGGGGTACAGTGGCTCCATTCCCTTGGTGAGTTTTGGACTAACTTCCAGACGATGGAGCTGAAGTTTAAGTCTGAAGGGAGGAATGTGATCTTGAGGGGCTTATCTTCAGGGGCACCCCGAGTTGTTACGGCCAAGAGGATCGAGAGGATCTATAGGCACGACGAGGTGGATTGGGTAGTACACTGTTTGGTTTCGACCAAGAAATCAGAGGAGGGACAACAACAGTACCATGTGGATATACAAGGCCTATTGGACAGACACAGTGCCATGTTTGGTGACATACCTCCAGGCATACCTCCAGATAGGGGATTTGAGCATGTGATTGAGCTCGAGGATGCTAGACCGGTGGTCACTTCTCCTTACCATCACCCCAAACAGTTTAAGGATGAGATCGAGAAGACTATACAGGAGCTCATGGATATGGGGCATATTAGACCGAGTTCCAGCCCTTTTGCTTCTTCGGTGGTTTTGGTGAAGAAGAAGGATGGGACCCTGCAGATGTGTATGGACTACCGGGCCTTAAATAAGAAGACAATAAAGAACAAGTATCCCGTACCACGCATTGATGAGTTGTTGGACGAGCTACATGGTGCAATCTATTTTTCGAAAATAGATTTGCATTCTGGATATCATCAGATCAAAGTCAGGGAGCAAGATGTGCATAAGACAACGTTCAGATGCCATTACGGTCACTTTGAATTCTTGGTGATGCCTTTCGGATTGTCTAATGCTCCAGCTACATTCCAGTCTTGCATGAATCATGTGTTCAACCGCCACTTGCGGAAGTTTGTATTGGTTTTCTTTGATGATATTTTAGTCTACAACAGGACTTGGGAGGACCATATCAGGCACCTGGGTGAGATATTGGGGATATTAGAAGCTAATTCGTTATATGCGAAAGCCTCTAAGTGCGAGTTCGGCATGACCAAACTTCTTTACTTGGGATATGTAATTGGTGGGGGTACAGTGAAGGTGGATAGAGGGAAGATACGGGAAATCCTGGATTGGCCGCCACCTAGGACATTGACACAATTGAGAGGATTCGTGGGGTTGTGCACATACTACCGGAGGTTCATGAAGAATTTCTCTCAGTTGACTGCTCCATTGACCGATTTGACCAAGAAGGGGGCTTTTGCTTGGTCAGACACAACACAACAGGTTTTTGATCACCTCAAGGAGGTGATGAGTTCGTGTCCCGTCCTCGCATTACCAAACTTCTCCCGCCCATTCATTCTAGAGTGTGATGCATCAGGAGAGGGTGTTGGGGCAGTTCTCATGCAGGATAGGCATCCCATCGCCTATGAGAGTCAGAAATTGAAACCCATGGAGAGAGGGTATTCAATTTACGACAAGGAGATGTTGGCCATCATGCATGCCTTGGCCAAGTTCAGACAGTACCTTGTGGGCAACAAATTTGTGGTTCGTACGGATCACAACAGTTTGAGGTTCTTCCTGGGACAGAAAGAGCTCAACGATCGCCAGCAAAGATGGGTGAACAAGGTGCAAACCTATGACTTTGACATAGAGTACACTAGAGGTAAGAATAATATTGTTGCTGACGCTTTATCTAGGAGGCCTTACCTCACTGCTATGCTTAGTTCTATGTCTGAGATTTCAGCGGATTGGAAGGCTCATATACTTGTTGAGTACTCCAAAAACTAGTTTGCCTGTGAGATCATGGATGGTATTATACAGGACGACCGATACAGAGTAGTGGATGATCTCATTTTCTACAAGGATAGGATTTTCCTTGTACCAGGATCCAAAATGAAGGAGAAGATCCTTCGTGCAGTACATGATACACCACTAGCTGGACATCCTGGGTATTTCAAAACATACAGGTTCATCAGGGAAAGATTTGCATGGAAGGGAATGAAGGACGATGTCCTTAATCATGTCAGAGAGTGTATGGTTTGCCAGCAAACCAAATCCGAGCGTTCTTTCCCAGTAGGATTACTTCAGCCTCTCCCCATTCCCGAACAGAAATGGGAAAGCATATCTATGGACTTTATCATTGGGCTTCCCTTGGTGCATGGGCATAGCTGCATTTATGTTGTAGTTGATCGGTTAACTAAGTATGCTCATTTCTTTTCCCTACCCAAGGGGCACGAGGCAGTGGATGTGGCCCGGATCTTCTATACCGGTATTTTTAGGCTACATGGGTTGCCTAAAAACATTGTCAGTGACAGGGACAAGATCTTCATGAGCACCTTTTGGCAGGAGATCTTCAGACTAGCAGGTACAAAGTTGACTCCTAGCACTAGCTACCACCCACAGACAGATGGGCAGACGGAGATAGTCAATAAGTGGATAGAAGGCTACTTGCGGAGTTATGTAACAGGACACCAGTGGGCATGGATTAAATGGTTACACATGGGCGAGTATTGCTACAATACCACCTACCAGATGAGCATAGGTATGACCCCTTTCTGAGCCTTGTATGGGTACGATGCCAGGACATTTGTAGATTTGGTATTACCAGATAGCCGAGCTCCCAAAGCTTGAGATTGGTTATAGGAGAACCAGGATATTCTGAAGGCTCTCAGAGAGAATCTTCAGAAGGCACAAAATCAACAGAAGGTATATGCAGATCGGCACAGGACAGAGAGGTCTTTTGAGGTTGGGGATCTAGTGTTCCTACGTTTACAGCCATATAGGCAGTCCTCACTGAAGCAGAAGGGTGCAGAGAAATTGAAACCACGATTTTATGGTCCGTACCGAGTAGTTCGTCGAGTTGGGGCAGTGGCATATGAGCTAGAGCTACCGGAGCACAGTAAGATACATAATGTCTTCCATGTTTCATGCCTTAAGAAGGCACTCGGACCACATATTGTACCATCTACAGAGTTACCGCCACTAGATGAGGAAGGGAAGTTGGTGCTGGAACTGGAATCCATTATTGAAACGAGACAGAGGGGGCTCAGGAGCAGAGTAATCACCGAGTATTTGGTGCGATGGAAGGGACTGCCACTTGAGGATGCTACTTGGGAGGGAGAGCAGATTTTGCAGCATCCTAATTTGCATTTGCTTGAGGACAAGCAAAATTTGGGAAGGGAGGACTGTAATGTCCCCTTTCTGTAATGTCCCCTTTTCCTACGCCAAATGGCCCAAGGGCCAAGTCGAGTCCAAACTCGTGGTCAGACCCAGGGGGCTGTGGACGCTGGAAGCTTTTGGGAAGGGGCCCCGTGGTTTTAATATCCCAGTTTTGCGTTTGGGGGTCACTTTTGGACATGGCGACTCAAAAAGGAAAAAAGTAACTATAGTTACTCTTATTTTATTGGCCCCTCCATGGAATGAAATGCACCTAGGGTTATGGGGGCTCGTTTGCCGAGGAGAAGTATATAAGGAGCCGGGGGAGGAAGAAAAGGCACTTTTTGTCACATACATTTTTAGCCTCCTTCACGTGCAGCTGCTGCTGTTGCGCATCTATAGCTTGTGGAGTCAAATCCCACAGGGACCCTAGCTTCGGTGGTGAGAGACCCGTCCCTAGCTAGCAGGGCATTCTTCGGTAGTGAGAGATCTACCCTAGTCTGTCATTTTGGAGCCGCTTTTCTAGGGCTGTGTCTACAGAGATATTAACAGAGGTTTCAGAGGAAGGATTTCACGGGTTTTGGGGGCATTTGGGGAAGATAATCAAAGGGGGCTCCAGATCAGATTCACGACAGCCATTTGGGCTGGGCGTGGCAGCACGTTGAAGGCACCTCCATCATTTTCCAACCCCATTCCAAGCGAGGTGACTTGCAGCCTTTATTTGGGGGTTTTGTTTCCAGTCGGTCGTTCTCAGATCTGAAGGTGGAAATATTATTTCCTATATCTATCAATGTTATTTCCAAAGACCCTTATTTTTGCTCTTGTATTTAGAGGGTTACGAACCTCTGAAGTTTTCCAGCTGCCTAGGGCACGTTGTAAATTTTTTGGCAGCATTTAATTTCTGTAAAAATCCAAAAACAGTGTTATTATGTCCTTTATAATAATATCAAGCTCTCTTTAAATTTTCATGTAATTTGAGTGGATATTTTGGGAGATATTGATTTTATTTAGTTCGCTGTCCTTACGGTTAAAATCTTCATAAATCAGTATTTTATTTGGCTGCAAATTTTCAATATTCTGTGCATTTTTGAGTAGGTATCCCATAAGGGATAAAAGAACACAAAAAAATAACTACTATATTGCATTAGGTAGTTTATAATACAATGCTTGATACATGGGGTACATGTCACATCAACGACCTTACCTTAACTTTTAACTTGCTATTTATAAGAAAGAGAGAATGAACGGTTGCTAGTTGAAACACGACTGTCGACCCAACTGTTCATAACTAAAGACTCGTTAATACACTACCCAAAGCCGACAAAAAGAATAATTCACAATATAATAAGGCCGGTTGCCAAATAACAATGCTTTTATCAATATTAACTAGGTTGCCAAAAAGTGGGTACCGGTCTGAAATGCAGAAACGCCAATTTTCAAGAAATCCTTGGGTACAAAACAACACGAAAATGTCCATACAATATATTATTAAAAATGAATATATCAAAGAATGCATAATACTCATTTTTAGTTCATAAAAAAATGCATAATATTTTGAAAATGCTTAATATATCTTGAAATGAAATGAAAAATATTTTGAAAAAATAATAAGCTCCTAAATTGGCAAAAAACTGAAAATCTGAAGTGGGTTTTTTTTTGGCGTTTGAGTGTATTTTTTTAAATTTTTTTTGCATTTAAAAAAAGGCAGTACCAGTGAAACTGTTCGGGTAAGGCTCAGGTATGGCCCAGGACTGTGCTGCGTTTCGAGAACATTTTGCCTGCGTTTCAGTACCAGTACCCATTTCCGGTTATCCGAGACTATTAAGATTCTATCTGTACTATGGTCAATCAAACTCCTTTTCTTGATAATACTTTACGAAATGGTATGTTGTACAAATTGAATCAGCTTCGTATTCCAACAAGTTCCCCACTCCTCAGAGTCATTGAAGAGGCACATTCCTATCATATGGTGGTCATTTTGGCACTTTGAAAATCTTATAGCAGTTATAGAGATATTTTAATTGACCTTCTATGCAGAAACATGTAGAACCTTTTTAGAAGGTGTTTATCATGCAATCCATCTATAAGCTTACTAATAGAAAGCTTGGTCTATATCAGCCACTTTCAGTTCCTTATAAACTGTGGGAATCCATCTCCATGGACTCCATTAGTGGACTTCCTACCATTTTTATTAAGCATGATTTTATTTTTGTTGTGGTATGTCACAACAATAATCCAACAATACTATAGATGCTCCCAGAACTGTAGAGTCGTTTTTTCAACATGTATGGTGTCACTTTTTCGTACCACCTCCTATTGTTTTTGATTGTGATTCTAAACTTCTGTCATTTTTAGGAAACTGTGTGGGAGCTTTTGGGCTGTCTGTTGAGATTTTCTACATCTTTTCATCCACAAACTAATGGCCGAAGTGAGCTTGTTAATCGCTCCTTGGTTTATACTCTCTGCAGGTACTATCAAAATAAGAAGCAGGGCACTGTCTTGATGTATCACTGAATAGCTACAGTAGAGCTATCCATGTTCTACGAGATCCTCACGAGTTGAGGTTTGTTACTAATATCGACACCATGCTCCCCATAAGATTATGGTAGCTTTCCCACAATTTCTTCTCAACAACAAAAGGAGCAAGGTAAGGCTTTGTTGTCCAACTTTTGGCTAAGTTCCATGCCCAGTTTTGTGTTACATTATTAAAGACTCAAGCTAGATACAAAGAGCTTCAGGATTGGGATTGAGTGCTTCCACGATTTTAGGGAGATGATGAGGTTGGCTCTAATTAAATATAGTGATTCAAATCTCAGCAGCATCATAAGCTCAAACCTATTCAGTATGGGCTTTATACTATTTTGCAGCAGTTTGGAGAAAATGCTTTTAGGTTGGATCTTCCTTAGTATAAATAATGTTGTGAATGTGAATCAACTTGAGTTTTATGAACCTGCACTCTTTTAAGAAAGAGGTTGTTACATCTCATCCTAAGGATTCCAACCCAAATTTTCGGCCTCCTTTGGATGAGAGCACTCTTTGATGTCTGCACATGCATTACAAGGCATTGCCCCACTACAACTTTCTTTGTTGTAAAAGATCTTTGTTAACTCAAGCTAACTAGCTATCCCAATCAGAATTTGAGCAATATTTTCTGCATCTACAGCAGAAGTCAGGGACAACTTCCTTTAAGCTGGAAGGAGATGATATGAGATAGCCATTTAATGT
Source organism: Taxus chinensis (assembly GCA_019776745.2). Lineage (NCBI taxonomy): Eukaryota > Viridiplantae > Streptophyta > Pinopsida > Cupressales > Taxaceae > Taxus > Taxus chinensis. Next base: position 235,527,871 of record CM034148.1, on the reverse strand, counting down.
TAAAAGCAAGTGTATTTTATTAAATGCTATTTGCAATTAATAATTTTGTACATAAATATTTTACATAATTGGATTAGTGAATGTTGGAGGTTAGTGTCTGTATAGTGTATTTTTAAATGCTGTACTTGTTTTCTCCTAGAAACTTCCTTCCTCTAGAAGCTTCCCCATACATCCTTGTAAATTTTATATATACACAATACATTGTGTACAACATATGTTCGGTCGTGGCTAATTTTTGTGTTCATTTCTTGCTTGCAATTGTACTCATATCACATCCACACGACATCATTTGATTGATACTTGATATTTTGAACTGTGTGTACAACATCCTTCATTCTCTGTTTTTCAACTAGCATGTCCATCTGTTTACCTTTCTTTGATATCCATGTAATAACAGCTAATAAGTCCTTATCTCTATCTCATGCTTCTATTTCCATCATTTGGCAGATTCAGTTTTGGGACATTGTTCATCATCATAGCCACAAAGGTCACACTCTGTACGTAATTTCTGTACTTGATTTTGATTCTTTAGGCATTTTTGAGTGAACCATCTCCATTTGCTACATTTTCTACATTGGATTACAGGTCTTCCCTTTTTATATCTTGCAATTGTAGAGCTTCTTGCCTTGCTTCCATTACTACTATTGCTTGTGGGCCTTTTGTTCTGTTGATTCTTAACTCTCTACTAATAGGGATCTCTGTGCTAGCATGCAGTTCCTTTCTTCCCCAGGCTTAAATCGTAATTTAAGTGGATGTCCGTTTATGTCATGTGTCTTTTCATTATATATATGGCACAATATTTCTTTGAGAAGTCCTCTTTCTTGTGCTATTCTGTGTGGCATTTCAAACACCGTATGCCTGGTTTATCTGCTCTTGGCTTGTCTCGGTAAGTTTTATTTTTTTGTAATTATTTGGTGATTGCTTTTATGCTATTCGCACTATCTTCCTCCTCTTCATCATTGTTTTCTGTGAGTCATTTCTGCCTTTCCATATGCAGCATGCGATCATAGGTATCATAGTAATTTGAGGTTGGGACAGTTCCCAGACTTTTGGTAATGGATTCTTCAATCTGTTAAAGTATTATTGTTTAAGTTCATTTCCAATTGATCTTCTAACATCCTTAGCGGATTTATATTTCTCCAATTGTAATCTTGTTTCAGACTTGCTAACAAATTATGGTATGTGCATCTTTGCCACTTCTTAAATTACTTTTTGAAACCTGTTTTTATGATAGCTGATGTCTTTTTCTGATTTTGATTCAGCTGTTCATACAACTGAATGGCATACTTTTGTAAAGTGTGTGGGCAATGGGAAGTAATGAAATTTTATTTTATCGTCTGTTATTTCATTTGCCTAATATTCCCATTTTTAAACAGCAAATCTGCATGGTCTTTTGATACCAAACAATGTTTTGGTTCGATCTCTTTCTTCTGTAAGTGATTCCAACAGCCTGGCTTTCCTAAGATAAATATTAAATGCATATCAAGTGAAGTCCTCTTCTTCCATTTGTATGGACTTAGCTCCGAATCCGTTTTGGTCTCTGCCCTTGTCTCACACCCTTCAGATGGACCTTTAGTTGATGCTTTTAACTGTTCTAATAGTGAAGAAATAGGCCATTTACCTCAAGCTGTAACACAGGTTTTGACTGGTATCGATATCAGCAGTAATGTTTTTCTCCACAAGTGAGCATACTTCCTTTTGTCTCTCGTTTCGCGTTACCTTGTACGCCTTTCTTGTTCACAGGTGTCAAATCACTTGCTTAGAATTCAAAATTTCTTTTCACATATACTGTCATACACCTTTTATCAAGCTGCTAAATGGGGTTTGACAATGATAACATACTTCAGGTCCATATGTGTTTTCAAACGAAATCAGAACATGCAATAAAAAAATCAGCAAAAATATTCATAGTATTCAAAATTGACTCAGCAATAAGCAAGTAACTATGTTTTTTTGGTCATTTTGCACATTAACATCACGATCAAGAAATTGCAGAATCTCTACATTTTTCATCTGCTGTGTTGTTGCGAGTTCAACATTGTTCTTTGTACATTGGGGATCTAAAGATTTTCTTTTGCTTCTATATATAGTATGGTCTTAAGCTATAAACCAAATTAGAATTGAATGTCACAACATAGGCATCATTTTCCAGCATATGTTGTGTATTGATTACTTTTGTTGATGCAGGCAGAAGCTCCACAAATCATGGTTGCTACATTAAGTTGCTTATGTCAATTGCTTGAGAAGGAAAGTTTGAAGCCAGATGCAATCAAGGTTCTTGTCATTGATGAGGTACCCAGCTGTTGGATAATAAGTTCTCAGTTCTGAGTTTTTTTTTTTTTTCAAGCATATTCTAAACTGTTCTGGCTCGAAAATGTATTTTTCATCATCAAATTTGAATTTCAATCCCTCCCAAAATAATCCTGTTTGTGTCAAAATGAACAAAATTTTGAAGCTACTTGCAGTCAAGATACTTGTCACCGAGGAGTTCACTGTTGGATATAAAGTGTTCAGTTTCTGAAAAAGATTGTTTTCAAAATGTTTTTTGTTGTTGCTGTCTAACTTGAATTTTATAATCAAATATGGACTTCCATCCTGAGATATTCTTAATGAAACAACTTCCTTGTGTGGGTGTTTTCTTATAATAGCACTGAATACATGACATAAAAGAGAAGTATATACAGAGCCATGGCATTCAGAATGACACATACAAAATAATTCGACGGTCAGATTGTCATAGAAAGTATGGCATTTTGGCAACATAGCTTCAAGAAAGTGGTCAACACATTGTCGATACATGAATAGATGACAACTAGAAACAATTTACAACCTTGTAATAGTGATAAAGGAATCTTTTGACAGAAGATTGGGAACTTGCCTGCTGGCCCACTTAGTCTTTTGAAAAGTGCCAAGGGTTCATAAGAAAGCTTTGTCATTGTATTTGTCATGTTGTTGTAGCAAATACTTGGAACTTGCCCCAGAGTTGATGTGAACTTATCAACAAGAGTGATTTAAATTTCAATCAGGAGGGCACAATGAATATTACTAATATCAGTATTCATCCAATTTTGTGACAATCCACTAAGCTATGTCAATTGTTTTAGTGCAAAACGAGACTGAAAGAAATTGTTCTTTAACTAGCACGAGGATTTTATCTAGGTTCAAGAGTCAGCATTCATGTAGATTCAGGTTGTGACGAATATTGATATTTATTGTTAATAACCGTCTTTTTTTTTTTTTTGATTTGTTGAGTTCTAGCAATCAATATGGATGTTAAACGTGTATATTTGAAACCTAAAATATTTCACTGAATAATTAAAGATAAAATACACTGAATATAACTCCCTTTTTAAACCCTTTCACATTCATACCATCATTGAAAAATTCAAGTCCATTCTTTTCATTGTTCAAGATTCTGGCTGGCATATGCCAAATTCATGTTTCATTGTTGCCTAGTCTTGTGCGAGGGTTGGAAGGAATTGTTGGCAGATTGTTTTGATTTTTGCATGTTGGAGAATATCAGTGAATGATGCTAGCCCCTGATCCATATATTTGATTTCATTTTGAGTTCTTGTTATTGGTGTGAAATTCTAACCTTATTTGTATTGTGATGGCATTGGCATGGTGAAGACTGCTTGTAGTATTGTTGGAAGCTTGTAATATCTGGTGTGATTTGATCATGACTGTTCTCAGCTATATCACATGGTGAAATGTGTGTTTAAAGGGAAATATAGGTTTAGGATGATTAATCACAGTTGTATACAATGTCACTCCTTTAAAAGAGCCAAAACTCCTTGTTGGATTAATAAGATACGGTTGCACAAATTTAAAAAAAAAAAGATAGGAACAATGAAAGCTTTGAAGCACATAATTTTCATGCAATTTTGTATAGTCTATGTGGTAAAAAGCTTTGCTCCACCACATATAAATTCCTAATGTAATCATTCTCCCTTGGTGATGATTCTTTACTAGTATTTCAACTAGTTTGAGTTAAAACCTTCATATTTTTTCTTTTTTAATTTCTTCTTCTTCTTCTAACTGTGCAATTCAACATTCCTATTGTAATTGCAAAATCCTGCACATGGGAAACTAGGAAAGCATAGAGTTGAATCTCCCGACTTGAAAACTCCACAACAGCTCAACTGCAATTAATTTTGTAAGCAGTCTGGCTTGTATCCCGGAATTCTAACTCCATGTAGTCCTGAATGAGTTGCTTCTGCAATAAGGCAAAACCTGTCGCCAGTGCCTTCTCCTTAATTTCCTTCCAACCAACATGCTTCTTATTGAAGAGGAATGTGATTTGAATCTGTTGTCATTGTAGTTGTAATTTTCTCATGATGACAGGGATGACTTCGGGAAGACTTCTAGGAGAGTTTGAGATAACTTCTCTTGGCCGTTGACTGCTGATTAATTTCTCTGATAGTTGGGACCTTTTCTGTTGACTAGAGATTTAATTCATTTTATTTTCCAAAGTCCAACTAAAGCTGCAATCGCCTATATGATGATCGGGGCGGCAACATTGCCAAAATGTAGATGTTGCTCCATACTCTGCATTGCTGCTTAGATGAGTGTATTGAAAACAAATAACAAATTCTAATCAGCTTTGGATGTATTATTGTTTTTTTCAGTTATTGGTAAAAGAGGGCAAATAAGTAGGGCCCCAACCATGTTACATTACAAAAAGGCCTTGAAGCCTAAATATAGCCATAAACCAAAGAAAGAGACAAAGAAACTGAAACAGCTGCCCAGCAGCAGAGAAACAACAAAAATAGAGCCTACCAACAACACTGCAATAGCAAAAAGACAGACAAGAAGAACTAGTGAGACATGCTAGATATAGCCACCTTCATGTTAAACACGGTGGCCTCCAAGTCTTTCAAAAGGACCTGAAACTTGCCCTTTTTATCTCCAGAAGTATCACACTTACTTCTCTTCTTAGGGTTTTCAAGGATCTCTTTAGCAACAAGCAAATCAATGAGTTTAATCTGAGAAAGAAAGCTTTCCAAAGGCAACTTACTGAATTTAATTATAGCATTAATCTTATGGTCAAAAAATTTATTCTCAGCAACAAGATTTGAAACCAGTTCTTCCATCTTCATTCATTGAGGAGAGAAGCCCTTACCTTGCCCTTTCCTAACCCGGTTCAATCCAACACCTCAATACGTTTTCCCATAGCCAACAAACTGCTAGCAGCTTTTGCATCCAAGCTATCCCTTACATTGAAGCCTTCCCCATCCTCTCGCACAGTCCTCTTCCCTTGAGCAGTTTGGCTTCTCAAAACCCTCTGAGGGGACGGTCTGTTTTCAGGGGGCCTAGAAATGGGACCCCCACCCGCATGGGGATTCCGAAGCTTCATCCCAATGATAGGCCAAGGGATATTGTCAATCACGTGGTTGTGAATAAGCAGGATAAAAACTTGGTGTAAAGGCAACACCTTTTTCCCCAACTGAATATCCATTATAAAAGCTTCCATAGAATGCAAAATATAAAAAGGAAGACTAACCAGAATCTGATGTTTGAAGTGGTTGAGCATCACCAGATGATGGCCCTTGACAACTTGATATCTTCCATCTAGTGTGATGTATTTGATCACAAGCTTAGTCACTTTATCAAAGGGCTTAGGGAGGAAATCCCTCAGAAACCCACCTTAAAAAGGACAATTGAGCTCGCCCTCCTGAAAAACTTTTTTCCTTCTCCATTCTTATCACAAATTTTCTTGAAAAGCCTGAAGCCCTCTCTCTTGAGACCAGTAACATTGGCAATTAGTTCTTCAGTAATTTTACTTCTAAGCTCCTTAACGGAGACCCACCTCTTTTTCCAACTCTTGGAAAATTCTCTAGAAATGTGGGGGTCATAGCTCTCTCCATGAAAGTAGAAAATCTGCCTGTCTGAAGATACCCCCACAGTTCTGCGTATTCCTTTCATTCCTTATTGAGGACTGGCTCCATCTGACAAAGATCTCCCCGCATGGAAAAAGCAATCACCAACAACCTCCTCCCACGATGCAAAGCAGGTGAGAGAAGCCCAAGAAAGCAAACTGTGCGAATCCTTATCCGAAAATGAACCGAAATAATAATAAGGGAAGCAACACTACCACCTAGCCAAGTCATAACCCTTGAGATGGAAAGTGAAGTACTAGAGCTGGCAAGTCAAGTACTAGAGCTGTAGGCTTCATCATTAATCTTAGTAATGATGTCATAAGGGGCATCCTCCTTTCCCATGCCAAATTTTAAAATCATGGAACCCAGTCCCAAAATTAGCAAAACAATCAACAATATGGTTGCCTTCCCTATAAATATGTTGAATATGAAAAGTACTAAAAGGTCGAAGAATATCAATGGCTTCTTCAATAATATTACCAATAGTCCAACTAGGTTTGCTGATTCCTTTAAGTCAATTCACAATATTAAGGGAGTCCCCCTCAACCCAAAGTTGGGAAATATTAAGGTGTCTAGCAAGTTTGATACCCCACAAAGCCATAAGAGCTTCAACCATATGATTTGACTGAATCCCCATATTACCCACATAGGAAGTAATAAAGAAACCAGAATTGTCCCTTAGAATACCACCCCCCCCTGCTCTACCTGGGTTTCCTTTAGATGCTCTGTCAAAATTTAGCTTAATCTATCCAGGAGAAGGTGAAGCCCATCTGACCTCTTTCTTGTTAATCTGCTTGACAATCAAAACATTGATTTTTAGTCACATTTGATTTCCATCTAGAAGCTATAAGAGCTTCCTCCTCATTGATATTATCTTTGGATTTACACAAAGATGAATTTTCCTTGATGAGAGCAATGAGTTTTCTAGCCACCTGAAAAACTTTATTTTCCACTTCTCTGAATATTCTATTGTTCCTTTCCTTCCAAATGGCCCATATAACATGCGGCAAAGAAGTACCATATTGTTACGAAACTAGGTATATGATATTATGATGTAAATGAGGTTATGGAGTAGTCAACTTGTGGTGCGCATAACCTATAGTAGTCATGTTAGGTCAAATGGGTAACTTGTGAAATAATTATAATTGGTAATTAGGTGGCCTAATATGTAAAGTTTGGGTTAAGGGTTTACCTTATCCCTAAGGTTATTGGATGCGAAGCTATATGTAGAGGCTCATAACATTGGAAAGGATCATGAGAAGACATTTATTGAGTTGGACTCTCATAGCAGGGATAATCGGAGCGATTCATTTCATAAGAAGTATTATAAATTGTTACTCAACATCAAGGGTTTTCTTCTATTCTGAGCATCTTTAATATTAGGGTACATTGTTACATACCATATCTCTTGTGCTGTGTGATCTTTGATAATATATCTATATATTTTCTATCATCAGATGCATAGATCTTAATAGTTATACACCTATTAATACATACACATTTCATGAAATGAAATGCACATATGAGTTATTCATTGTCAATATGGTATGAGCCCATAATATGCAGGGCAATGGCTCCTTGCAATACTGTAGGGTAGAACTGTCTATAGTTATACTACTTGTGTGAAGGTGGTGATGGTTGGTAACTTGGTAGAAACCGTCTCCACATTACCCATAATAGCTAAGTGGCTAGCTATCAAAAAATAAATTGATATGCTTGAGTCTTATATGTTGCATTGCTTCTTTTATTTATGGTGTGTATGACAGGTTATGAGTCAAATTGTATATGTAAGTACAAAAAGCATTGTGCATCGAAAACTAGCTGGCAAGATGCACAAAGGAAAAAACTAAAGTTTTAGAATTTTGTACCATCTTCTTGAGAATTGTTTTGACCAGGTTCTTATACTGCTATAAAAAGACAAGAATATCATAAAATAGTACTTAAGTTTGATTGTGATGCAATTCTAAAGTAAACCTAGATTGTGCAATCCATTAACCAACATATATCTGGAAATGGCTTAGTCATGGTTTCATTCCTACACGATAAATCTATAGGTACGCAAGGATTTTTGTTAGTGCCTCCAAGCACGCTCATACGTAGGCAAGAAAAGTAAGAACATTGGCATCCTAGAAATGATGAGGTCTACACCAACACCAGCACTAGACTTGTCTCTCCACCACTAGCTTGATTTCCACTACCTATGCAAATTAGACCCTCACACCTACATGAAATTTGACACAACCACCATGTCCTGCCCCACGGTTAGTAACTTAATAAGTCAAGTGCAGTGCTATGTGCATTTCAGTCAATTTTACATCATGAAATATTATAATATACAAATGTTATAGGGAATGTCTATATCGATGACTCACAGGATTGAAACCAAACTAAAATGCACTTAAATTGTTTAAAAACATGGAATTCTAGCAATTTTCATTAAAGATTATTTAATGGCCAAAATAGTCTTTTTGTGACCTTGTTGACCTTTATACAGTCTTTGCTTCAGTAGTCTTAATGCGGCCTCAGGCTGGTTAAAGGGTCCTGTGTGCCCTAGGCTGGAGTCAACATCCCATATTAATCTTTAAATCACTTTTTAAGATGGAATTTTCAACAAGTCATAATTAAGGTTAAGAATTCCATGTGCAAGATTTCTATGAATCTATAATTTGTACTTCTATGGCTTGGACTGGCAAGTTGAACTGCAATTGATTCTTAGTCTTGTACAATTTCATTGGGATGGACTAGATGTCTTGGAACCTCTAACAGCACTGAGATTATACATAATCACTGATGTTCGCCAGTACCCTCTTCTCGTCCCTAAACATTTGGAACAAAATAAAAGTAAAATGGAACAAACTTGACTTTTCTATAACAAGCAAATAAAAGAAAACACAGAGAGAAGAATTGTAAGACAGGAAAGATTGGTTTAAGTGCGGGGAGACTGTATTCAGTACTTACTCTTCATTATTACTGATGTCGGAAGAATAAAATGAAAGTTATGGAGTGCCCTTTTCCTTTTCTGAAGCTGTTCTGAGGTGTTTGTGCACTTCAATTCATGTAGGAAAAATGAATGAGCAGAGACTCCTCTTTCTTAAACTGCTCAGTGTAAATCATTAGGTTGAACAAAAATATGAAAGAAGATTGGGATACTTATGGTTCTGATTTCAATCACAAATGCCATCTCGTCCAGACACCAGGAGTGCCAAGCATTGCTGCTTCTAATGTTGTTTTTATTTTTATTGAAGATGCTGAATCTAACAAAATGAAAAGCCGACTGAACAAGCCTGAATCAGTCAATCAGGTGGCTGGGCCCAGTTCCAGTTTTTCCACATTAAGAAAACTCTTTTCCTTTCCTTTTGTGTTGCACTTATTCTGCAGTGCGGTGAATTTTGTATCTCATAACCAGTAACCCAGTAATTTTAGTTAAGGGATGCTAGAAGATAAAATGAAACTGAAAGTCTGAATCCTTTGAATTTAAAGAAATATAATCAGCACCCCTTAAATGTTGGCACCCCAGGCAACTGCCTGGTTTGCCTAGGCTTAATATGGCATTCTGTGGCCTTAATAGGGGCTTTGTCGCCTTAGTGGATTTGTTGTGACATTTATAGCCTTATTGTGATCCTTTGCGGCCTTATTATAAAGATTCTTGTAGTCTTATTGGGACAATATGGCCTTTGTAGTCTTATTGTTGCATGTGTGATCATATGTTGGTCTGGATACGGACATTATGGTTTTTTATGGACTCTTCCTGGCCTTTGTGGCTCCCCATTGGTTCTCTAAATGCAAAGAGTTAAGATAACTCAGGTGTCAATGCTCTGTCACAAAGTTATTTACATTCAATTATTCCTTTAACATATTCCATCAAGTTAGTAAGAGGCTTTTAATGGTTTGGAACCCCTAATTTCTTAGGGACAACGCCTTTTTCATTTGGTCTAGGAATTGGGAAAATTGTGCAAGAAAAATTTGATCCTTGATTGCACGAGATAAATTTGTAAAACTGTAATGCGTTGTTATTGTTCCAAGTTATCCCCATGTTATTACACGATGTCCTCCCGGAAGCATTTTGATGACCATGCATTGTTGTAGAAGGAAACATGCTTAAGTGAGAAGAAAGAGTAAGGGAAAGAAAGTGAGAAAAAAGGAAGTATTTTGAACAAGAACAATAACCATTGTGGGGGTGTTCAAAGATAATGTTTTTTTGGGGTAGGCTTAAGCTATAAAGTAAGAAGTCAAACTTAGTCATCAGTATCATTTGAAATGTAGGGCTTAGATAAACACTATCTAAAGGGCCAAAGGCTGAAATTAAATATGTGAAATATACAAATTGAGGGAAACCTAACAAAGAAAATATATATAGGAGGTTCTACTTCTCTTTATGATTTAGTATAGGATCGTTAAGGCATTAGGAGAGCATTAGGGCTATGGAGAGTTATTGAGAAGCCATTGAAGAGCCACCAGAGACTCATTACAAAGAACCCCGATATAGGCGACTCTACTACCATAAATAAGCGAGCTGTCTTTTTTTAAAATAGTCCTGTACCTATTTTAAAGGGGGTTTCCCACTATAAATCTGACATCCTCTCTTTTTTAGTGTGGTATATGTATTTTCTTGTTATCTTTACTTTCCTGAATATTGATATGAATGGTTAAATTCATATTTACTGTTCTTTCCCTATGTAGTAAATACTAAAATCTAACAGACTCCCCCTGTCAGCTAAGGAGAGTTGTGCTTATTGAAGGAGTCGGCTTTGATTGTCAAAGCTAATCAAATGTTTCCATAAAAATGTGGAGTCATTGCCTGTTGGGTGCAGACTCAGTCTAGGGAGATACTTTCCTCGTAACTTTGTTGTTAGATTGATGCAAACTCTTTTGTTATCTGAACTGTTATAATGTGCAGTCCTGGGGGGGGGATAAAAAATCTAACAACCTTGTGGCCCCATAAGGGGGGGGGGGGAGAATAAAAAATCTAACCACCTTGTGGCCACACAAGGCCACGGCTACCTTGTGAGGTTAATAAAAAATCTAACAATCTTGTGGCCCCATAAGGCCATGCCTACCTTGTGAGGTTTGTTCTTCTTCATCATCATCTCAATATCTATCCTTGTGTTTGTCACCTCCAGCCATTCTGGATCATGTTAAATTTTGACAAGAGGGACTAGGATCTATTACCAAACCCTTTTTACTGTGACTAATTTGGTTGAAAGAAATCTCAGAATTTTGTTTATTTAGTGGCTTGTGGATGGAATAATATCTTGAACAATTTCTGGCCTTTCCATTGGTTAGGAACTTGGCTTTCCATCTGGGATGGATATAAAATGGGGAATCATAATAGTCTTAATGAGACAAAAAGGATGCTACATCTTTTGGATTTGAAGAGATGCCTTGCCTTTTTCTGTTCACTTCTTTTGAACTTTGCATATTCTTGAATCCATTTTTAAAGTCTGCATCTTGGTGGAAATATAAATTTGACTTACTAATATGCTTGTTTAAGATGTCATCTAGATTGTAAAAATTTGAGCTTAATAGCGGTGAACTTGGGAATTTTCAATTGCCTTCCAAATTTCAGATTATTGGGAAGGCACACAGCTCCATACACACTAAGACGAATGGAGAATGGTAGTGTTGCTTCCTAGACAACAAGATACGAAAAGGAAGTATTTGCCTTGATTAATTTTAAAATATTTTTTATTAGAATTTCTATAACAACTGATGGGTTTGACCTTTGAAACCATAAAGCCTAACATCTGTATGACCATTTTTTAAAATATCAATCTCACGATTCTTTAATGGTTTCTTCAATAATTCTTATAATCCTTGAGATGATATTGTCCCTTGCGACGAACATCCTTTTAGATATAAAATTATGATTTAACAAAGAAAAAATGTTCTTTAAGACAATGTTTTTAAATAATAGGATACTGAAATTGTGCAGGAGAACTATTGACTTCTTGCTGTCTGTTCTTAGATTTTAGAAAAGAAAATTGAAGAGAGAAGAACGAAATACACCAAGAATTTAAGAAGAAACTTTGAGATTTGGAAGTTTCTAGAGTTGGTTTCTCATGGCCTGATGAAGTGGGTTTGATTTTTGACCACTTCAATCATTGATGAGGATTTAATCCTGGTTGATGCTCATAGCTTAAACTGTTGGAGGTCCACCAACATATGAAAGCACGATCACTAACACAAGTGGGGGTCTACCAATATAAAAAATGATCCACTAACATAAATTACCCATGTGATAAGCCAAAACAAATCTTAAACTCCAACATAATGACCGTCAGCCTCACTCTAGAGAGATACAACCTTGACAAAGGAGGTGGAATGTACTCTTCCTCATGTCCTCCAAATATGAAATGGATGGCGAAGCATAGGTGGTAACTCATATGCTGCTCTTTTACAATGCTTGGATAGGATTACCTATTATTGGTTTCATCTGGTCCAGATCCTATCCTTATTGGATTCTTTGAAACATTGTCTGGATCTAACTTTGTTGAATGCTTATGGTATTTGGTATTAAGTGTAGGGTTAGAAAGAGACGGTAAGTCCTTTCTCTCACACACCCCCTCTTCAGAATGTTTCACCACAAGCAAAGAGTGCTATAATTGAAGAAAGTGAAAGTGGCCAGAATCACATCAGTGTTCTAGCATTGTTGAATGCATATGGTATTTGGAGGTAGTGTATAAAATTGCAATCACCAATAGAGCCGTAATAAATAGTGGTCAGATCTTGCTGATAATCTTGCATTCTTTTGTTTTCATTTATACTGGCCCTGGAGTCTGTATTATGTTCATCTTGACATAAAAAAACATTTTATTTGGAAACTTAAAATGTATGTGTCGAAAAGAAAGAGGGAGAAGCCAGCATTGCTATTTACTAGAGTTGTTTTTGAATGCATAGGTGTATGCTTTGAGTATAGAATTTGATTGTTAAAGTCAATTTATGCCAAATATATCTGTTGTTCGCAGAAGATGTTTCTATGGAAGCCATGATTTAAATGTTTTGCTGCAAAAATACATCCCCAAACTCATTTTTGACGTGACATTATTGATTACACATATATAACATGAACTATGTGCTTGGCAATATGCTGAAGTAGATGAGTATTCTTGTGACTGTCTAGAAGTTAAAGACCTGATTGAAAGATGTTTTATGATTTGTAGGTTGATTCAATATTTGGTGCTGCAAAGCAAACTTACTTGCTTCGTAAACTCCTAACATCATACACATCTATTAATAATCGCCAAACAATCTTTGCAAGTGCTTCGATTCCACAACATAGACAATTTATTGACAATTGCATTCAGCAAAAATGGACCAAGGTATGGTTCCTCAATATGTTCTTCCTCAAACCGTCAACATTTTAAATTTAAAATCAACAAGGTCATGTGGTGTCATTCTAGGATTTATTGACAATTTTTGTGGCTACAAATGTATCTTGCAGAGAGATGTGGTTCATGTTCATGTTCACCCGATTGAGCCGATGCCTTCACGGCTCTCTCATAGATATGTTGTAAGTGCAGTTTTAATATAGAAGACGTCTGACATTCTTAAGTTCCATCATGACCTTGTTCTTAACTGTTTGAGTTGGTTTCTCTTTCCTTTTATTCTTTGTATTATATTCTATTTAGGTCACCTAATTGTTTATTGATTCATCATTTGCTGTTCCACTGCTTAGAAACATTTACCACAGAAATAAATAATGTACTCTTCCAAAAGTTGTTCTGTGCAGATAGTATCTTCCATATGTAAGCATGTTTATTCACAATTTATGTGGCAAGAAACTGACATTTCAAGTGGGAATTTATTCAGACTTACCAGAAGAATGAAAAGCTCGATATTCTGGTCTCGTTGCTGCAAGTGGATATGCCGAAGTCGGGAATCATTTTTGTAAATGAGCAGGTGTCATTTTTGCATAGCCTTTCAGACAAAGATTGAATTGGAGGCTTCCTTTTGTTACTAATTTTTAGTAGATGTAATTAGGAAATATATTAAGTTTCTATATGTAGGAGTTAAAGGCTGTTAGGCTAGCCCCCCTTTCCTATAGCTCTAGTATATCTTCTAAATTGTTATTGGTTGTGTTGTCATGCACTTCTATTTTTTGTTTTGGTGTAGTTTATGTTGCATGCTTTCAAACAAATGAAGGAAAAAAATGAACAGATCAAAAGGGACGTAACCATTGTAAAGAATAAATTTGGATCTCGCTTTCATTGATTGTGTTGAAATTTGAAGCTAGTTGGATTCAGATGAGACAGAACATTCATCATCAACTATGAATGCTAGTGTGCTATGTTTTAGAGCATAATTCTGAGTCTCAAAATCCTTTGATTGTTATTGTTCTCTCTCTCCATTTAGGGGCAAATATTCACTCAGATCTTTTGCTTTCCCTAGCAGGGCTTCCCAAAAATGGATTGTGTTTCCTTGGTGAACATCCCACTGAATCTACTAATAGATGATGTTAACTTAGAAAAAAGATTAGCTGTTTTTCAATACCTATCTGCACAAATATCAATAAGTCGTATGAACACAAATATCGAAAGAAGACCTACCAATCAAAGACTATGAGCACATATATTTCAAGAATACCGACAGTTCAAATAAGCCTATGGGCATAAATATCGAAAGAAGGCTAATGGGTCTGATAAGCCGGCAAGCACATGCATTAAGATGACCCAAGGGTCAAGTAAGCTTAAGCCCAAAGAAACAATCATCAAAAGCCTTTGGACATCTTGTTTGTTTGTTTGTTAATTGAGTTGTTTGGAATCTTGGAATGGTGAGCCATAGTATCTTGACAAGATTGATGACAGATTCCAACGATGCATATCTATAGTAATAGTTTGATGACAGTTAATTATCATGCTAAGCTTATGTGTTTTGTTTCTCTTTACAAACATTTTTTCAAGTGCCTTGTTATTTTGTCGTCGTATGTAGGTATTGGAAGGGGGATTCATCACACCTAAGGGATTTGATGATTTCCCTTCAAAATGACTTCCTAGAAGCCTTCTCGATAGTGATTAACACTTTGTAGATAGTTAATGTAAAATACTTTAGTAAAACAACATAAAACTTGGTCCCTAGACTACATGTCCTTCCTGAAAAATATTAGAACTCTCAAGTATTTTGAAGTATTAAAACCTCCAACACAAGATTATGTAATTCCAAAGAAAGAAGGAAAGGAAGAAATTATATTAATGTCCACAAATGACCAAAAGAAAGTCAATGGGACTTAAGGATACAACATTTAACAATAGAAAGTTCTAGGAAGAGATAATCCTAGAAGAAAAATAAAGGTATAAAAGTATATAAGACAAACTGAAGTAGTGAGCCACTAACACAAGTGGTAATGCAACCAATACAAATAGCAGTTAAGGGCAAACAAGAGCTCTAAAAGTATGTACCGATGAATACTGGAAGGAAATATCATCGAATATCTCTATCTATGCTTGAAGGAGAGTCAACACTTGAGTGATCATTGATCGCTAAGATACATTTAATATGCTCATTGAGGAGCATCCAAGGACGAAGAGTTTAGGATGGGAGACCCTAAGAGGAAACAAAACTCCTATTGAATCTCCCATAGCATCCAAGGTCAATGTAGATAACATAGTAGAAAATAAACTCGTAATATCCACTGTGCTATCGAGATGGGGGAGAGGAGGGAGGATCTGGGTAGTAAAGGTGTGTTGAGAAAAGCTCTGCCCAACTAATCTATCAACTATAATATGTGAAGTACCGATGTCCAAAGGGTTAGTGCTACCCGTTACCTTGGTTGGATGGAAAAAAGAGGTGATCAACATGGGGGCTCTAGAGCCTCTAGACTCCCCCTGTATTGATCTATGCTAAAGGGCGATGGCCTTGTGAAGATAAAGAGCTATGGACCGCTGGTCTGGATATTTGAAGAAAGTAGATAGAATGTGGCCTAAGTCCTTGTAGAAGTAGTGATATCTTCCTCGAATCTCATAGTCAAATGGGGCTTCTGAAAATGAAGTATTCCTGGGTCTCCACTTCCTAGTGGGAACAAAGACGACAAATCCTATCTTGATGGAGAATGTGATGATCAATTTCAATTTACAATTGGTGAGAGCTCACTCTCATTGGGCCAAAGGGGAATCTCAATCTGTGGGGCCAATTATGTTGGAGATAGTGAGGGTGATGAATAATACTATCTACCATCTATAAAAAATGCTTGACATATAAACTAAGTTTGGGGCTGAGTGGCTCAAGGGGGAGATCGAGGTGGCTTGGATATATTCTTTATAGATGTCCTCTCTGGCAGCTCTAGTGATGATGTGCTTTTTGGGAAGGAGATTGGGGGGGGGGGGGTGTGGGGCGTCTAGAGAGTACATGAAAGGGGTAGCCACTTAATAGAGATGCCAATAGAAAGAAGAAACAACCTAGTCTCAAAGTACCAACATTGTAGACGTCTGGTAGAAACAACATAGGTCCTCAAATAATCCTAAAAACTTGTCCTTAGCCTCAAAGTGGAGAATTCCAAACAAAAACTCAACCTAGAAAACAAAATCTAAACCACCACTATCACAATCATAAAGAGAATTTCTGAGGATTCTTCATTAAGGAATACAATAAAAATCATTGTAACAACCTAAGAAAAAATATTCTGCGGTAAATTCTTGATTAATGAAATGGGACCAAAACTGATCCAAAGATAAAAGAAACCAAAATAAAGAATGCAGTATGCAGAGATGGGACAAAGGAATGAAATCCCAAAAATTTAGTAAGAAACCCTTAAAAGACTAACCAGCTGAATTCTTGATTGTTAGAAATGTTAACAATATAGAAGTCCCAATCCTAGTAGACTCATGTTATACCCGAAGTTTCATATTTGAATATTTTGCACTAAAAGCGAAAAACCAACCCATCTTGCTGTTATGAAGTTGAACCCAAGATGTTCAACATTGGGCTACATGTGAACCAAACATAAAAACCATAGTTACTGAAGTTTTGAGGACATGTAGACATGGGGACGAAGCCATAAGGTTTTCGAGACAACATAAAATTTCCTAGATTTTGGGGATGACAGGTGAATGGCTATTAAAATAAAAAATAAAAAATTAATATTTAAGTTTTTTAGCTTTATTAAATGAAATTTAGGGGTTTAAACTATATTTAATAATTTTTATAGTACTTTTGAGATTAGAATTGATTTTTTTGGTAAAAATGACAACTTTTAAAAAGTAAAAGCATTATACATTTTAAAAATCTAACAAATTGGGGACGTCCCCTCCAAGTCCCCAAAACATTTGGAATGTCTGAGACATGGCCAAAATCTAGGGGGCATGTCCCCGCGTAACATTGATCAAAATACATCTCCAAAAATAGGTAGAATTCTAATAGGAGACAAACTTATGAAAAGAGGTTTTAATGGTCCTTTTAGATGCACTTCATGTTGGCAGGATGAGGAGACTAGATATCATCTCTTCTTTTAATGTTTGTGGATGATACCTTTATGGCAATCTCTTGCTAATATGCTGCTTTCACTCTTTTGAACAATTGATGAAAGATTGGCAAGAATGTCTACCAAAAGGACAAAATTTACCTACAGCTCTATGGACATGCACTTCGTTGTTAATTTGTAATATATGGAAGGAAAGAAATAAAAGAATTTTCCAGAAAGAGATAAAAGATAGGGAGTATGTGTGGTAGAAAACTACTTTTAATATGGTTGAAACCATCAAGCAAAAGGTTTCCCTTCCCTCTACTCTTTCTCCAGAGTGGGCTAATATATGTAAGGTGCTTTCTTTACTGGCAAAAAACTCCACTTTACCTGTTTTTAATTGGCCAAGGAGAGATTACAAAAAACAACTATGGGTTCCTCCTCCTATGCAGTTTGGAAAATTGAATACAGATGGGGCTTCTAGGGGAAATCCGGGGATTGCTGCGATGGGGGGTATTGGAAGAACTCCTGATGGGAAAACAAACTTTTTGTTTGCTACTAATATGGGTATCACTACAAATAATATTGCTGAGGTAAGAGCCATTTATTGGGGATTGCAAGAGGCTATTAAGTGTGGATGGACTCATGTGCAGGTGGAATCTACTTCTAAGGTCATTGTTAGGATGCTAACTATTAATGGGACTCAGAGGAGTTCAAATTGGTAGATTGCGAGAGAAATAGATAAAATTAATGGTTTACAGGAACAATTTCAGACTTTCCAAATCACTCATATTCCTAGAAAGAGAAATCAAGTGGCAGATGGATTGGCAAATTGGGCTCTGGATAATCATGACATAAACTGCTATGGTGATCCTCCTCTTTGGTGGCCTCAACGAGATGAGGAAGCTATGCAGGATATTCTAAAACTTGACTATCTTTAATGTTTTCTGATATGCTTATTTTCCTTTATAGTGCTCTGGATTGGACAAATAGCTTTCAAGCTTGGCATCAATGCAATTGTAAAAATATTTCTCCTATGGAATAAAATATTTGTGTTTTAAAAAAAATTAAAAAAATATAGTGATCGCTTGGAATTTGATTTCATGTAGATAGGTACATATGATATAATCTTTGGGTGTAAATAGATCTTTGAGAGTGGCAGCTTCATTTTTCCTAGAGGCAACGACCTTCAAGTCCAAAAAGGAAGAAAGATCAAACTTTATGGAAATAGGAACCACCATGATACACCTAAAATTTCTCAACATCAAGCAAAAGTCTAGCTGGAAAACATAACCATAACTATGTGATATTTATCAAGCAAAGCCTAGATCAACAGCGAGTATCCTAAATAAAACAAAATTCAGGCCTTTATTTAATTATTATAATTACACCTTATTGTTTTTTGTGTATGCCATTGCTTGAAGATGACCGTGAGATGAAACTAGAACTAAATAGCCTATCGACTTTTAGATTCCCTCATAGCCTTAGCCATGTGAACAAGAAGTAGAAAAACTAGTTCAACAAGTATGAGAAAAAGGATATACACCTCATACTAAATTTCTATTTAGCATACTTGTTCTCTAAGAAGAAAGTTAATACAGTGACAATGTATATAGACTATAGATCCCTAAACAAAGTTATTATAGAACACAAATACCCTTTCCCTCAAATAGATAGTCTCACAGAATCCTATAAGGTGGCTACAATCTCCTCCAAAATTGATTTTAGAGGAATTGAGGAAACACACCTACTACACCTACTAAGATGAGTCAACAACAACAATGAACATCAATTTTTAGTAATGCTTTTTGGACTCTTGAATTTTCGATAACCGTCATGAATATGAACAACACATTTTGACCTACTCGGCAATTTATCACTGTGTTCTTAAATTATATATTGATATTAGCAAAACTGAAGATCACAAGAGGTACCTTCAAATATTACTCAGGTTAAATAGCCAACATAAGCTTTGCAACACCATCCATATGCAACTTCTTTAAGAAGTAAAATACTTAGGACATACACTACGCAGAAAATCCTTAGCAATTGATATACAAACAAGCCAAATTCAATTGGAATACATTACCATGCATGCAAGTAATAGAAACTTTATGGTCCCTGCAAGGCTAAATAGAAAATTCACACATGACAGCCCAAGTCTTGCAAGAGCTACCAAAGAAACATTAAAAGATTCTGTTGGATTAAGAAACACCAAAACTCCTTTGACATCCTAAATAGAATGCTAACAAAAGGTCCTTTGCTTATTCTACAAGATCCTCGTGAGTGTTCCATTACAGTTTACTAATATAGATGATATATCATGCCATATGAGCTATATCATGACTATCCCAAGATTGTAAAGTATTGGACTATGGAAGTAGCAAGTTAGAGAATGATGAACTTAAGCAGTTGTATTCATTATTAATACTTGGAAACACAACCTCTATTTTTTTTCATTTTCCTCCAAAGGGAGAACTGAATACTGAATAGTAAGATACAATGTAAGTCATCATTTGTTTCTGTTGAATTAAATCTAGACTTAAGATACAATGCAGGTCATTATTTGTTTTTGGTGAATTAAATCTAGACTTATTTATACTATTGTAAAAGAGAAGGAAGTAGTCTATCACCTAAACCAAATATACTTGATATTGGTAATCAAGGGAAATTTTAACAAGATAACAAGGGAATGATGAAAAACGCCAAAATATTTCCTACTTCCGAAATATGTTCTTTTTGGTATTACTTCTTTTGAGGCTTTTTTCGTCCTCCTGTTTTCCTTGTGTTCTTCCTCAAATATCTGTCTCTCTGTGTTCTTTGTGAATGGTAGCAATACATAGCCTGTCTTTTAACGTCATTAAACTCTTCTTTGCTACTTTGCGCTTGCTCATGGTCTTCAATGCAAATATCATTTTTAGGGGCAAATGGCATGGAGATCCTCATTTCATGTCCTTCACACTTGTTTGTAGGCTTCAAATGCATCACACCTTTTACTTTGGTGTCCTCAACTCCTCTATTTCTATTTTATTTTTGCACTTTCATGTCTCTGACTGAGGTGCTGGGGCAGATGCATCCGTCCAACAACGGAAATGGAGGCATTAATGTGCATGGAAAACTCCCGCTTTAGATGTCGACCCCCAAACATGGGTTTCCTATGCTAGCTCTCTTTACGACATCCCAGAACAACCTATTGTCACTGTCTCCATTTCATCACCATCTTCTACTATTCTCTTGTGCAGTACTATCAGGAGGGTTTTTTAGAAGTTATGCACCAAGAAAGTAGCTGATTTCGAGGGTCTTCACGCTGAGTTCCTCAAATATGGTGTGGATTTCCTTGCCTCTCTATTGGCAAAGATTTTTTAATTAAGTTGTTTGCTTGGGTTTTCCTCGTTCTTTGTCCCAACACATAATCCATCTCATTCATACGTCCAGGGACAATTTTAACCGTGGCAACTACATGACCATTATGATTGGGCATACATTTGCCCAACTTTATGCCACACTGTTAAATGGGCTACTCAAAAGTTATGTACCATCAAAGCAACGGACTGCGAGGGCCTTTAAGACGAGTTCCTCAAATATGGTGTGGATTCCCTAGCCTACCTATTGACAGTTTTTTAATGAAGTTGTTTGCTCGGGTTTTCCTCATTTTTGGTCCCAACACATAAGCCATCCTGTTCATAAGCCTAGGGATAGTTCCAACACTAGCAACTACAAGACCATTGATTTTTGGGCATACATTTGCCAAACTTTATGACATTGTGTTAGATATGCAACTTTAAGAGAATCTGGAGAGAGGTAATCTTAGAGCAACTTGCAGGTCAGCTTTAGGGGAGAATACTAGACTATTGACCATATATTTACACTCTAGGCTATTGTTGAGGAGGCTCATCCTCAATCTCCCAAAGTCTATTGCTGTTTTTTAGACTTCAGGAAGGTTTGACTCGGTTCTGAGACATCTGCGTTTGTAGAAGTTGCATGATGAAGGCATTCCAGACTCTCTCATTACCACTTCTTAGAGGTTCTATAAGATGGTTGTTAGGTAGTTTTGTACTTTTCACAGTTTTTCTAGCTTTGTGAAGAGTACCATTGGGGTCAAGCAGGGATGCCCTCTCTGACTAGACCTTGTCGACATTTATGCCGATGAGATAGGGGGTTTTATTTGACAACATATGTGTGCAGATGATGGTTGCATTTCACATGATGTGGTGATAGGCATACTTATTTTTGTTTATGACATTCTTCTTTCACTTTAACAATGGTTTATAGAGACAACTTGATGTCCTTGCTCGTTTTTGTGAGCTTCATCAGTTGGCGGTCAAGCTTAGTGAAATTGATACTCAACACCTCCAAATGCTCTCTTTGCGTGTTCCAATTCCTCTAAAAAGGGGAACCTTTGGAGTTCACATTGGCCTACACTTATTTGGGGGTCAAGTTTTTGATCCATCTTTCATTATGGAGCCTATCTATTGGTCATGCCTTTGTAAGGGATATGCCTCCCTCTTTGTCTTCGAGCGTCAAGTTTTTGATCCATTTTTTAACATGGAGCCTATCTTTTGGTCACACATTTGCAAGGGACATGCCTACCTTTTTCTCTCGGAGCGCTAATGTTTTCATATCCCGTTCTAGGGTACCTCTTCGAAGATGCACCTTTTCGATGCAGTCATCAAGCTTACGTTTTGTATGGATCTACGATTTAGGGACTTGGTATGGGGTTAGTTGATTGAGTTTGTAGTGAGAGGGTCCAGGCTCTCATGATTTAGCATATGATCCATTGCAATCAGACTATTCCTCAATGCATCATCCAAGTTGGGTTTGTTGTCTAGCCTCTACGCCTTGATACTATCTTCAGGCCTATTTTCTACATTCACAGACCTTGAACCATGGGGTGGGAGGTATTCATACTTAACCCTATGTTCTTCAAAGAGGAATGTATCATTGGGTATCTATAGATGTCAACATTGCTAGTATTTTTAGACTAGTTCCCTCTAGTCTGTAGGCATCTCTATTAAAAGATTGCCTCCTAATTTCAGGTACTCTTTGGATGCCCCTCCTCAACTTCTTCCCTCAAAGGATGACATCGTCTGTGTAGTTAGAGAGTTTATCTATAGGCAGTACATGTATGTTACTTTGACCTCCTCTCCTTAGTCGCTCATCCCAAGCTTTCCTTTTATGTTGATCATTTCTTGTAGGCAATGGATGGTGTCATTTGTCGCCCTGACCATATCCAACATCATTGGTCTCACGACTTGAGGTTCTCCTTGGCCAATTGAGGGTGCGCTCGCACCAATTGTGCATTGAGGTTGATTATCATATTCCTCATGGGAATTGAATCTGTCCTTGCTTCTCTCTTTAGGAGGTGGAGACTGAGAAGAACATTTTTAGATGCCCTATTTACTTTGAGATTTAGGGGAGATATCACTGTCTATAAAGAGACTCGGGTAACTCCTTAATGCACTTTCTTTCGATTCTTGGACCAATGATGCGTGGCCCTTTTTCCTTGCGAGGTTGTCAACCATCCTTATAGGTCCCTACAAGAAGACCCTAGAGTTCCTAGGATGATCACCTCTTTCTTTCAGTCCTTCACGGAGGTTGATAGCATTAATTTGCATTTTAATATTGTTGGAGGGATTCGCCCTTGCTCAGTAGCATGGTTCTACTCCTTGACATTGTGTATCCACTCCTTCGTGACTGCGAGGACAAGCACACACTAGGAATTTCTTTTCTACCTCAGGAGTTTCTTTGGCCTTAGATGTAAGGAGGGATTCTAGGGGGTGTGCTTTTCTTCTTCCTAGCATTACCCAATTTGCCCCCCTTAGCCCCATACACTCCTTGATGAGAATTCTCAGATCATGCATTGGCCTTTCATAGTGATAGATAATGACACAGTCGATTCCTCTATCTTGGACATTGTCAAAGATGTTTGATGAGGCTATCATCTAGTTTCTCTGATTTTCATCAGCCATGCTCTTTGGGGGGTTCTTGTTCTTGCTTCCTCCACGGTACCCTAACCACATGGGTTGGGGCCTACGTTGCATGGATACTTGAAAACCCCCTCCGAATCCTGCTGGATACGTATCCGATACGGATACTCCCCGGATACGCCCTTGATACGTACGGGGTACGTGACAGATACGTCTGTACGTATCCGTCACGTACCCTGACGTACCCCGTACGTATCAGGGGCGTATCCAGTGTTAAATACGTTTTTTTTAGTTCTATTTCATTTTTTTTTAATGTTTGACTTTTCTACTCATTATTCGATGGCGAAGATGACGCTCAAGGGAGTTCACAAGGAGCGGAGAGTGGAGTTAATGAGAGTGGAGCTAGCGCAAGTGGCACACATGAACTTGATTTTGAGGAAACTCTAGATGATATATTCTAGATTTGTTTGTATTCCTATATCATATGTATGGCAGCCACATGAACAATGAAATGTAAAATCTTAAAGTATATTGTTTGTTTTGAAAATTTGAACATGGATCTAGTTACTAGTATATTTTTCAAATTTCAAGTTTTGTTCGTATTCATGTTAACATGATATTCGTATATCATATGTATGGCAGCCACATGATCAATAAAAATGCAAGGTCTTAAGTATATTGAATGTTTTGAACATTGATTCAAGTTTTGTATTACTATTTCAGTTTTTTATGGACTAAAAAATGAGTAAAATGAGTAGATATATATATATATATATATATATATATATATATATATATATATATATATATATATATATATATATATGTATGTATGGACGTATCCAAGACGTATCGTATCCAAGGGTTTTTTAAAATTGATGTATCCGCGTATCGTATCTGTATCCAAACGGATACTCGTATCCGTATCCTGGCAACATGGGTTGGGGCTTTGTTGCATTGGGTTCACCCTTCGTTTAATTTCAATGCTTCTGTTTTTATTATTTTGTTTAGTTGGTTGTTGTTCACAAGGTCCCTTTACCCTAGCACTTTCTATTGTAATTGGATATATTCTCAAGTCCCACTGAGCTACTTTTTGTCATCCATGGACATTAACATAATTTCTTTCCTTTTTTCTTTCTATGGTGCCTTCAACAGGGGCTTTGCAAGTGCAGCAATAGGGGTGTTGTAATGAATGCAATAACAAATCATGGCAGTGGGGGCACTTTGAATGGGGGATTTTTTGTTTGATCTCAAATTTATTTAATGAAATGAAACAATCTTTGGATCTGAGAAAGAAAGTAAAAAATCTTCTTGTTTTTCATAGTTTTCATGAAATGAAAATCGAAAAAAAGCTACAAACAATAATGGCGTCTTTTGGCAAACATCAAATGATAAAAAAACTTATGCGGCACTGCATTCTGTATATACATTATAATTGTCTTCCACAATATCAAAATTGACATTCTATAAAGTGAAAACATATCTTGTGTGTGAATGCAAATGCACAACTACTTAATTTTGAGACCAAGCAGTCTCTCTCCTCAAGGTGGGTTGGCAGGTTGGGCTTGTCTCGGGGAAACTCTTGTCATTCCTTGCATCACTGCTCGATCGTAGATGCTTTGATACCATTTGTTGAATTTGGTTTCAGAGAAATGATATGGAGGGCATATGATATTAAATCTCAAATAATTTTTTTACAATTTGGTGAGCTGAACCCCATATAATGCGAGGCTTCCATTAAACAGGAGCACACAATCTCTATGGGAGTACTGATTCAATGGTTCTCAAATTTCGTAGGATTTAAGTGTTTATTTCAATGTTAATAAAATCTAACATAGTGAAATTATGATGAATGCTAACTACTATCCTTTTAGATCATAAATTTAAATGTTTTAAACTCAATCTTGTCATTCACTACTTGGTTACAAATAGCAAACAACCACAATTATGAACAAGTTATGATAGTAACCAACAAAAACATGCTTAAATACAAGACTCTTTGAGTTCCATGACAGCCCCTTGATTGAGAAGGGCATTTGGGTCAATATTTTCCTTGAATTGGGAACCTCCTTAATTGGGTAGTTTATCCTTTTGTTCTATTGTTTGTTTGAGATTATCAAAGATGATGACATCATTGGATTCCCAAACTAGGGAGCTGTAATATACAAGAAGATTGGCAACAAAAGTCAATGTCATCCATCTATGAATATGTTTGTTTATATTCAGCATGCTAAGCGGTTCTGTTTTCATTCTTGAGAATAACTATATTAGTTGCCTTTGTATTTTACATTTATATGTGGGTATGGGGAAAGATATGATATGTCACGTAGTATAAAAATGTAATGTATTAACACCTAAACATACAGACATAACCAATATAAAAGAAAACATTGAAGTGTTATAGAATTGTTTAGGATAGAGTCAAATCCAGGCCTACTAAGCTATGCTTTTTGATCCTTTTCATCTTGAGGATCCTATGGCAGATTATTATGTACATCATGGTAAAGCCACTCTCTTTACTATGTATCACAAGCTGCATGTAACCATATTGATATAATGCACTCAACCAAGTATCCTCTTTTGACCGCGTTGATTATCATTAAGGAAGCATCCCATCAGACAAGTATGAAATGTCCACGCTGGCTATAATGCCCCTTAATCACTATAAGAACCTCATTGCAAGAGCTATCAATATGTGGATCTTGAAGCACTATAAAGGTAGTTCTGTTATTTGCCAAAATTATTTTTATGGATACAACTAGACTTTTGAATATATCCACCCAAATTTCACGTATGTCTGGATGTTTCCTCACTGTCCTGTTATAAGTGTTTAATATAATAGCTTTTTTGTTACTTTATTTTGAAAACACTTATTTACTCGCATAGCACTTCTATATGAGGGGTGCATGAATAAGAATGAGTAAAATGGTCCTTTTTAGTTTATTTTCTGAGATTTCCACACTGTAACATTGTAAGAGTATATGTGGAGACCTTTTTAGTGTAACCCATCTCCATCTCTAGGCACAAAAAATATGTCTGATAAAAACAGAAATGTATGCTAATGAGTTCAAATAATCAGAAAATAAAATAGAATAAATAAATGTGGAATATCTACATGTAGAATAGAATACAAATATATGTAATAATCAACAATTTTTGCTTGGAATTTGTGTACATAAAATAAAATTGAAGCTGCATAACATATGTGGATGCAAGTTAAAAAGTAAGAATACCTCAATGGATGTAAATTCACAACTGTATCACTTGACTTCATTTCAAAACTGAATTGGCTTTAAGTCTATATTAAATTGCTTTTAAAATACATACTCATATGGCAAAATTCCATTGCCCAGAAGGTTTTGTTGTATCATGTTCTTTTTTTATTGGTGTTTTGTGGAACTCCCTGCAAGATATGTCAAACAACCGAAATATCTCATGCTGCCAAAATTATTCTACTTTCTGATGTCTGATCCACTTTACAGTGTTTGATGCGGCTGTCATTATACTAAGCTGTAGCCCACTTTCCAAGTTTTCCGTTGACTAATATCGCTGTGAGGTTCCAATGACATCATGTAGTATTCCCACTAAATTATCTATCAGTTTAGTTTTGGCAGGGAAAAAAGGTTTGGATCATTCCTGTCTGTTCACAGTCAGCTCACCTGCCTGTTGCATCAATTTCAGCTACGGGTTGAGGAGTCTTTTTAACTCACACATTAACCAAAGTGGAATTGAACGCCTTTCAAATGTGGTTGTGAAAAGTGATGGATGTTTTTTAACATTTTAGTATAGTCAACCACAAGTCCCTTATGGATGAGAGGGCTTGGTATTGCTTAAAATTGAAGATTTGTTGGAGGTGGACGAGATCTGTTTTCTTCAGAGTGGCCTATGTACAGATTGCGCACTCAAACACATTTCCTGCTGTCACAAATGTAACAGTAGTCCTGACATAATTTAAGCTGTATACAACCAAATGTAACATTGCCATTTCTCAAAAAATTCAGAGAGCCGCACTTCTAGTAGCTAATAATGAGGGAATTAATGAGTTGTGGGTGAATGGGGGGAATTTCTTGGCTGATTCCACCACTTAATCATAGGGTTTTGTAACACGCAAGGCTTAAGCATTTTTCACACTGTTTGGCTTGCGTATTATAATATATGTGATTTGTGAAGTTTCTGATTTATTGTTTTTTATTTTGAATTGACACATGTTTCACCTATATGTCTTGTTTGTCCAAGGTCAGGAGCATCTTGTTTTCAAAATAAAAATAAAAATTATTTGCATGAGTGCTGTACCAAATGTATACTAGGGAGGAATAATGTCAAACTACTAATATCCAGTTGCAGTAAGTGAATTGGAATTAACTTTTTAAGTATACCATTTGACAGGTATGTATAATAACAGTAATACAGATTAGGTATCTGTTCTTAGATGCCGTAATCAAGGATTTGTTTTCTCTTTTTTGAACGCTAAGGAGGCTAGGGAAGGGGAATATTTGATCAGGTGCACACTGCCAAATTCAGTGCCTTATGCTGCACTAATCCAGATTTGATTGGAAATCCAGTGGACACCACACTAAATTGCAGAAATTTAATGTGCAATAAAAATAATGACCTGATCAAGGATTTGGACACAATAATAGCATGATACTGTACTTGAAAGAAAGCTTTGTTGATGCCAATAGTAATTTTCAAGACGATAGCAATCTTTGAGAAGAGTTGTGAAGCCGCAAGATTTTTTTTCTGATTTATACATTTGGATGACAATTCCTTAATATCTATTTTGCAGGAAACAAACACTATAAGAATAGAATATGAAGTGATTTTAATAGGCATCAATATATAAATGCAACGAAAAATAAAATCCAAGAATGGAAAATAAAACAAGACACAATGCTGATGTTAATGGTGGAGCACACTGTTACCCAATAATATCGCACAGGGGACACTGCTTATGGGATATTTTTTTAATCAAGTATGAGATATGTGATGATATGATAGATTAGCTATATACTAGGTGTATATGTACTAGTCTATCATTATAGTATTATATTTGACGTGATTAGTTGGCTTGCCAAGCTGATTAATAATTAAATGTTTTGTAGGGGCATAACACAACCCTCCCCTTAAGAGGTATTGTCCCCTATGCCATCATAGTTTTGGCAATGCTGGGAAAATTCTTCCTACTCCTATGATGATTCTTATTCTGGTAATCCCCGTTTGATTAAAATAATGTTCGATTCTTTTCTTCTTCAACTGCTTTGCATCGTCTTGTAGGATTTCTTAATGGTAGGTTATTTTTTTTCTCTGTCTGATGCTAGTAGTTTCACCTTGATCTGTATAGGCCCTTCTTTCTTCAAAGACATTTTTTCTTTTCAAACATGATGCGACTTTGGGGTAGACTCTATACCATATCGTTTGATTAGAATTCCAAATGTACTTTGTAGGACGAGTATTTTTATAGGTTTCTTGGGTCCAACTCCTCTGATTGTGTACTCTTTTCCATTTTTGTTGAAGGGCATGCAACTTTTTGCGTGATTAGTGGTGTATGGCCATAGGGAGATAATCCATTATACCTCGAGTATTACATCAATTCCTTTAATGTCAGTGGCATCGAAAGCATCCTTCATACTATATTGGCTGGTTTGAAGTTGTACATTCCTAATCACACATGACATATTGAATGTGATTATTTTCAAGAATGTTTATTGGTGTTTTTTAGAGAAGTCTATGTACAACCCCATTTGTTTTTTCAATTTTATGTCAATAACATTCAAGGTAAATCTTGGATCCACCAATACAAGGACTTTATTTTTCCTAACAGATCCATATGTCTTGATGGTGTCTAGCCTTTCAGGTCTTGTCATTTCTGCTAGAGATACTGAATGCCGGACTTGTTCTTTTTATTCTCTCGTTCTTCCTCAACTTCTATCCCTGTTTTGTACTTCTTTTTCTTCTTCATCGACATTTTTTGTCATGAATATACTCTTTTGATGGCATGCATGTTCTGGACTGAGGATCACCACACCTGAAATATGTTTTTGATTGCTGATGCTGCAACTTCTGTTCTTGGTATCTGTCTTGGAAAGGACATCGGTGAGGTTTAAATAGATGCCTATTGAAGCTTTGTACCTCCTCTTCAGCCTTGATTCCTCTATTATCAATGGATGAATTGACCGGAGATTTATGATGTAGAGTTTGGCAGCATTGTCCACCTTAATAGTGCATTTAGATCCCAATTATTGGAACTCTTTAAGTGTAATCTTGTACAACTATGCTATTTTGGAAACAATGAGTGAGTTGTACCTTATAAGGATCACTCCAATTTTTGTCCGTTCTTTGATAGAATTCCTATAGACGAAGTAATAAAAGATGTTGATGGTTATGACATTCTGCTTGTTCCATCTAGCACCCCATGTATGTGTTGTTCCTTCCATGAGTTGTAAGGCTGTCATGATTCTCTCTTGATCATTTGTGATTCATGCTTGTTGAAATGCTATGCCTAGCTTGTTATCTATTTAGCATTGCCACCTCTCCATCGAATCTGAAGTGAGAGGTAGTTAGTGTTTTGACTTTTGTCATCATGCTGATGTTCTTTGTTCAACTTCTTTTCGGATTGCTATTGATAGGCTTTTTATTAGTGCCTTTCTTGGGTATGACAGCATTGTGTATTTGTGAAACCATTTTAGGTAGATCTAAAATTGGAAACTCCATTCCTTGTGTAGTCCTTTGTAATGTGGCTACCCTATTGTCCATCGTGGTGATCTTGGTATAATTTCATTCTCTCCTCTAGGACCTTGTCCTCCATTAACCCTTGATTTCCTGACTTGATTGAAGATTTATCTCTTGGTTCCCTTGATCTTTCTTAGGGGTCATACTTCCGTCTTGCACCCTTTTATTGACTAAAGATTGCTGACGTTGTCCTCCATTAACCCCTGATTTCCTGACCTGATCATAGAATTATCTCAAGTTCCCTCTATCCTTTTTAGGGGCCATGTTTCCGTCTTGCACCCTTATATTGAACACCATGAAATCATGTTAGAGGCGATTGACTTGATGGAAAAAGTTCAAGTGTAGTCTACCCTAACCCTAACTAGTCAAATACTAATTATTTTGATTAGGAGCTAATTAATCAACTGTGTTTAAAATTAACAAACAGATTAATTAATTTAGTAAATTTATTAATCTTTTTGATTGATAACTACTATTTAATTTAATTTATTTAATACTTTGCTAATCAATCTAATTTAACATGTCTTATAATCTATTCCAATTATAATCTAGTCAACAATCAACCTAATTACGTTGATAGGCATGGCTTACAATGGCAGCTAGGAGGGGTGGCGGCGGCAGATTGTTATAGTGTGGGATGTCAATAAAAATGGACAACGTTAAATTTGCTGTCCGTTTGATCCTCATAGAGAAATTTTTATTCTTCTTCGAAAAAGGCAACTGAAAAATCGCAATATCTTAGGCATATGGTGGAGTTGGGAGCCCTTTTTTTCATGTCTTGAAAAGACGTTTTCAAGCCTGACACTAGAGTGGAGTTGGAGGCACTCTATCACCAATAAGCAAACAATTTATAGTGAAGATGGTGGCTTTGTAAACCCATATGGAATCCTTCAAAAGATGAACTATGTGACAAATCCAAGATAGGCACCTTGATATTGATATCTATCAATGTTTTAAGACATATATTCAAGATATCTGCACTGTAAATTAATATTGTTTTAAATTAATTAATCTAACTTAAACATTCTAAGTTATTGTAAGTAAAGTGGTACTTAATACTAATCTAAACATAAATTAAATATAACCTGATATTAATTAAATATTATTCTAAATATGAATGCAATTAACTATTAAACTAAATTAACCTAATATAGTTTTAATAATCTACAACTATCCTAGTAGTTTAAACCATGGCTATGAATCCTAAATTAATTCTTAGGTTTTTGTAGTGCGCATCCATGTGGAGAAAAAAGTGGTAGTCACTGGTGGAACAGCACACCACATGAGGAAGGAAGTTAGAAGCTGGGTGGAATGGAGGAGCGGCAGTGAAGCATGAGGGGAAGGAAATGGTGATCAGTAGGGCTGCTGCAGAGAGTGCATAGGAGGGATGAATGGCACACCGGTGTGATGAGGTGGAGAGTGTATGGGAGAGGTAAGGGAGGAAGGACTGTTGCGCAGAAGGTTAAGATGGAATGGGATTAGGGAGATGGGTGTGCAGAAAAGGAGGTGGTGGAATGATGTAGAGCGTAGGAAAATAGATGATGGGGGTGAGCTTGCTGTGAGGGCCATATGTGGTTGCGATCAACACAGACAAAAAGAGATGGAAGGGCATGAGGACATGATGGTTGCAGCTGCTTAAACAACAAATGATTTGCAAGGTTGAGAAGTGTATAAGATAGCGCAAAAACCAATAAAAGATGTCTCATGAAAGAACAATAGTCTTGGCAAAAAGTAAAATCAATTCCTTTTCTTTTTCTACCAACTCTGCTACTTATATTCTTTAAATCTACAATTAATTTCTTCAAATAATTTCAGACAGGGCCATGCGGAGGCTAATACCAATGATGGATTCCAATTTATAAATGCAAACTAAATTTAAGAGTGAAGGGAATGGCATGACAAATGTTGATGGTGGGATCATGCTACCACCCAATAAGATTCCACGGAGCACACAGCTTCCAAGATAAAAGGTAAAAGTATTAATTATAGCATGAATGAGATATAAGACCATATGATAGATTAGCTATATACTGCGCACATATATTAGTTTATAATTATAATATTATATATGATGTGATTAGTCGGCTTACTAAGTTGACTAATAGTTAAATGTTGTGTAGGAGCACAAGATCTAAAGAGTCACGTTACAAGTGTTCCCCCCCAAAACTGAGGTTTTGTGGCAACTCGAAAGTCATAAAAATACAAAATTCTTTATTTTTTAAACATTTCTTTGTATTTTCAAATTTCTTGGATTTTGGAGCTGTAAATTGGATAATTCAACATGCATGCATCAACCATAGATGTAATCACTAGGAGTTCAATAAAGGAAATGTGACTCTTGTAGGGATATTCTCTGGTAATTTTTTTAGATTAAAATGAAAAACATATAGTACATCCTCATTGATGAGATGAGCTTCGTAAGGCCATAGTTATTACTATTACTATTACTATAAAGTGATACTCTCTTTGGCAACCAATTCAAATATAAAGTTTTCCTATGCATTGGCCAGCATGTTGTGCTAACATCAAACATATGGGCCATTGTTGGTTTTTTTAATGGAGGCAAATGCCCCTCTGCATGACCTGGGCATATACAATACACAACGTTTTCCTATGCATTGGTCAGCGTATTAATATTAATATTGAATGGGTTCTTAGTGTTTTCAATGGCAACAAATAGTCCTCATTTCTTGGGTACTTAAAATACATAAATTACAAGGGGTTACATTAGACAAGGTGAAAACAGATATTGCCAATACCAAAACGCAGGGGCTGACCTTTATAGTCATATCTAGAGTCAAATCCTTTGAATGCCTTCGTATAACTCTTGCATTCCCTTTCAACCGCTACTCAGTAATGAATAATTGTTCTTTCACCACATCATGAGGGAAGAATTTGCTTGTAATCATTCTCTTATAAACAAAACTCAATACTAGATATCTCTTACCTTGAATACTGGATATTGTGCTCACTTCCCCTATGCTAAATTATAAAATATCAATATGTAACATGGCTAATAATTTTGCCAAGTAAACTCCAACTATGAGCCTCCCTCAGCCTCTCAGCACACCTATGGTGCCTTTGAAGGTGCCATGCCGGTTAATATATTTGTTATTAGCTCAGATTTGTTTTTTTATAAAAGTTTAATGATACACTGCAGACTATTTTAGTTACTTACAAATAAGTTATTAAACATGAAGAATATCCATCATAATCATGTTTTTTCAATGTTTAGGAAATGAGAAACATTTATGGTCCATTAACTTTATAGTTTATACTATACCAATATGTCAAATTGTGGTCACCGTGAGAGATGACACAGTTTTATTAGAGACACCATAGTGAGGGATGTCACTGAATATTTCAAGTAGTTTGGGTCCTTATTTAGGATGATGGCTTTGGGGGCGTATAGACTGAATCAACTAGCCATCTCCATGTGTTAGTTGACATAACCATCTAGCTGATTTGCACTTTGCCATCGTGCTGTAAGAATCTTATAGTGCTTTGCTTTGACGTGGATGGAAAAAGTCCTGTTGGAGACATGAAAGTTTGCTGAAGTTTATTTTGTGCTTAGTGATAACACTCTTAGCAATACATGCCAGTGTAAGATGACTTTGAATTGGTTTTATTTGTTGGTTCTCCTTTTGCTAAGGACACATACGTTAGATACTTAGCCTGTAAACTTGCTTGGCACAAAATTGTTTGCAAGTCTTGCAAAATATGACAGGTAATCCTTTGGGCAAATCAATATCATGTCTTGGCATCCTGGTATGAGAGAAGCCTCACATACACATGCACATGCACATTCGTGCTTTTGTTTGTAATTTTTTAAGTGTGACGGCAAATTGACATACTTTATGAGTTGATTTTATGCTATTCTCATGCGATAAGGATGTGCTTATCAGTTGTTTTGTGATTGGTTTGGTGTATTTCATAGTCCGAGAAATCAAAAAAAGCTGGTCTTCCTCCCACAACAAATGCTGTGACAGAGCACCTGAGACAGTTTTATAGCAAACAGTGTGGAAAATCTTACGATTCAGAGATACTACTTCTTGAAGAAAACATGAATTTTAATGCCCGGACTGCTTCCCTTTCTGTAAGTTTTCTGTTCATGAGCCTTTCAATTCAGATGCATTATTTTTTTTATCAAAAGTTCTTGAAGAACAGATGTGAGTCGACCATATAAAATATGTCAGATTTTTAGGTGTATTTAAATTTGAGATTGCAGGCACTTCTTATTGTACTGGCATT
The DNA here is from genome assembly GCA_019776745.2 of Taxus chinensis. Lineage (NCBI taxonomy): Eukaryota > Viridiplantae > Streptophyta > Pinopsida > Cupressales > Taxaceae > Taxus > Taxus chinensis. Next base: position 235,493,693 of record CM034148.1, on the reverse strand, counting down.
TGTAGTTTTGTCACATACTCTATTGACTGCTTTTGTTTCTTTATAAATGTTAACATTGTTCTTTCATTTATTTTGAGTCTAGTCTGTTTTTATTTGCTTCCCTGACCACCCATTTTCATTTATAGACATTTCTATAGCATTGTAAAACCTTTCTTTTGTTCAGTATTCCAGTCTTCTTGACCCTTGATTGTTACTGTAACCATAGGATTTCTATCTGTCATGGCATATTCAATTATTTATTTGTCTTAGAGCAATAAAGATTAATTATCCAGAGTCAATTTGGCCTACAATTTCTTTGTAGTTTTTTGTATTTTACATGAAATAAACTCATGCTTCCATATGGGTCTGCATATATGCAACTCTTGAAAACTTGGACTTGTTGTCACCCAGAAGTTGCACCCTGATAGAGAATGGTGTGTGTACTCTCTCTCTCTCTTGTTGACAAAATTAGAACACCTCTGTGGGTAACCTATGTCTGAGGTGAACCTCAAGAGAGGGCTGGTTCCCTCGTGAATCACCTAAAAACGAAAAATTTGACAAGCAAAAGGGAAAAAGAATGCGGGAAATGGGAAATAATGGCGATACACCAAAAGTTTGATACTCGCATGTACCTCTGCACACAAAGAATTAAAGATTCACACACCTGCACAACTCTAAACTATTTTGCAAAATTAAATTCAAGGGTTTAGGAAGAATGACAGTGGTAGAGGGATTGAATTCCACACTAAAGCAACACAATATCCTATCAAACACAATGAATAATCAGAAAACAGTAGTATGAGAGGGCAAAAACGAAGTTTTATTTTATTTAGAGGTGCAAGTACAAAGGGCTGAAGATGCCAGAGCAAATCAGCTGTTCAAGTATATCATACAATAAAAAATCAGAGCCTATATGAGCTGCTCCATGCCCAGGATGGACTGCTCTCTCTTCAAAATAGACTGCTGTTGTTTTTATTTTATTTAATTCATCTTCATGCTGCGGGCACAAGATTTGGACCAGCAGATCCTTTTATTTATTTGCTATTTCTTTCATGCATGCTGCTGTCGCCAGACTTGGCTGGGATTGCTGTTACCTTTTAATTATTTATTTTAACTTTGGCGCCAACTCCCAAATAGAACAGCAGTCTGACTTTTGTTTTATTCATGTACTTCTAATTTTGTCCCCTCATGGCGCCAACCTTTGACTTGGAAAAGCAGCTAATATATTTATTTTATTTCTTTTGTCTTATCCTATTTTTGGCACATGCTCTTAACTAAAAGTTGCTGTTACTTATTTTATTTATTTCTAATTTTGTCCTCCAACCTTTGACGCCAACAGCAGTTCACTTTTTATTTAGTTATTAATTCCATGCATGCTTAGTGCCAGATTTAGAATAAACAACAATTGCTTTTTATTTATCCAATCTCTTTTTATGTTTGGCGCCAAGCTCTATTTTTGGAACAACAATGCTATTTTATTTATTATTTCCTTATGCTTTGGTACATGGAGCAGCAGTTTATTTTTATCCTCCAAACTTATCACCTCAGTCAACCGCAGTTTGACTCATGCAAGGTCTGTAGTCTTTTGTTATTAATTCCATTCACCTTTTGCGCCAGAAATAGGACTGCAGCTCTTTTATTTTATTATTTATTTCCATGCATATTTCCATGCACCCTAACTCTCCTTATTTCTCCTTTGGCACAAATCCTTGGTGCAGGAATTATGGTAATAGGACCAAAACAATACTTTTTTATTTCTTTAGTTTATATCTCAATAGTTGCATTGAATCATTACTTACGAATCCATGTGTACCATGTCGTACTTTCGAAACCTGAACCCTTGTTCTAGAAAGGAAAAGGAAAGAAATAAATTATTAATTATATGAATGTTCACAAATGACTAAAGAATGTCCATGGGATGCGAATGTATAACCATTTACAATAGAGAAGAACTAGGGAAGAATACCCTAGGCTATAAAAGTTACCAAACACAAAAATACACAATTGATCGAAACAAAGCAAGAGAGGATAAACAAGAATTTTTTTAAACCCCTGAAATACAACATCTAAGCATATTTAACCAAGTGAGGGAAGGACCCTCAATGAAGCAATGAAGCATGGAGCCGAGTAATATCAAAATGTGTGACCAAGATTGAAAAATTACATTATTACATATTTGCAGCAAGGCTTGGGTCAAAAGAACCACCAACATCATTGTCGACCATTGTGGAGTTGCCTATGTAAGTCTTGATAATATCCATCACAGAATGGCTAGGGATAATGGGCTTGGTTGGACAACCCTAGGAGGGAGCAATGTACTTCCCCTCGAACCCAAGGATGAGGAACTCCTGGTGGTAAAGAAAAACTCGTGATTTATCTTGTGCTAGTGACCCTAACCGCAAGCCAAGGGCTTAGAAGGCTCACGACACTGAAATGGAGTAGTTCCACGATGCCTAGAATGAGAGTAAGAAGGTCTAAATGCCACAGTGGTGGTATTCAAGATGAGTCTAGTCTCATTGCTTTATCCCCTCTATATGTGAATTGACGACGGTCAAAAGGCGCTTAGAGCCTATGACTTCCTTGAAGACGAGTTGAGGAGGAGGTAATTGGCCCAATAGCTTTAGGGATACCTTATAAGGTTCTATGCCTTAAAGTTACATCTTTTCAAAGGAAGAGAGCTGAACATGGTAGAAAAAGTGTATAGATAACCACTTGAGTCTTTAAACAGACTAATACATCTTCCAAATCTCATAGTATACATGATACTTGAAAAGTGCTATGCAATCCCTATCCTTGGAGGGAGCACACTCTTAGTTCGCCATGCAAGATCCTTGAGCTATGTGACCAATGGTGCTAGAGACCAGGTTGAATATTGGTACCATCCATGATCTGCAAAAAACGCTCACCATAAAGATGTCTTTTAGCTAAAAGGATGCTGAGGAAGAGGTTCAAGTGACCTGGATGTACTGTCGGTATATGTTCTCTCTGACAACCCTATTGGCTACTTTCTTAGAGGAAAGAACTAAGGCGTTTTGTGGAACTTATTTCCTATTAAACGGATGCTAGGACCTTCTGAACATTTAATGCTCATGAGTTAACATGCTCTATAGTTGCCAAGCTATGTTGCCAAGATACGGGTACGAGTATCGGTTTAGGTACGGGTTCAATATGTGGATACGTCAATTTTAAAAAACTCTTGGGTACGATACATCTTGGATACGTCCGTACATATATATTAAAAAAATAAACTATATATATATATATATGTACATATACTCATTTTACTCATTTTTTAGTCCATAAAAAACTGAAATAGTAATACAAAACTTGAATCGATGTTCAAAACATTCAATACAATCATATATTACAGGCAAGGTTGGGTAGCCTAGAGATGATTAAAACAAACTATAACTTGAAAATTATAGAGGCTATTATGGATAGACATTTCATTTTTGTAATCATGAAGGAGTTGCTAATCAACAACATGAATATACATCCCAAATGTCAATGCAAAAAAGGTATAGATATTTGTTGAGATTGATGGACAACTGTGTGTCTTGTTCTTGCCCAAAATTCCATCGGCATACTCTTACAGATACCCTTAACATACATCGAGTCTCATCAACACCCAATTCCTCATTTCTGCAACTCTACTGCAGCATAGAAATTAGCAATTGATTTGTTACAAAACTCACCACCATTATTAGTACATATAAACGTATCTTGTTATTTGGATTCAACCTCTACAACAACCTTAATTTTTTAATGCTTAAAAAGACGTTTTTAGCATAGGATACCTGGCGGGTATGTCCAGGGTATGTCCCGGGTACGTCCAGACGTACCCGTGGCGTACCCTGGACATACCCCCACGTATCCTGGGCGAACCCGAACCTGTACCCTCACATATCCGTACCGGATACGTATTGGGCAGGGTTCGGGGGGGTCTGGGGCGAACCCTGGCATCATAGTTGCCAAGTAATAATAACTTTGATATTTACCATTTCTTCTTGTCCAACATCTTGGCAAGAAATTTAGCACTAGTCTTGCTAGTTGGAAATTAACTAACTCTCCTCAGGAATCTGGACCAATGACAAAACATACTCCTTTCTACTTTTCTTCCATTGTGAAATTCAAGTTTAACTAAAAGAGATTTACTGAACTGTTTTGAACAATGCGTTGTCATTGCTGGAATTTTTCTTACAAGAATGTCAAGGTTCATCCTAGTCTCCGTCATATTGAAGGCTAGAAACTTAAGTTTTTGGAGTCTGCCTTATCCCATGAAATCAAAATACCTAGGCAAAGCAGCAGCAGAATTGAATCTTGTTTGTCTCAGATGTAATACTGAAAAGTTGTCTTGTTGAAAAAGGAAATAGAACTTTGAGCTCAGAAGCTATTAGTAAGGGTCAGTATCAGGTCTTGTTTCTTGTATCTGTTTTTCAGCAGCTCAAAAAATGGTTGAAGTGGTTAGGTCTATAATTTTCATAAAATTATCAATATTTGTAATATAATTTCTTTTATCTTATACAAAAGCTAGAGGAAAAGTGTGCTTGAGCCTTGTACGTAGAAGGTGTTCAAAGTGTACGAAAAGTGTGCTTGAGCCTTGTACGTAGAAGGTGTTCAAAGTGTACGAAAAGTGAGATTCTAACCAATGGTGATGAAGAAAGTGCTATAGTAAATGCCGTGTTTTGAGAAACTGTTTGGAAAGCGATGCAGGTCGGTAAGAGGGGACCAAATGAATGGCAGACTTTCCCTGCAGACTAGAGTCACTGGCAAATATGGATACACTCATAAACACACTAATACAGACTTGAAACTCAAGCTCCCAGTCATTATTGCATTGATGGCTGAATTACAGAGATTACACACTCAAGATGCTATTTCGCTTTATTGAAAACAACATGAAGAAAATTACAACCAATGCACAGACGCTTAATGGAATTGGAAATAGTCACTACTCGGTTCTGGACTGAAGAATACCCCCTAACAAGCTCCCAGCTGAACTCTCTCTCTTCTGTTTTATTCTCCTTGCTTTGGCATTCTTCGTACTTGCTTTTAACTGAACACTTCTCTAGTTGACCCTTTCAGATCTTTCTGACATTCTTCGGGAATCTTTAGTGCCTCTTAACATTCCCATGCCTTTTGAAATCCCTTGAAAACTGACAATTTTATGTTCTTGTCCATTATTCTGCGTGCAAAAGTGTTGCGGGGGAAACTGTTACTTTTTGCAGTCCGGCAGTTAAAACTGCAGTGGCAGCTACATAACCGCCAATTAATGCAAATTTGATGGTTTCAAAACTGTTTCTTCTGAGGTGTTGGACCTCTAGGGATGCTCTTTGGCCTGTTTGATCATCTTTAACATGTGCAACATTGTCGACAAGAGAACATTTTGCGAACACCCATGCGTAAACCTCACTCTGTCTTTGGTTGATGCAAGATTGTTTGTGGACCCAGATGCTCTTGCATCATCCACATCAGGTAAATGAAATGAACTAGGGGCTTCTGCTCATGAACATCCCATAAGCTCTGCTATTGATCTTCCATGTTTGACAATTTCGGATGGACTCATACAAGTTGCGTCTTTAGCTGTTCTATTCTTCCACTTGATGAAATACTCCTTGTACTTGTTTCCTGTTGTCCTTTTGATGATTACAGAATCAACCGCCATTTCCATCTCAATGTCTTACCTTCTCAGGTAACTACTGCCTCCAATCCGAAATTGAAGAATCCAAACTTGCATTCTCATCACTTGTTTGTCCCTCATGGTGGTAAGGTTACAAATCCATTACATTGAATATTAAAGAAATATCAACCCCATCGAGGAATTCTATCTCATATGCATTTGCCACAAACTCCCCCAAAACCTTACATGGCCCAATTTTCTTCCTCTTTAGCTTGTCATATGTTTCTCTTGGGAGCTGTTCCTTTCTCAAATGAGCCAAAACTATGTCACTCACTTGAAATTCTTGTCATTCCTCTTAAGATCAGCATGATGCTTGTACTCATTGTACTCTTCTCCAATGTTTCCCACTTACAGATGTAATTGTAAAAATAGTCGAAGGGTCCATGGTAGATGGGATATAGGTTCTAGGATCTATGAAGACAACCTGTTAACTGTTAAAACTTTCATCTATGATTCTATGTGCATACCTATTAACTGTTAAAACAAAAGAGACACATATATCATCAAGGCAGAATGACTACCGATATATTAAGCTTAGATATGCAGGAGGGGCAAAGGCCCTCCTCACATGAATAATACAATACAAAGATGTGTACAATGGATCCACCTTTACCCATACCCCCTAACTTCTTATACAGATAAGTAATGAAGTTTAGGGTAGGAGGGATCTCTATCTTTTAGGGAATCTTCTCAAAGTAGTCAAACTTTATCTCCTGGATAACCAATAAAGATATTTTTATGTATAAGTAATTTATAAATAAATATGGATAATAATGTGCACATAATGTCTGCTTATCCATAAAGAGTACGCCTTATACTATACAAAAGTGTCCTAATATTCACTGACACCTTGTCTTAAGATGCTCTATAAAAAGGAGAGGACAAAGTAAGCTTCAAAGTACAAAGGTGTGCACCAACACCCTTGTAATAACAACTCAGAGAAAGTGAGGCAAAACCTGTGATATTGGTCTCAACAACTAGGCCATATTAGGTACCTATGTGAAATAAGTACAAACAACATAACTACATAAAATACTGACTAGAGGCAATGCATAATTGTACAACCCCACCACAAAGAAGTAATATAAACATGAACTCATGCACATGCATCCCTACATAACACCGAATTGGATGAGATAGAATAAGATGTCTCGCTCATAGAACAATTGTGAAGAATATGGTGACCATGCTAAACAAATGCATTGTAAGAGCTCCAGAAGAAAATGAGAGTGAAGGCCAACTCTGAACAATACCTGTAGTGATGGCACATGAACTAAAGTAAATGATCCAACTATATCAGATATTTGGAATGCACTGCATACATCTTTCGGTGCTAAAAGAGCCATGAAAGGACATCCCATAGAAAAGGCTTCCTAGTTGAAGCAAATACCGAAACATGATTGCATAACAATCAAGGCCATAAAAAAAGAATGATCATGAGATTTGCTCCAAAAGAGAACACAACTTATTATGAGTAGTTGACTATGTTGAAGATGATGCTAAAGCTTTCTCGTAAAACCAGAATTTACTCCATAAAATTTCAATATGATACGTGAGTGGATTGCAATGGGTCATAACTCAAATTCCATTGACTATATGTTAAAGAACACCAAACAATATGAAGGTCTTTATGGACAATATTCCATCTTGCCATAATACATGGGTGTTGAGCCGATATAACTGCCGAGTGAAGGAAATGGTGTTAAATACTAGGATATCCCTAAATCTATAGGATTCAAACAAAAAATAAAAGATTGCCGGCATGTCTGCAATCTTCCTTATTTAAATAATTGCATGGGGTCTATCCCAACTCTTGAAGGCCATAGACTTGATTTTTGTTAGGAGCCCTATAGTCAATCCCACAAGAAGGCATCATTGTTAAGAACATTGAAAATATAGATGAAGGGTTACTCTTGAGCACTACACAATATTTCTGATGAGATCAAGGCATGAGAGGAATATATCCGCTACACAAGGGGCCAAGTAAGTGCCCACCAAGTTGTTAAGAAACACAAATGGCTGATCCATCTTTAAGTGTGCTCAAGAACAAATTATCTTCAACGGGTTCCTAAAAATGCTGTAATGGGTATTTTATGTACATTTGAGGTATCACATAGTGATTAGCAAAGCCTTATTAAATGCAAAAATAAAATGCAATATTTAAACCTATTGTACCTGACATAAAATCAGAAATATGATAGCATCAATGCATTCTTCTTAGAAAAATACGCAATTGCAAAAAAATTTCACGCAGAAATTCTTCTGTATGTGATAGTTATTGCAGATTGAAGCATGAATGATCTTGGTGGCATTTGAAAAATTGTGAGTAATCATAATTTTAAGCCAAACATTGAAACACCAGATATACCACTGCAAATTTCGTGGAAAAATAGGCACGGTGAAAAAAATCACTAAAAAAGACCTCCTTATGACCAAGATTTGGCGAAGTCAAGGTACCAAAAACAAAGAAAAACTCTTAAGGGTTCATTTGCAAAAAATTGTCCAAAGCTGCAAAAAGGTGTCCAAACCTGTAATAAATTTGGTCTTGGAACTCCAAAATCAGAAGAATGGTTTTTTTCCATAAAATATTTATTGATGCTAAGGAAATATCTTATAATTTGCATGTTTCTATAGTTTGCTTACTTTTTAATTTTTATTTTCTATGTGTGTCAAAAAAATCCGAATCCCAAAAATACAAAAAAAAAGAAGCTAAGGCAAGCAAGAAAAACATGCAAACAAGCTTGCTTGGCCTTTTTTCAAACCTCAATCAATTGAGCATAGCAGTTCTATTTTTGACGAAATGAAAGTCAAAACTGATTTTCTTAGGTGTTTTAAACGCAATGAAATGAATGAAAACTCTGCAAGAAGATCTGAAAGTAGTGAAACTAACAATGGTCTCTTTGATGCAAATTTGACACAAAATCCACAAAATTGAAGAGGAGAGGATTTCCAAAGATGAAAAATCATCCTAGCAACGAAATGAAGATTAGAAGAAACTTTAATACCATGAAGATTAATGGCCACGTACATGGTAGATGGGATATAGGTTTCAGGATTTGTGAAGACAACCTCAAGACGTTCCCTACTATTGCATGTGCATCTTTGTTAATTATTAAAGTAATAAATAGGCACATATATAATAAAGGTAGAATGGCTACCAATATATTAAAATCTGATTTGTAGGACAGCCAAAGGCCCTCCTCACATGAAGAATACAATAAAAAGATGTGCACAAGGGATTTATCTTTACCCATACCCTCCAACTTCTTATATAGATAAGTAAAGAGGTTTAAGATTGAAAGGGATCTATATCTTTTCAGGAATTTTATCAAAATAGACAAACCTTATCTTGAGAATAACTAGTAAAGATATTGCTTTTTATAAATAACTTATAAATAAACTATAAATAAGTATGGATAATGATGTGCACTTAAGTTGCGCTTATCCACAAAGAATGCGTCTTAGACCATACAAAGGTATGTGTCCTAATATACCCTAACTCATTCATATACTATACAAAGTCTTCCGCTACAACATTTCTGCTACTTAGATCAGTCATGTCTCTCAACTCAGCTACACCCCTAGGGTTGTCACCATATAACTTTTGAAATGAACTCTTGTGTGTACTTCTATTGACTGAGTTTTAAGCAAACTCAGATTGTGTTAAAATCATATCCCATTCTCATGGCTTGTTCCGGATGAAGCATCTCAACAAGTTTTTGAGGCTTCTATTTACAACCTCCATTTGTCCATTCATTTGGAGATGGTAGTTTGAGCTGAAACTCAACCTTGTGGCCAACTTTCTCCTCAAAGTTCTCCAAAAATGCCCAACAAATTTCATATCTCTATCCGAAACAAGGTTCTTAGGAAAACCATGCAACCTTAGGACTTCCTTACAAAACAAAGTTTCAACATGGGTGGCATCATTAGCTTTTTTTGCAAGCTATAAAGTGTGCCATCTTTGACAAGCTATCAAAAATGTCGACAAGATCATTACTTTTTTGAGCTCTTCCTACCTCGGGAAAGAAAATCCATATTCACATCTTCCCATGGTCTTCTCAGTATTGGTGATGGCTGATATAATCATGTATTCTGACTTGACACCTTGTAATGTTGGTAGACTCTACAATTTTGCACAAACTTTGTCACATCTACACTCATCCTCGGCCCATAGTAGCTCTCACTTAGCTGCACCAATGTTTTATCAACCGCAAACTTACTGGATAATCCCCCACTATGCTTCTCCCTTACCAAATTTTCCCTCATTGAACCTTGAGCTATACACCACTACTGTCGGCTGGGCTCTTGCATACCCAAGCATCTCTAAACTCCAAATCCTCCTCATATCACTGTCATTTAGTCAAATCTAGTGACCTATATTCTCATCTTGTGCAACTGTTGTCACCCAGAAGTGCACCCTGATTAGAGAATGATGAGCACTCTCTCTTCTGTTGACAAAATTGGAACACCTCAAGGTTGTGGGAACCTATAACTGAGGTGAACCTCCAGAGTGGGCTGGTTCCCCTGTGAATCACCTCAAAAAGTAAAAAAAATGACAAGGAAAAGGGAGAAGGAATGAAAAAGGAGACGGAAAATGTAAATTGAGGTGATACACCAATGATTTGACACACACACGTACTACTGCATACAAAAAATATAGAGATCCACACACATGCACAACTCTAGGCTAATCTGCAAAATTAATTCAAAGGTTTAGGTAAGGGACAACAGTATAGGGAAGAAATTCCACAACAAAGCAATACAATACCCTGATAAACACGATGAATACTCAGAAAACCAGCGATATGAGAAGGCAAAAATGGAGTTTTTCTATTCAGAGATGCAAGTACAAGCTAGGATTGCCAGAGCAAAACAACTGGAAGAGTGTGTATGTCTTTTTCTTTACAAGAATAAAGTCTTTAAAGGCTGCTGCCCTCTGTTTCAGACCTCTGCTTTTGCATGCATGCAATAAATTATAATATATATAATAATTTTATTCATCTTCCTTGACCCTTGGAAGCATGCAATGCATTGGAATAATAAATAAATTATTCTATTACCCCTGCTGCGGCCAATTCTGGGTTCTGAGCATGCATAATGTTTTTAATAAAATTTGAAAATCCTTCCTTCAGCTGCTGTGATTTAAATCAGGCCCTGCAACTGTGTTATTTATTAGCATGCACCAACCTGCTATCTTTTGGAAAACCAGGTAAAGCATGCCCTTTCGATTTGCTTTGTTTAGGATCTTTTGCCTTTGCTTTTACCTTTTGTCCCTTATGCTTTTTCCTTTTGTCTTTTAGTGCCTTACCGTTTGTCTTTTTCTGCTTTGTACTTTTGCATGCTTTTACCTTTTCACTGCTACGTTGACTTTTGTGGGTCCTGCTGCTAGTGAAGAAAGGCATGCAACTGCCTGATAAAACAATTAAAAATAACCTCCTTTTGACTGTTGGAAATGGCGCCACCTTTCTAGGAATAAACCAGCATGCCATAAAACTTATTAAATTTACCTTTGAAAGTTCCTCAGTTTGGCGCAGATTTCTCTATGCAACATTCATTGTGGGCCACAGATTTATTTCTAACTGCTGCTCCTGATTTTCTATTTTAGCTGCTTCCATTGATTTAATAATAGAACAACTTTATCTCTTAATTTAGCATGTTTATTTAACTTATCCTTATTAAAATTAGCATCTATCTCATGCAAACCTTGGCTTTATTTTCATGTGCATGCAAGCACTCTATTTTGGGCACTTGCTATTTTTAGCATATGCTAAAAATAGTGATTTTTCCAATTCACCCAATTTTCATCTAGAACACTTTATTTTTGGCGAGTGCTAAAAATAGCAAAACGCTAAAAATAGATTTTTCTGCCAAAATAGCCAACTTCACCAAAAATACCTTTGTTTGATCTAACATGGAAAAATATGGTAACATTCTGGCGATCTCACGGGATTGTTTGCCTGCTAAACAAGAGATTAGTAGCCTTCTGCATCCATTGGGCTATGGAGTCACATATTCTGTTAACAACTTGCATCTTCTGTACAAAAGAACCAAATTACCTTCTCCAACGAAAAGAAAACATGTGCATGCAAGCACTTCTTGGAAAGGAAACTAACTAAGAAAATTGGAAAAACAATGTGCATGCAAGCACTTATTGAATTGAAATCCTACTCTAATGATGCTAAACCCTCAAAAGCAAGTTTTGAGGAAAATCCCATTAACCGGGATTGGTAGTTCTTCTCCATCCAAACGTGATAATTGAAAAGCATTGTGAGGCTTACACGCTGAAATAACATAAGGACCACTCCAAATAGCATCAAATTTGGTGTGATTACCCGGTTTTGCTTTGTTTGCATCCCACTTAAGTACAAGATCACCCTCTTGAAAAACCCTTGCAACTGCTTTCTTGTCAAAAGCCCTCTTTACCTGTGCTTGATGAGCTTCCATGGTGAGCATGGCTTCATGCCTTGATTCTTCTAACTGCATAAGATCTGCATATCTTACCTCCATAGGTCCTGATTCCATGAATTCCATCTGATGAATAAGATCTAAAGCAGGTAACTCAAGAGAAATTGGAAGTCTAGCTTCCTTACCATAAACCAACATGTAGGGAGAGTTACCAATAGACCTTTTTGGAGTAATTCTGTCAGCCCATAACGCTGATTTGATTTTAGTGTGCCATGACCTCTGATTCTCATCCAAAAGCCTTATGATAATCTTCAATAAATTCTTGTTCGTAGATTCTGCAAGACCATTACCTTGTGGGTAATAATTTGACGAAGTACTCAAATAAACACCATTCCGGACAGCCCACTCTGTAATTCTAGCACCAACAAAAGCAAGAGCATTATCTGAAATAATAGTAGCAGGAACTCCAAATCTAGTAACAATACCTTCATAGAAGTCAAGCACACTAGTCTCATTCGCCTCTTTTAACACAACTGCTTCTGTCCATCTTGTAAAATAATCAGTAGCTGTAAGAATCCACTTGTGTCCCAAACTTGATGGTGGATTGATCATACCAATGAAGTCCAAACCCCACTGCATAAAAGGCTGATCTACTGAAATAGGATGAAGAGGAAGGGCTGCAAGCTTTTCCTTACCCACGAAGAAAGCACACTTCTGACATCTTTTGACCCATGCATAACAATCTTTGAAAATACTTGGCCAATAATAACCTGCTTTCATGATTTTGAGAGCAGTAGTCCTTGAGGAAAAGTGACCACCTGATAAACCTTCATGAAATTCTTGCAACAATCTATCAACTTGTGTAGGCTCTACCCATCTGAGAAGAACAGCATTAATATCCCTCTTAAATAAAATCCCATCAATGATTGCATAATGAATAGCTTGTAACCGAAAATACCTCCTTTTAGTTTTATCCAAACCTTGGGGTATAATACCCGCATGCAAGTACTGAAACATGTCATGAGTCCAACTCACAGAAGAGGGTATTTCAGCTGTATGTGGCTGATTTATTAGTGCAAAACCAGCAGCTTTCTTTTCTTCCAGATCTGAAACCAGATGCTCACATAACCCCTTTCCACGTATCAACTTTGTCACTTTGAAGTCCACGTCATATTCCATGACTTTGGTGATCCAACCAGCCCTCTTTTCGTTCAGATCCTTGCTTAACAAAAATTCTTTCACACTTGGGTGAGTAACCAAAACATGTATTCTATTATTAGAGAGCATATATCTGAAGTTTTTCAACCCTCTAATAACAGAAAGAACTTGCTTTTCTACGAAAGTATACCTCACCTCATAGTCATGTAATCCTTTGCTAAAGAAAGCAATAGGTTGTTCCAAATCATCCTGATTTAACTGAATTAAGATAGCGGAAATAGTTTCAACTCCTGCAAATGCATACAATATGAAATCCTTTGAGAAATCTGGATTTGCAAGTGTTGGAGCTTGAGCAATAGCCTCTTTAATGGCCTCAAAACTGATTTTCCCTTCTTCTGTCCATCTGAAACCCATATTCTTCTTCAACATAGTAGTTAGAGGCTTTGACATATTAGCAAAATCAGCGATAAACCTTCTTACAAAATTGATTTTACCCAGAAAGCTTTGAAGTGCTTTCTTGTGTTGAGGCAGGGACAGCTAAAATCGAGCTTACTCTTTCCGGATCTATGGTCAAACCTTCATTTGAGACCATGTGGCCCAAAAGTTTACCCTCATGCACTGAAAATATGCACTTCTTTGGGTTTAGTGAAACCCCATACTGTCTGCACCTTTCAAAAACTTGCCTCAGATGGCCCAAATGATCATTAGCACACTTAGAAAATACACTAATGTCATCTAGATAAATCAAAACATTGACATTGATCAAACCTTGGAAAGCCATGTCCATGGCTCTCTGAAAAGTGGCTCCAACATTAGATAACCCAAAAGGCATTCTTTTGTAAGCATATGTTCCCCACTTAGTAGTGAAGGTTGTCTTGTATCTATCCTCCTCTTTCACCAAGATTTGGTTGTAACCACTGTAGCCATCTAGAAGAGAGAACCTTTCTGCACCTGATACAGTTCTTAGAATTTGATCCATGGATGGTAAAGGATAATGATCCTTTAGTGAAGCCCTGTTAAGATCCCTGAAATCAACACACAACCTTATTTCTCCATTCTTCTTCCTCACAGGTACAAGATTTGCAACCCATGAGGAATGCTTAATAGGAAAAATGATACAAGACTCAATAAGCTTTGTTAGTTCATTCTTCATCAAAATTTCAATCTTAGGATTAACAGGTCTTTGCTTTTGCCTTACTGGTTTGGAGTTAGGCTCTAGCTCAATGGTATGTTGAGCTAATTTTGGATCAAACCCTTTCAGATCCTCATACTTCCAAGCAAAAACATCAATGAATTCATTGCATAACTTAACAAAAACTTGCTTTTCTTTTAAATCACACAATTTACCATGCTTTAAAAACTTCCCTTCGCTGATTTCTATGTCTCCATAGTTTTCTTGCTTGGTAGACATCCTGATTTTGTCTCCCTTCAGCTGATCATCACTGTTAAAAATACTCTCAAGGGTTACCAATCCTTGGGGTAGCCTGTTTGTCTTTAATTGCAAGATCTGATCACCATACTGCTGCTGCAATTTAGACTGATTTTTTAATGAAAACTCGGCCTCTTCCTGAATAAAACGTACAATCTGCTCATCATTCTCAAACACTTGCCAATTAGCATCATTATCAGGAATTGAAGGTCTTACTACCACCTTAATATGCTGCTGATTATTCTTTCTTTTCATCTCATTAGGAATGTCAAAATCAGCCCCTATAGCTGCCAATCTATCAGCTTGTTTATTCTCAGATCTAGGAATTGACTGAATATTGAAAGCATCAAAATCTTCTACAAAATCCCATACTCTATGCTTATATGACTTCATTGAAGGATTCTTTGTAATGTTTAGATTTCTCACCTGATTTACAACCAACTCACTGTCTCCAAATACCTTTAGATACTTAATTCTCTTCTTCTTAGCCCACTGTAAACCATGGATTAGTGCTTCATACTCAGCTGCATTGCATGAACAACTAAATTGAAAACGAATAGAAGAGAAATACTTTTGACCTTCTGGTGAAACCAAAACATTACCTCCACCTGATCCATTCTTGCTTCTAGAGCCATCAAAGTACAAACTCCATAATCCTGCATCAACTTCATCATCTTTGACTAACAATGGTAAAAAAACATCTTTCTGATGCATGCAATAAACTCCTAAACCAGCGTCTCTGATATATGTTTCTTCTGCATGCTTATAAGGATCAAAGCCATGATGATCAGTTCCCCACTCATCCAATTGTAGATCTGGCAAACTCTCGTAGTGGGGATCTGAATCCTGATCATCTGGATGATCTGTTTGATCAAAAACAATACAATTCACATTGCATGCACTAGGTACAAAAGGCTCAATATGAAATTTAGCAAGAGGCTCAGAATTGATTGTTACCTTTGTACCATATCTTGTTCTAAAAAACAAATAAGACCAATCTGATGATAAATAACCTCCAATCTTAGCAGTAAAATCTCTAGATAAACACAAAGCAAAGTATGGAGGCAAATCTACAACCACAATATCCTGAAAGATTGGAAGACTTGGACATGCATGCAAGCCCAACTTCTGATCTCTGATAATACCAACTGTTTTGGTGGTTGTGCCATCTAACAGCAATACCCCTTCGGCATGCGGCTCATATTTGAGTCTCAGCTTATCTGCAATCTGCTTAGGCATAACTGTACTGCTAGCACCACTGTCAACCATGCAATTATGAACCAAATATTCATCAATAATCAAAGAAAGGTAAAAAGGAGGGGGTTTACCAATTCTTTTAACCTGAAAATCAGCCTTGGAAGGCTGATCCGTATTGGCAAGCACTGCATTAGATCTATCAGAAAGATCCTCTGAAAGTGATAACTTAGACAACTCATCTTGTAACATGCCCTTTTGACCCGGAATAGTCAACGTATCCCACATGGATATGTTTACGTGAGCCTTCTTCATCTGATCTACAATATTGAGAGAAGGGCTGCCCCCTTTTGCTTGTCCTTTTTGCACACTTTCAGCCTCTTTCTCTTGAACTTTTTGTGTTTCTAAGCTGCCCTTATGAATCTGATTTTTTTGTACTTTTTCCACATTAGGGGCAGCAGTAAACTTGTTAGCATTATTAGAAAATAAAGGAGATGAACCATGCAAACTATTTACCTCCTTGGGCTCTTCTACTGCCCTTCTTTTATACACCCTTGTATGTTGATCCTCTTGTTGCCAATTTACTAGATTTGCCTCTGGTGACTTTGGTACTGTAGTAGAATCCTCTTGAGGAGGAGCCTCAACTGCCATAAGTTGTGGCATTATACTACGTGCCATCAAAACTTGATGTAACATTCCATCAGCACAAGAAGAAGGATCATGCGAATGATTGCATGGAGCACACCAAAAGGGTTCCTGAATAAGATTAGTCTGTATTGGAACAAGAGCCATAGATGTAGAAGAAGTATTAGGATCAACTTTAATGGCTGGAAGTCTGCTTGTAGGATATGCTGGATAGGAAGGTCTAGCAGACTGAAAAGGAGCCTGATATGGCCTCTGAGGCTGAGCAAGCTGTCTCTCAATAGATACAAACTTATTCCCAAAAGCTTGCAAGATCCCTTTTATTTCACTCCACTCTGAAAGCTGATTTGGATTAGCAACTATTGGGCTAGCTACTGTTGGAATTGAGGGTGTATTTGAAGTTGGTGGCTGAATAGTTGGAAATATAGGCATAGGAGGCCTAGGTGCGAGTTTTCCAGCCTGTATGAGGTTATTTTCAGCTCTAATAGCTAGATCAAAAGCACCAGGAATTGAATCACCCCCCATGGATTGAACTAGGACAGTGATATCACTGTTCAAAGATCTCAAATAATACAAGAAAGCATGCTCTGCTGAAGGCTTGATGGTACGGGAATTCTTTCCCAAGTTCTTTGGAATCTCAAATTAAAATCAGACATAAATCCTGAGGGGCTCTTTTGATTGTGCTCAATTGCTCAATCAAGGAAAGATGGTCAGATTTATCCTCAAATTGGTTACAAAAGGCTTTCCCTAATTCATCCCAAGTACTGATAGAATTGACAGCCAGATTTCGGTACCATTGCAAGGCTTTATCTTTGAAAGAAGCTGCAAGAAGTCTCATAGCTACATTTGCTTGGGTAATATTATAGATAGAGCAAAGATTTGCAACATCTCTGATGTGCTCTATGGGAGTGGTCTGAGTTAAACCAGTGAAGAATGGTAAACTCTTTAGTGCAGAAGCAGGGATATCATTGTATACGGTAAGATTCAAAGGACTGCCATCATTAAAGGTCACAAAAGCTTCATTTCTAGGAACAACCATTAGGAAATCTAGGATGAAAAACTTCTGGGGTATTAGGCAATGACTTTGGCTTATCAGATCTGTAACAATATGGATTAGATCTATGAAATCTGCTTCTTCTGCAAGAATATAAAGGTAATTGAATAAATTCAAAAGCTATACCTTTAGCTTTTGACCTGGTGGTCACCTTTGGCATTAGCTTTTACTAGTCTGCAAAAAGTATGTCTGTAGAAACCCTCGGAGTCGCCAGATGCTGAACCAACATCAATTCTTTGAATAATTTGTCCCACCGGGCGTGCCAAAAACTGTTGTCACCCAGAAGTGCACCCTGATTAGAGAATGATGAGCACTCTCTCTTCTGTTGACAAAATTGGAACACCTCAAGGTTGTGGGAACCTATAACTGAGGTGAACCTCCAGAGTGGGCTGGTTCCCTTGTGAATCACCTGAAAAACTAAAAAAATTGACAAGGAAAAGGGAGAAGGAATACGGAAAATGTAAATTGAGGTGATACACCAATGATTTGACACACACACGTACTACTGCATACAGAAAATATAGAGATCCACACACATGCACAACTCTAGGCTAATCTGCAAAATTAATTCAAAGGTTTAGGTAAGGGACAATAGTATAGGGAAGAAATTCCACAACAAAGCAATACAATACCCTGATAAACACGATGAATACTCAGAAAACCAGCGATATGAGAAGGCAAAAATGGAGCTTTTCTATTCAGAGATGCAAGTACAAGCTAGGATTGCAATCGCAAAACAACCGGAAGAAGTGTGTATGTCTTTTTCTTTACAAGAGTAAAACCTGTAAAGGCTGCTGCCCTCTGTTTCAGACCTCTGCTGTATGCAAAAATAAATAAATAAATAAATAAATATATATATATATATATATATATATATATCTTCCTTGACCCTTTGGAAGCATGCAATGCATTAGAATAATAAAATACATTATTCTTTACCCCTGCTGCGATACTTCAGAGCATGTATAATGTTTTTAAAAACATGAAAATGAATTCCTTCAGCTGCTGCGATTTAAATCAGACCCTGCTGGGTCTTGGTTAGCATGCAACTGCTGATGGAAAATAGGTAAAGATCCCCTTTTGACTGCTACGTGGGAGGACTTGCTGCCTTTACTTTTACCTTTTGTCCCTTATGCTTTTTCCTTTTGTCTTTTAGTGCCTTACCGTTTGTCTTTTTCTGCCTTTTACTAAGGCTGCTTTTACCTTTTCATGCTACGTAGACTTTTGTGGGTCTGCTGCTAGGAAGAAAGGCATGCAACTGCCTGATAAACAATTAAAAATACCCCTTTTGACTGCTGGAAATGGCGCAATCTTTCTAGATAAACCAGCATGCCATAAATTTATTAAATTTACCTTTGAAACCCTCAGCCTTTGGCGCAATTTCTCATGCTCATTGTGGGCCACAGATTTATTTCTAACTGCTGCTCCTGATTTTCGATTTTCAGCTGCTTCCATTGATTTAATAATAGAACAACTTTATCTCTTAATTTAGCATGGATGAAGCAAACTTATCCGTTGTTAAAATTAGCATCTTCTCATGCAAACCTTGGCGCTATTTTCATGTGCATGCAACACTCTAATTCGGGCACTCGCTATTTTTAGCATATGCTTAAAATAGCATTTTCCAGTTACCCCGGCTGTTAATGAGCTGCAATGTTTGTTGTTTTGTGTACAAAACAAATGCCTTTGGTACCAAATAATGCCACCACTTCTTAAGTTCTTGAACAATTGCATAAACTCTTGATCATAAACTGAATATTTTTTTTAGTTTCAATTTCTTGCTGTAATAAGCAACGAGCTTACCTTTTTGACTCAAAACAACACCTACTGTGGTCCAACTAGCTTCACAATCAAATTGGAATACCTAGTTGGAGTCGAGCAATGATTCAAAACAACACCTTTTGTGGTCCAACTAGCTTCACAATCAAATTGGAATACCTAATTGAAGTCGAGCAATGCTAGCACTAGCAGTTCTGTAATTGTCTTCTTAAAAATGTGAAAGCTATACTCTGCTGCAACTGTCCATTCTAACTCTTTTTAGTCACCGTTCATTGTATTTGTGATTGGTGCAAATATTCCGTTAAGTTCCTAATGAACTTCCTATAAAAACTATCTAACCCAAGAAAGCTTCTTGGTTCAAGCATGCTGTAATGTCCCCATTCCTATGCCTGAGGCCTAGAGGCTTATTTCTGTCTTCGCTTTTGTCATACCCAAGGGGCTGAAGACATGGAAGTTATTGGGTATGAGTTATTTTATTACCACCTTCACTTTATGTTATATTTGGTCGATGACTTAAGTGATGGGTGAATATATGGTACTTTATATTCCATTTCTTCTTTGGGACAACTGAAGTGTACTTTTTAGTATGTGCACAATAAAGTCACTTAAAGTTATATGTATGTTTATGAGAAAAGTTCCAAAGGGGTGTGGTTAGGGTTTTTTGGACGAAAAAAGTTATAAATATACCTTTGGGGTTTTTTGAAGAATTCATTCATGCATTCACTCATACAACTTCTGTTGGTTGCACTCTTTGCTTTTGGAAGTAAGATTCTATAGGAACCCTAGCTTCGGTCGTGAGAGATCCACTCTGTAAGATCCCCAAATGGGTCTCTCTTGTTCCCCAACAATTTTAGATCAATTAAAAACACCAAAGGCTGATTTATGATTATTATGGCAAAAATCAGATTTTTCAACAGCTGGAAAATAATTTATATTTGAAACCCTAACTGCTGCAATCTTCAAGATAACATAACTTTTTCTACACAACTCCGATCTAGGCAAATGACATATGCCCGAACTTGGAAAAATACAAGGAACAAGATGATGTAAACCCCAAGAAAACTACAAGGAAAATACAAGGAAAATACTCAACAATGGCTCTTACTTTTTAAGGATCTATCCTCAATCCATTATGTGAAATCTCAAACCCCAAGAAAACCAATTCTTCCCTCATAAGACATGCACTTTTTAAAAGTTGCCCAACAACTTCACTTTCTTCAACCTTTGCAATACAAGTCTCAAATGCATTAAGTGTTTCTGTTTTGTTCTAAAAATGAAGATATCATCCAAATACAAAATAAAAAACATACCAAGAAATGATTCCAGCACTTTGTTCACGAGCCTCGTGAATGTGCTTGGTGCATTTGTCAATCGGAATGGCATGACTAGCCACTTATACAACCCATCCTCCATCTTGAATGTGATTTTCCACCCATCACCTCCTTAAATTTGGATTTGATGATACTCGCTCTTCAAGTCAATCTTCGTGAAGTACCTAGCTCCATTCAAGCAATCCATCAAGTCATCTATCCATGGCAATGGAAATTTGAATTTGATTTTAATTTTCTCGGTGGCACTCGAATCCACACACATGCACCATTCTCTATCCTCCTTTGGTGCTAGTACGCCTGGACTTAAAGATTTCTCATATCAAACAATTCCCTAATAGCTCTAGTACTTGCCAATTCACCTCCTCGTTCTCCATAGGTGTCAACCTTTATACTGCGTTGTTCGTTAAGCTAGATCTGAGTATAATATCCATGTGATGGCTATTGCCCTCATAGGTAACAATCCATCCAACAAGTCCTTGAAGATAATTTCATCATATTCTCCCAAGTGTAGGCCATCACATTAATGTTGTCATGGTTATCAGGTTAATTACATCTTTTAATAGCCAAGGTATTATGTGGTTAGTGATTGTATCGTTTAGGTATTTTTGCAATGGCTCTCGTTATTATGTTTGGTTGGTGAGGCTGTATTAATTGACAACCTATTAAGTTTCTTTGGTCATATAAATAGAATGATGTATGTCGGGGAAAGATCTCTAAGTACCAGGTCCTGCCTATGCCAAGCAACTTGTATTGAACACTTCTTATGAATGAAACATTGGCTATTATCATATTTTGCCATAATGTGGTATAGTAGCGTGTGATTGATATTTTTGGTAGTGTAGTTTCCAACTTTTTGTGGAAATATTTTGGCATCATTACCTTTAAAGAACATTGGGTCAAGTTTAAAGTCGGTCTAAAGTGAACATCGATTGCCAATACTTATTGTTGGTGGGGCACTACATTGTACTATTAGATCTTTGTGCCAAGTGCATCCTTGAAAAATGAAAAAAGAAATTACAGCGGTACAAAGAGTTCAAGAAGAGAAGGATTGATGTCGTGCGAGAAATAATTGACCAACCTTGAACAAATGTGGGAGAAGAAGACAAACCAGTCAAGGAGGGGATCAATGAGTTATACGGTTTACTCATTTGGTGGAGCAACAATAAAGACTAAAAAAGTTGGGACAGGCAGCCAACTCTAGAAATCAATTAAGTGAAGTACAAGCCAAAGTGAATGCCAAGTCTGAAGCGTAAGTAGAGTTTAGAGGCGGAGATGGAGCCAAAACGAAGAAAGGGTTTAGATGTAGTTCATGGACCATATGCCATCGTGAGTAAGGAATGGGTAGAAATTTACCTAGGGTCAGAAGATATTGGAAGAGTATCAAGTGAAGAGGCTGAGGCAGCTCCAATGACAAGTTGGTGGAGTAACACTAAAAGGGGACTTGACAGTAAGCGAGATAAGGTATAGAGATGTGTCAAGCATAGGGACGTGTTTGTGTCGAGAGAGCAAAGGAACATCCAATGCAGACTTTCTTAAGGGGAAGAATCGTATCCAAAGAGCCACATCCAAGGCACCTTGTGATTAGAGCCATGGTTTCCCCATCTACTATGTCTCTAGAAAACAATTTTTCCAAGGTTCATTGGTGACGGAACAAAGAATCTCATACGACATTGCATGGACATGTATTACAATATGGACTCTCAATGGGCATAGATGAACATATTTGGTTGCAATGCTTTCTAGCCGTAGTTTGAGGAGCGGCCTTTGATTGGTACACTGATGCACTAAACACAAATAAGGTTACTCAAGAGAAATTAAGAAAAGCATTTGGGATTGAACTTAAGTTTCTCAGAGATGAGAATGGGATTGTTGTGGAAATCTATAATAGTTGGTAGGGTAAACCTGAGAATATTCAAGCCTATAATAGAAGACCCAAAGAACAAATTGAAAAACTCTTGCCGATGGCTCGAAGAAGTGACGATTTATTGGAGGATTGGTAGCCTCATTGAAGAGGAAGATGAAGGCGCCCCCACCCTCATTTTACAAAGATGCATACAACCAAGCCATGGACATTGAAAGCGAGAATGAGACATCCTCACGCTCTAGAAGAAGTGAAGAAGATGGCCCTGATTACAATGATGATAGTGAACCTGGGTCCGGGTGAGCTTTAAAGAAAGAGATATTTCAAACGATGGAGGAATTCAAGGAAGGCATCAAGAATGAGGGCAAGGATATGCAGTATATTGACTGCAAGGTAGAAGGTCACACTAAGGTGAATTGCCGAAATAAAATGTTCTTTAAGATTTGTTAAGTTCTAGGGCATGTAATCAAGAACTGTCCATATAATTTTCAAAATAACATTGTCCAAGTACAATTCACACAAAGAGAGTGATTTACACTGACCATCATGCCGCTAAAAAATTATCAATGTCACAATCATAGTGGTGGTTGGAGTCGGATTCAATAGGACTCCCAAGGTCGGCCAATTGTACAATGAAGGGAGTGCAACGAGTGGGGCCATGTTGCAAGAGATTGCCCCAATTGAAATAACATTGGACTTGTTGTAGACAGTATGGGCCCAAGAACCATAAGGATGGAAATTGTAAAAAGCAAGCCAATGTCAATATGATTGACACAAACAAGGTTAAAGAAGTGATGGAATTTACTAGAACACAAGTGAAGAAAGCTATCTATCGTGACCCACATATGGAGAAGGAAAGCTTGGTTGAAGCAACAGTGGAAGCCAAGAGAGAAATGGTTGAACAACAATGTCAGTCACATGAACATACATGTACAATGAGGAGAAGACTTGAGTTCGACAAAGCTATTGCAAGACAAGTCTTGTAGAGCACTATACTTGCAAAGGCAACTGGCTTATTGCAAAGCATTCCAAAACTTAAGAATTTATCATTTCTATAGTCCAAGCCATTGGCTCAGGCATGGAACATACAATGGTGCACCTAATGTTAAATAGTATAGCATCGGATGACAGGGATAGAAAAAAGGAGATGAATGAACCCATAGCCAAGCCCCCTTTGTTAGGTGATCAAGTGATTGATCCTATCTTCCTGATGGTGAATCTAGGCCAACAACCAACGATAGTGGATATGGAAATTCTAGTCTGGAATTTGAAAAACACTATTATTGACAATGATTCTAGCATGGGTGTTCTTCTAGAGGATATACTTAGAAGAGTCTTGTGAGGCCAAATATATGGCCGCTGACATTCCAAATGGCAGGAACACATCAACATGGCATTAAGGTACTAAGTGTACTAATGGGACAAAAATTTATTGGTGTCAGTGTGCGAATTGTTGAATTTTGTAATCATCTCATTAAAAATGGGCTATGATGCACTATTGGGTTGGGGCTGGCTGATAGCAGCCAAAGCCGACCATAATTGGAAAACGAATTTGATCTTCATTGTAAATAAAGGATGAAAACATATCATAGATTTGAAGAATCAAGTAGTTAGTGAGGAAACAACCTCATTAGACTAATCGGATTCAGAGTGAGAAGAGGAATGCTCAGTGGATGGGAACTGAGGTACGATGGAGTTGACCAATGATGGGGCCTTAGAGTTATTATCATGCCCTAAAGATGAGATGAAATCCCTCAATGGTTTGTACCATTAGTAGATGGAAGACTATGAAGTATTCCAACCTAATGGCAATAGATTTGAGATTATAGAGGTTGACAAAGGCCAAGGCTTGCAACAAGATGGTTAGAAGCAAATGTTTGTGATGCCAAATCCTACCAAATTGTTAGCTTAGCAATTGTAGTTCAAGGAACACAATATCAGGGGTGCAGAGTTTGTTGACATGAAGACCAAAGAGCCAACCTCAATGAATGTGAATCTGGGTTCTAACCACAAAATTTTAATATAAGGTGAAATATAGTCTAGTTTTGAAGTACGGTCGGATATAGTAGACCAAGATAAACAGAGACTCATGGCGCATTGGTAGATTGGGGCTATGTTGAGGCGGAGGAAGTATTATTGAGACCTTCCAACATGAGTTTTAAATTGAGGCTACTTGTTTTTAAAAGATGAGAGAATGGTACAGGCATTAATAGGATAAAAGAAAAACACACAAATGGAGGACTCACCAACAAAGAGAAATACACGGGTGAAGGACTTACCAAAAAGGAAATAGGAGCAAGAAAAACTAAAAAAGAAGCCACATTAAGTAAGAAGAAGATATTGTGTGATCACAAAAAGGGAAAGCTATGTTAGAACCGAATGACCATGACAAGGAAATTGAAGCTTTAAAGCTGTACAACCAAGAGAGTGTGAAACCGAACTTCAAAACATAAGATCATACAGCCAAGGGAGCAAAGCAAAACTTTGAAACATAAGGTTGTAGGAGCAAGGGAACAAAGCAAAGCTTCAAAATATAAGGTTGTAGGAGCAAGGCAGCAAACAAAGCTTTGAAATGTAACACTATATGACTAAGAGAGTAAAGTGAATCTTTGTAACATAACATTGTACAATCGAAGGGATGAAGCGAAGCTTCGAAACATAAGGTCGTATGACCAAGGTAGTGAAGTGAAGCTTCAAAATGTAACACTATGAATATGGGAGTGAAGCGAAGCTTTGAAACATAACACCATCGCATATCCAAGGGAACAAAGAAAAGCTTCAAAATGACTTGTACGACCTACTGCATTGTACGACTTTATGCCTTACATGACCCACTGTCCTGTATGACCCAGTACACTGTACAACACACACTGTACGACACATTGCATTATACCATTTGCTGCCCTGTAAGACTTGCTACCCAACCATGTCTTCTTTGTTTTGTTTGTGAAGAGTGTAAATTATGCAACATGCTCAACACATCCACCGGCTCCAACAACATCAAGCAAAAACAATCTCTACATCAATAACTTCACCCAGAACGTCGTTTGTCTTCTCTCTTCGTTCTAATTTTTATCCTGTTGTCTATGAGTTGTGTTGGAAGGGACTCCGATTTGTTTAAAGGGAGGGATAATGTAGACTGTCACATTAGTATTGTCATGGTCATCAGCCTAATCACATCTTTTAGTAGCCTACATATCATGTGTTTAATGATCGTGTTGTCAGCCTTAGATGTTTTTGCAACAACTCTCATTAGTATGTTTGGTTGTTGACAGTTGTGTTAACAGACAACCCATTGGGTCTTCTTGTCCTATAAATATAACGATGTATGTTGGGGGGAGGGCACTGTCAGGTCCCATCTGTACTGAACAACAACTAACTCTTCATTTCATGTGGAATTTCATTGACTTTACTCACTGTCCCAACTTGCATGGGTTTGGGAACGAAAGAAAAGCGCCTTCTCCTTCTTCAGCTATCTCAAAAACTGTTTTCTGGAAATCACCAACACTTGAGTATTTATTTCCACTTCTTCTACCTTATCCTTCAATGGGTTCAATGCATAATTCATAGTACATGCCCATGAGTCCTCTACCTCTTCCTCTACCAAGGTATCCTCTTCCTCTTGAAGGATATTCTTTTTCCTTAGGTGCATAATTGCTGTTGTGAGAAGTACTTGCTTCTCCTTCATGAACATGCTGTCCTCTTTTGGTGTTTGATTGACCTATTCCTCTTGCAAACCTTCCTCTACCTCTTGCTGTATTTTTTTTTCTCCTAAAAAACTTATCTTTTGCCTTTAAAGCATATTTATATGCTTCCTATCTTGTAAGGAAATGTGAAGACCATTCACATAACTTGAGATCTTCTCTTCATCATCTTCAACGTGACTAGGCCAAATTGTGAGTTTGTATACCTCTTTTATGTGATCCTTTACACTCATATCCTTGTCTCAAGTTCTGCAATTTCTTGAACTCACTCAACTGATAAGCAGAGGGCAAGAACTTACCCGTCAATTTTACTACCACCGTATCCCAAGACTTGATTCTGTCTTTGTTTCTTGTAACTCTTTTCATCTGCAGACAATCCCACCAAAAGGATGGATGCCCCTTCAACACACTGTAAGCAAACTTTACTCTATTGGGATCCTCCATGTACTCATAGTCAAAATATTTTTCCAGCTTAGTGATCCAATCAATGAGATCTTTAGGGCATAGATTTCTTGAGTAACTAGGGGTGTACAACCTCAGCTTGCCTCTCATCTTGGAAATGGCCTTCAAGAACCGATCATCTAGTTTATCTACCAGTTCTTCAAGCTGAACCTAATATTCCTCTCGTCATCTCTCCCAAAGCTGCAACTCTTGGTGCTCTTCCTTCTTTTACAAGGGAAACTCCTCTGAGTACCATTTCATCTTCTCACAGTTCTCTACAATTGCTGGAATTCTCTTACACCTGCATCAAACACACTAGAGTCTTACAAACTCACCCAAACAAGACACAACCTTGGTTTGATACCAAATGATGCATGTCAGGTAAGAGGGAACCAAATGAACGATTCATTTGCACACATGGACACACTCTTAGACTCATCAACATGGATGTGGAACTCAAACATTCGGTCTTTATTGCATTGATGGCTGAATTACGAAGATTACATACTGAAGACACTGCTTTGCTTTTTAAAAATCAACATGAAGAAGATTATAAACAGTACACAATCTTTCAATGGACTTGGAAACAGTCACTACCCGGTTTTGGACTGAACATTACCCTCTAGCAAGCTCCCAGTTGAACTCTCACTTTTTTCTCCTTGCTTGCTTCTACCTCCTTCCAACTTGCTTGCAACTGAACATATCTGTAACCAACCCTTTCGGATCGTTTTGACATTCTCTGGCAATCTTCAATGCCCCTTCACATTCTCAAGCCTCTTGGAATTGCTTGAAAACTGACAATTTTCTATTTTTGTCTGTTATCCTGCATGCAAAAATGCGATGGACAAAACTGCTGCTTTTGTAATTGGTTGGTTTGACCATCTACATGAAAATGATCAGTTTGATACCGGTGGATGACTGAAACCTTCTTTTGAAGTGCTGGACCTCTGGGGATGCTCTATGATCTGTTTGATCATCTTCAACATGTGCAACATTGTGGCAACATGAAAAGTTGTGAACACCCATGCACAAATCATACTTTGTTTTTGGTTGATACAAAGATTGTTTGTGGAATCAAATGCTCTTGCATCAGAAAGTTTGTGGATGATCAGGGTTGGGGAGGGAGTGTGGGTTGGATGGGTAGATAGTAGTAAATTTCACAATACACTATAACAATGAATATGCAATAAATGTCACAGAGTGATAATAGTAAAGTGACGTTCTTGAAAGTGATTCTTTTGTTAAATGTTAATTCATGTAATTTATGTTTTGAGAAATGTAATATGCTTTTTAAATTAAAGGTCAACACATAATATAAGAAAGGTATTACAAAAAGCCAAGTCCCTAAGACACAAAAACAGAGGGCTGGTGATATTCACGGTCAGATAAATGAGTATTTAATGACTCAAACAACATCATTACAACTTCATACAAGGCACTGCCATGGAATATTTACATACCATAGAAAAGAAGCAGCAAAGACTAAACCCTTACAATCTATACAATTAGAGAAACTTTTGGATAAAACTGTGTATGCTTATCAAAAACAGCACACACAGTTGTATCCAGAATTTTCTCTCTAATTATTATGGACCGTGAAAACACTATACCTCTCATAAACTTATTGAATCAAAGAAAAGTATACTACCAAATACATACCCTTCCTGCTAACTTTAGAAAACAACATCCTGGCTGTAGACGCTTTGCAAATTAAGCAAAACACGCAACATTTTTTGCAGGCATGATGAACCAAGTCCTGTAGATGATTTTATCTTCTAATGGACTGTCAAAATTCTGAGATTAGTTTATAACAAAAATATGTAGAACTGGTTGTTGATTAATGTGGATTTCTTTCAAGAACCTAGTCACCATCTCTGTTATTTATTTGCTGCAGTCAAGCTGAGTTTTTGCATGGTCTTATACACCATTCTAGGGACTGATTTGAGTCAATAAATTCTGCATATTAGTTTGGAGAGAACAGGTTATAAATTATTGCTTGTATGGTGGGAGTTTCATATAAAAACTCAGTTGCATTGTCCCTCTAATAATCAGATCTGCAATGTTAAATCCTGGGATATCTTTATTAATTTTGTACTTTGGTGTTGGGATTGCCTAAAATCCACCTAAGGCAAGAATTGTCCCATTGGGGACATTACAAGCAGGCTGGATGAACATTTCATCTGGGTAGGATAAACCCTCTTGTTGGGTACACAAGGGAAAGTATTGGGCTTTTATTGTTCCCAGGTGAGGGGAGATTGAGCGATCGACCCATTCTGTGTTTCAAGGACTTTGAGAATTCCTCAGGTTGGAGAAATGTGGCCATTGCATCAGTAAAAACTAGGGGTGACAAACTGTGGTGAAACCCTGGGGAGATCCCCTGGTTGTCAGGCTATTAACCCAAATGAATATGCATGAAATGGGTGCACATGTTTGATCCTTGAGCTTCACTAGCTCAAAATCAAAATCATGAAGGCTTTGTTTTTGAGGAATGTCATAAGAACTCATACTCAAGCTAGTATTTCTTTTCCTGCAAGAGGACTGCTGTTGTTTGGCTGCATCTTACCTTCCTCCATTGGCTCATGAGGAAACAGGTTTTGAGGATTTGCCTTGGATGAGGCCTGTAGATAGTAACCTCACACTTAGCATGCTGAGGAGTATTTGCTGTGAAACATTCTCTTGCCATGGCTGGTGTAATGTCCCTTTCTAGGGCTGAACTGAGAAATAAAGTAATAATACCAATCCCACTTGAGGGTAATCTGATTTTTATGACAGCTGATCTGAAATAAATTTGAAACCCTAGCAGCGAACTGAATTCACACTTTTTGGGCATCAAACACCCTCCGAACAAGCTGAAAATAAGTGCATAAATTCTTCTAAAGATTATATTCAATTAATGGAATAAACACCAATCCAAAGCATCCCAAAACATGTGCAAAATATTAAATTATACGAAGCTGCAATTAAATAAATGACAGTAGAATTGCAGTCCATAAAATGAGCTGAAAGTGAGGTCTCCAAACCCCAACAAATGCCAAATAAATAACAGATCAGCCTTATAAATATATAGAAATTTGAATATCAACTTGGAATGCCAAAACGTGCGCTAGAAGACACACAAACACACTCACAACCAAGTCACTATCCTAGGAGAGGGAGCCAAAAGTGATGATAAACCCTTGATATTCTTCTCCTTGATGCCCTAGCTACCGAACCAACAAGATAACCTTCATTGAAGTCCTCAACATCACCAAAATAGAGAGTTTTTGTTCTCCAACCTTCAACAAGGAAGGGTTTCATCTTCCTTGCTTGCCACACTAATAGATTTTTGCGCCTTAGTTGATTGGAATAGAGCAACCAACTCTAGAACCAAGTAGATAAAAGTATATAAGCCAAAAAGATACCCAAAAGGAGCCTATGCAACCCTTTATATATCCATAAGGTGGTACCAAGAGTCATTAAGAAAGATTTGTCCAAGACTGACCTCTATTAGAAGATTACTTTATCTTTCAAGCTCGAGTTAAAAGCTCTCGAACACAACCGACCTGCTTTATTGGGAAAAATACAAAGAAAAATATAATTATTAATTGGAGAGAGTCTAAAATATAATCCAAAGGTTTCCTTTGTTCATCTTGTTCTTGCCCATGGGAAGAAGAATGGGCAAGAAGCCTTCAATTGATCAATTCGAAAAAAGGGACATTACAACTAGTCTCTTTGTGGTAGGAATTTTCATCTAAGTGAATTGAGCCTTCTTGTATAGCATGGAGTTCTCAGATATACGATGAGATCAAGTATGATGATATATGAATTGTTCAGGACAAATTGGGTTCTGTACATGCTAGTGATGTATGAGGGTTCGTGCCATGCTAGTGTAACGCCCACCCATGTGGGACTCAAGCACAAGACCAAACATAACATGATTTGTTTTGACTTTCAAATTACTTGATACAATTGTGCGACACCAAAAGACTCACAAGAGGTTTCATGACACCACAAGAAATGCTACACCAACATGTGGAACACGCAAATGTCAACATGGCACAATGTGCAACCAACATCACACTTAGATAAATGGGCAAGTATGACACTACATCACATTCACGACATGAGCCTCATGAATTGGTATTTTACACTTCATCACATTTTTAGGGTTCAATCTTTGTCGTGTTCGAAATCTAATTTAAGCCTTAAGGGTTTGAAGAGCATATAGCATGACAAACATACATTTTCCTTTTTCTCTAGCTTGCATTTCCCTTACTTGTTTAACACTTAATTTAAGATGATTTCCACTTCACCACCATTTAATTATCTTATTTAAGCTTAAGGGTCTTGAATTCCATTAATCATGAGAGCATGTAGTTTCATTCACAATGATACATATAATTTATTTTGTTTCGGGTTTAATTTATAACAAGTACACTTAATTACATGAAAGTGTTAATATTGGTTTAAAGAGCATTAACATGCAAGGTAAGAATTTCTTGTTCTTAAAACTTCATAACTCTATTACACATCGTGAATATCTTAATAAAGGTGTACACTAATCAGTTCACATTTCAATAGCCATTAATTTGCAAAACCCAATACTAATTCTAAACATTTTGAACACAAATACGCCACCCAACATTCGTTCTTATACTATGGGTTTGTTTCTTAATGAGCATGGTTACTTGACACTTAACAAAATCTTCATTGCGAGGGAAAATATCTCATGACGATATGAGGAGAATTTTAAGTCAATCTTATGCTCGTAGTACATCTTGAAGATAGAGATGATTGGGAGCATTTAAAAGATACAAAAGAGACACATGTGGTTGTGATCAAGTCAAAAGATAATGTTCTAGAATGTAATGCTTGGTGTCCCAAGGATTTCACCCTGAAATCTGGAACTACCCCTTTTAAATTTTTCGGTTTTTTTAAGTAGCGGGTCATGTTTTTTTGTTTGTTTTTTCCTGCAGTTGCTCACATTGCTCAAAGATACCTTCAGGAAGTCATAGAGTCTCGTCCGTCAAATACCCACATGCTAAAGCTCACTCATTCCTTTCCCAGACTTAGCCTGAAAGCGTTTTATTTATTTTTATATAAAAATAAATAAAATTCTTTTAAAAATAGGTTGAGCTAAAATTCAGAATTTTGGGTTATATAAGCACCTCACCCCATCATTATTACCACAAAACATTCACATGGGGGGAAGAGTTTTTGCAGACTAGCTAATTGGAGAAATTTTTTGAGCTATTGCTCGCAACTTCTTTCGGGTTTTGTTTTTATCTTATTTCTTTTGTGTTTTGGTTTTGGTTTTTCTCCATAATCTATCTGGCAATTCCCCGTGGCCTTTTCTTTCTTCCTGCTGGATCTAGTCCAATTGCATAGGGTTTTGAGAAGTCATTCTTGGCCCCAGACAAAGGTGAAATTAATTATGAAATGTCGGTTTTCAACGTATTAGCTTGGATACAAGTCGCAGTTTTTGGAAGGAGTGTTTTCTTTGTGCAAAATCATTAGTTAAAGCTGCCCTCATCATCCATACTCCACACAATTACCAAAAGAAGTAGCTTTTAGCCAAATCGTGGTTTTCTGGTATCTTGTCTTCTTTTTGTGAATAATCCTTTGTTGCAGAAATCCATGAAATCAGCGCAATTATCTAAGGAGCCAAATACAAAATCAGTTAAGGTGCAAATAGTGGTTTTCCAGTGTCTTGTCTTCTTTTGTGAATAATCCTCAGTTGCAGAAATCCACAAAATTCTTAAAATGGGCAAAATCACTTAATTGTTTGTTGTGAAAAAGAGCAGCCTAGTCTTCTAAAATCCACACACTTTTTGAAGCATAAGTCATTAAAGCCTAAATCGTGGCTTTCCATATCTTTGTCTTCCATTTAAAATAAAGCAACTTTTCCTTCTAATTTCCACACACTTTTCCTTTAAGTGATTATCGTGAAACGTCGGCCTGCTGTCTTCTATTTTAAAAGCATCCTCCACCTTGGAATTTCACACAATCCTTCTTGTGCAAAACCCACACACTTTTCCTTTAAGTGATTATCGTGAAACGCCAGCCTGCTGTCGTCTATTTTAAAAAGCATCCTCCCTTGGAATTCACACAATTCTTCTAAAAAAGGGAAAAAGTCACTTAAAAGTCATCGTGGAAATTAGAAGCAGTTGCTTCTTGTTTTAGCGCAATTCTCCAAGGGGAAATTGCATAAGTGCAAATCGTGGTTTTCCAATGTATTGTCTTCTTTTGCAAATTGTGGATTTCTAGCATCCAATCTTCTTAAAATTCACACAACTTTTTGGCAAAGGCAGAAATCACTAAAGTTTGTCGTGAATTTGGAGCAGCTTGTCTTCTTCGTTTCCACGCAATTTCATAAGCCTTCCTCAATTTTAACACAATTTTTAAAGGGAGAAGTCTAGAGCCAAATCGTGGATTCTTCATGGCTTATCTTATATTTTGCAAAGCCTGCTGCCCCTTTCTAAAATCCACAATGCTTTCCTTCATGATTTTCAACGCAACATTTAAAGCCAAAGCAAAAGTCATTTAAATGATTGTCGTGGATATCTAAGAAGCTCATCTTCTTGTTTCTAATGCAGCCCACGTGGAAGTTATTCATACCTTGCATGCAAAATCCTTTTCAAAAGTTTGTGCATGTGTTCCCAATCTTCCAGTTGAAGTCCACATTGAGTATACTTATATTTGTCTTCACCCAGAGTGCTTTCCAGAATTCAAAATTGCTCATATGCAATTAAAAATAAAAGGGTGATGAGTTTTGTCTGAATTGTTTACGGAAAACATTTTACTGATGCACATACTTGAGAAGAACTGCAAAAGCTTCAAGGATAGGAGGAGAAGACAGGTCAGAGGCAACACCCGCAAGCAAGTCACAGTCAGCTGCTCAGGGGAAATAGATAGAATTATTACTCCTCTCACGGGTAATCCAGTCGAAGAAGTTGGTAAAATCTACAATGATTCTAGACCCAGTTTGGTAAGAATCAAAGGCAAAGAGTCAACTGCATGTGGGAGAAAGAGCTTCTTAGATTCAAGGCAGAGATATCATTTATATCATTCATGAGGCATATGAAAGAAAAATCAGACTGAGAGTGTTGCAGCTTTCTTCTTCTCTCTTATTTTCCCTGACAAAGTAATTGAGTAATCAATTGAATTATAAAACTTAAGTGATTGGTTTAAAAACCGATACTTCGAGTTACTAGAAAAAGTCAATTACTCGGGAATAGGTGGTAGACATGCAGGGTATTGATTTAGTCTTCAGTTGTAAAGCATGCATGTCATGCAAAGAGGAAGTCTAGGAAAAAGATTGCCAACTATTTCCTTTACGGCTTCCACATGTGGCAATTCATTGAGAATTTCCTATTTGTATTTGCCCTCAATGCACTATAAATAGAGGAAGAGTCTACAGGTTAAAGGATGGAAAATATCAGGATTGAAAAGATCAATAATCACAATTTGTTCATTAGAATTTGTTTAGCAAGAGCATTCTTGAGTTTTTCAGACTTTTGTGTTGAAGCCCTTGGTGTGATTTTTATGAAAGTTGGGGAATTGAATAAAAGGTAGATTTTCGGAGAACTTTGTGTCTACAATGCTTTTCTCATCACTTCTATTTAAGGTTTTAAATAAACTTTGTATTATCTCAGATCTAGGTTAGAAGCTATTCATTTCCTTTATTGCTGAATGTTGTGAGTTTCACCTGTTTATTTAATTTGTGTGGATGAGACCAACTCTGAAAGCTATTGGTAAAATCAACATATCTTCCTTTCTTCTTTCCTGAATTCTATTATTTCCCCCTTTTTCAAATATTCCATAACAGCGGCTTACTTGCTACAAAATTGCCCAGCTGTGGTAATTAAAGTAAAACACCTGAAAATAATTATTAGGATTCACCCTTACTAAATTGATAAACATCTTACATAGGAGCCTCACCATTAAATGAGGGAGATTTATCTCATGACAGAAGAGGGAAACTTAGAAAGGAGTAAGGAACAAGGCACAACCCTCACCTTTCTAATGGGTCAACATCCTACTGTTAACAACCCCATCTTTTAAGGTTAGAAACAGTCCAAATATTACCCTACAAAAAGGTCCTAGGATTATTTTTAGAGTTTATTCCCAAATACCCCAAGGGATCTATGCCCTACCACAGGCCAAAGCTAGCGTTCAACAACTTAATCTCCCAAGACCTCCAAAAAACTCAAAATGTATTCCTATTAACAAAGGCTAAGGAAAACACTTCCATTCCTAAGGTGTAGATAAGTCCCTGGAGGTGTTCGGTTACATTATAGAAACAAGGAACATGGTTAAGCTCAAAGGGACCATCCTATACCACCAAGGTTGATATTTCAAACTATAAGTTTGGTTGGCGCTTTCCGCCCAAAAGGATACACACACATGCATGTTGTTATATTTTTCTGTGAAGGCTAAGAGATTCCCTAGGTCAATACACCACTAACAGATAGAAGAATTATGCCATTACCAAGTTACTACCATCAATTTACTGGTACAATCACATCCAAGGTTACGATGGTACATATGGTTTTAAATAATAGGATTTTGAGTTCATTTTCTTGAGGATGTTTTGGGTATAATTAAAAGGGGGCCCTCTTACATCATTTTCCAATGCAACATGATATAATCATCTTCATTTACCCAACCCAATATACTGAAATTCAACTAAGTGTGGAATTAGTCGAACATGCAAAAGTACAACTACGTAAGAAACAACACATCTCACCAATATGCAATAATATTGTATACATCATGGAAACAAGGAATAATGCATTCTATTCATGACAATATCGCTAGTATAATTGAACACAATATTACAAGTATTTCAAAAATGATCTCATGATTACAAAAGAAAACACAATTGATGTTGCCTCTCTTCTCATCTTGTGTACTTGCAACCGCCACAGGTTTAATCCTAGAACTGGTATGGAAATCCCCTAAACTTCAAGCATAAATCCACACATTCATCATTTCGAACAATTTCAAATCGAGTAAAAGAAGCAGAGATAGAGAGAAGAGAAGAAGAGAGTTTTTTCTCATGCATTCACACTTTCATATTCATTTGCACTTCACGTTTTTGGTTTTAGAGAGAAAGGATGAGAGAGAAGGTTAAGAGACATTCTATTTTCCATTCACAATGTCATAACTATTTGCATTTCATGTCCATTTTCATGTCCATTTTCATTTCATTTCAAACCAATTTATAGTTTCCAATTCACTTATGTTTTCAAATACAACCAAAGTATCAGAGTCATTTCCGGAGAGAGGAGGAAGGAGGGATAAAACCACCATACATTTCAAAATCCATTCGTATAAGATAAAAGATCGAATAATACTTTACATAGCATTGAGATGATATGAGAAAGGTCTCACGCGTGGTTAGAGGTCAAACGATACCTTCAGAAGGAGTTTTTAACTAAAGCAACAAGTTGAGTAAATTGACCAAAGTATCAAAAGTGCCTACAAACTAGGTCCTGAAAACACTCATCTTGAGTTCACGCACAAATTTGGACGATTTCCTACTTATTCTCCAATATACATAGGCTTCATCGCATTTGATGGAAGTCAAAAACGACGAACAATGCTCAAGTTATGAGGGTATCTTCGGTGCTGATAATCGTAAATGCAACTAAAATTTCCAATCACACAACGGCTGAAGGGCCTCAAAACCCACTTGCAAAATTATCCCCGTTAGTGTTTTTTCATAATAGAGAGTTGGTTCCAATTCTCTTATAGGGAGTCTATAGGTAGGTGGCGGTACTTTTCAATTTTGCTCAAACAAAGAGGCATTTGCAAGCCGGAACCGATTGCATTTTGTTAATTTGAACACATCACCAAAAGTTGGTGATATACAAAAATTGGCTTCGAGACTCGATTCAGAAAGACATTAAAAGGGTTCAAACAACTGAGTTAATTTTGTCCACGGTGTTCTATGTTACTAGGGATCGAATTGGAGTTTTGGATTCATGGGACATTGGGTGTGGTGCTCTATGCGCGCGATTTCCGAGGCCTTTTTTAATATTTTTTTTATGTTTTGAAGGTTTCGGGCAGGGTAAAAGTTGTCACATTCATTCTAGATGTATTTTATATGATCCAAATATATTGAGACCCAACCACAAAGGACACAAAAGAGTGTGTAATTTAAATGCGAGAAGAAGGGAAAATCCATACCTATGTTGCACAATTCACCGTCACCAGATTCGATAAGACCAAAATCTCCTCGAGCATTTCATCAAACAAATTCTGGCTCCTTCTGTCCAAGCATTCCATCAAATTTTTTGCTTAAATATCTACCAGGGGAATTAACAACTACTACAACTGACAAAGAAAAGCATATCCATTATGCTTTTATGGCTGGCCAATCCGTGTTCCAAGGCTTCCTTTTGGCACAAGAAAAGAGGATGCTGATAAGTTTGAGGGGGCGACTTCTAACCTGCCAATTTGCATTTGATTGAGAGTTTGCAAGCCTTTTCTGAATAAACAACAAAACAAACAAACTTTTTTGTCTGTTCCCAGCAACCAATACGTCCACCAAACCATGATGTCCATGAAACCACAATTTTTTTTTCAGTCAATTTGACAAACAGTTCACATATCTGTGAATGCTTCCAAAGCTTCCCTTTTTGGCATGAGACGGCCATATGCTGGCAAAGGAAGTGGTGTTTGGCCTGAGTGCTGCCCATTGTATTTGCCTAAAAGTTTCTAGAGCCTTTTCAACTCTTGTCTGTGCACTGCCTGCACCCCTGGCATTCCATGAGCCCCAAATAATCAGACAGAGAGTCAATCAACTCACGTGCCAAGCCTATGATCCCGCATTCTGCGTACATGTTAACCTGGGCAATGCAGCCACATTAGATATTAAAAAACATAAAATCCTCTGGATTTAATGGACGTCCACAACCTGCTCTATGCTTCCATTGGCTCAAGCAGGGGGGATCTTGACAAAGGAAGGGCCTCTGGCTATAACATCTATCAATTTTTTGCTAGCAGAAATAAAACCTGTTTTACTTTTTTAATAAAAAAACTATTTTGTGCACTCCCATCAATGGAGATCCCCAATTTGGCAAAGGCAGAAAACAGGAGGCATTTGAATTTACACCTGACAATTGCATTCATGGCCTAACCTGCAACACTTGGCTTCTAAGGGCCGTATTCTTGTGGCATCCAAATAGCCAAAACACATGCCTTGGACAAGCTTCCAAATTGCACACATCCTTCTGGAGGGCAGGGAAAACAAGACAAAGTTTAACTTTTCACAATGCTGAGAGAAACAAAACAAAACAACTTTTTCCGAGCTCCCATTTCAACGCAGGCAGGAGAGAATAGGTTGTGGTGTCTGGCTTGGCCTCTAAAAAACTAAGCATGCAGGTCACACCCCCTGACATCCAAAACACAGCCCATGCGATCCCATTTGGGGCATTCTTCAACCAATTTATATGCCCAAAATTTCATTAAAACATTCTTCTGACAAGAATTTTCCAAAAAATCCTCTCCTGGCAGGCAACAGACAAAACCAAGAAGAATTTCATTAATTCTCTCACGACAAACCAAAAAAAAAAAGCCCAAGGATTTAATTAAATTATTCTTGAGATGAGGTTTGGTTCAAGCTCCAAAATCAATTCGGTGAGGATTAAGAATATCTTATTTTGTGATTTATTTAAATTTATTTGAATTTCTTTCTTATTGCTAATCTCATGATTTTTTTTATTATTTAAATTTGATTTAAGCAAAATCTCAACTGCCGCCTGATAGGCCACTTACCATGAAATAATCTTCATTTGAAAATAAGCGGATTCCTTTTATTGATAATGAAATACGCTCGAGTTAGATCAATGTTTAACGATATAACGAAATTTATAAATATTGTAAACTCAAGGTTCGCGAATGATCTCGAGTTGGATGAGTTGCGGTAAAAATGACTTCACCTCAGAAATTGACGACACGGGGACGATCCTAGGGTTCCAAAAGGTTAGTCTGAGAAAG
Source organism: Taxus chinensis (assembly GCA_019776745.2). Taxonomy (NCBI): domain Eukaryota; kingdom Viridiplantae; phylum Streptophyta; class Pinopsida; order Cupressales; family Taxaceae; genus Taxus; species Taxus chinensis. Next base: position 235,455,051 of record CM034148.1, on the reverse strand, counting down.
GACACTTCAAAACTGCCCTTATTATTTTATTGTCGCAAATGTTTAATTTAAATGCTACCATTTTTTACAAATTATTCATAACATCAGCCCATGTAACTACGGACTCACTCAAACCAAGGCCGACTCGAGCCCAGGGAACTATGATCGAGAGGTGGTAATGGGATGGGCATTACAGATAGTACCACTCGGAGGAGGAGAGGGTCACCTCTTCATTTTGTATTGTATATTGAGGCATTATACATGTCATTGTATTGTGATAAGCTGTAACATGTGAGATATACAAGCATAGCGAGGATATAGAAGTATAGGAGGAGATAGTGATATGGAAAAATGTAATAAGAACCAAATATGATTAAAGATAGCTGGATTGAGTAGGAAGCATTTTCGTTCTGTATTATGTGTGGAATAATGGACCTCCTTCATTAATTTCAAGCCTTTGTGTGAATAAGTGGTAGTTAAGTCAATCTTAGTATTTCCTCGTGTTGCATTAGCTTCTTACTTTCATCAGCTCCTTCCCGCATGAAATCAGCAATCCTCTTCTTTGAAGGATCAATGATGACCAGATTTTCAAGAGTCTCTATTCCACACTGTTGGAAGTGATTGCTTTGGACCAAGTGTTCAATACACTTGTCTTGCTTTGTAACATAATGAAACAAATGAGTCATGCAGTTTTTCACATGGGGATTTTGATCTCTCTATCCCCAATGTTTGCATGGAGATTCTGTATACTGGATTCAACATCATGTACATTTTTCGGGGATGAGAGATAACACCCCGTTTGATAGCTCATTTGTATTTCTTTGACTATCTCTTCCACCATGAGCATCAAAGCGAGGATTAGGCTGTGGAGCAAAAGTGGAGGCATTGGTCCAATTGATCTTGGGGGTGAAGGGAATTCTCAAAGGTTACCCTCTTTCTGAGTTAAGTGATATTTAATAAATGTCTTATCAATTTTGTCATTTGTCATAAATGTAGACATGTGACTGTGCCAAGTTTGATGTTCAAGATCAGAAGCCATTCCTACCATAACTGGTCCAAGATAGTATAATGTATGTAGATGAAATATGTGATTACTGCTACATTCAGCGATTCTTAATAAAATATTTTATTGTTTTTTCTTTCATTCTCCTTGTTCATATGCATATCCTCTCTAATCCACCAAAGATTGCATCAAAGGAAAAAATCACTATTCTTAAGAGGAGCTTTATTAACTTACCGACATCTAGAACTGATAGGAGTATTCCTCCAAATAATTGAACTAATTTAAACACAAATAACACCTTGAAAAGCAGCAATAAGATTCTGCAATCTCGGCCCACTTTAAAGTCCATAACCTTCTAGTGTTTAATTCCTTGTACCACCTCAAAATATTGAATACATGAAAATCCAAAATAGTCATTTTTGAATTCCTTGTGAAATCATATGCATTTGAACGAAAATATTTCAGACTGTTATATACTGCAAATGCTCTTTTCTCCTTTGCTATATATGAATATAAGAATCTAGAAGTGATGCCTCACTAATATTTGCAACTTGGTACAGGAGGTGAGGCAGGGGAGGCATATTCTTGTTGCGACAGATATAGCTGCAAGAGGGCTTGATCTGCCAGAAACGAGCCATATATACAATTTTGATTTACCCAAATCAGCCACTGATTACTTACACAGGGCTGGCAGGACTGGCCGTAAGCCATTTTCTGATGAAAAATCTATGGTAACAAACTTAATCACTACCAATGAACGGTTTGTATTAGAACGGATGGAAAATGAGTTGTCATTCATATGCCAAGAGCTCACTTTATAATATTATTTTCAATTATCATAAGGTGTGGTCTACTATTCAGCAAACTGAGTGATTAAACCAGCCTTTTTGTATTAGATGGGAACTTGTAGTCTACAATTTTGTACATGTTACGAAATGCTAACAATCTCAATCGAAGATTTTTTAACTGCATATCATTGTTGTGTTAAATGAGAAATATCATCAGATCTTTAAAGAGAGGGAATTCTTTCAAGTATCTAATCAATGCAATTGATTGTGTTCATGGTAACAATGCTTTTTCACTTTGCCACTAATCATGCACATTATGCTAAGCTGGAGATATCATTATTCATTTATAGCGTGGCAGCTTCTACATGTCATTTAATACATCAAAACTGAAGATCACGTGCTTTCTTATTCGTTTGCACTGAATCAGTGACTTGAATATTTACACATACCATTAACATGTGTTACATATATGTACCTTTTGGTGTAAAGCTGGGTTTACTTCTGAACTTGGTCATGAACTTCAAAATATAAGGAGTACAAAACATGAACAATATATAAGGTTTAGTAAGAAGGCCCCCTTGTGGTTTCCCATAATGCCAAATTGACGTGTTTGGCTAGGCTGTCACCTAAGATGAGCTTTGTTCACTTGCAAGTCATACTTGTTTTTGAGAGAGGGGTCTAGTTATTCAATAAACTTTGTAGCCATCTCTCATTTTATTATAGTTCTTTTTGAGGGTATTACATTCTATTCATTAGGTTGACGTTGGCACTGGTACAAGAGCAACCATGGGACATGTTTGGTGCAATATGCAAGAGTAACCAAGAAATGGAAATGGAAAGCTTGGGCAGTCGTTTGTTTTTAGAATTTGACTTTTTCACTTTAGTATAATTCATATATAGTTTTGTTTTTCTGCTTTAAATATGTATTGGGTACTACTTGTTAGGGCAGATCGGCAAGGCCAAATTTATTCCTAAGCGATGTCTCGAGGACAAAAAAAGGTACAAATTTAGAATAGCAATGTATAAAAGGTACAATGCAAATTTCTTGTTTCCATGAAGGAGTTCACATGTGCTAATTAGGTGTGTTTCCACAAGGGAGGTAACATGTGCTAATTATGCTTGCAATCTAGTCTTGGACCTAAAGTATCATCTTTACCTCTACCTTGTTTTCCAGATCTAATGTAATTGCATCAAGTTATTTATTTATTATGTAAGATATGATGGAGAATCAAACTTTAATTTTAATGTTTAAATGTCTCTCATGTAATAACTGAATAAGGATACTTTATAACCTCACCTCAAACAACACTTCCGTATTGTTTTTATTCTAGATTAACCCAAGGAAGAGACATTGATCTTGAATGTTGTTTTAAAAAAACGAGTTTGATTTAAAACTTTAGACCATAAGAATGCTAAAAGTGATAACCAAGGAAATATAATTTGCTCTTAAAAGAGTAAGAGAGAAGTGAACAATACATGACCTGATTTCTATAAATTAAAAAAAATCTTAAATTCAAGAATCATAAAAAACGATTCTTTGTTTCATATGTAAATCTAGATGTACTCCAAAAAGATTGAAAAAGAGTTCTTTTATCTTCGCATTACGTCTAAAAGAATTATCATATTGCTTCGTAATGTTTTATTTAGCTATAATAGTTTTCTTTTCTTTCGTCTTGTTAATCATAAACTAAAAGGGATGAATTCTATTGTTTGAACATATTGGAGTATGCATGGTTGATCTACAATAATATTGGGTAAAATTTCCACCAACAACATTTATACTTCAGCCCTCTCAACACATGGTAGTATTTAAGGTGGTTGAAATTGATTAATGTCACACGCATCATCAATTTAATACTTTCTTCTGTATATTTAAAATATAACCATTTTCTTTTTCGTATATTTAAAATTTAAACTATAGTTGTAGTTGATGCTTTGATGGAAGCAAAACTCTAGTTTGGGTAAAAATGAGTAATATTACCTCTAACCCAAGACACTTCTCTATAATTTATCAATTACTTCGTGATTGTTTGTGTGTTCTTCAAAATCTATTCACATCTTAATTTACAATTTTCACCAATCTTTTCTTTCTATATCTTTTTTGTGTGAGAAATAAGGACCCATGAAAAATTTGCAATGAGAATTCACCATCCACAAACATGTGCTTAAAAGAGAGATTTTACGAATAACATGAATGTGCTAAAGCTAATAAAGAAATGTACAACCAACAAATTGTTGCACAATAACTCCAAGCATCAAAGAATGATCCTTGGTTCCCCAAAATGACATTATCTCTACCAACTCATCTAGATTCACCCATACAGGACACAAGGTCCTTATATATGAAATAAAAGGGTGGGTGGGAGATTATGTTGTGTACCTAAACACAACACATATATTTATGTCTTTAGTGTTAACATCATCGCCAACATTGTATATTTCAAGTGACTAGAGCTAATGAAGAGTTAGGTCACGAGTTAATTAGGGTTTTGGTGGTTTGAACACAAAAAGGGAAAAGCGCAAAAGGAAGTATCTTATTATTATAATATCAAAAACTTGATGCAAGAGTTAGTCACGGCTGTGTGACAACTATTTTGTTACAATCGGATTTGTAGGTGCTCTCATATTTCCTTTTATTTTTATTTTTATTTTTACTCTATCTTTTGCAGTATCTAGTTTGTATTTGGAATGCAAAAAGTGGTATTAGAGCTTTAATATATTCTCATCCATAACCAAAATGCTGATAGGAGTTTATTCAAGAAACAACTCGAAGTCTGTGACCAAGGATGAGATGAATGATCCATTTACTGATTTTTCCAAGGAAGTTTGAAGGGAGATTTACTCATTTCAAAAACAAGAAGAGTGGATAGATTTGAGATATTCAAACCCTTAGGGTACAATAATTGATGATGAAGAAGAGTATATCAATCCTTGGAGTGATGTTGATCAAGGCCCACCATACGGTGAAGATGAAGTGGTAGAAAGCTAACATTATCTCTCATTTAAGTTACAAACAAAGGTCCCACATTAAGACTTTGAAAGTGGTATGTAGGTCCACACATCACATAGCAAGCTCAGATTGGTTTTGAGGGTTTAAAAGATTAAAAGGCAATATGACAAGTTGAACGTGTGCCTATAACATTTGGAAGGTGTTGCCCACACATGGGGAGAAAGATGTTTTAAAAAAAAAATCTCAATGGGGACTTCTCTGGTATTGTTATTTCTTTGAGTCATAGAGCGGATCACAAATGAGATAAGTCATATGATATCTAGTTGATGCATTTCTTTTAGAAAGATATGTTTGTGGAGAGTACACAAAAAAATTCCAAGTTTTGGAATCCAAGGCCAAGCCTTCTTCGAAGCTAGCATTAACGATTTATATTTCCAACTTGTGAGCTGATATTTGAACAAAGCTAAGAATGTTTGAAACCAACTCTTTTGAAAACACTATAATTGTAGCTAGAAGAGGTGAAAAATATATTGATGCCCTAAAAAGGAAAAGGGTAGAAAATGTCCTGGGAGTTGTTCACCTTCGGTAGGAAACCTAGGAATGAGGGAAAAATTGAGTCTTTATTATTTAAAACTCCTAGTTGTCATTCCATCTCTATTTATACTATTGTAAACCCATGTCATAGGTGTTCTAAACCATGGAGCAACGACCATGTACATGACACAAAAAGGTTCTATATGAAAACAGACGTGTGTCATATGAACTGGAGATAAGAGTCTGATAATGAGGATACTATGGATACAAATAATGTAGAATGTGAATGTGAACCATACAATATCCTTCTCTCAACAATAGAGACAATGGAGACATCAATACCACTTTCTGAAATGATAGGTTTGGAAATTTAAAATGCTTTGCCCATATCAAGAAATCTCAAATAGGAGGCACACTTAATATTCTGGATAAGAAACACAAACACAAGCTAAGATGCCATTTGAAAACTTTTGAAAGTTTGCCAATCCAAGTTGCTGGTCACTAAAATATTGAGTGCATAAGAGTGGGCCATAAACTGGAACTTTCAGTGGCATATTGTGTCTTTAAATATAAATTTTATGTAGTTGATATTGGAGGTGTGGTTGTTGTTTTGGGGGTTTAATGTTTATACTCACTTGGAAGATACTCCAATCATCAAGAGAGATTCTTGACATTCATGCAAGGGGACCCTGAGTATACTATGTAGTCTTTGACCCAGAGGGAAAAAACTTGTTGATTCTAGTAAGATGAGCAAAATTTTGCAGATTGGGCATTTGGGCTTCATGACTCATCTTTACTATATAGATGTAGAATTGTTTTTCCCACATGACTCACCTTTACTATGCAAATGTAAGGTAATTTTGCAACACCTACCAAAGAGCCTACCGCCAAATGAGGAATTGGAGCACATTGTTGAGTTTGATCCTAAAAAGGGGGCAATCATGGTACACCCCTATGGCTACACGATTTTTCAAAAGTCAAAGAGAAAAATTGGTAAGTGAATTGTTGGAGGTTGGCATCATCATCCCTCGTATGAGCCCATATGTTGCTCTAATGGTACTAGCAAGGGAGAAGGATGGATCATATAGACTCTGTATTGATTACATGGTGTTGAACAAAATCACAAGTACAAATAAATTTCCAATGCCAAGGATTGACGATTTAACTTACGAGTTGCATGGGGTGATGTATTTCTCAAAGATAGATCTCAAATATGAATACCATCATATACCAATATGGATTCAAGAGTAAGACAAGACTGCATTCAACAAACATAGGGGACACTATCAATTTAGGATCGTGCCCTTTGGTCTCAACAATGCTCCAACCACCTTTTAGGGATTGATGAACAAGATAATCAATATTTTCTTGCATAAGTATGTTCTAGTTTTTTTTGATAATATCCTTAATTATGGTAATTCAGTGGCATCCCATCTTGAGCATTTTGATGTTGTGTTGGATATATTATCCAAGCAAAAGTTATATACTAAGGCCTCTAAGTGTGAATTTGTAAGGACATCTTTGGAATACCTTGGTCACATTATTTCTATTAAGGGGTTTCATATCGACCTTGTAAAGATCAAGGCCATATGTGATTTTCTTGTGCCCAATACTATTAAGAAACTTCATGATTTCCTACGCTTGGCTAGATTCTACAAAAGATTCATAAGGAATTTCTAGACAATAATACGTCCCCTACTTGATCTTACCAAGAAGGATTCCTTCAAAGTGGTCTACTGAGACACAAAAATATTTTGAAGATCTAAAGCTTTGGGTTTTACCCTAGTCTTAGCAACCCTTGCTTTCTCAAAGCCTTTTTTCATTGAATGTGATCCTTTTGGATCTGGACTACTGAGTGTAATTATTTATCAAGATGACCGCCCCTTTGCATTTGAAAGTAGGAAATTAAATGAGTGGGAGAAAAATTGTCCACATATAGTAAGAAGATCATAGTAATTTTATGTGCAATGGCCAAATGGCACCATTTTCTGTCAGGGGGCATGTTCTTTTTGAATACAAACCATATCGATCTTAAGCACTTGTTAACTTAGGGGACTTTGAAAAAGGAGAAAAAATGGATTGATTGCCTACAAACATTCGATTTTGAGATCATCTACAAGAAAGGGAAAGAGAATGTGGTGTTAGATACATTGTCTCATCGAGAAGACCACTAATATTTCATGCCATGTCCATAAGCCAAACTGCATGGATACATGATGTTATACAAGACTACTTAAATCTCCATGCATCAACCAAACTCATTAAAAAAATTGTAGATAAACGAAAGGGGAATGCTTTGGTAGTTTGTCATGGTAATGTTTTTCTTGAGGACACATTTATTTGAGGGTGAATCTCCCTTTATTCAAAAGGCATTTTAGTACATGCATGTGTCTCCATCTATAGGTCATGTTGGGTCCTAGAAAAGATTAGTAACATCAAAAGAATTTTTTTTGGAAGTGAATAAAGTCATACATTTTACAAAATATAGCTAAGTGTGACATGTGCCAACAAAATAAGGGTGAGAGTATCTTTTCATGAAGCATGCTGCAACAAAATTTGGACCCCCAACAAAAGTGGGAAATTATGTTAGTGGACTATCTCAGGGCTTCCCAGTTTGGAGGGTAAGGATGATTTTTTTTGTAGTCTATATATTGATGAATTATTCCCATTTCATTCCAAGAATAAAGGTAGGTAGAAATGGCCCTAAGGTTGGGAAAATTATATTTCAACATGTATTTGAGTTACATAGGATACCTAAATAGATAATTTGTGATCAAGACTATGTTTTTCAAACTCATTGCTGGAAGGAGCTATTTCGAATGTAGGTATTACATTTAACATGAGCACTAAATACCATACCCAAACATATGGGTAGACAAAGGTGGTGAACAAGTTCTTGGAAGGATATTTGAGAATGCATGCAGGGGATAAGCGACACAAGTGGGTTGAATGGCTACACTTGGTGGAGTACTAGTACATCCACACATATCATTCAACCACACAAATGACACTATTTAAGGAATTATATGAGTATGATTCATTGTTACCATTTGATTGTGTAATTAAGAGGGGGAAGGTTCCACCGACAAAGGATAAAGTGCAAAAGATTCAAGATATCCTACAACTCCTGAGAGACAACTTGGAAGTGAGTGATAATAGGACGAAGAAACAAGTGGATCGACATGTGATAGAGAGGAGCTTTGAGATCAAGGACATGGTATTTATATGTATACAACCTTATAAGCAAAAAAATGATGAAGTGAGCAGGGAAGAAGAAGCTACAACTAAGATATTAAAGGCCTTACAACGTATGAGCGAAGGGGGGGGGGAGTTTCCTACGCACTAAACATACCAAACAAGGGAAGGATGCATGCTATGTTTCAGTCTAAAGAAGATAGGGGTGCATATGACACCTCAGATAGAATTGCTGACAACTGATGACGAATGAAATCTTGTGCTAGAGGAAGAGTGCATTGTTAAGAATGAATTTAGGAAAATTCAGAATAATGTTGTGAGATACTTGAACGTGAAGTGGAAAGGGCTACCTATGGAGGGTGTAACTTTGGAAACAAGTCGATTCAGAGGCAAACATCTAGGCTTGTAAAAGTGCAACTAAATTTGGATTTATATTGAAGGAGGGAAATGTGGAGGAGCTTTTGAATAAAAATCCAAAAAAATCAGTCCAACCTAAATTCAACATTTTAAAGAGAATCGTGAAATAGTGTTGGCAAATGTTGCCAAAAAATGTTGGAAAAGTTTAGAAGTTAAAAAATAAAAAATGCCCCATTTTCATTCGTGTGTTATTTCAAGTAGCGTTATTTGGTAGGATGGTCAAAGCTTACTTGTAGTAGATATAGGTCATGAGTTTCATTCTCATAATGTAATATTTCGTAGTTTGACTAGCTTTTGTTAGTGTAGGTATATATTTTCCTTGTATTTATTTATTACTTGGAATATTTCCTATACATATGGTGACTCATCTTGCTTATGTGTGTTTTCTGTCATAGGAGTTACATGACTTTTCATACATGTCATATACTATCATAGTGTGTTATAGGAGTTACATTTGATAGACTATTATGGGAATGTAACCCCCCTTCCTATTCTTGGACTCTTAACCACTATTCTCATGGAGGACTTACTTATTACTCTCCTTTTTGTACACACCATTTTGAGCTATTGAGTTGTTCCAATTTTAGCACTATTCTTGTGTTTTGTGAGTTATTTTAATATTGCATTGCTTGTTAATTTTTTCTTGGAATTCGTACACTATTTGTGCAAGCATTGTTTATCATTGGTTATGCCAGAAACTTGGATAACTTTGCGGTCAAAGCTTTTTAAAGAGGATGTCATGTTGTGTACCCAAATACAACATATATATGTTTTGTTTTTAACATTATTATTATTGTTTATTTTGGGTGAGTAGAGTGAGTGAAGAGTTAGTCATGGGTTAATTAAGTATTTGGTGATGTGAATACGAAAGGGTGGAAAACCCTAAATGAGGTATCTTACTTTTATAATATTAAAATCCTAATGTAATATATAAATGCAAGTAATTATTGATCAAGTGGAAGGAGAAAGCATTAGTTAAGTACACCTAGCTTACATAACTCTTCTCACCTATGTGAGGATAATTACCACATTACTTTGTGCATATCAACACACACATAATACATTTCACATAGATAACATAATTACCTAAGGTGAACAACACAATAAGTGTAAACATGTCATATACCAGTACTCCGCATGAAGGTCAACTTAGGTGACGTGGTAAAGGAGAAGAAACACTTAAGCTCACAAAGATGTGTCCTGACAACTATAAACTTGATGAGGTGCCTATATACAATGAAAGAGAAAAAGAACAACAAATTTGTTGCTATAGATGATTGATATGTCAATATGTGAATTTGATGAAGCCTCCAATGGAATGGATTATGTGTTGAGGAACAAAGAAAATACTATCGGAGATGTCTCCAAGATCGAGCAAACATAAATGAAGAATGCACAAAAGTTGAACAAAACAAAGAACAAATGAACAAGAGGTTATGTTTGTATTCTGAATAAATAGAGAAGCTCACAAAGTGAGGTTTACAAATAGGATAGAGAAAATATAAATCACACCTAGAATAGTGGTCAAAGTTCCTAGAATAGGAATGTAACTCACATCCCTGGAATTACAAGTCAAAGAAGTAGCTCCCACTAGTCTACTCATGACAGTCAAATGTAACTCACATATGACTATGACAGCTAAAAAAACTAACTTCACAAGTGTAGGAATAATTAATGTGTAGGAAAATACCCCAAGTAAATAAAAGGGGACAAATAATATCATACACTAACACCCCCTCTTAAGTGAAGCTTAGGTAGGTAGAGGAATTGGGTCTAGGAAACAAGGCATGTTGAGGTACCAAAGTACAATACAACTCTCATAAAGTGGAGAAAAAGAGAAAATATGTAGGGAAAATCTCCCCCTAAAGAGAGAAAATCCCCCCTAAGAAGTGGAGAGAGAATAAGCTTCAAGGACTAGAAGGCCTCCCCAGAAGATGATGTTGATGTAGCCTACACCCCAAGAAGATATCATAAGTGAATATACTTTCTCTCAATGAATAGTTTGGTGATAATGTCACCAATTTTCTCTGATGTCTAGAAATAACTGAGAGCAATGATATCTCCACGAATGAGCTTCTTGATGAAGTGCATGCGAATATCTATTTTCTTGGTCCAATGATGTTGGAACAAATTCCTATAAATTTGAATGGTGCTCTGGTTATTGCAGAAAATGATTTCGGGTTGCTTGAACTGAATACCAAAATTTGTGAGGATACCCTGAAGCCATGACATTAATAGAAACATTAACAACTCTATATTCGGTCTCAGTAGATGATAAATCAATAACATTCTGCTTCTTTCTTGACTAACTAATCAAACTATAAACTAGAGAGAAATTGTAACCTAAAGTAGACTTGTGATTATGAATATCACTAACCCAGTCTGAATCTATGTATCTAACCAAGTCAACATCAATACCATCTCCATAGTGAATCTAAAACTTGTGTGTACCCTGTATGTAGTGAAGAATCCTCTTGACTATTTTCCAATGTAACTCAAAAGGCTCCTGCATGAATCTAGAGACTAGGCCTACTGCAAATGAAATATTGGGTCTAGTGTGATTCAAATATATAAGGCTTATGACAAGTTGTCGATACAAGGTAACATTGACCAATGGTTAAGTATAATCAAACTCAATCTTGACTCTAGATAGAAAGGGAGTCAGATTTGGCTTACAATCAACCATTTGAAACCAAAAAAGTCAAGAATATACTTAGGTTGTCTAATAGTAATCCCCGAGTCATAACGTGAAATATGGATCCCTAGGAAGTAATGCATCACACCCAAGTCAGTCATGGAAAATATGTCCTGTAGAGATTCTTTCACTGTTGTTAGTGCAAAATCATAACACCCCTGAATGTCTGCAACTAGATGGGTTGAGACTCTTAGTGTGATTGCACAACATGGAGCATCTCTCAAAGTGTGGGACTTTGAAATCGAGAGAGCTCTCCAGATGAAGGCCGCTTCCTATTCCTCTGTTCAGCTGCACACATAAAATTTGTAGAGGATATATTCTAAAATCTATTCTAACTTACAAAGGAGACATGGGTAAGAAAATGCAAGAAATTAAACCTAAACTAACAGAGGTGATGCACAAAAGGAATGCTAAACACTAGATTTGCTATCAAACACAGACCATTAAAATGTAATACAACTAACATGCACAAATAACCAATATTGCAATGAAAGATTAGGTAAAGGAAATGAACACAAGAGAGGGTTGAAATCATCCACAAACATGTATTATTGCTTTACAGATTAATACATAGCATTACAATGGCCAAGAGGTAGAAAAATTGCATTACAGTCTTAATAGAAGGTTCATACTCCACAAATTCATCTGTAGACCAGAGAAGAAGGGATGGCGTAAAACCAAAAATGTCAAACCCTTTACAATGAGCCAAGCTCTTACCTTTATAGAAGCAACGAAGAGAGGAGAAGAAAAGGGGTGGGGTGGGAAACTTGATTTGGAGCTCAAATACTAGCCATCAATGCCCCTGCAAATCCACCCACAATCTGTCAAGTCCGCCGCTCTATGTCTGTGCGGCGTGTCGAAGAAGGAAGACTGACGGATCAAATCAAATTTTATCTGGTTGTTGAAGCAATCGGATCATATATTAATGACATGAAGACATTTTCCTATTTTTCAACCACCTAACCTCGTCAAAAATAAAGTTTCAAGTTTCCATGGTGTAGACGAGGTCGAGACCTTTCCAATGGTGCCAAATTTGTTGAATTTCGAGCACTGGATCAATAGATATGCCCATTTGAATACTTGAATTAGATCCATATAGAAATGGTGAAAAACTAGTTTTTAAAAACGGGTCTACGGGCCCGAAATTCACTTTGTGCCTTTTTGCAAAAAAATTACTAAAGTGCAAAAAATGCCCTGCAACCCCGCAAGCCCGCAATCCTCTTTTGCCCAAAAATCATCTTCGGGCCCGCTGGTCTGCATTTTCCATTTGGGCGAAAAGTCTCCCCCAGGCCCGTCAGCCCGCTTTTGGCAAATAATCCCTTCAAGGCCCGCCTTCCCGCATGTAATTTAGGCCTGACATGTGGCTTCTTTTGGCATCAATGGAGGTGTGGCTTAATTTTAAACTTTATGCCTTTTCGAAACAGAAGCCAAAAGGTTTAAACTGCCTTTGGAGACCCGCCTTCCCACTTTGACTTGAAACATGGCCATGTGTAGAGTTGGCGCGTGTTTGGGGAACGCTTTTGGATTTTACTTTTGAAGTTGTGTTGAAGAGACATGTGGCTCCTTCCATGGCTTTGGTCTTTTTATTTTTCTTTTGGCTAAGTCCTTTTTGTTTGGTAGGTCCATTTGTTGAACCCTAGACACGTGGAAGCCTTGTGCTCATTTGAGTCTCCGCTTTGGGTCGCACCTTTGAACTTGCGCTGATGAGACACGTGGAGACTTCCGCCAGTTTTTTATACTTAGTCGATTAAACGACCCCCTGCCATTTGACTTCTGTTGGACCTTGACCATGTGGAGAGCTGGTGCTAGTTTGAGTCTCCACCTTGGGCTCTCACTTTTGAATTTGCATCGTTGAGGCACATGACACCCTCCACTAACTCTCCCCCATCTTGAATTTTCAACTGTTGACTCTTTCCCTTTTCAGACCTGGGACACGTGGAAGGCCAGTGCTAGTTTGGGAGACCCACTTTTAGATTTACCTTTGAAGATGCACCAAGCTGACACGTGGCTCCTTCTGTGAGTTTGCGATACTTAGCTGATTCAGGCCGATGCCATTCTCAAACCCTAGACACATGGAAGCCTCGTGCTCATTCGAGTCTCCGCTTTGGGTAGGAACCTTTGAACTTGTGCTGATGAGACACGTGGAGGGATCTGCCGTCCCTTCCATACTTAGTTGATTTATGTAGAGGACTCTGTCCCCCCTTTTGACTTTTGGACACGTGGAAGCTCCGCGCTCGCTTGAGACTAGCCCTTCGGTCGCCCCTTTTGAAATTACGCTGAGATGACATGTGGTTCTTTCCGCTCGTTTGGACTTTTAAATGGCCGAATTTGTCGCTTGTTAGCACACCAGTTGTATAGACAATATATCAGATCTAAGCATACATGCAAATAAAAGTGGATATTCTACCAGAAGAAATATACAAAACAAGAGACATAAATCAACACCAGATTTAACGTGGTTCACCCAGTGTGGGCTACGTCCACCAAGAAACAAGCCAATCTATTATCCAAAGCTTTGACAAGATATACAATGAAGATTTACAATCTTCCACACCTCTCAGATGTTCAGTACTTTCTTTCCATCAAGCTTTTTTCTTCTTCACCAAGAATTCTCTCTCACATAATTATCTTGTAATTATGATCCATACACTTACTTCTAAACCCTAGCTTTTATGCTTATATAGTCGTTTATAGACTTAGGGCACTTAGCCATGCAATTACAATTAATAAATCTATTTTAATGCTAAAAATAGATATAATTCCCGAGAGTTAATTAAAACTTCATCGCACAGGTAACCGACGCCGGTTCTACCTAACCGTCGCCGTTCTACCTAACCGTCGCCGTTCCTACTTGCCCTTGACTGATGCTGGTCTGCCTTGACCGATGTCGGTTACTGTATTTTCCAGCAAGTTCCAATTACATGCTAAAATGAAGTAATTAAGCTTCACAACTCAACAATCTCCCACTTGGAGTTTAATTACTGCACCATACCTGTACAACATCATTCTTGGATCCTTCCTTGGCTTTGTTTCTTCCTCTTCAAGTCTCAAACTCGAAGACCAACAGAAGTGGAGTGTAGCTCCAACTTCTCCTTTGCTAATGGCTTCGTTAGCATATCCGCAGGGTTCTTGCTCATATGAATCTTTTCCAGATTCAATTGTCCATCCTCCAATACCTATTGTATGAAGTGATACCTCAACTGAATGTGTTTCGTTCTCGAATGAAACGCTGAGTTCTTTGCCAAATGAATTGCACTCTGACTGTCACTAAACAGTTTACAATCACTTTGCTCCTTTCCCAACTCTTCCATTAACCTACTCATCCATATCATCTCCTTGCTAGCCTCTGTAGCTGTAACATACTTTGCCTCTGTAGTAGACAAAGCCACAACCTTCTGCAATCTAGAAATCTAGCTAACTGCCGTTCCACCTACTTGTGAAAATATATCCAGTAGTGCTCCTCCTACCATCCAGATCTCCAGCCATATCCAAATCAACATAGCCACATAATGAAATATCTGAACCTCCATAGCATAACTGCATGCTAGATGTCCCTTTCAAATACCTGAGTATCCATTGGACTGCTTTCCAATGCTCTTTACCTGGATTAGCCATATATCTACTCACAACTCCCACTGCTGTGTAATGTCTGGTCTTGTACAAACCATAGTGTACATGAGACTTCCAACTGCTGAAGCATATGACACTCGTGTCATGTATTTGACCTCCTCATGTGATGAAGGACACTGATCTTTACTCAATTTGAAGTGTCCAACCATAGGTGTGCTAACAGGTTTTACATTCTGCATGTTGAACCTTTCTAACACCTTGTAGATATAATCCTCCTGAGACAAATACAACTTCTTGTTTTTCTTGTCTCTATGTATTTGCATGCCAAGGATTCTTTTTGTAGCTCCTAAATCCTTCATAGAAAATGTGTGAGCTAGCTTTCTCTTAAGCTCACCAATGTCCTGCATACTAGATCCTGCAATAAGCATATCATCCACATACAGTAACAAAATAATATAGCTCCCATTTTCAAGCTTCTTGAAATAAACACAATGGTCAGATTCACATCTCAAGTAACCATGCTCATGCATAAAACTATCAAACCTCATGTACCATTGCCTTGGAGCTTGCTTGAGCCCATATAGGCTCTTTTTCAACCTGCACACTAATTTCTCCTTACCCTTGACTTCATACCCAAGCGAATGCTGCATATAAATCTCTTCATCCAAATCACCATGAAGGAAAGCCGTCTTCACATCTAGTTGCTCTAAATGCAAATCTTCTACTGCAACTAAACTCAATACAGTACGAATAGAAGTCATCTTAACAACAGGAGAAAATATTTCACCAAAGTCAATACCTACTTTCTGTGTAAATCCCTTTACTACAAGCCTTGCCTTGTACCTTTTCTGTCCACCCTCTTCTTCCTTAATCCTGTAAACCCACTTGTTCTGCAATGTTCTCTTACCTGCTGGCAACTTAACCAAATCCCAAGTCTGGTTCTGTTCCAAGGAGTCCATCTCCTCATCCATGCCATGCTCCCACTGAATGTGAGTCTTATCCTGCATTGCTTCTTCAAAGCTCTCTGGTTCACCACTATCAGTCAATAATAAATAAAATAGAGAAGGTGTAAATATTTCTAGAAGTTTACTTACCCTTTGTGACCTTCTCACAGGAGTTTGGGGTACCGGAGACTCAATCTGGGCCTCCTGGACATTCGTATCAACTTCTGACAGTGACCGACGCCGGTCACCTCTAACCGACGTCGTTCTGCTAACCGATGCCAGTTTGGATCCTCTGTAACCGTCGGTGGTTCATCTGACCGATGTCGGTCAGGGACTAACCGACCACGGTTACTGTGTATTTCTGTAGGTGTTTCTTTAAAACCTGAGAGTTCATTTTCATCAATAAACTTCTCAATTTTCTCATCCTTGGGTACCAAAATTTGATCCCTGTACATTCTCTTTTCATTCCATTCAATATCACGACTCCTAATAATTTTATAATTCTCTAAATCCCAAAAACAGAAACCTAAATCACCAGATCCATAACCAATGAAAGTGCACCTCTTGTATTTTGCATCCAACTTTTTTCTATTTTCCCTATCAACATGCACAAAAGCTTCTGAACCAAAAAATTTAAGAAAAGAAAGATCTACCTCTTTTCTAGTCCATGCTTCCTCTGGTATTCCTCCATCTAGTGAACTTGAAGGCCCACGTTTAATCAAATAAACCGTTGTATCAACTGCTTCTGCCCAAAACTGCAAGGGCAATCTAGAATGTATCCTCATACTTCTAGCATGTTCCATGATTGTCCTGTTCATTCTTTCTGCAACACCATTCTCTTGTGGTGTTCTTGGAACCATTCTTTCTCTACGTATCCCATTCACTGAACAATAATCATTGAAAGCCTTGCTACAGTATTCACCACCATTGTCAGATCTAAGGCACTTTAACTTAGAATTTGATTCATTCTCAACAAGGGCTTTCCATCTTTTAAAAGTCTCAAAAACATCAGATTTACGTTTAATACAATAAACCCATACCTTTCTTGTAGCATCATCAATGAAAGTAACATAATACTAGGATCCTCCATGAGAAGCTACCTGAGCTGGTCCCCACACATCTGAGTGTACAAGCTCCAATTTCTGCTCCTTCTTAGTTGCCCCAACTTTGAGAAATCTCACTCTCTTTTGCTTTCCAAAGATACAATGCTCACAGAAATCAAGATCTAAATCTTTCAAATCTGATAACTTACCCTTAGCCTTTAAGATCTACATTCCTTTTTGACTCATATGACCCAACCGATTATGCCACATGCATGCATCTGAATCTGAAGTAGATAATGCAGAAAATGAATCAGTAATACATGTAGATAAATATAACGTTCCTACCTTCTTACCTCTTGCCACAACAAAAGCACCCTTGGTGACTTTCCAAGAGTCTCCTGTAAAAGTAACCATGCAACCAGATTCACCTAGTTTCCCTGCAGAAATAAGATTCCTCCTGAGGCTTGGCACATGCCTCACATCTTTCAATACCCATGTATTTCCATTCTGCAATTTTAGATGAACTTCCCCTTTACCAGTAATACTGCAAGGTTCATCATCACCCAAATAAACATGCCCAAAATTTCCCTGGACATAATTTCTGAAATAACCCTTATTAGGGGTTGCATGGAAAGAAGCTCCTGAATCTAAAACCCATGATTCAATTCTACTATCTAAAGAAAGAATAAGAGCATCTTGCATTACCTCTGATGTAACAAGATTCACCTCTTTACCTTTGTCTGGTTGTTGGTTCTCTTTATCCTTTGACCAACAATCTTTCTTTGCATGTCCTTTCTTTCCACATTTCCAACAAGTAATTCCCTTACTTCTGGATTTAGATCTGCTATCCCTTGACTTTGATTTCCCATTACTCTTACTCTTGGATCTCTCCTTCTGCCTGCCCCTGCTTTCTACATTCAAAGCATTTCTAGATGATGTTTCCTCTGTACTCTTCCTGTGAATTTCTTCATTCAAGATTATACTAACCACATCATCAAACTTCAAAATATTATTAGCAGATGTTGTATTACTAACAACCATTACCAAGTTGTCCCAACTATCAGGCAAAGAACATAAGAATAAAAGTGCTTTTACTTCATCATCAAATGGTATTGCAACTGATTTTAACTGATTTACAATAGATCGAAATCATTCAAATGACTAGAGGCAGATTCACCTTCATGCATCTTAGAACTAAATAGTTTCTTCATCAAATAAAATTTATTTGAAGCACTAGGTTTTTCATATAAATTAGCAAGAGATTTCATTAAGTCTACCGTAGAAGCCGCTTCTATAATATTGGAAGCCACAGATGCTGCCAGGAACTCAATCTTATAGATCCCAAAGCCTTTCTGTCAAGAATCTTCCATTCTTCATCAGTCATCTTCGTAGGTCTAGACTTCTCATCCAACGGTAAGTACAAATCTCTTTGATACAGATAATCCTCAATCTGCATCTTCCATAATTGATAATTTCGGCCATCAAACTTCTCTACCTTGTATTTATTTTCTTCTGCCATTGTTGTAGCTCCCACTCAATCAGAAAACCCTCTGTGAGTAAATCTGTCAACACACAAAACCCTCAAACAAAGCTCTGATACCAGTTGTTGGGGTTAGCACACCGGTTGTACAGACAATATATCAGATCTAAGCATACATGCAAATAAAAGTGGATATTCTACGAGAAGAAATATACAAAACAAGAGACATAAATCAACACCAGATTTAACGTGGTTCACCCAGTGTGGGCTACGTCCACCAAGAAACAAGCCAATCTATTATCCAAAGCTTTGACAAGATATACAATGAAGATTTACAATCTTCCACACCTCTCAGATGTTCAGTACTTTCTTTCCATCAAGCTTTTGCTTCTTCACCAAGAATTCTCTCTCACATAATTATCTTGTAATTATGATCCATACACTTACTTCTAAACCCTAGCTTTTATGCTTATATAGTCATTTATAGACTTAGGGCACTTAGCCATGCAATTACAATTAATAAATCTATTTTAATGCTAAAAATAGATATAATTCCCGAGAGTTAATTAAAAATTCGTCACACAGGTAACTGACGCCAGTTCTACCTAACCATCGCCGTTCCTACTTGCCCTTGACCGATGTCGGTCTACCTTGACCGACGCCAGTTACTGTATTTTCTAGCAAGTTCCAATTACATGCTAAAATGAAGTAATTAACCTTCACAACTCAAAATTAGCCTCGAATGAATGCTTCATTTCTCCATTGTTCTCCTGTGCACCTCTGGTCTCTTGGGACCGTTTTCTCCTTTTCCCACCCTTCCCCTTCATAGTTGAATCTTCCCGCCCCCTTGATTTGGGATCGATTGTGAGCTCGCAGGACTGAATTGACCCTTCCGATTTTCTTCTGTGCAAGGGTGTGTTTGATTAATTTTTCCTAAGGGGCTAAATTGGTCAACAATTTGGTGACTTGCAGGATCACCTGCCTGTTAGGTGAACGGATCAGCTGCCTTGTTTTATTCATTGGGCATGAAGTCATGGGTGGTGGCCTGATCTGGTCCTGTTCTTGAAGCTTGAATCCTACGTTTGCACTTGGTAACCTTGAAAATTTTCCACTGTTCCGGAAATGGACCCCTCGAGACCCAATTTTAGTTGCTCTGTATTTGTTCTATTTTAAAATTAGCAACTGTTACGGAAACTATGGGTCTCCTTGTTGTAAATCCTGAAGGGCATGGCGCATTCACCTGGAGGCACATCGAATTATATAAATATGCAAACCTGGAGCAACAAAAATTGTGCCAGAGCACTTAGGGAAATAAAACCTATGCTATAACAAGACAATGTGCACACACACTTAGAGAAATTAAAATCCTATGCTAATATTTACAAGGGTGAAACCTTCCTTTTCAGTAGAAATGTTTGAGATGGATCTTGTTGACTGGAATTGGAAGTTCCTCTCTATCCAATGTAGAAAATTGGAAAGCATTGCTACTTTTACATCTTGTGACCATGTAAGGGACTCCAAATGGTGTCAAATTTGGAATGCCTTCCTGGTTTTGCCCGATCTGCATCCCAGTTTAGAACTAAGTCCCCCTCTTGAAAGGTCCTTGTTCTTGCTTTCTTATCAAAGCTCATCTTGATCAATGCTTGATATTTCTCCATGATCTGCATTGCATGTTCTCTTACTTCTTCTACTTCCATTAGCTTTGCATACCTGATTTCCATAGGTTCAAACTCGGCCAATTCCAACTGTTTCATGAGCTCCAAAGTGGGTAGCTCTAATGATATGGGCAATACTGCCTCTTTTCCGTATATAAGCTTGTATGGGGAGCTGCATGTAGACCTTTTGCATGTGATCATGTCAGCCCATAGAGCTGATTTGAGCTTTGTGTGCCAAGTTCTCTGATTTTCATCAAGAGTCCTTCTGATTATCCTTAGTAGGTTCTTATTTGTGGACTTTGTTTGGCCATTACCTTGAGGGTGATATTTTGATGAAGTGATGAGGTATACACCATTCTTAACAGCCCATTCGGTGATCCTTGTACCAAGGAATGCCAATGCATTATCTGATATGATAGTGGCAGGGACTCCAAACATAGTGACTATCCCTTTATAGAAATCCAAGATATTGGATTCATTTGCCTTCTTAAGCACCACCGCTTCATCCACTTGGTGAAATAGTATTTTGTTGTAAGTATCCACTTGTGGCCCTGGTTTGAATTTGGGTTGATTACTCCAATGAAGTCTAGTCCCCATTGCAAAAATGGCTGATCCATTGAAATTAGACGAAGGGGCAGGGCTGCTAACTTTTCCTTTCCTATGAAGAATGCACACTTCTTGCACTTCTTGATCCATGAGTAGGTAGGCCAATAATAGCCAACTTTCATAATTTTGAGAGCTGTTACTAGAGGAGAAAAGTGGCATCCTACTTCTCCATCATGGAATTCATGAAACACCCTCTCAATTTGGCCTGTCCCAATGCACCTCAATAGAGAACTATTGACATCCTTCTTGAACAAGAAACCACCAATAAACACATATGGGATGGATTGTAATCTGAAGTATCTCCTCTTTGCTTTGTTCCATTCTATAGGGCACAAACCTATTTGGAGATAATGCACCAAGGTTTGAGTCCAACATAAAATAGGTGCATCATTAGCTAGTTGCTCTTGATCATTCTGCAGTAGCAAGACAACCTCTTCTTCATCTGCTGACTCAGCTTGTTGCTTGGAAGCGAGCTGCTCACACAGACCCTTGTCACAAAATAGTTTGGTCAATTTTATTTCGATATCATACTCCATTACACGTGTGATACAACCTGCTCTCTTCTCATTCAAGTCCTTTTTTAGGAGGGAATCCTTGACATCAGCATGAGACACTAGCAGTTGAATCTTGTTATTCAAGACCAAGTGTTTGAACTTCTTCAAACTCCTAATGACAACAAGGACATGATTTTCAATGAAAGAATACTTTACCTCCTAATTCTCCAAGCTCTGACTGAAGAAGGCTATGGGCTGTTCTGAACCTTCCTTGTTAGGCTTAACCAAGATAGTTGAGATTGTGTCTGACCCTCCAAAAGCATACAACATGAAGTAATTTGAAAAGTATGGGTTAATAAGATTTAGGGCCTGTGATATTGTGAGCTTGATGGGCTCAAAAATATCTTTGCCTTCTGCTATCCATTTAAATGCAAGACTCTTCTTCAACATCATTGTTAAAGGCTTCACAAGAGTGGTAAAATTAGGCATAAATATGCGAACAAAGTTTATCCTCCCCAAGAAGATTTGGAGAGACTTCTTGTGTTGTGGAAATGGAAGTGTTCAGATGGCTTCAACCCTTTCACAATCAATTTTTAACCCTTCTCTTGAGACAATGTGGCCCAAAAATTTTCCCTCATGTGCCAAGAATACACACTTCTTTGGATTCAATGACACTTCGAACCTCCTACACCTCTGAAATACCTACCTAAGGTGGAAGAGATGGCCTGCAACATTCTTTGAGAAGACGGTGATATCATCTAAATACACCAGAACTATGTTGTTGATTAAACCTTTGAATGCCATGCCCATAACTTGTTAAAATGTTGCTCCGACAGTTGACAGTCCAAATGACATCTTCTTATATAAGCATATGAACCCCATTTGGTGGTGAAGGCTGTCTTGAACTGATCTTCTTCTTTCACCATTATCTAATTATAGCCTGAGTATCCATCTAGCAATCAAAACCTCTCAGAGCCAGCTACAACTTGTAAGATCTGTTCTATTGATGGAAGTGGATAATGATCCTTGAGTGATGCTCTATTCAGATCATGAAATTCCACACACAATCTGATTTCTCCATTTATTTTCCTCACAGGCAACAAGTTTGCAACCCAACTTAAATGCTTGATAGGGAAGATGATGCTGGTCTCAATTGACTTGTTCAACTCTTTCCTCATGAGAGTGAATGTGAGGGTTTACTGGCCTGTGCTTATGTTTGAAAGGCTTAGATCTTAGATCCAGTTCGATAGTGTGTTGTGCTAACCTTGGGTTGAAACTCTTAAATCCTTGTAATTTCAAGCAAAGATATCTGGGAATTCTTGACAAAGTTGAATGAACTCAAATTTTTTTTGTTGGGTACTTACCTTTCCGATTCGCAATGTTTTTCCTTCATCTATGGAAATGGGCTCTGAATCTTTACCCTTTACCTGAATATTTGCTTTCTCCTTCTGGAATTAATCATTTGGGTTGAAGATTGACGCTAAGGTTACAAGGCCCTTTGGTAATTTATTGGTTCTTAGCTGCACCACTTGGTCACCATACCACGGTTCGAACTTGTCTTGGTTTCTGGCAGAGAACTCAGCTTCTTCTTGTAAAAAATTGACAATTTGCTGATCATTCTCGAAGACTTGCCAACTTGTATTGTTATCTAGAACAACTGGTCTCACAACTACTTTAATATGAGGCTGAGATTTCTCACTCTTGATACTTGTAACGACCCATAAATTCACACACGGACAACACAGTAAAAGATAGGATAATTTTTTTTTGACTTGCTTCCACACATAACATGACACAACATGTCGTCACAAAGTTACAACCAACTCTGGGAACCACTTGTTACGGGGATGACCACAAGGTCAGCACAGAACGTTCACACCCAAAAGGATAACACATTTTTTTTCTTTTTGACATGACAACATAGAAGTCCAACCACAGAACACACTTACAGTTAGGGCCATCCACAACGAGATATTCTTGAGGGTTATTTATTTTAAAAAGACATCTTGCAATTCTTAGCTTTCGTTTTCAAGGAGGCTCAAGATATGATTCATACAATTCATCTTACCAAGCTAAGTTTATTCTTTTTACATTGAGTAATCATCTTTAAATCTTCTCTATTATGACATTTATTTGCTTAATTCATTTATTTAGAGAAAGGAGTAATTTAATTCCACAAGGCCATCTATTTACACTTACGCTACTAGAACTTTTTCATGCCCATATGACAACATGGGTTTGCGTTTAACATACTTAAGAGAAGAAAGACAAGGCACCTTGGAAAAAGGTTAGAGGGAGAAGGTTGAGTTGAAATCATCTTCAAGACCTCATTTGTTATTACCAAGATTTAATTGAAACTTGAGAACTTAACCAGAATTATTAAAGATTTTACTTAGGCTTTACTAAATGAGTTTTATAAAAATAAAACAATTTACCATCCAATGGCTAAGAGATAGATTGCGTGGTTTTTAAAGTGTTTTCTCCTGCTTATTAAATCTTATTATCTTCCAGAACTAACCATAGATTTCCTTTAAGTCCGTTTAAGAATTTCACCATAAAAGGGATAGTGTTCACTAGTGTAGCTAGGGATATCAAGTTATATAATGTTACTTAACAAAGGATAGTTTCATCTTTGATCACTTATGGAATTACATGCTCTCAAGTTGGTCACCTCTACACTAATTTATTTGCAATATAAATTTTAGTTTAACTTCTATAAGTATTAAACAACCCATTTTATTTTACTTATAACACACTATTACTAAGTCTTAGAAAGATTTAACTCAACATTTAATCGTAGGGGTAAAGTTTAACAATATTCATTTACGAAAACGAAAAAAAGTTACATTAACTCTTAGCATACCGATAATCCATTAAGGTCACTCAACAAGTGGTAATCCAACTTTCTTATATTTTCCAAGATAGACAGACAATTCAAGGTTCCAAAGATAAGACGACATAATCCATGATACAAAATACTAAGACAATGATCCTCTTCTAAATTTTCCACTAGATGTTATCAATAGTTGAAAAATATAAAAAGGATTCATGCAAAAGAACTTCTCAACTGAGGTTGATGTAAAAATCTACAAGGCTATCCCTCATCTACTTGCAAAATCCATCTGCAACAAATTTTTCCACAAGAGTCAGTTCACGAGAACTGAGCAAGATAAGGCTACACAAAACCACCATAACTATTATCTAACAATACCACAAAAAGGAAGCACTTTATTACAAGAATTGGGTCAAACCTCTAAACACTATCAACACATCAAGTTATAATAAAGTCTCCATCATGCCAATCAAAGAAGGAGAAGACCTTGTACTTTAGTTAGGAGTAAAAGCAACGAAATTATAGCAATCGTATGAGAATGGCCCTTGGCCCTATAAGGAGAAAATAAACAATCTAGCAAAAACAAAATTCCCATCAAGTAAGTAATTAAACAATAATTACAAGATTGAGATTTGATATATAGACCAACCATCTAGAAATTTATCAAAGGTACCAAACGCATAGGCTAAAATAATATATTTCTAAAAGAACAAGAGTTGATCGGCCCAAGAAAGGGGAACCACGGATTTCAAAAATTAACACAAAAAGCCATGTATAATTGAGTTTCAAACCGGAAATCAAATAGAGTATACACACAACATAAGTTTCGAAACGAAGGCAAAGTATACTAATTTTGACCATTAACTCCTAGAGATTTTCCAATCATTCAAGAAGGGCTAATGCCTTATAGGCTAGTAGCAAACACACGAGAGAAGAAGGGAGTTCCATCAAACAAGAGTATACAAAAATGTCATCAACAAATTTTATAACACTAAAGATTTGCAAACCTCCACAACAATTCTAATGTTTGGTTAATTTAAAATAAATTACCTATTTCCCAAAACAACAATATTTTAAGGCAACCCTTGGTAACACAGTCAACCGTCACACATAGATACAAACATAATTTCTAAGTGACATTATCAAAACAAAACCTTCTGCTATGAATCCATAAGACTATCAAATGAAAGATGAGTTTTTTTTTTCCGAAGATTAATCATATTTAAGGAAATTTCCATCACAAAATATTAAGGTAATTACGTGCATAAAAACCGACCAATATTAATTAATAGCGTTAACACTACAAAGGAGAAAATAATGCAAGTTAGGAAAAATAGAAGAGCACCATCAACAATAATTCAAAGAGGGGGATTAGACCAAAACTATTCTAGTGTCAACGAGGTACTGGATTCGCACAATGAAACCTCGAGCTTAGTTGATCCGAAAAGCTAGTTATGGTTCAAGTTGATAGGGATGGTCAAGGTACTTCTTGAGGATGGCCTTAAAAGCCTAGAAACAAGATGAAAGATAATATAAGAGTCTAAACATGCGAGACGGAAAACACATTGCACACAAACCTTTTCATTCTAAAAGTTTTAATACCGAAACTCAAGCTGGCTAGCCCAAGCATTGATCACACTACCCCTACAACCTTTCTTTCTCGATGCAAACAAGTTATCAAAGGGACTTGAGAAGGAGCTAACAAAAAAAAAACGTCAAAAAACAAACTTGGGTGCTAGGGGGGGTTTCATAGTTATCGTAAACTTACTTCCATGATAACGAAAATACTAGTTTGATCAACATAATAACTTGCAACTCAATCACAAAGAAGAATTAATACATAAACAAACAGACGAAGGTATATCACTCGAGTAAGAGAAATATAACACCCAGAGGAGAGGGCACACGCATCCTTTCTACCAACATACTGACAACGATAAAAGCTAAAACAAGAAGAAACAAGAAGAAAGGGGAAATCTCCCATCATGACATCCAACTGACAAATCAATGCAAGGAAAAAGTGGTTCGATTTCACAATAATTTTAAAATATAGTAACAGTAGAAAAGTGTAGAAATATCTTTCCTTTTTCTCCAGATTCAACAGGTTTCATGGACACCGTCCGGACCAGCAACAACAATCCTCAGGTCGAATCTCCCCTTTTATAGGCTGGGCACTCAAGCTCCATTCTCGTCTATGCTTAGCCTGGCCAGAGAGCTCCATTTTATAAGAAACGTTGAATGGAAAGAACGGCGGTCTCAGGTGCTGTCAAGACTACGGTATGCACAATATGGTTTTAATGAAAGCATGTGCAAGAAAATACGCGTTGACAGAAAAGGATTTCTATGGCTTCAAACTGCCCATGCAACCAGGTCAAAATGACAGACCTGGAACAGGTTGCAGTTACATCCATGGGGCACGCGCGCAGGGTAAGAAGAGGAGGATCTCCAACAAGAAAAAAACCAACAAGGAGGCAAGGATCTAATAGAGCTATCACGTTTTTCCAGCAGGTTCAATAATGCCTGCAAAGTAAATTGTGCTTTCATGAATATTCTGATATGAAACAGATCCACAAAGCCTATGCAGATTCTCTTCCATGAGTTACATCGTAAATACAAGTAAGGGGTCTCAATAGAGAATCTTTGTAAATAAATTTCACCAGGTCCCCTGGTAACACTCTCACTGTCCCATAGTCGATTTTGATAAAAATATCTTGAAGGAGAAACCCGAATTTGAGGATGCATTTGATACTGAACAGATAACAACATAGTTGGACAACCTGCTTGTTGGAAGCGCTCACAAAGGCTTCTACTAGACTGCAACAGTATCGTCCATCCGATGAGGAGGAGCCGAGACATGCCAAAAATTTGCAGATGCCCATATGCTGAATAACTATTTTCAGCAAAGCTTTACGGGGAAACATTTGCGAATGGTCACTTTCAAAGGGAGAATAATTTCACAATAAGCGACAAGAAATGTTTGTGGAAAGGCCCTAACAGAGGTTAGATAACTTCACAAACAACGTGGCAACTGGCAGACAAAAATAGGTGAACATCGTATCGCTAGATTGCAGAAAAACTGCATATTTTAAGAGATAGACTGCGATGCAAATATTTGTGCAAGGAAACAAAAACCCGAGGCCATATAGGACTCTAGATAAAAAGACAAAATGAATACATAATAGAATGACATGGAGACTACTAAGCACAGAACCACCCATTCCAGATATGTCCCTTCCACAAGCACACTCGCTTTGAACGTAGTGGATCGGGGATCTCTTCAGGCTTCTCACTGATACAATTTACAGTTTGAATTTCTGTCTCTGTTCCAGTAGACGACCTTCTCTTGTTACCAACAGATAACTTCAACCCAGGCAACACATTGCTATTGTTATTTTGACCCGACTTCCTGTACATATGATTGACAAACTCGTCAATGAGCAGAGGCCAGGCACCTGCTTCTATATCATAGCCTTCAAGATTTTCAGGTACAGATCGACTGAAATCCAGCAGTCCTCTCCATGTATCCTCAGAGATACTATGTCGTTGATTTTTTCTGTACAAAGTCACACCACTGATCTAGCAACCGAAACCTTCCTGTAAACACCAATCTCCATGCCTCTATACTTGTGCTAACAGCAATACTCCTTTGTCCGTTTTCACAGCACATAAAGAACACAAAGTAATAGAAGCATCGAAACCTACAGGATTCCCTCATCAAATGTTGATTTTTATCAAGCAGGGCCTTCAAAGAGTGGAGAACATTAAGGGCAGAACGCCTGAAATTATAGCCTTAGCTGCTCTAGTTCCATCATGTCAAACCATACTGTGCCCATACGCATTGAATAAAAGAATCAAAAAGAGATCCAGGTGAAGAAAAACAGGCCTCCACCGACTCCCATCTCCCTCAAGCAAGGTAGAAACGTGATGGCCATTACAGTCTGCAGGTTGGGTGGTTGGGAGGAGACTAAAGTCATCCAATTGCAATCAAGACCTGCGAATGGACCTGGTCAGCCAAGGTGGCAGTGGAGGGTAGGTGCAAGCAAATTAATAGATTTAAAAACTACGCAGTCCTCACCACGACCTATTAATTCAATGGTAGAGGTAAAAATATTTTTGCGGGTTTTTCCAACGAATTCTAAGCATTTAGAAATTAGTTGGCCATTCAAAATTACCGAGAAAAACTCATTGTCTAATTATTTTTCCTTATCCACAAGCAAGAACTTCAATCTAAATTCATACAAAATCCTCCTTCAGCAAAGATACGGGATAACGAAATCTCTACTAAGGTAAGCTCACAAAGCATACGAAAGAAGATATATTAATACAAATGCAAAAGGAGTTACAAGATTACCTGAACAGTTCCCATAAGCTAAAAAGGTATACAAATTTGTATGATTACTATTCAACCCGAGAAGATTAAATCGCAAACAGATGAGCAAGCAAGAGGAAGTAAGAATCGAATTTCCCATTACTCACCATGATTAAAACAACATGAGAACATGCCTAAGCAACCAAGGGGATAAACTAGATGTTAACGTTCGAAGGCGAACACGAAGCAAAGACCGACCATGGAGCCAAGACATTAGAATTACACACAGTTGTTCGATGCTCCACAAGAGGGTCAATGCGACAAGAACTAGGGTAAACGCCGAACGGGGCATTACAATACTCTCTACTACATCAAATGTCACCCCGATTGCTGCCAATCTGTCTGCTGCATCATTCCTTTTCCTAGGTATGGACACAATGTTAAAAGCTTCAAAGTCTTTGATGAGGTCCCATACCTAGTTTTTATAGCTCCTGAGTAGGTCATTCCTTGTAGCATGTTGTCCTCTGACTTGGTTCACAATCAGCTCACTATCACCAAATATTTGTAGATTATTGATCCCTCTCTTTCTTACCCAATGCAGTCCATGGATCAAGGCTTCATACTCTGTTGTGTTGTTCGAGCAAGCAAATTGGAAATGGAAGGTTGAGTAATATTTCATAACTTGAGGTGAAAATAGCGTAGATCCTCCTCCGACTCCTTGTCTACTTCTTGAGCCATCGAAGAATAAATGCCATACCTCATTATTATCCTTGTGGTCTGGCTTAGTGATGTCAGGAAAAGGATGATTCTCCTCATGCAAATAATAAACTCCCAACTCAGATTCCTCCATTTCCTTATAAGGGTCAAAAGCGTGCCTTTTGTTCACCCATTCGTTGAGAGTCAAGTCTAGAATACACCCAACCTTGGTATCTGCCTCATAAGTGCTTGGGAGTTCTTCCTGATCGAAGACTGAACAATTCACATTGATTGGGATAGGTACATAAGGCTCAATATGGAAATCTGCAATGGGCTCAGATCTGATCATAGCCTTAGCTCCATACCTTATTCTAAAGAGCATGTGTGACCAATCAGCAGATAAATAGCCTCCAATTTTAGCGGTGAAGTCTCTTGACAAACATAATGCAAAATGTGGTGGAAAGTCTATGATTGATACATTTTACAATACGGTCACATTGGGGCATGCGTGCAATGTGAGGCTCAAATCCTTGATGACTCCAACCATTGTTACTACTGTCCCATCCAATTGCACTACGCCCTTGGAGATGATTTCGTATTGAAGACATACCTGATCGGCTATTTGTTTCAGCATGACTGAGCTACTCACTCCCGAATCAATCATGCAATTATGTACCGATTTGTCCCCAATGATCAATGAAACGTAGAATGAAGGGGGCTTCAGATTCTTATCTCATTTTCCTCTATGATTTCCTTCAGGATGGGCTGCATTGGTAAGCACTTTCTCTTGTTAATTGGGGGGTTGATTTGAGGTTGACCAATTGGCCATAGCAGCCTACAATAGGTCTCTCTGTCCTGGGATAGCCAACAAATCCCACATTGAGATGTTTACATTTGTTTTCTTCATCTGTTCAATGATGTTAAATGGGGATGAGCTATCTTTTTGTTGCCCCTTTCTTGGTACATTCTTCTCTTGCACATGGGTCGTTACAATCGGTGCCTGAGTGGGTATGGAAGGTGGCTTGGGCTGGCTCTGCACATTGGGAATTGCACTTTGCGGGATAACAGAGGGCTGTGGACCGTTTGAATTAGAGGATTTCCCCTCTCCAATATTCCTCTTTTTGGATCGTGTATTTGCGGCCACACTATGCGAAGGTTCCTGATTTATACCACAAAAATCTTCAGCCTGCCAATTGACAAGCGTGGTCTCACTTGGAGGTGCCTCTTGCTGAGCTCCTTGCTACTGATTTTCCTCTTAACTAGGATCTTGGGACACACCAATGGTTTGTACCATCAAGGCTTGGTTTAGTGCACCATTGAAACACATTGACTAGTTATGGGGTTGACTGCATGGGAAACACAAATCATATTCTTTTTCCATTTTGTTTTGTGTTGGAACCAAGGCCCTCGATGTTGAAGCTGTGTTTGGATCATATGGTCGGAAAGGCCTAACAACTTGAGGTTTTCCTTTGTTTTGGTTTTGATTTGCAGCCTGAGCTAGATGTCTATTTTGCTGATATGGGGGTCTAGCCAAGTATTGAGTTTGAGGTTGATACAGCCTAGAACTCTGAGCTTGCTACCTTTTGATAGTCACTAGCTCATTTCCTATGTTCTACAGTTGTTTCATAACCTCTTGTAGCTCTTTTGAAGTGTAAGAAGATGAGGTGGAAGCTTCAGCATAAATCTGATTCCTTGGAGCAAGTATGGGGGCTAATGTGGGTGTTTGACTAGTGCTTGGAGCTCCTAGTTATGGATATAGAGGCGTAGGTGGCTTAGGTGCGAGTTTACCAGCTTGAATTAAACAATTTTCAGCTCTAATGGAAATCTTATAGGCTGTAGGTAAGGTTACACCTCCCATGGATTGAATCATTAAGGAAATATCAGAATTTAAAGCTCTAAGGAAGTATAGAAAAGCACCTTCATCTGTTGGTCTTATGGACACCAGAATCCTATCCCACGTCCTTTGAAATCTGAAGTTGAAATCTATCAACTATTTGTTAGGAGCCCTCTTAATGGTTATCAATTTTTCTAATAGAGATAGGTTATCCCCCTTTTCTCTAAATTGATTGTGAAGAGCTCTGCACAGATGGTCCCAATTTTGAATAGAGCCTGTTGTTAGACTCCTGAACCATTGCAAAGCTTTACCCTTAAATGAAGAGGCTAACCGTTTGACTGCAATGTCCATCTCAACGATTTCATGAATTGCACAAACATTTGCAATGTCTTAAATATGGTCACTAGGAGTATTCTGGTTCTCTACAGTGAAATATAGAATTCTCTTCAATGCTACAATTGGAACTAGATTTTGTGCATTGAGAGCAAATGGGCTACTGCCAGTGAAGTTAACATAGGGATCGGGTTGTGGATGTGCCATTATGATTGGCCTAAGAACCCTTGTCAATTGAATGAAAGGCTTACCAGGGGGAGGTGTTGACAAGGTTCTATTTTGTGGAGATGGAGACCTTTGAGCTCTTCTTCCCATTCTCCCTCTATCCGGGGACAAGTGCATATAGAAAAACAATCCTTCTTCTCTAGTTCTTGATCTAGTCTAGATTCTTCTCATGAATCTGCCAAGCCTAGGCTGCTGAAACCATTGGACTCTGCCTCTTTTGGAGTCACTAGATGTGTAATTTCAAATCTTCTTAAACCTGAAAACTTGCAACAAGTGCACATCAATCTTGCTGCAATAAAAATGGAGACCTCTTGGTCCCACCAGCCGTGCCAAAACTGTTAGTGCAGAATCACAACACCCCTGAATGTTTGCAACTAGATGGGTTGAGACTCTCAATGTGATTGCACAACATGGAGCATCTCTCAAAGTGTGGGACTTTGAAATCGAGAGAGCTCTCCAGATGAAGGCTGGTTCTTATTCCTATGTTCAGGTGCACACATAAAATTTGCAGAGGATCTATTCTAAAATCTATTCTAACTTGCCAAGGAGACAAGGGTAAGAAAATTAAAGAAATTAAACCTAAACTAAAATAGGTGATGCACCAAAGGAATGCTGAACACCAGATTTGCTATCAAACACAGACCATTAAAATGTAATATAACTAACCTACACAGATAACCAATATTGCAATGAAAGATCATGTAAAGGCAATGGACAAAAGAAAGGGTTGAAATCATCCAAAAACATGTATTATTGCTTCACAAATTGATACAGAGCATTACAATGGTCAAGAGGAAGAAAACTTGCATTATAGTCTTAATAGAAGGTTCGGACTCCATGAATTCATTTGTAGACCAGAGAAGAAGGGAGGGTGGAAAACCAAAAATGTCCAACCCTTTATAATGAGCCAAGCTCTTACCTTTATAGATGCAACAAAGAGAGGAGAAGAAAAGGGGTAGGAAACCTAATTTGGAGCTCAACTACCAGCCATCAATGCCCCTACAAATCCACCCACAATCTGTCAAGTCCACCACTCTATGTCTGTTCGGTGTGTTGAATAAGGAAGAACGACATATCAAATCGAATTTGATCTGGTTGTTGAAGCAATCAGATCATATATTAATGGCATGAAGACATTTTCTTATTTTTCAACCACATAACCTCGTCAAAAATAAATTTTCAGGTTTCCATGGCATAGAAGAGGTCAAGAGCTTTCCAATGGTGCCAAATTTGTCAAATTTTGAGGACTGGATCAAAAGATATGCCCATTTGAATACTTGAATTGGATCCGTACAGAAATGGCGAAAAACTAGTTTTTCAAAATGGGTCCGCGGGCCTGAAATTCACTTTGCACCTTTTTTCACAAAAATTGCAAAAGTGCAAAAAACACCCAGTAGCCCTGTAAGCCCACAATCCTCTGTTGCCCAAAAGTCATCTTCAGGCCCGCCGGTCCGCATTTTCCATCTGGGTGAAAAGTCTCCCCCAGGCCCGCTGGCCCGCTTTTGGTAAAGAATCCCTCCAAGGCTTGCCTTCTCACATGTAATTTAGGCCTGACACATGGCTTCTCTGTGCATTGGCGGAGGTGTGGCTTACTTTTAAACTTTACGCCTTTTCGAAACAAAAGCAAAAATGTTCAAACTGCCTCCGGAGACCCGCCTTCCCGCTTTAACTTAAATCATGGCCACGTGTAGAGATGGCACGCATTTGGGGATTTCTTTTAGATTTTGCTTTCGAAGTTGCACTGAAGAGACACGTGGCTCCTTCCTCAGCTTTGGTTTGTTTCTTTGTGTTTTGGCTAAGTCCTTTATGTTTGGTGAGGCCATATGTTGAACCCTAGACACGTGGAAGCCTCGTGCTCATTTAAGTCTCCACTTTAGGTCGTGCCTTTGACCTTGCACTGATGAGACACATGGATACTTCCATCGGTTCTTTATACTTATTCGATTAAACGACCCACTGCCATTTGAATTCTGTTGGACCCTGACCACGTGGAGAGCTAGCATTAGTTTGAGTCTCCGCCTTGGGATCTCACTTTTGAATTTGTGTCATTGAGGCACATGGCACACTCCACTGACTCTCCCCCATCTTGATTTTTCAACTGTTGACTATGTCCCTTTTCCGACTTGGGACACATGGAAGGCCAACACTCATTTGGAGACCCAATTTTAGATTTATCTTTGAAGATGCGCCGAGCTGACACGTTTGTGCTCATTCGAGTCTCCGCTTTGGGTTGCACCTTTGAAATTGCACTAATGAGACACGTGGAGGCCTCTGCCGTCCCTTCCATACTTAGTCAATTTAAGTGGCCGAATTTGTCCCCCTTTTTGACTTTTGGACATGTGGAAGCTCCGCACTCGCTTGAGACTGGCCCTTGGGCCCCCCCTTTTGAAATTGTGCCGAGATGACACATGGTTCTTTCTGCTCATTTGGTATTTTCAACGGCCGATTCCATCCCTTTTTGGGCCCGGGACACGTGGAAGCTCCACGCTTGTTTGGGGACTTCCTTTTGGTCTCGACCTTTTGGAGTTGCATCGTTGAGGCACATGGCAGCTTCTATTGATTTTCTTATACTTAGCTGATTTAGCCCTGAGTGAATGCTTCCTTTCTCCATTGTTCTCCTGTGCGCCTCTGGTCTCTTTGGGCTGTTTTCTCCTTTGAAGAACCTACCCCTTCATAGTCGAATCCGCCCATGCCCTTGATTTGGGGTCGATTGCGAGCTCGCAGGACTGAACCGACCCTTTTGATTTTCTTGTGTGCAGGGTCATGTTTGATTAATTTTTCCTAAGGGGCAAAATTGGTCAACAAATGCTACAATGGATGATGAAGAGCTCCATGTTTTCAAAAGGTCATGAACACATAGAACAAAAATCATAAGTGTGTCATCTTGCCGGAAAATGTAGACATTCAGATCAGAATGACATCTAATGAATTCTACAATGAGAAGGAAGGAATCCATCTTAACATACCAAGCCTGAGGGGCATGTTTGATTCCATAGATTTCCTAAGTCTGCATACTAAGGAAGAATCCTTGAAAAAAAATGTGGCTATTCCATGTAGATCGTATCCTCATGGTTACCGTGAAGAAAAACAATCTTCACATCCATTTGACGAATATCCCAATGATGAGTTGTGGAAATTCCAAGAGTGAATATGATGGAATTCATTTTGGAAACTAGTGTAAATTTCTTAGTGTAGTCGATACTGAGAATATGTGAGAAATCGTTTGCTACTAGTCATGCTTTGAACTTATCTAGAAACCCATATGTTGTATACTTAGTTCGATATATTCATCTGCATACAATCATCTCCCTTCCCTTGGGAAGATGTGTTAAATCCCAAGTGTTGTTCATAGAAAAGGAATTGAACTCCTCATACATAATAGTATCCCACTAAAAAATGCTAGATGCCTCCTCAAACGTTTATGGGTCGGAAGCAGAGGCATATAAAGCATGTAGCCCACTTTGAAACTACGAATGTGTCTTCCTAAAATTTGAAGGATCCCCAACCCATGTACTTGTGGTCTGAAGTGTCTTTCTAGCCCAAAGAGGACTAGAAGTAAGTGATTTAGGTGGTGAATCCTCATCCTCTGAAGTGTGGCTATATGTGTATGGAGATGGATCTCCATCACCACTCTCACTACCTAAACTGGAAGAAGATTCCCCAACCTAAGGAAAATCTTCTCAGGATGGTCAAATATAAGTGAGTTCAATGAAGAGAGAGAACTGTCAAGTGTCAAGTTTGAAGGACTCTCCTGAAAGAGAACACTTCTCTCAATAAAAAAAACATGCGTGGTCAGATAAAGAAGTAAATATCTCTTAACACCATCTGGGTATCCTATGAAGATGCAGGGCTTACTCTAAGGTTTCATAGCCTTGCGTTTCTTCTTAAGTACGCGTGATTTAGCTCGAGATCCGAAGACCTTGAAATGATCCACTATGGTTTTCCTGTTGTTCCAAGCTTCAAAAGGTGTGTGTCCTTTCAAGGAATTTTTTGAAACCTGGTTCTAAAGTAGAAAGCA
The DNA here is from genome assembly GCA_019776745.2 of Taxus chinensis. Taxonomy (NCBI): domain Eukaryota; kingdom Viridiplantae; phylum Streptophyta; class Pinopsida; order Cupressales; family Taxaceae; genus Taxus; species Taxus chinensis. Next base: position 235,419,450 of record CM034148.1, on the reverse strand, counting down.
TAATTGATTTTTTATTCCTAATACTGAGGTGCTAATGATTTGGAGTGAATCATGTAGTTATCCATTTCTTTCAAGGAGTTGTTATTGAATTCTCCAACACAATTTTACTGAGGACTATAAGGAACTGTACAATGTAAATCAATTCCATCTGATCTATAAAACTATTTAAACTTGTTGTTGAAATACTCACCATCATTATCTGTATGCAAAACCTTGATGAATTTTCCAGATTGTTTTTCTATAAGATCCTTGAAGTCTCATTTTTTTGAAAACTTCATAATTCTATTGAAAGAAGTAGACCCACGTATACCTAGAGAAATTATCAATGAAAGTGAGAACATACTTATCTCGAGTGAAATATGGTTTGGGGTATGCCCCAAATAAATCATTGTGTATTAACTCCAATGCATGTGTATCCCTCCATGCTTTTCCCTTGTCATATTTCTCTTCAGGATGTTTTCCAGGTGTGTAACCCTCACAAAAATCCTTATAAAAATGAACACAAGGAAAACCTATGACCATATCGTGTTTACTGAGGTTTTGCAAATAATAATAGTTAAGGTTACTAAAACGCTCATGTCATAGTTTTCTTACCCCATCTGTGTGAGTAAGAAATGTAGTAGGATAAATATCGGGTGTAAAATGTGAGAAGGTATAAAGCCAAGCTTAGTGATTTTCCCTTCCCATTTTCATTGTAGAATCATCATGCAAGTCTCTTATGAATGTTGAATTTAGAGAAAATTAAACTCACATGCCCTTACTAATGTGAGTGATCTAGTACATCGGTATTAAATTGGTTGAAAGTGAGGGAACACTTATAACAATTGTGAAATCTCTCCCATTTAGTTCAACACACCCTCTCCCTATATCCCCTGTCGAAGTGTATCCACACAATGTGATAGAATACATGCTACATGGTTATAAGGAAGTGAACTTAACCTGTGAATAACCCATGTGATGTGAAACACCTGAGTCAATAACCCATGATGAATTCGAAGATGGAACTGCTACAAGAGCCTTTTTATTTCCTTCCCCTTCATCACTATATTTTGCATTAGAAGAATCTGGAGTTGATGACTTTTGTTTGATAGACTTCAAAACACTTATTTTATTCCATTCCAGAATATGAGTTAGCTGGTCAATCTAATTCTTCATACACTTGTGTTCATTATGCCCATTTTTCTTGCAATAGACACACTTAAGCTTCTCTTTCTTAGGTTTACCATTGGTAGAGGGTGTTTTAGTGGGTTTTTAGGAGGTAGGGTTTTGTTCCTTCTTCTATTGATCCTTATTCTTCTGTTTCTTCTCTTTTTTGTTTGAAACCTTTTGTTTCCCATTCCCAATAATTAGAGGTTTTGGTTTCGAGGACTTCACTATGCCCTTCTGAATTAACTTATTTTTCTCCTGAGTCAAGTCACCAACATAATCATTTAAAGAGGGAATTTTCCATGTGGCTCCAAGAGCACAACTTCCCTAATAGCTTTTCCAAATAGATCCTTACTTCATTAGGTGAATCAACATACTCAACATGAAAGATGATTTCAAAATAAATAAACAAACATAACAACCCAAATGCTTCATCACAATGATTGTAGCACTTTACTTTTTCTGTATCATTTGTTGAATCAGTTTCAATACCCAAAGTTATCCAATGTACTCATTTGCTTCTAAAAAAATTGTATTTTAGACTTCCATTAGTGGGAGTTAAAGGACGTGAGCAGTGGAATTTTATTCATCCATTTTAATGCAACAATAATATTGCTGCAGAAATATAAAGAGAGTGTAAAAAGAAAGAGATGACACACAACACTCCTTGAAATTAATTTGAGTCAACCCTCCATTTTTGGCACTTTATAAGTAATACGATTACAAAATGGTTGGTTTCAATAGAAAAATCACAAAAAAATCACTTTGTTAAAAACCGACACTCAATTCTGAGTTGTTGTCATGCAAATGTGCAACATGGAAATTGGCAATTTTCCAGCATGACAACGATACCCCTGTGCCAAAAAATTCAAGTCCTACCCACCCCAAGAACTTCGGGTCTACTCAGTCAATACAATGAACTCCTAGATGATGTTAAATCAGTACCCTCTGTGATTTAGGAAAGTTAATTTAACCCCCTTAGGTGATTTTAGGAGTTCTTGCAAAATGCAAATTTTGGGCAGGCATGGGAAGGGCTATCACTGGCCATGCTAGGATTGGAGCAACCCCCTGGAGTGGAATGGAGGATCCAAATCCAATATGGAGGTGAATTAAAGGCCTAGAAACATCATGGAAGTGATTTTGGAAGATTCAGGAAAGGTTTGGAGGAGTTGGAGTAGTTTCATCAAAAATAGGGTTCTCAGACCTAGTCAACACATAAAGTTAAAAGAGCCACCGAGCTTCGGGAAGTGATTATGAGAGATTTGGATGGAGTTAGGAACCAAACAAGACATCTTCAGAAAGGTAATTAAAATACATCCAAGATGGAGAAATCATATTTTTCACAACACCTTAGCGCAATAGGTCTGAAGGCAGTTTTTCTCATGCATAGGTAAGGGACAGATCAAAAATCTGGTTTTTAGGCCTTAAATGGAGGAATCAAGGTTCGAGACCCACACCATTAGATTTATAAGGCCATTTTCACTAAATTTCATATAAAATTTCACCAAAACATTCCATCGGGATCTCAAGTTATTGCCGTTGCAAGTTCTCTCTCAAGACTTCATACTTAGCCATATTTTGAAGTTGATATGTGTCAGCTCTAGGAGGCTGGCGCAATTTTGTGTCCCTTTCATCCCTCAAGGTAGGGGACATGAGGGATAAGAAATTGTGACCAGCCCCTAGAATACCCCTGATCACACATAGGACTTCCAGGATCACCAGTTCAGCCCCCAGGTGCTTGTCAGAGCTCATTCCCTCAATCGCTAAGATCGTGACAAGTGTCGCATGGAGGTGCGACGTGAAAATTGATGTACCTTTTGTCCCTTAATTCGAAAGGGACATCGGGGACATAAAATTGTGCCCCCCATTTGGAATGTAATTTTTAAATGTTTGAAATCTGACACTTAGCCATTTTTTCGCGCTTCTTCTTCCTCATAGTTCACCCTGCCATTGCTTCGTAACTTGTCCACCATTGCTTGCTCACACCCAGTCCACCATTGATGCTCTGAACCAGCTCTACCACAACAATTAAACACTCAAATCCATGAAAAAGATATAGGTTTTAGAGGAGATATTGATCGGAAAAGCTGAAGAAACGAAAGACGGAAAAGAAGAACGAAGATCTTTTCTTGAAAACTCTCATTGCCGTGAATCGTAACATATTCATATCTTTCAAAATACAAGTAGAATTGAGATGCCGTCTTTTGGAGACTTTCTCATTTTTCAAGATGATCAAGATGCAAATAAGGGGAGGTCAAATGGTGCCTTGAAACATTTGTTCCAACAAAAAGCCCATTTCGTGCCCTAGCTCACATTCGTCGGATTTCCCATCAATCTGGTAATGGAAACAAGCTAAAAAATTGTAGATGAACTCTAAATGAAAAACATATTGCAATGGAGTTAATTTCATTGTGATCGGAGACAAAAACCAAACCTGAAAATTTCAAGCTCCATTAATGGCCACCATGACAGCTCCATGCCCGAAGCCACTACTAGGCAAAAGTTTTAAATTTTATTTCCAAGCATTCTAATGGGAGAAATCAAGTGAAATTCATAGGATGTGACCACAATGACGAGATGAGTCTGAAAAAATATATTCCATTGCAAACCAAGCAGTGGAAGTCCACTTTCTAAAAATAGTAAGTTTTTCTATACAAACTTGCTATGTTTGGGAAGTCACCATCGAAAGCGGATATAGCAAGGACAGTGTGCGCAAGAGCGAAAGAGGGAGTTCATCACATCAGGATGGTCAAGAAGAGGCAAAAATAATAAGTCTTCCATCTGGGCACTGACCATTAATAGTAAGTTACACTCAAAGGGCAGTTTTGACACAATGGGACATAAAAGGATAATCATTTAGGGGGACATCATAGTTCGGGATCATCTATAGGAATTTCTCATAGGGAATTCAAATTTCTTCCATTTCCAAGCTGTGTACAATTTCTACTGAAGAATTAATAAAAAGAGTTTCATGCCTTTTTTAATGAGGATATTTTAGAAACTTTGAGTTCTCTGTATTAACTCGTCTTGTTGCCATTTGTAGGGTTGTTTCTTCTTAACTTTAATGTGTGTGTGAACTTTCCGGTTAATGGGTGTGGGACTCTGGTTTTTCTATCCATGACATTAATCCCCTCTTCTCTTTTTCTCACTCCCTTTCCCACTCTCTTGACAAAGTCCTCTCTAGCAAGAATTTGCTAGCTTTGCCGCAGGGTCAGTGGAGTGCCCCCGTTGGATCCCTGACTGCAAGGACACCAAGAAAATACACCTTTACTTGCGCATGCATATACGAAAAATTCACCTGTTAAATAGAGGGACTTAGATTCCTATAACATTGGCAGGAAATCCACAAATTTGTCCACCCAATTTTTTTTCTTGCCAACAGTTGCCTATCAAAAGTTATTACAAATTCTATTTTTGGCAATCAATGGACCATTTTAAATGTTTGCACAAAAAATTTAAATGCACTTATTTAAAAAAATTTTAGTGTCACAAAACTGAGGCGAGATTTGAACTAGAGACCTTTCTCAAAACAATACTATGTATTAACCAATCCACCTACACACTCCTTCATTAAACTCATTGGTAAAAATTCCTTTTGGTATAAAAAATCAATGATTTAAAACAAATTATAATGTTTCCGGTTTTAAATATTTTCGAGTAATGTATATTATGGTTTGAAACTTATCTTTCAGAAGAAAATTCTTATCAATATTGCTGAAGTTGCAGGACTTATTTTGTGTCTGTACACAGGACGTGGCCATGTCGGATATATATGCAATATGAAATGGATTTTGAGTGCCACACACCAAGGAGGAAGCCTACACTTTCCCAAACGCTAATACACAGGCTTAAAAATAGCCCACATCTTTCCACAATAGAAACCACGTGAAAGAAGCTCCATGAGGAAGAGAAACACTCCACCGAGAGGTAAATCAGGATTGTTCCTGTTTGAGTGGAGAGCCAATTACATAAAAGAAGACATATAATATCCTACACTAACAAACACTGAACATGAAAATAATTGTGGCCAATAAAAACTGTCGTGACATAGTGTTGAGACTATCCCTGACTTGAATAATAGAATATCTATATAAAATAGAACAAATACTGCTCCTCAATTTAACATATTCAAACAGACAAGTGGTCAAGTAAAAAATTTCTCGCATGATGTAGCCAAATTTAAAAGCATGGTCTAAGATGCAAATAGAGCAATGATCAAACTAATGAAGGTTCAAAATAAACCACTTTATTTGTATCAGACAGGGTAAAAAAGTCCTTTTGAATAAAAATGCAGAGTTGTAAAAAAAATTATATGGTAACTTGTAAATTATATGAAACTTATCTTTCAGAAGAAGCATTACTTATCAAGATTGGAATGCAGGACTTAGTTGTAAGCTATTGTACTATGAACAGTGGTATGTATGACACCAAACCATACTCTGAGAATACATTAAATTGCCCACATCTTTCCACTCGATGAAAGCTCCATGAGGACCACCAGGAATTTTCATTAGCTCTCAAGAAGAGATCACCCGCCATTGCCCTGTTTGAGCGGTTTCCATGCCTCTGATTTGAGCGGTTTTAGACGAGGGATCTCTACAGATAACATTGATCGCATACCACATAGGCCTCTCCACCAGTTCCTTCACAGTTGTCTGAGCACATTGACAAAAAACAGTAGCTCGATCCTCTGCTTCCCAGGTGCTTCCAGGTGCTTCCCCTGTTTTCTCGAAAGAATGGATTTCAAAGGTGGGTTTACATGGTTTTACATGTTATTCTGTGCTTCTCTTTGGCTATTCTGGTTTTTACAGTTTTTTCGCATCCCTATTTCCTTTCTCCTTATGCTTCTCCTTGTCGTCCTTGTTTTTTCCCTCTTCATCGGCAGGACCAATAATCGTCAGCTCTGTAACAACAAATTTTCTGAGCTTTATGATCAGCTGCGTGGGTATATCTCTAGGTTTGGCAGTGTGTCAAGAAAATCTTTATGATTATGCTTCCCTCCAACTTTATTTAATAAATTCAATTGTTGTGATTATGCTTCATAGAAATGGACATATTTGAAAGAGAGTGGAGTGCCTAAAATCTGTTTCTGTTACAGTGGAAGCTAAATTTTAAGAATTGTTACACGTCTCTTACTAATTTGTACATTTGATACACACTGCAAATTATTACCAGTACAACCATAGATGGCCTTAAAAATTATCTTATTACATGATTTGGAATTTGTCTAGTTGTTAGTAAACAAAATAAAATCGATGGAGGCACCGGAACAAAACAAAGAAAACAAAATACCACTGACATATTTAACAATTGAATTTGTTAAATAAAGTTGGAGGGATTGTATTGTGTAAAATGCTAGGCATAAAATATTATGGCCCAATATTTATAATCTTGCAATTGAGCAACCAATTAGGAAAAATAAAAAAGGTATAGTAGTTGATTATTGTATTAATTTTGTGAAGTCAAGAATGATAGTCAGCATTTTGTTCTATATCAGACGAAAAGAGGCAGAGAAAGGCCCTTTACAAATTGGTTGCTCAATTGCAAGTTTATTGTATCCAAAATAACTACCAACAAAGACCAAGACAGAGATATCCCAAACCAAAAAATTACCAAAACAAAGAATGTTCCAAATGGAACTGTACCAGAGGACTGTTTACCCCACATGAGGAAATTGAGGATAAAGAAAATGATAAAAGCAATGCCAGGGAGTGTAAAAGCAGTCTTGATTGCATTCGTTTTCCACTCTATCCACTTAAACATTTTATACAACCTCGCAGAAGAGTAACCAGAAAACAAACCCATGAAGACCAATAAGAATACCAAAGCTATTATCAGTCATCGACCATTGGATGGCGAAAGAAACCCAAGTAGAGCAAGGTGAGCATTGGCTCAACCCTTCAGGAATAGTTCCTAAAATATTATTTCCTCGAAGAAAAATATATTTCAATGTTATGCTTCCAACATAAAAAGAGCATTAAAAGAAATTTTGGACAAAACTGAGTACCAAAGCTTTTCATTTGTTCTAAAATCTACAATTGCCAGAGCTAAATTCCCTACATATTTTCCAGGAATGATTTCCCAGAAAATTCAACTAAAACAATCTCTGAAGCCTTCCAAACTTTGGAGGAATATGTCCCTTCCAAAATAATCTCTGCAGCTAAAAAGCTCTCAAGGTGTTTGCAATGTCTTAGCTTAGCAGGTATAAAGCTGCTAAAAATTTTCTCTTGCAAATTCAAGATTTTTAAGTGTAAAATCTTCCTAACTATTTAGGGTACGAATCCATTTAGAGCACAAGAAGCAAGCCCTGATGTTCTAAGCTTTGTGCATTTGGAAATCTCCTCTGGACTGGTGTCCCTTGCCCTCAAAATCTCTAACTTCTTCAGAAGCCCAATTTCTTTGGAAATGGTTCCAGAAAGCTTATTAGAATAAAACAATAGCTCAGATAAAAAAAAGTATGTACCATTTTATGACCTTCAATCCAACTACACCCAAGAACATTTTTAATTCCTCTATCTTTCTTTTAATGGGAGATAAACTCCAAGTTTGACACCCAATATGCTCAACTTCCTTAAGAACGAATATTTAACATTTAATCAACAAGTATCTTGATTAAGGATCATATAACACTTGTTGCAAGATAATCACAATGTGTTTTTATTGCTTCTTTTTTTGCAGAGGGTTAACAATGGAGTCCACACGAAGAAAATTGAACAAAAAAAAAAATTGTAAGGTAAAAAAATAAGACTTTGGGTATATATATTATGTATGGTCAGATTTGGAACGTAAAGAGAGTGAATGGTGCAGATGGGTTATTTAGGTAGTTTCAATATCTATGGATGGGATGATTCATTTCTCATCGTTTCATTATGTTATTTATTTTGTAATTATAGAATTCATTATATTGTTATTGAAATTAAGTTGATTTTATTCTACACCATCTTCTTATGCAACTATAGGCCAAGTGCAATAAATATTGAAACATTGGATGACATTCAAAAAATTGAATCACAAGTAATGGAAAAGGTATTGATGAAACTTTTAACAATGTTTTTTCATCAATATTGTTTATTTTGACTATGCATGACCATATATTATGTATTAATTTTAAATTTTAATTTTTTAACCTCAAAGAAATCAAATCAAATGAATGAAGATAGTGGTTGTGGAAAAAAATAACCACAAACAAAAAGAATGAAAACACGTGCTGCAATGGCCTTTCTGAAACGGGTAAGGAAATGTGACTGTTTGTTTTTTATTGAAATATAATTTTTGTAGTGGATTATGTGTTATCAAATGCTTATTTCTGACAACATAATGTTTGTTTTTGTAACATAAACATAGATTAACAATGAAAAAATTGAAGAAGAAAAAGCATTTGATGATCAAACAAGAGAGAATTTAGATTTTGAAAAGGAAAAGGGTAAGGATAGTCATGTTGAAGAAGAATTTGACATAGAACTAAACATAGATGACAATAATGATCAAAATGATGAAGATTATGAAGTAGAGGAGGATGATGAAGATGAAGATTGGGTGCCTAGTCCGAGCCATAAAGCATCTTATGAGTGCAAACATCAAAGATCAGTAAGTAGTGTTATTTAGAATTTTTTTTTTTGCATGAATAAAACAGTTTTATTCAAGTATTCAACTTATGTTAGCATGTCTTAGATTTATTAGGATTTTCCAATTTGTTGTTCTTTTAGTGTCCATATAGTTTTACATTTGCATAATAATTTAAGCTAAAGAGTTATAGGATTTTCCTACACATAAATTGTTACTCATAAACTATTTAATTATTGGATGTTAATTAGTATTTGCAGTAGTGTAAAATTATAAAAGAAATGGGAAAGAGGGATAGATTCAAATGCATGGTCTTTCTTTGCTGCAACTATGAAATGCAAGGAATAAAATGGCATTTGAAAGACATCAACTATCACTGCCTCCATGATCACAATGGAATCCCTCCATTACATAGGCATAAGCTGGGTAAACGTGCGATGGCGAAGTATAAAAGGAAAACAAAAAAATAGTAAAAAAAATGGTTGAAAAGTGAAATGTTGACTGGCACTTGAATAATTCTAAATATATGTACAAATCTAGGTTAATTGAGCGTTATTGTTGGGAAGAAAAGGTGCAATTTTTCTCATCCCTTAGCTAACAAGCTAAATATATGATTTCCAAGCTTGTAGAGGAGTATGATAGTGTAGAAAAGAGGAAGAAAAGAAGGAAAAAAACCCATCATCACTAGCATCAATATGAAAGTATGGAAATAATTTTAGGTCTCAAACATGCCACCACTCTAAACAACATAGGCTAGAACAAATTCATTATCATCAACCTGATTGGAGGAATCATTCATAATATATAATGAATAAAGCTTGTAAAAATAACGTGTTCCATCATTTAGTTTGGGTGACAACATAATACGTTGTGGTAGTGTCGAAATTAAAGTGTGAGAGAATGAATTGGAAAATATTCCAATTTAATTTAATGAAACAAATTTGAATAGATTATTCAGTGCAAAAAAAACTTTAAAAATGCAGGTCGTCAAAGAAACAACGTATTACATTGAGAAACCACCTACTTTGATATAGATCCTGTAGGCACATTAATATATGAAATTATAGTTTTATATAGTACACCATGTATCTTATGTAGCCTAGTAACGAGTCAAAACATCGTTATCAGGGGTAACAATGTAATATGTAGTTAAATTGCTGTACTCACAATAGGAGGGAATGGATTTAGATCTTGTAGGCACATAATAATGGTGTATTGAAGTTTTATACACTATAATGAATATAGCTTGTAAAAAATAGCGTGTTCCATCATTTAGTTTGGGTGACAACGTAATACATTGTGGTAGTGTCGAAAGTAAAGTGTGAGAGAATTAATTGGAAAATATTCCAATTTAATTCGACGAAACAACTTTAAATAGATTATTCAGTGCAAAACAAACTTTTAAAATGTAGGTCATCAAAGAAACAACGTAATACATTGAGAAACCACCTAATTTGATATAGATCATGTAGGCACACTAATATATGAAATTATAGTTTTATATGGTACACCATGTATCTTATGTAGCCTAGTAACGAGTCAGAACATCGTTATCAGGGGTAATGACGTAATATGTTGTTAAATTGTTGTACTCACAGTAGGAGGGAATGGATTTAGATCCTGTAGGCACATAAGAATGGTGCATTGCAATTTTATACACTATAATGAATATGGCTTGTAAAAATAATGTGTTCCATCATTTAGTTTGGTTGACAACATAATACGTTGTGGTAGTGTCAAAGTTAAAGTGTGAGAGAATGAATTGGAAAATATTCCAATTTACTTTGATGAAACAACTTTGAATAGATTATTCAGTGCAAAACAAACTTTAAAAATGCAGGTCGTCAAAGAAACACCATATTATGTTGAGAAACAACCTACTTTGATATAGATCATGTAGGCACACTAATATCTGAAATTATAGTTTTATATAGTACACCATGTATCTTATGTAGCCTAGTAACGAGTTAGAACATCGTTATCAGGGGTAACAATCTAATATGTTGTTAAATTGTTGTACTCACAGTAGGAGGGAATCGATTTAGATCCTGTAGGCACATAAGAATGGTGCATGATGAGGCCACATATTGGCATGTTTTGGCCTCATCTAAATCCTTTTTGAAGCCTCTTACACATACAGTTTTGAGACTTTGATCTCCTCTTGATGGTTGATATGAGATGAAGTTATGATTTTGCATATATTTAGTTTTGTATGTTCATTTAGATCTAATATACTTATTTATGATGGTGAATCTTGTCTTTTGTACAAACTGATGTTTCTGACGTCTCCATGAACAAAGTACAAGATGCCATAAGTTTTTGAAGTAGTAGGCCCTAGCCCGTAGCACTTTGGTTGTGCTCCTACAGTAGCCCGTAGCCACTGGCTGGGCAATGATAAGAGAGAATCATGACATCCAACAACAATGAGGAATCATGAAGTATATTGAGCTAAGCATATGAAGCTGGAAAACAAGTTAACCAAGTGGCAACATTATTTGGACAAGTCTGAGAAGTCTTTGGGTGATTTATCTTACCCATAGCAAGCTCTAGACCTGCCCGTAGCATCTTCCAGAACTACCTGCAGCAACAAAGCAGCATTTACCTCCAGCTGCTCATAGCCAAAGAGAACTTATCCAGCTCACACCAAAGTATAAGAATAAAAGTACCAGCTATCCTAACACATCATATGTAATGTTATGGTTACTTTGTTAGGTAGTTTTGTAATCAATTCTTATCATGTAAATAAGACAGGAATTAGCTGTCTCCACTCAATAAATATGAAACAAAACAAATATAATATGTTTGAGTGGTTTTTGATCATATTCCTAGAATAGAATAAGTTAGTGATCTGTCTATATATAGATAGATATATTCAGATAGAAATGTAGTAGATATAGAGTAATAGATTAAGGAATGAAGTGATAGCTTTATGAGAGAAGCAGAATTGTGAATGTGTGAAGACATAATATATTAATGTGAGTTTGTGCTCTTAAGTTCATTGTAATATCTTTGTTGTAGCAATCTTTAATTGCTACAGCTTAATAGATGAATTGTTTATCTTCTTGAGCAGTTATGTGAGTTTATAGGGTAGGATCGAAACTCACTTCTGCATGAGGAAGGGCCCCTTAGGAAGGAATTGCAGGGAAGATCCTATTCCTCAATTTCCTATTTATGTTGTGTGGATTGATTATCAGTTATTCATTTCATTTCTAAAAGCTAATGAGTGCATAGTGTGTTGAGTTTTAGATCTACAGATCAGCAACATCCATAGTTTACTTTCCAATTTACACAAGCATTACTTTATACTCTTTGATGATTCTAGCCTACAAATACCTCACTCCAAAGTATTGTAGCATATATTTTGCAGGCCCTTTGAAAATCTTACGCCCCTGGGTTGACATTTAATTAACATTAGAGTATGAGACCTAATATCATTGGTTGATTATTCTGCACATCAGTGCCTTGCAGTTTTATACACTATAATGACCATATCTTGTAAAAATAACGTGTTCCATCATTTATTATGGGTGACAGCGTAATAATAGGATTTGATACTTTGATGATCCTACATTGTACACATGTGGGCTAAAACCTATGAAGGATAGAATTGATCATTGAATGGTATCATTTGAAGACCTTGTTTGATGATAAATCGGGTGTTTAACAGTCTCCTAAAGGATTATCTCCATAAGGTAAAACAAAGATGAAGTTTTATATATGCATTCAAGGATATTTAAGGTTCATAAAAGAGTGTTGTTGAGTTAAGACAATTTGCATGGAGACAAAGAGAGTGTTTTTTTAGAATCAAGAAGAAATGAAGTGTTGAGGGTGGATAAATGGACTACTAGCTAGGAATTAAAAGGTAAATGTGGATAGTGAGGGAAGTAAAGAACCTTACTCAAAGTACTTGTCATTGGTTATATGCTTGGAAGTCAGACTTAAATGCTGATTGGAAAAAGGATATGTGTATCATACAAAGAAATATTGAGGACAAGATTGTAGAGAAGAACAAGAACATGAATATGAGAAAATGACATGCTCCTTGAGTAGGAGTTACCGAGCTAAGAGGTACACCAACTATAATGAATATAGCTTGTAAAAACAACGTGTTCCATAATTTAGTTTGGGTGACAACGTAATACTTTGTGGTAGTGTCGAAATTAAAGTGTGAGAGAATGAATTGGAAAATATTCCAATTTAATTCAATGAAACAACTTTGAATAGATTATTCAATGCAAAACAAACTTTAAAAATGCAGGTTGTCAAAGAACAACGTATTCGTAACAATAAATGTGAATAAATAAGAAGCATTGAGCAGTCAAGGGGAAATACTAAAATGACTTGGGTTCCATTAATTTTTTAACTCCGTTAGAAACACTGGAAAGTACCTAGTCAACAGCCACCTCACTACTCCCTGTGAACTTATGTGAGGGATATGGCCAGCCCATAATTACAATGTTGAGTAGGGAGTGAAGACATCATAACTATCACCGACTGTTGAATGAAAATATCAAAAATTATGTAAATGTGTTACGTGTGCAAAAACACAAGAAGAACCACAAAGGAAAACCAAGGCCATGAAAGAAGCAAATAAAAAATTCCTCAAGTGAGTGTACAATATGCCACATAAAGGACCTCATAACGAATTTGAGAAAAGTGTGAAGAAGGAGACACATACGTGAAGGTAGAAAAGACCAAAAGAACAAGCCCTCCATGATACACCTACACACGAAGGTAGAGAAGGATGAAAAAACAAATCCCCATGAAAATTTATAGACTAGTGTGAGTACAATATTCATCCCAAACAATTCACTAAGAATTTTTGTGAAGAACTAAAAAGTGACCCCTTTGAAAAACTAGGTAACACCTATACTCTATGCATAAAACAATATGATTTATAGTATAAGAATTTAAATTTTCTAAAAAATAAAATCATGATACAAAATAAAACATTATGAAACCATTGTTATGAAGAGCACAAAAAATGCTTTTAGAAAAAAACAAGTCATTTTTTTGCATGAATGAAACTTTATTACTGGTCAAAGTTCCAAAAATAAGGAATTGTACAATTAAATATGGAAAAAACTACAAATCTTGGAAAAATGGATTATTAAATGTTGAAATGGATGCTAGCACTACGTAAATTCTAAAAAAATAGGTAGGTGCTAGAAAATCACTCTCCCTAGCTTCTTGGATAAAAATTTATGAGTTCCAGAGTGAAAATAGTTTTCAAAAAGGCCCAATAACTAATTAGGGTCACAAGACCCTTGATACTCCAATTTTAATGATCTTAAACTCTTTAGAAATCTCTCAAAATGAAGAATAAAAAATATAACTTCAATCTTTGTTTTACAAAATAAATGCAACAAAATTGTGGAAGAGCCTACTTGTCCTAGCTCTTCAAAAAACTTGAAATTGAAATTATTTGCAAATGACCTAACGATATTCGATTAAGGTGAAAAAAAATAAAAAATGACTTTCTTTGGCACTCTAAACCCAATAAGAATAAAAAATTGAAATCAAAACCAATAAAAAAGACTACTCTTCTCTAAACCAGCTTTCCTACACATGGTTTTATAGAAAAGCTGCAAACCCAACCAAAGAAAAAAAAAATGATACAATATGAGAGATGTTGTTGAGAAACCTTTGATACCATGCAAGAAACAAGGACTACTCAAGGAAACATTGCAATGAAACACACTATCTACAAACATGTACTCAAAAAAGATATTTCACCAATAACACAAATACATTAAAGCTAACAAAGGAATGTACAATATAGAGATCAACATCTAGTAAACTATTGCACAATAATACTAAGGATCAAGGAGTAATCATTGGTTATCCACAATGACAACATTTCTACTAACTCAACTATATTCCTGCATAAAAATATAAAAAAGTTTATTAGATAAGAAGCACAAGGGTGAGTGGGATATTTATTATTGGTGGAGTTTAAGGAAGAAAATTTGAATAAGAACACCTAACTTCACTTGACTCTTTTCACATGTATTAGGATTACTGCTACATTAATTTTTGCATATTAACAATGTATACACAATGCATCTCACGTAAATAATATAATTTCCTAAGGTCGACTTCACATCATGTAATATCCATTTTGGGACTAAAAATAGAGAAAAGGGGTTAACCGGTTATCCCGAACAGATCTGATCTTGAAACACCTTTAATTATTCACACAACAAATTGATAATAACTGAAAACCAATCTAAAATCAACAGTCTTCAAGGGAAGTGAAGTGTTTAAGGAATTCAAGTCCACTTTTCACTATGCAAATCAATGAACAATGCCACGAATCAATTAATCTAGCCACACCAATATTTAAAAATCATAAATACATCAAAAGATTGAAGGAATATCTGATTCCATAGATAGAATTAATTATTTAGAATAACAAAAGATTAGCCAAAACTTTGGGCTAGAAAAAATAGTAAACCTTTTCCAAAATTCACCAAAATGGAGATTCTGGCCTTATAAATTATGCCGAATCAGAATATGAAATCAAATTCACAAATTGTGCCCTATAAGACACCCAATTACCCTAAAAAACCTAGTCACCCCAACTAGTAATGGCTCTAATATGCATGCAAATGTCTGTAAATGTCTTCTTAAATCCTTCACTGTCCAAATCTGCAAAAAGGTCTTCAATATGACTTTTCTTCAATCAAGATAGAGGCCTTTCATCCTCCAACCAACCACAAGAAGGATTTCCTTCCTTCTTGGAATGCCACACATTTGGATTTCTACTCAAGAGTGGAAAAACAAGGAGTAAATAGCCCAAAGGTCCAAATTAGATAAAATTCCCTAAAAATAGATGCCACCAAATGAAGTCCTTACTCTCCTTTTATATCTTATCTTTGGCATTAAGGCCCAAAAGGACAAGGTTGACCCATAGAAAGTTATTTTAATCTTTTAATTGGCATCTTAAATGCACAAAACTGAGATGACCTCCATATAAGGTAAATGTACGAAAATAAAAACATAAATATGAATGAAGAAAATTGAAATATGATCCCCGATCTTCCCTTGCTCATCTATTGCTTGCCTTCGGAAAGAGGAAGGAAAGGAATCCTTTATTGTGGATTAATTCAGAAAAATGAACTTTACAATCCTCCCTTCTTGAAATTGCTTTCCCTCAAGAAATTGTAAGTACCTGTATCCCAAATGAATCTCAATTGATTCTTCTTTGATGTACCTACACAAGAAGTAAATATATCAAATAAAACAAGAGTGTTTAACAAGAATTTTAAATTCCCCTTATCACGCCTTAGGGACATGATAGTTATCTCTCTTCTTTTGCTTGACACCACCTCATAATTTCCATTCAAATGATGGCTTCTCAACACTTTAGTAATGTTGTCCCAAAAACAACTGTAATCATGTGTTTTTATTTCAAAAATCAGAATGTTCAAGTGTGAAAATAACACATCATAATATGGTTATGTTCCACACTTTACCTGAGATCTTATTCCACCAACATTCCATGACATAATGCTCTTCAAAATTGGAAACACACTGCTGCTCATGGCTTTTAATGAAAGCCCCAATTCTGATTTTTACAAACTCGACACTATGACCATGGCATAACAATTACCAAACTGAAATCTCATGAAGAAAAACAACTCCATAAGTAAAGTAGGGATTGAAATTTGATTTGTATATGCTGAAAAATTAGGAGCAGCATACCTATAATTAAAATCAGTAGTTATCTTGGCCTTAAACTTGAGAAAATCAACCTTTTTAACATTCCCATGAATTCTGATTTCATCATTTTCAAGTGGAACTGAAACTCCATGTGAATTTTGAGGGCAAGTTCCTCTAAAATTTGGAGCTCTTGATACCCAAAAACATTGTGTGACTCCGTTGAAATGAAAACAAGGTAGGCAAATAAAATCCATACCTCTTCATGGGGTCATAAAATGAAAAATAGAATTGTAATTATCCTCTTTTGTGGCCATGTGAAAAATACAAGTTTATCATAATTTCTTCCTTTGTCTTTCTCATGGAATTGTGGGTTAACAATTCATAGAGAAAAAAATCAGAATTCCTTAAACATGCCATGCTAGCATTCTATTTCATCAAATTCCTTTCATTCCATAAGCAAAGAGAAAAATTGAAATCTTTACCTTCACCATTTTTGTGTCTCATGAAATAGCCTGGTTGATTAGCCCATGGGGCATCATGAACAACCTACACTATCATGTTCTTCACCCTTGATTTTGAAGACAAATAGATTCCACTCTTGTAGTGAATGATCCCATCCATTATTTCAAACATTTCATTCCCAATTCCCTCAAAAACAACATTATAAAACTTATGCTTAACTGTAATTAAAGGCTCTCAATCAGTTGTTGTCTTAGATAAGGAGAAAAAATGTGATTCCCGTGGCCAAGTATATTCTAGCAAATAATTAACTTGAGGTGTGTCAGGAAGCATACCTTGTAATGTAACCTTCTTACCCATGTCAGAGAAGCTTATTTCCATGCCTTGATAATTAAAGGTGAGCTCTCCCAATGATAGAAACCATTAGACCCCCAAACACGCTATTCATATCAACTATGTTAATGAAATACAAATCAACACATACCTCATATTTTCCCAATGTAACATGGAGTTTGAAACATTTCTTTGTGAATGACATAGAGTAACCATTTGTTGTCTTCACCATGAAGCCTTGTCCATGGAGGATAGAATACTTCATAACCTTGTTAGCATACATAATGATTTCAAAACACTCCTCTATCCAAATTTCTTCTAACCTTGTGCATGGAGTAACGATACCAAATAATTATTTTCTAAAATACATGAGGTCAATTAGAATTAAAATCTTTATGCCACATAACCTTGCAATGGAAGGTCTAAGTGCCATAAGTTATCCCACAAGTTTTTTCATAGTGATTTCAACATGTCGCTTAATGAAAGAAAACGTAGTGAAGTGACATAGGGAAATTTAACAAACATGAAATTTGATTATACCTTGAGTTTCACTCTACATTTCCACCTTCCCATGCCAGATGAGGAGTGATGGAAACATCTCAGTACTCCCAATATTTTGAATCATAATTTCTGAGTTGGAATCAACCTTCTTCTTCTCCTCAGATTCAAAGACCGAAGCTCTTTCGTCCGGGGGTCATGTTCAACAATGAGTGATGGTGTTTGCATGGGGGATCTTCACAACTCTTACTTTAGTCATTCAACATCGATATGAGATCTTTATTATCTAGGTGTTCTAAACTTTCAGCGCGAACTGAAAGTAATTGTATTCATGCTTAAAAGAGAGAGTTTCTTCATGCCACATGACTGAAAGAGGTACTACAAAGTATTGGTCCATGAACCTAACAAATTATTAAATTTTTTCATCATTTCTCATCATACATGAAGGACTATCCATTTTTTTCATGGTTTCTTCAGAGCATCACATTTTCGCCACAAGGTTATCCATTTCAATGAATGGGGTTCTCACACTTTATAATGTTTGTCCAGAAACCACTGTAATCATGTGTTTTTTTTTCAAATCAGAATGTTTCAATGTGTGAAAATAACACCTCATAGTATGGTTTATGTTCACACTTTACCTGAGATCTTATTCCACCAACATTCCATGACATAATGCTCTTCAAAATTGGAAACACACTGCTGCTCATGGCTTTTAATGAAAGCCCCAATTCTGATTTCTACAAACTCGACATATGACCATGGCATAACAATTACCAAACTGAAATCTCATGAAGAAAAACAACTCCGTAAGTAAAGTAGGATGAAATTTGATTTGTAATATGCCTGAAAAATTAGGAGCAGCATACCTATATAAAATCAGTAGTTATCTTGACCTTAAACTTGAGAAAATCAACCTTTTTAACATTCCCATGAATTCTATTTCATCATTTTCAAGTGGAACTGAAACTCCATGTGAATTTTGAGGGAAAGTTCCTCTAAAATTTGGAGCTCTTAATACCCAAAAACATTGTGTGACTCCATTGAAATGAAAACAAGGTAGGCAAATAAAATCCATACCTCTTCATGGGGTCATAAAATGAAAAATAGAACCGTAATTATCCTCTTTTGTGGCCATGTGAAAAATACAAGTTTATCATAATTCTTCCTTTGTCTTTCTCATGGAATTGTGGGTTAACAATTCATAGAGAAAAAAATCAGAATTCCTTAAACATGCCATGCTAGCATTCTATTTCATCAAATTCCTTTCATTCCATAAGCAAAGAGAAAAATTGAAATCTTTACCTTCACCATTTTTGTGTCTCATGAAATAGCCTGGTTGATTAGCCCATGGGGCATCATGAACAACCTACACTATCATGTTCTTCACCCTTGATTTTGAAGACAAATAGATTCCACTCTTGTAGTGAATGATCCCATCCATTATTTCAAACATTTCATTCCCAATTCCCTCAAAAACAAAATTATAAAACTTATGCTTAACTGTAATTAAAGGCTCTCAATCAGTTGTTGTCTTAGATAAGGAGAAAAAATGTGATTCCCGTGGCCAAGTATATTCTAGCAAATAATTAACTTGAGGTGTGTCAGGAAGCATACCTTGTAATGTAACCTTCTTACCCATGTCAGAGAAGCTTATTTCCATGCCTTGATAATTAAAGGTGAGCTCTCCCAATGATAGAAACCATTAGACCCCAAACACGCTATTCATATCAACTATGTTAATGAAATACAAATCAACACATACCTCATATTTTCCCAATGTAACATGGAGTTCGAAACATTTCTTTGTGAATGAAATAGAGTAACCATTTGTTGTCTTCACCGTGAAGCCTTGTCCATGGAGGATAGAATACTTCATAACCTTGTTAGCATACATAATGATTTCAAAACACTCCTCTATCCAAATTTCTTCTAACCTTGTGCATGGAGTAACGATACCAAATAATTATTTTCTAAAATACATGAGGTCAATTAGAATTAAAATCTTTATGCCCACATAACCTTGCAATGGAAGGTCTAAGTGCCATAAGTTATCCCACAAGTTTTTCATATTGATTTCAACATGTCGCTTAATGAAAGAAACGTATTGAAGTGACATAGGGAAATTTAACAAACATGAAATTTGATTATACCTTGAGTTTCACTCTACATTTCCACCTTCCCATGCCAGATGAGGAGTGATTGAAACATCCTCAGTACTCCCAATATTTTGAATCATAATTTCTGAGTTGGAATCAACCTTCTTCTTCTCCTCAGATTCAAAAGACGAAGCTCTTTCTGCCTCATTTTCAACAATATATTGATGGTGTTTGCATGGGGCATCTTCACAACTCTTACTTTAGTCATTCACACCATCAATATGAATCTTATTATCTGGTGTTCTAAAAATTCCAGCGAACTGAAAGTAATTGTATTCATCTTAAAAGAGAATCTTCTTCATCCACATGACCCTCAAGAAGGTCACTCAAAAGTATTGGTCCATGAACCCTATACAAATTATATTTTTCATCATTCATATCATCATGAAGACTATCCATTTTTCATGGTTTACTTCAGAGCATCACATTTTCCCCAAGGTTATCCCTTTCAAAAAATTTACCAAGATCATAAATCTGAAATGGCATGGCATAAAAAAAAAATTCTGAATTAGCTCCAAACCTTCGGTTGCCTTGTTTATGTATGTTTGAAATGTATTCATAGCTCTTACCTAGGTATAATCCATCACCAATTTGATTTCCAACAAGCTTATTGTCATCATGTTTCTTTGGATAAGTGTTTCCAACTAGCCCTTTCTCTTCCCCTTCTTGCTCCACATCCCTTGTTTCATCACATGTTAAAATTTTTTCAGCATTAACCACATAATGAGAAATATTTATGTCATGATGTTGAATTTTCAGAATGGGTGTATGTGCCACGGCCTTAGGTCCTTTTATAACCAACCCTTCTTCCTCATTGATTCCATCTTCATCGAACTTCAATCTTTCTTAATGTTTAGCCAACATTAAGGTGCTCCTTTCCTCAAGGGTTGGGATATCCTTTCCAAGACCCTTATGGATTGAGACTCACAACACCCCTGAATGTCTACAACTAGATGGGTTGAGACTCTCAGTGTGATTGCACAACATGGAGCATCTCTCAAAGTGTGGGACTTTGAAATTGAGAGAGCTCTCCGGACGAAGGCAGGTTCTTATTCCTATGTTCAGGTGCACACATAAAATTTACAGAGGATCTATTCTAAAATCTATTCTAACTTGCCAAGGAGATAGGGGTAAGAAAATGAAAAAAATTAAACCTAAACTAACAGAGGTGATGCACCAAAGGAATGTTGAACACTGGATTTACTATGAAACACAGACCATTAAAATGTAATACAACTAACCTACACAGATAACCAATATTGCAATGAAAGATCATGTAAAGGCAATGAACACAAGAAAGGGTTTCAATCATCCACAAACATGTATTATTGCTTCACAAATTGATACAGAGCATTACAATGGACAAGAGGAAGAAAAATTGCATTATAGTCTTAATAGAAGGTTCGGACTCCATGAATTCATCTGTAGACCAGAGAAGAAGGAGGGTGCAAAACCAAAAATGTCCAACCCTTTACAATGAGCCAAGCTCTTACCTTTATAGATGCCGCAAAGAGAGGAGAAGAAAATGGGTGGGAAACCTAATTTGGAGCTCAACTACCAGCCATCAATGCCCCTACAAATCCACCCACAATCTGTCAAGTCCACCACTCTATGTCTGTTCAGCGTGTTGAATAAGGAAGAACGATAGATCAAATCGAATATGATCTTGTTGTTGAAGCAATCAGATCATATATTAATGGCATGAATACATTTTCCTATTTTTCAACCACATAACCTCGTCAAAAATAAAGTTTTAGGTTTCCATGGCGTAGATGAGGTCGAGAGCTTTCCAATGGTGCCAAATTTGTTGAATTTTGAGGACTGGATCGAAAGATATGCCCATTTGAATACTTGAATTGGATCCGTACAAAAATGGTGAAAAACAAGTTTTTCAAAATGGGTTCGCAGGCCCGAAATTCACTTTGCACATTTTTGCATAAAAATTACAAAAGTGCAAAACACACCCTGCAGCCCCACAAGCCCACAATCCTTTGTTGCCCAAAAATCATCTTCAGGCCCGCCGGTCCGCATTTTCCATCTGGGTGAAAAATCTCCCCCAGGCCCGCTGGGACTTGTTTTTTGCAAAGAATCCCTCCACAGATTGCCTTCTCGCATGTAATTAAGGCCTGACACGTGGCTTCTCCGGGCATTTGCGGAGGTTCGCCTTACTTTTAAATTTTACACCTTTTCGAAACAGAAGCCAAAAGGTTCAAGCTACCTCCGGAGACCCGCCTTCCCACTTTAACTTGAAACATGGCCAGGTGTAGAGATGACACGTGTTTGGGGACCACTTTTGGATTTTGCTTTCAAAGTTGCACTGAAGAGACATGTGGCTTCTTCCTCAGCTTTGGTTTGTTTCTTTGTGTTTTGGCTACGTCCTTTTTGTTTGGCGAGGCCATATGTCGAACCCTAGAAACGTGGAAGCCTCATGCTCATTTAAGTCTTCGCTTTAGGTCACGCCTTTGACCTTGTGCTGATGAGACACATGGATACTTCCGCTCGTTCTTTATACTTAGTCAATTAAACGGCCCGCTGCCATTTGAATTCTGTTGGACCCTGACCACGTGGAGAGCTGGTGCTAGTTTGAGTCTCCGCCTTGGGTTCTCACTTTTGAATTTGCATCGTTGAGGCACGTGGCACACTCCAATGACTCTTCCCCATCTTTATTTTTTAACTGTCGACTTTGTCCCTTTTCGGACTTGGGACACGTGGAAGGCCAACGCTCATTTGGAGACCCGATTTTAGATTTACCTTTGAAGATGCGCTGAGCTGACACGTTTGTGCTCATTCGAGTCTCCACTTTGGGTTGCACCTTTGAACTTGCACTGATGAGACACGTGGAAGCCTCCACCATCCATTCCATACTTAGTCGATTTAAGCGGCCGACTCTGTCCCCCTTTTTCACTTTTGGACAAGTGGAAGCTCCGCACTCGCTTGAGACTGGCCCTTGGGCCGCCCCTTTTGAAATTGTGCCGAGATGACACGTGGTTCTTTCTGCTCGTTTGGAATTTTCAATGGCCGACTCTGTCTCTTTTTGGGCCTAGGACACGTGGAAGTTCCACGCTTGTTTGGGGACTTCCTTTTGGTCTCGAACTTTTGGAGTTGCGCCGTTGAGGCACATGGCAACTTCTACTGATTTTCTTATACTTAGCCGATTTAGGCCTGAGTGAATGCTTCCTTTCTCCATTGTTCTCCTGTGTGCCTCTGGTCTCTTCGGGCTGTTTGCTCCTTTGATGAACCTACCCCTTCATATTTGAATCCACCCACCCCAATGATTTGGGGTTGATTGCGAGCTCGCAGGACTGAATCGACCCTTTTGATTTTCTTGTGTGCAGGGTAGTGTTTGATTAATTTTTCCTAAGGGACAAAATTGGTCAACAAATGCTACAATGAATGATGAAGAGCTCCATGATTTCAAAAGGTCATGAACATATAGAATAAAAATCACAAGTGGGTCATCTTTCCCGAAAATGTAGACATTCAGATCAGAATGACATCTAATGAATTCTACAATGAGAAGGAAGGAATCCATCTTAACATACCAAGCCTGAGGGGCATGTTTGATTCCATAGATTTCCTAAGTCTGCATACTAAGGAAGAATCCTTGAAAAAAATATGTGGCTATTCCATGTAGATCGTATCCTCAAGGTTACTGTGAAGCAAAACAATCTTCACATCCATTTGACGAATATCCCAATGACAAGTTGTGGAAATGCCAAGAGTGAATCTGATGGAGTTCATTTTTGAAACCGGTGTAAATTTCTCAGTGTAGTCGATACCGAGAATATGTGAGAAACCATTTGCTACTAGTCATGCTTCAAACTTATCTAGAAACCCATATGTTGTATACTTAGTTTGATATATTCATCTACATCAAATCATCTCCCTTCCCTTGGGAAGATGTGTTAAATCCCAGGTGTTGTTCATAATCAAGGAATTGAACTCCTCATACATAATAGTGTCCCACTCAAAATGCTAGATGCCTCCTGAAACGTTTATGGGTTGGAAGCAGAGGCATATCAAGCATGTAGCCCACTTTGAAACTACGAATGTGTCTTCCTAAAATTTGAAGGATCCCCAACCCATGTACTCATGGTCTGAAGTGTCATTCTAGCCCAAAGAGGACTAGAAGTAAGTGAGTTAGGTGGTGAATCCTCATCCTCCGAAGTGTGGCTAGATGTGTATGGAGATGGATCTCCATAACTACTCTCACTTCCTAAACTGGAAGAAGATTCCCCAACCTAAGGAAAATCTTCTCAGGATTGTCAAATATAAGTGAGTTCAATGAAGAGAGAAAAATGTCAAGTGTCAAGTCTGAAGGAATCTCCTAAAAGAGAACACTTCTCTCAATAAAAAACTCATGCGTGGTCAGATAAAGAAGTAAATATCTCTTAACACCATCTGGGTATCCTATGAAGATGTAGGGCTTACTCTAATGTTTCATATCCTTGCGTTTCTTCTTAAGTACGCGTGATTTAGCTCGAGATCCGAAGACCTTGAAATGATCCACTATGGTTTTCCTGTTGTTAAGGGCTGTGTCCTTTCAAGGATTTTTGTGAAACCTGGTTTTAAAGTAGAAAGCATAATTGATTTCTTATTCCTAATACTGAGGTGCTAGTGATCTGGAGTGAATCATGCAATTATCCATTTCTTTCAAGGAGTTGTTCTTGCATTCTCCAACATAATTTTACTGAGGACTATAAGGAACTGTACAATGTAAATCAATTCCATATGATCTATAAAACTATTTAAACCTATTGTTGAAATACTCACCATCATTATCTGTATGCAAAACGTTGATGAGTTTTCTAGATTGTTTTTCTATAAGATCCTTGAAGTCTCTATTTTTTTGAAAACTTCATAATTCTGTTGAAATAAGTAGACCCACGTATACCTAGAGAAATTATCAATGAAGGTGAGAACATACTTAGCTCAAGTGAAATATGGTTTGGGGAATGCCCCAAATAAATCATTGTGTATTAGCTCCAATGCATGTGTATCCCTCCATGCTTTTCCCTTGTCATATTTCTCTTTAGGATGTTTTCAAGGTGTGTAACCCTCACAAAAATCCTTATAAAAATGAACATAAGGAAAACCTATGACCATATCATGTTTACTAAGGTTTTGCAAATAATAATAATTAAGGTTACTAAAATGCTCATGTCATAGTTTTCTTACCCCATCTGTGTGAGTAAGAAATGTAGTAGGATAAATATCGGGTGTAAAATGTGAGAAGGTATAAAGCCAAGCTTAGTGATTTTCCCTTCCCATTTTAATTGTAGAATCATCATGCAACTCTCTTATGAATGTTGAATTTAGAGAAAATTAAACTCACATGCCCTTACTGTTGTGAGTGATCTAGTACATCAATATTAAATTGGTTGAAAGTGAGGGGACACTCATAACAATTGTGAAAGCTCCCCCATTTAGTTCAACACACCCTCTCCCTATATCCCCTGTCGAAGTGTATCCACATAATGTGATACAAGACATGCTACATGGTTATAAGGAAGTGAACTTAACCTGTGAATAACCCATGTGATGTGAAACACCTGAGTCAATAACCCATGATGAATTCTAAGATGGAACTGCTACAAGAGCCTTTTTATTTCCTTCCCCTTCATCACTATCTTTTGCATTAGAATAATCTGGAGTTGATGACTTTTGTTTGATAGACTTCAAAACACTTATTTTATTCCATTCCAGAATCTGAGTTAGCTGGTCAATCTAATTCTTCATACACTTCTATTCATTATGCCCATTTTTCTTGCAATAGACACACTTAAGCTTCTCTTTCTTAGGTTTACCATTGGTAGAGGGTGTTTTAGTGGGTTTTTAGGAGGTAGGGTTTTGTTCCTTCTTCTATTGATCCTTATTCTTCCGTTTCTTCTCTTTTTTGTTTGAAACTTTTTGTTTCCCATTCCCAATAATTAAAGGTTTTGGTTTCGAGGACTTCACTATGCCCTTCTAAATTAACTTATTTTTCTCCTGAGTCAAGTCACCAACATAATCATTTAAAGAAGGAATTTTCCATGTGGCTCCAAGAGCACAACTTCCCTTATAGATTTTCCAAATAGATCCTTACTTCATTAGGTGAATCAACATACTCAACATGAAAGATGATTTAAAAATAAATAAACAAACATAACAACCCAAATGCTTCATCAAAATGATTGTAGCACTTTACTTTTTCTGTATCATTTGTTGAATCAGTTTCAATACCCAAAGTTATCCAATCTACTCATTTGCTTCTTAAAAAATTATATTTTAGACTTCCATTGGTGGGAGTTAAAGGACGTGAGCAGTGGAATTTTATTCATCCATTTTAATGCAACAATAATATTGCTGCAGAAATAGAAAGAGATGACACACAACACTCCTTGAAATTAATTTGAGTCAACCCTCCATTCTTGGCACTTTAGAAGTAATACGATTACAAAATGGATGGTTTCAATAGAAAAAAGCACAAAAAAAAATCACTTTGTTAAAAACCGACACTCAAGTCCGAGTTGTTGTTGTCATGCAAATGTGTAACATGGAAATTGGCAATTTTCCAACATGACAACGATACGCCTGTGCCAAAAAATTCAAGTCCTACCCACCCCAAGAACTTCGAGTCCACTCAGTCAATCCAATGAATTCCTAGATGATGTTAAATCAGTACCCTCTGTGATTTAGGAAAGTCAATTTAACCCCCTTAGGTGATTTTAGGAGTTCTTGCAAATGCAGATTTTGGGTAGGCATGGGAAGGGCTATCACTGGCCATGCTAGGATTGGAGCAACCCCTGGAGTGGAATGGAGGATCCAAATCCAACATGGAGGTGAATTGAAGGCCTAGAAACATCATGGAAGTGATTTTGGAAGATTCAGGAAAGGTTTGGAGGAGTTGGAGTAGTTTAATCAAAAATAGGGTTCTCAGACCTAGTCAACACATAAAGTTAAAAGAGCCACCGAGCTTTGGGAAGTGATTCTCAGAGATTTGGATGGAGTTAGGAACCAAACAATACATCTTCAGAAAGGTAATTAAAATACATCAAAGATGGAGAAATCATATTTTTCACAACACTTTAGCGCAATAGGTCTGAAGGCAACATAGGTAAGGGATAGATCAAAAATCTCATTTTTAGGCCTTAAATGGAGGAATCAAGATCCGAGACCCACGCCGTTGGATTTACAAGGCCTTTTCACTGAATTTCATATAAAATTTTACCAAATCATTCCATCGGGATCTCAAATTATTGCCGTCGCAAGTTCTCTCTCAACACCTCACACTTAGCCATATTTTGAAGTGGATACGTGTCAGCTCTAGGAGGCTGGCACAATTTTGTGTTCCTTTCATCCCTCAAGGTAGGGGACACGAGGGATAAGAAATTGTGCCCAGCCCCTAGAATACCCTTGATCACACATATGACTTCCAGGATCGCCAGTTCGGAGCTCATTCCCTCAATCCCTAAGATCATGACAAGTGTTGCATGGAGGTGCGACGTGAAAATTGATGTACCTTTTGTCCCTTAATTCGAAAGGGACATCAAAAACATAAAATTGTGCCCCTCATTTGGAATGCAATTTTAAATGTTTGAAATTTGACACTTAGCCATTTTTTCGTGCTTCTTCTTCCTCATAGTTTCACCTTGCCATTACTTCGTAAGTTGTCCACCATTGCTTGCTCACATCCCAGTCCTCCATTGATGCTCTGAACCAACTCTACCAAAACAATTAAACACTCAAATCCATGAAAAAAATATAGGTTTCAGAGGAGATATTGATCGGAAAAGCCGAAGAAAACGAAATACGAAAAGAAGAACGAAGATCTTTTCTTGAAAACTCTCATTGCCGTGAATCGTAAAATATTCATATCTTCAAAATACAAGTAGAATTGAGATGCCGTCTTTTGGAGACTTTCTCATTTTTCAAGATGATCAAGCTGCAAATAAGGGGAGGTCACATGGGGCTTAAACATGTGTTCCAACAAAAATCCCATTTTCATGCCCTAGCTCACATTTCGTGTCGGGCGGATTTCCCAGCAGTCTTCCGGTAATTTGAAACAACTGAAAAAACTGTCGATGAACTCTAAAGGAAAACCTATGACCATATTCATGTTTACTAGGTTTTGCAAATTAATAATAATTAAGGTTACTAAAATGCTCATGTCATAGTTTTCTTACCCCATCTGTGTGAGTAAGAAATGTAGTAGGATAAATATCGGGTGTAAAATGTGAGAAGGTATAAAGCCAAGCTTAGTGATTTTCCCTTCCCATTTTAATTGTTAGAATCATCATGCAACTCTCTTATGAATGTTGAATTTAGAGAAAATTAAACTCACATGCCCTTACTGTGTGAGTGATCTAGTACATCAATATTAAATTGGTTGAAAGTGAGGGGACACTCATAACAATTGTGAAAAGCTCCCCCATTAGTTCAACACACCCTCTCCCTATATCCCCTGTCGAAGTGTATCCACATAATGTGATACAAGACATGCTACATGGTTATAAGGAAGTGAACTTAACCTGTGAATAACCCATGTGATGTGAAACACCTGAGTCAATAACCCATGATGAATTCTAAGATGGAACTGCTACAAGAGCCTTTTTATTCCTTCCCCTTCATCACTATCTTTTGCATTAGAATAATCTGGAGTTGATGACTTTTGTTTGATAGACTTCAAAACACTTATTTTATTCCATTCCAGAATCTGAGTTAGCTGGTCAATCTAATTCTTCATACACTTCTATTCATTATGCCCATTTTTCTTGCAATAGACACACTTAAGCTTCTCTTTCTTAGGTTTACCATTGGTTAGAGGGTGTTTTAGTGGGTTTTAGGAGGTAGGGTTTTGTTCCTTCTTCTATTGATCCTTATTCTTCCGTTTCTTCTCTTTTTTGTTTGAAACTTTTTGTTTCCCATTCCCAATAATTAAGGTTTTGGTTTCGAGGACTTCACTATGCCCTTCTAAATTAACTTATTTTTCTCCTGAGTCAAGTCACCAACATAATCATTTAAAGAAGGAATTTTCCATGTGGCTCCAAGAGCACAACTTCCTTATAGATTTTCCAAATAGATCCTTACTTCATTAGGTGAATCAACATACTCAACATGAAAGATGATTTAAAAATAAATAAACAAACATAACAACCCAAATGCTTCATCAAAATGATTGTAGCACTTTACTTTTTCTGTATCATTTGTTGAATCAGTTTCAATACCCAAAGTTATCCAATCTACTCATTTGCTTCTTAAAAAATTATATTTTAGACTTCCATTGGTGGGAGTTAAAGGACGTGAGCAGTGGAATTTTATTCATCCATTTTAATGCAACAATAATATTGCTGCAGAAATAGAAAGAGATGACACACAACACTCCTTGAAATTAATTTGAGTCAACCCTCCATTCTTGGCACTTTAGAAGTAATACGATTACAAAATGGATGGTTTCAATAGAAAAAGCACAAAAAAATCACTTTGTTAAAAACCGACACTCAAGTCTGAGTTGTTGTTGTCATGCAAATGTGTAACATGGAAATTGGCAATTTTCCAACATGACAACGATACCCCTGTGCCGAAACATTCAAGTCCTACCCTCCCTAGGAACTTCGAGTCCACTCAGTCAATCCAATGAATTCCTAGATGATGTTAAATCAGTACCCTCTGTGATTTAGGAAAGTCAATTTAACCCCCTTAGGTGATTTTAGGAGTTCTTGCAAAATGCAGATTTTGGGTAGGCATGGGAAGGGCTATCACTGGCCATGCTAGGATTGGAGCAACCCCCTGGAGTGGAATGGAGGATCCAAATCCAACATGGAGGTGAATTGAAGGCCTAGAAACATCATGGAAGTGATTTTGGAAGATTCAGGAAAGGTTTGGAGGAGTTGGAGTAGTTTAATCAAAAATAGGGTTCTCAGACCTAGTCAACACATAAAGTTAAAAGAGCCACCGAGCTTTGGGAAGTGATTCTCAGAGATTTGGATGGAGTTAGGAACCAAACAATACATCTTCAGAAAGGTAATTAAAATACATCAAAGATGGAGAAATCATATTTTTCACAACACTTTAGCGCAATAGGTCTGAAGGCAACATAGGTAAGGGATAGATCAAAAATCTCATTTTTAGGCCTTAAATGGAGGAATCAAGATCCGAGACCCACGCCGTTGGATTTACAAGGCCTTTTTCACTGAATTTCATATAAAATTTTACCAAATCATTCCATCGGGATCTCAAATTATTGCCGTCGCAAGTTCTCTCTCAAGACCTCATACTTAGCCATATTTTGAAGTGGATACGTGTCAGCTCTAGGAGGCTGGCACAATTTTGTGTCCCTTTCATCCCTCAAGGTAGGGGACACGAGGGATAATAAATTTTTCCCAGCCCCTAGAATACCCCTGATCACACATATGACTTCTAGGATCGCCAGTTCGGAGCTCATTCCCTCAATCCCTAAGATCATGACAAGTGTTGTATGGAGGTGCGACGTGAAAATTGATGTACCTTTTGTCCCTTAATTCGAAAGGGACATCAAAAACATAAAATTGTGCCCCTCATTTGGAATGCAATTTTTAAATGTTTGAAATTTGACACTTAGCCATTTTTTCGTGCTTCTTCTTCCTCATAGTTCACCTTGCCATTACTTCGTAAGTTGTCCACCATTGCTTGCTCACTCCCAGTCCTCCATTGATGCTCTGAACCAACTCTACCAAAACAATTAAACACTCAAATCCATGAAAAAAATATAGGTTTCAGAGGAGATATTGATCGGAAAAGCCGAAGAAACGAAATACGGAAAAGAAGAACGAAGATCTTTTCTTGAAAACTCTCATTGCTGTGAATCGTAAAATATTCATATCTTTCAAAATACAAGTAGAATTGAGATGCCGTATTTTGGAGACTTTCTCATTTTTCAAGATGATCAAGATGCAAATAAGGGGAGGTCAAATGGTGCCTTGAAACATTTGTTCCAACAAAAATCCCATTTCTTGCCCTAGCTCACATTCGTCGGATTTCCCATCAATCCGGTAATGGAAACAAGCTAAAAAAATGTAGATGAACTCTAAATGAAAAACATATTGCAATGGAGTTAATTTCATTGTGATCGGAGACAAAAACAAAACCTAAAAATTTCAAGCTCCATTAATGGACGCCATGACAGCTCCATGCCCGAAGCCACTACTAGGAAAAAGTTTTAAATTTTATTTCAAAGCATTCTAATGGGAGAAATCAAATGAAATTCAGAGAATGTGACCACAATGATGAGATGAGTCCGAAAAAATATATTCCATTGCAAACCAAGCAGTGGAAGTCCACTTTCTAAAAATAGTAAGTTTTTCTATACAAACTTGCTATGTTTGGGAAGTCACCATCGAAAGCGGATATAGCAAGGATAGTGTGCACAAGAGCGAAAGAGGGAGTTCATCACATCAGGATGGTCAAGAAGAGGCAAAAATAATAAGTCTTCCATCTGGGAACTGACCATTAATAGTAAGTTACACTCAAAGGGCAGTTTTGACACAATGGGACATAAAAGGATAATCATTTAGGGGGACATCATAGTTCGGGATCATCTATAGGAATTTCTGATAGGGAATTCGAGGTCCATCCCAGGGAACTTGACAATGTCTTTCGACACCTGCTTCATGATTATGGTCACAGGTATATCATGTGCAAGGTGGAAGTTGTGGTCATCGACAGAACAGATCATTCAATAGTGTTCTTAAACACTCAACCCAAGGTGTTCTGGAACTATCCTGAAAGAGTTTCTCAGGGTGCAAGGAGTTCAAAGATTCAGAGTTTCACTACATTTGGATATTTCTATTGACAAGGATCAATGAGGAACAACATCTCTTCTCCTTCTTCTCTCTCTTCTCTTCCTTCCCCCAACTTTCTCTCTCTTCTCAATGTTATAATTTTGCATTGGGGTTGTAATTTTTCATATGTATTAATGTTCCTAATGTAATAAGTCACCTTTATGTTATAAAAGGGGACTTAAAAGTTTCCTAGGAAGTTGAAAGTTTTAAGTTGTGCGAGGACATATGAAAATGACATTGGGGGGTAGATGAAGAGTCACATCTCATTCTATAAATTGTAAATCCATTCCCATTTCAACGGGTTGGTGATTGATTTTGTAGACTCAAGAGGGCATTGTACTTATAGATAACAAAAGAGATAGCCATTTTCTTCCATTTTCCCCCACTCTCAAATTTCTTCCATTTCCAAGCTGTGTACAATTTCTACTGAAGAATTAATAAAAAGAGTTTCATGCCCTTTTTTATGAGGATATTTTAGAAACTTTGAGTTCTTAGTATTAACTCGTCTTGTTGCCATTTGCAGCCCGTTGTTTCTTCTTAACTTTAATGTGTGTGTGAAATTTTCGGTTAATGGGTGTGGGACTCTGATTTTTCTATCTACGACATTAATCCCCTCTTCTCTTTTTCTCACTCCCTTTCCCACTCTCTTGAAAAATTCATCTCTAGAAAGAATTTGCTAGCTTTGCCGCAGGGTCAGTGGAGTGCCCCTGTTGGATCCCTGACCGTAAGGACACCAAGAAAATATAGCTTTACTCGTGCATGCATATACTAAAAATTCCCCTGTTAAATAGAGGGACTTAGATTCCTATAACATTGGCAAGAAATCAACAAGTTTGTCCACCCAAATTTTTTTCTTGCCAATAGTTGCCTATCAAAAGTTATTACAAATTCTATTTTTGGCCATCAATGGACCATTTTAAATGTTTGCACAAAAAAATTAAATGCACTTATCTAAAAAAAATTCAGTGTGACAAAACTGAGGCGAGATTTGAACTAGAGACCTTTCTCAAAACAATACTAAGTATTAACCAATCCACCTACACACTCCTACTTTAAACTCATTGGTAAAAATTCCTTTTGAGGGTATAAAAAATCAATGATTTAAAACAAATTATAACGTTTCTGATTTTAAACATTTTTGAGTATTGTATATTATGGTTTGAAACTTATCTTTCGGAAGAAAATTCTTATCAAGATTGCTGAAGTTGTAGGACTTATTTTGTGTCTGTACACAGGACGTGGCCACGTTGGATAGATATGTAATATGAAATGGATTTTGAGTGCCGCACACCAAGGAGGAAGCCTACACTTTCCCAAACGCTAATACACAGGCTTAAAAATAGCCCACATCTTGCCACAATAGAAACCACGTGAAAGAAGCTCCATGAGGAAGAGAAACACTCCACCGAGAGGTAAATCAGGGTTGTTCCTGTTTGAGTGGAGAGCCAATTACATAAAAGAAGACAGATAATATCCTACACTAACAAACACTGAACATGAAAATAATTGTGGCCAATAAAAACTATCGTGACATAGTGTTGAGACTATCCCTGACTTGAATAATAGAATATATATATGAAATAGAACAAATATTGCTCCTCAATTTAACATATTCAAACAGACATGTGGTCAAGTAAAAAATTTCTCACATGATGTAGCCAAATTTAAAAGCATGGTCTAAGATGAAAATAGATCAATGATCAAACTAATGAAGGTTCAAAATAAACCACTTTATTTGTATCAGATAGGCAAAAAAAGTGTTTATATGGTACTTGTTCTATGTCATTGGAATGCATGAGTTGTAAGCTATTGTACTATGACATTGGAATGCATGAGTTGTAAGCTATTGTACTATCTTAGTATGTACAAACACGAGATACATAAAATACGAGATGCATAAAATACTCGAGAGGAAGCATTACTCTCAAATTGCTTCAACAACACCATCATTTGAGAGTGTTGCTGAGTATGCAAACACCCTAAGTTTGTAGGTCCATAGAGCCAATTCCTTGCCACGTGGGATCACCAATTTGACAGCTAGTTATAAATAAACATTTTTTTATCCTAAGCCTTTAATTTTGAAACATATTGTAATATTATTTGATTACATATGATCGATCAAATAAAATATCTCAAAAAAAACACATTTACTGGTGGAGACCCGAAGTGGTTCACACAACGGGACTGGTGTTGAGCATTTAATTCGAAATAAAAGAGGGAAACAGTATCTGTCCTCCTCATCTTGACGTGCGTAATAGATAAGCCACAATTAAATGCTCAATCTTTCGTCCTCATCTTAATGCGTGTAATAGATAAGCCACAATTAAATGCTCAACCACCCTTTACCAGCGCTTGTTTTGGACGCGTTCCAAACTTGGTGTGAGGTTTGCGTGAAGGGTGGCTTCTCAGTGCCTTGCTCGAGGTGTTCAAGCAGAAGGGATTCATATTGCCCACAGCATTATACAGTGAACAATACGACCTTACAGGTACGCATTTTTTTCTTTCATTTTCTCTATAGTTTTGGCTACATTTTGTTAGCCATTTTTTTCTTTCATTTTCTCTGAAGCTCTGACTGCATTTTGTTAGCCATTTTTTTCTTTCATTTTCTCTAAAGCTCTGACTACATTTTTTTAGCCATTTTTTTGTTTCATTTTCTCTGAAGCTCTGACTGCATTTTGTTTTCTAGTTTGTTAGCTCAGACGTACTGGCAGCTGCACATCCAGGACCAAAGTGCTTAGACCTGAGAGCTGAATCTCAGACCATTTTCAGATAGGTTTTGAACCAAAATTTCTAAGCCTTTCTACATGTGCCATTTTTTTTTATCTATTTGATCCTTATGCTTTTTTCATTCTTTGTGTTCAAACAAATTCAGTTTTTTAATAAATGGCTAAACATGCATGTGCAGATTGCATGGAAAACTTTGGAATGGCAGTTTTATGCGTCAAGATCGGTTGAAGCAGGGTGGAAACAGTGTGTATTCACACTACTAATACTCAAGGAAAATGTTACCTACAATTCTATGTTTTTAAGCCATATAGAGGTGAGGTTTCTACCTCACCAAGATTCAAATAAATCCTTGTCTTTCAGTTTTTATTTCACGGTGTTTATTTTAAGTTGCAACAATTTAACGTAAACCTTTAACAAATTCTGAGCTGATTTGGTTTCCACATCTGAAACAATGATTATATTTCGAGCAAAATGTATTAATATAAAATGCATGTCTTTATATTCATTACATTTGGAGCAAAACATATAAACTTATATTGTATGTGTCCATATTCATTACATTCGGAGCAAAACATATAAACTTATACTGTATGTGTCCATATTCATTACATTCAGAGCAAAATATACCAGCTATAAACTATAAACTACATACCAACTATAAACTATTACTATAAGTTTGTTAGTCAATTTCCATGTCACACCTTTAAAAAGGCCCTGAGTTTGGACTATCAGGAATGATTGTATCATTGATAGATGTTTTTGGAGTCATTAAGAGGTTCACTGGATGAACCCATGGTGGAATAGGAAAACCAGATATGGTATGAAAGGTTGTATGTGAAGTAGGAGGTTGTGGGATAATGGGGTGTGTAGTTGGAGTTGAATTTATTTGCATTCT
The DNA here is from genome assembly GCA_019776745.2 of Taxus chinensis. Lineage (NCBI taxonomy): Eukaryota > Viridiplantae > Streptophyta > Pinopsida > Cupressales > Taxaceae > Taxus > Taxus chinensis. The sequence continues at coordinate 235,384,207 of CM034148.1, read as the reverse complement.
GTTGGTGTCAAGGAAGTAAGGGTGGTAATCTGGGATAGGAAATTTCAACATATCTTGTAACATGGAGTTCTGTATGGGCATGGAATGATGCATGGGAAACAAAACTTGTGGATTATTGAACTTGTTATCTATTTCTTGTTTCTCTTTCTCCCTTTGATGCCAAGTCGCTTCCTTCTGTTGTAATTCCAATTCCTTTTTTTGGTGAGCTACTTCCCGTTGTTTCTCACGCTCCTATCTTTCAACAAAATTTTGTAGATCCCTTTCTTGCCTCTCTTTAATGCGTTGCAATCTCTCTTCCTTTATTTTGCTCCTTTTTTACCAACCTTTCTTGCTTTTTTTGCCTCAATATGCTCATTTTTACATTGTTTCCCTTCACATATTTCTTGTTTTTGTTGTTGTGTATCTTTTAAACATCTGAACATAAGCATCAGATGTTAACAATTGTGAAGCACGACTTATCCGAAGTGCAGCATCACTCTTACCTTTGGAAGGATCCCATACAAATTGTGTCGGTAACCTTAAAAATTTACCCAATTTCTTCTGATTTACAGGAACACCATCATTTGATATACCACTTTCAACATAATGGCCAGTTGTCTCTTCCTCATTTTTATCTTTATCAATGACCTCAATTTCCTTTGTGTCAGCATAATAATGAGTAAAGTTTGCTGGTTCAAATTCTGCTGGCTCAAGGTTGGTTGGCATCGAAGGTAAAGATATACTTTCATCCTCAGTGTTTCCAACCTGATCAAGTCCCAACTCTGCAATATGCTCTTGTAGCCAAGTAGGTTGTTTTGGTGCACTTGGAAATGAGAGATCGTCCTCTCCAAATCCCTGGGCCTCAGTGTTGCAGCTGGATGTGCCTTGGTCACGAGTATTCACAATGTGATTCACTTCATAATCTTTGGTTTGCATTATACTTTGTCTTTCTCCTTGTACACTTGGTTCCTCTGTCTCTGTATTAGCAACAACCATTGTTTCTATGGTTGGATGGAATTCTTTTGTTGTTGACAGATTCTCAACTGATTCCATTAAGTAATTTTGTCCTATTTTGTCACCAACTGGTGGAGCTACATCTCTTGACAAACTTAGGATGGTTTCAACAGCATCACCATCTATTATGTTTTTAGTACCATCAACATTCATAATGTTTTCAGTAGTATCATCATCTGTGACATTTTCAGCAGCATCTTCGTTGGCATCTTCTTCAATGATATATAATTTAACTACATTCAATGTCATTCTGTAATGCATTTGGATCAAGTAGCCATATACCTGTGCGTCTAAAACCAGCACGAATATTTGCAGGTCTCAAGGCCTTGGTGAGAGCTCTACTACCTATTTCTGCCAAGTCTGAACGTTTGACTTCTTGGTATTTATTATTACACATCCAGTGCATCCTCTTAGATCTGAAATATGCTTTAAAAGGACCAAAGACACTAACATCCAGTGGTTGTAACCTATGTGTAGTATGTGCTGGCAATGTCAATAAATCAATCCCCAATCGCCTGGCCTCTTCTATAGTTGAAAATGCCACATGGCTTCCATGACCATCAAATATAAGTAAATGCCTATTTTTAGGGCACACCCCTCCAGGTACAGACTTACTGAAATGATACAACCAGCTTATAAAGAGCTCTCTAGTCATCCAAGCACTTGGATGAGTAGCCATGCAAGCACTTGGTTCACATCCCTTGATGTAATTTTGTGAAACTTTCTGACCTTTAAATAAGTAAAAGTTAGGGATACATTGCCCTGCAGCATTTACACAACATAGAATTGTCATCCATTCTCTGATACGAGGAATGATTTTGGGAACATTCCTGCAACCCTTGGTGGCAAGCACCCTCATGCCACAATTTCTCCCTGCTTGGATTCCTATCTCATCACAATTCCATATTTTGCCTACCCCATAGGAATTGATATAAATGTTAGCTAGTTTTTCATTAAACTTGCTAACCACCTCTGGACGTAAACCTATTGCACGATCTCTTTCTAGACCTTCAGCAGTCTGAAGGACTATGTTTGGGTGTCTTTTTCTAAATCCTTCACACCAATATTTTCTGGGTAATCCTTCTCGAAATGGAGTCTCTCTAGTTTCAAAAATTTGTGCAACACATGCCCTCAGTTGCATAATTCCCACTCCATGCCCTAAATCTGCCATTTTCTTACACCATTCAACTATCTCTTTCTCCTCTCCTTCACTCAAAACAGGTGCAGGGCCCTTCCTTTTTATATGGGTCAGACCATTCAGCCAATAATGAATAGATGTAGGAGGTAAATTATATTTTAGTGCAGCAGATCTAATAGAATAATTGTTGAATTCAATATCATCTATGGCCTTTAACATATCTTCTTTTGACCAACTAGACAAAATTCTAACCTTCTTGGTCGAAGTGTTGCCTCTAACAACCACAATCTCCTGTAGTTCATGCCTATTTAGTTCACATCCAGCAGGTTCTGGCTGATGATCATCATTTGTGTTTGTATCTCCTTGATTTTTTGTTACACCATCCTCTTCACTTATTATTGTAACATCCTGTTCATCTGTTTCATGGTTAGATGTTTCAATTTCAAATTGTACACCTCGTTTTTTGGGCATACGTTGTGCTCGATGTAAACTCCTCTTTCTCTTCATCTTCTCTAAACGCTGCAGTATGAAACAATATAAAATTAGTAAAATATGTATTAATATATCAATAAGATCATCTACAATGGGAAAATTCTAGCAAGGTTATGATACATGACAGTATGAATTATGATATATCAATAAGATCATCTACAATGGGAATTTATAAGCTGGGTTGTTGATTACATAGGGGAGAAGAGCCAGTATGTGAACACTGCACAATAATTGAACACTATTTTTCATTTAAAATATCCAATACCTGATGGAATAAAAACTCAAATTTTGATTATTGAAGTTCAAAAATTTGTTTTTTATAAACCATATGTGAATAGGGTCAACATCTCGAACAAGGCACTGAGAAAGGCCCCTTCACGCAAACCTCACACAGGCTGTAAGCCCACTCACAAACAACCAGCATTTGCATTACAACTCGGCATGAGGAAATGCAATGCGTCCAAAGGAAACAATGTGTAACGCGTCCAAAGGAAACAGTGTGTAACGCATCCAAAACAAGCCATGGTAAATGGTGGTTGAGCATTTATTTGTGTCTTATCTATTAGGCATGTCAAAATCCATGAGGACAGATTACATTTCCCTCTTTTATTTCAAATTTAATGCTCAACACCTGACCTGTGCATATTAAAATATGATACGAAATTAAAGGCTTAGGATAAAAAAATGCTTATTTATAAATAGCTGTTAAATTGGCGCTCCTACGTGGCAAGGAATTGGCTCCATGGACCTGCGAACTTAGGGTGTTCGCATACTGGCCCTATATAAACTTCAATAATCAAAATTTTGGTTTTTTTCCATCAAGTATTGGATATTTTAAATGCAGAATAGTTTTCAACTAAAATATCATGTCACGGATGACATGATATTTCAGTGCAACAGCTCTAATTGAATAATGCGAGAAACTCAATATCATCTATGGCCTTTAACATATCTTCTTTTGACCAACTAGACACATTTCTAACCTTCTTGGTCAAAGTGTTGCCTCTAACAAACACAGTCTCTTGTAGTTCATGCCTATTTAGTTCACATCCAGTAGGTTCTCGCTGATGATCATCATTTGTGTTTGTATCTCCTTGATTTGTTGTTGCACCATCCTCTTCGCTTATTATTGTAGCATCATGTTCATCTGTTTCATGTTTAGATGGTTCCAATACCTGATGGATGTAAACTCCTCTTTCTCTTCATCTTCTCTAAATGCTGCAGTATGAAACAATATAAAATTAGTAAAATATGTATTAATATATCAATAAGATCATCTATAAACACTTCTAAAGATGAGGTGTTATCAAATAACACTACATTCATCATCTTGTTTGTAATTGATCAATATTAATTAGAATGTTTCACTCAAACAAGCAGTCGCCCCTTTCGACATTGTAATTCATATCGATCAATTGACACATGTCTTGTTAATGTAATGTTTTGTGACATCTAATCATCTTCAGAAGTGAATGCATGTAAGAATCGTAATTGTAATAGCTTGACTACATATGCTGTTACAGTGGCAGCAAATCTGTTGTACTATTATAGGTCTTGGTATGGACCACTTCGGATCTCCACCAGTAAATGTGTTTTTTTTTTGAGATATTTTACTTGATCGATCAGATGGAAGCAAATAATATTAATATATGATTCAAAATTAAAGATATAGGATTAAAAAATGTTTATTTATACCTAGCTGGCATATTGTCACTCCTACGTGGCAAGGATTTGGTTCACTTAACCTACGAACTTAGGGTGTTCGCATACTGGCCCTTCTCCCCTAAACTCTTCTAAATAAATGGCGTGTTGAGCAAAATAGTATGAAATGACTCCAAAACACGCCATGGAACAGTCTGGTTAATGGTGGTTGAGCAAACCAGTTTGGAACGTTTCAGTCCAAAACAAGCGCTGGTAAATGGTGGTTGAGCATTTAATTGTGGCTTATCTATTACGCGCGTCAAGATGAGGAGGATAGATACTGTTTCCCTCTTTTATTTCAGAATTAAATGCTCAACACCTGTCCCGTTGTGTGAACCACTTCGGGTCTCCACTAGTAAATGTGTTTTTTTGAGATATTTTGTTTGATCTGGATCATATGTAAGCAAATAATATTACAATTGGTGATCCTACGTGGCAAGGAATTGGCTCCATGGGCCTGATTTTAACTTAGGGTGTTCGCATACTGGCCCTTCTCCCCTATAAATAAACATTTTTCTTTCCTATATCTTTAATTTCTGGGAGTAGTGCCATTATGTCAACACCCTAAGTTCACGGGTCCATCGGGCCAATTCCTTGTCATGTAGGTTTATCAATTTTACAGCTAGCTATAAATAAACATTTCTTTATCTTATCTCTGTAGTTTGGAAACTCTTTATCTTATCTCTTTAGTATTGGGCAGTGTTCACATAGAGTTACAGATTTCTGTTTTGTATTAAATGGTACAGATTTTATATCTTACAGAGTTAGCGAGAGATATATAAAGAATGTGCTGGACATATGTTTGAGCTGTTGCATCCTTAGGTGAAGCCAATCACGTCTTAGGTGAAGCCACAACTCTGAAATATGTTTGAGCTGTTTTGGACTTTTGTTACATTCTCTATTTCTAAAGGTGAAGATGTTTTGGCTCACGTATGTTAGATGATTTCTCTCTTACCTACACTGTACTACGATTTATATTCACTACCATTAATCCTTGTGGATATTGATAATGGTTTGAATTTCAGTTTTTCAATTTTATAGGATGCAGTGGATGATGTTTGTGAGAAAATTCAGTTCTCTATATTTTGCAGATGTCTATGGGTTGAGGACGATACCAATTGATATGTCCAGCACATTCTTCATATATCTGTAGATGACTTATTTTTAGAAAAGGCCTATCCCCCTCACTATGTCCAGATGGGTAATAAGGGAAGACATTGTGAAATTAATAGTTCTCTTGTCAAATAAGTAAGGAAAATACTTCAACTGGATAACAAGAGACTTCAGCCATATGATCACAGGTCCATGGAGCCAATTCCTTGCCATGTAGGATCACCAATTTGACAGCTAGTTATAATTAAACAATTTTTTATCCTAAGCCTTTAATTTCGAATCATATTATAATATTATTTGCTTACATATGATCGATCAAATAAAATATCTCAAAATAAACACATTTACATTCTGAAGTTACTAATTCTATTGTGAAGTTAATATTATTTGCTTTTAAGGTACTTTAAGGGAGAAAACATAAAGCCATTATCTAATAGATGTTCACAGAATTAATTAGCAGGATGCTATGATCAAGAATCACTCAATTCCAATCTTAATATTTTTTTAATGTGCTCTGCTGTATGGGCCAATTTTTGATAAATTAAATAGAAATCAGTCCATAAACTTGCAGTTCTGCTCAGCAATTTGTTATGTCTAATTCTAACTTAATTGAACAGATCTTTGGTCAAACAAAAAGTAGATCACAACATGCTTTCAGCAGAAGTGCAAGGTATACGTTAGCTTATATCAGAGAAAACAGCCAGTTGAGGTTATATATGAATACATTCCAGTGGAAAAAGGCCTTAAGTAATAAATTTGACTATTTTTTACATATTTAAGTGTCCTCTTGAAGTTGTTTGATAGCTACTTTATGAGATTTCTGTCACACCTCTAGGGATTTGGGAGACATTCTCAGCATTCATCTGGATAACAAGAAACTCATGCTCTGGAAATTATAAGCAGTAGGTATGAAAACTAACCTACAATTTTTGCTTTGCTGGACCTTTCCTTTCAAAACTTGATAGAAGTAACCTCTTCTTATAAAATCCACTGTAATCAGGCACCCTACAGAAGTAAATCAGCAGTAAACAAGACTAGGAAAGTGAATATATAATACCAACATTGATTTGAGAGTATCCAATCAAAATGTAAGACATGGATCAAGGTGTAGGGTCTTTTTAATCAAAGGTTGAAATTGATTTTGAGATGATCTTGTGGCTGAAATTATTTGGTTTGATATTCATATTTATTTTTTACCTTCAAGTGTACAATTTTGTTTGTGTTTTTAATGGATGAATTTGAATCTTGAGAAGAAGGTTCCCTCTTTTTTTGCAGGTATGTATTAAAGTCTGGATATGAAAGATCTGGTGATTGAACAACCCAACTTGGAATATGGAAAGAGATGAATTGGAAAGACAAATATTCAACCCATTAAATAGATATGATGGGTTTGTCAACTGATATGTTTTATTTATATTTTGAACAAATGAGTCTTTTATTGTAGAAAATGAAAGTACCAATCAGTATTTATTGTGTACTAAGTAATACTGAGATGTTGACCCTATGCACATATGGTTTATAAAAAAACAAAATTTTGAACTTCAATAATCAAAATTTTGGTTTTTATTCCATCAAGTATTGGATATTTTAAATGCAAAATAGTGTTCAAGTATTGGGCAGTGTTCACACACTGGCCCTTCTCCCCTAATTACTGCTGTCCCTATCCCTCACACAAGTTCGCAAGGACGGGTGATGTGGCACATTGGTCTATGTGGCGTTTGACCGATATGACGCTGTTTATATCCATCTCTGTTTGCATTTCCGTCGTCCAACCATGTCTCCATTCCCATCCAAGAAACTATTAATTATTGGTGGTTCTGCCCACCATCATATCAACGATTTCTTGTCAAATCTTGAGAAGCTGTCACAGGATGGTCCCATTTTCAAAAATCATAGCTCCGTGTTTATCAAGAAGAGATCACCTGCCATTGCCCTGTTTGAGCGGTTTCCATGCCTCTGATTTGAGCGGTTTTAGATGAGGGATCTCTACAGATAACATTGATCGCATACCACATATGCCTCTCCACCAGTTCCTTCACAGTTGTTTGAGCATGTTGACAAAAAACAATAGCTCGATCCTCTGCTTCCCAGGTGCTTCCCCTGTTTTCTCCAAAGAACGGATTTCAAAGGTGGGTTTACATGCTATTTTGTGCTTCTCTTTGGCTATTCTGGTTTTTACGGTTTATTTGCATCCCTATTTTCTTTCTCCTTGTCGTCCTTGTTTTTTTCCCTCTTCCTCGGCAGGACCAATAATTGTCAGCTCTGTAACAACAAATTTTCTGAGCTTTATGATCAGCTGCGTGGGTATATCTTTGGGTTTGGTAGTGTGTCAAAAAAACTTTATGATTATGCTTCCATCCAACTTTATTTAATAAATTCAATTGTTGTGATTATGCTTCATAGAAATGGACATAGTTGAAAGAGAGTGGAGTGCCTGAAATATGTTTCCTTCCAGCTGTTTCTGTTACAGTGGAAGCTAAATTTTAAGAATTGTTACACGTCTCTTACTAATTTGTACATTTGATACACAATGCAAATTATTACCAGTACAACCATAGATGGCCTTAAAAATTATCTTATTACATGATTTGGAATTTGTCTAGTTGTTAGTAAACAAAATAAAATTGATGGAGGCACCGGAACAAAACAAAGAAAACAAATTACCACTGACATATTTAACAATTGAATTTGTTAAATAAAGTTGGAGGGATTGTATTGTGTAAAATGCTAGGCATAAAATATTATGGCCTAATATTTATAATCTTGCAATTGAGAAACCAATTAGGAAAAATAAAAAAGGTATAGTAGTTGATTATTGTATTAATTTTTTGAAGTCAAGAATGATAGTCAGCATTTTGTTCTATATCAGATTAAAAGAGGTAGAGAAAGGCCCTTTACAAATTGGTTGCTCAGTTCCAAGTTTATTGTATCCAAAATAACTACCAACAAAGACCAAGACAGAGATATCCCAAACCAAAAAATTACCAAAACAAAGAATGTTCCAAATGGAATTGTACCAGAGGACTGTTTACCCCACATGAGGAAATTGAGGATAAAGAAAATGATAAAAGCAATGCCAGGGAGTGTAAAAGCAGTCTTGATTGCATTCGTTTTCCACTCTATCTAATTAAACATTTTATATAGCCTCGCAGAAGAGTAACCGGAAAACAAACCCATGAAGACCCACAAGAATACCAAAGCTATTATCAGTCATCGACCATTGGATGGTGAAAGAAACCCAAGTAGAGCAAGGTGAGCATTGGCTCAACCCTTCAGGAATAGTTCCTAAAATATTATTTCCTCCAAGGAAAAGATATTTCAATGTTATGCTTCTAACACACATATTATTAGGAATAGAGCATATAAAAGAAATTTTGGACAAAACTGAGTACCAAAGCTTTTCAAGTTTGTTGTCTTGACAAATCTAGAATTTATAATTGCCAGAGCTGGTTAAATTCCCTACATATCTTTCCTTCCAAGTGATTTCCCAATAGATTCAATTAAAACAATCTCTGAAGCCTTTTAAACTCTGGAGGAATATGTCCCTACCAAAATAATCTCTACAACTAAAAATCTCTCAAGGTGTTTGCAATGTCTTAGCTTAGCAGGTATAAAGGCGCTAAAAATTTTCTCCTGCAAATTCAAGATTTTCAAGTGGAAAATCTTCCCAACTATGGGTACGAATCCATTTAGAGCACAAGAAGCTCAAATTTGGATCTCCTCTGGAATGGTGTCCCTTGCCCTCAAAATCTTAACTTCAGAAGCCCAATTTCTTTGGAAATGGTTCCATAAAGCTTATTAGAATAAAACAATAGCTCAGATAAAAAAAAGTATGTACCATTTTATGACCTTCAATCCAACTACATCCAGGAACATTTTTAATTCCTCTATCTTTCATCAATCTCTGTATCATTTTGACCTCACACCACCACCTGCCTACTTCCGCATACATGTTTATCAAAAGAAAATAAATTTGTGCATTTTTAAGAAGTTGAAAGCTACCCAAACATAATTTTACAAATTCAATAGGAAAATTTTGAAGGGGAGTGCAGATAGAAGAGAAATAATACATGCCAAATCTTAGATATGTATGAAGACTAAGAACATTGAGCAGTTCAGATGATAGATAAAAGGAAGAATTGAAAAGTCTAAGCCAAACTCACAAGGAATCTCACCACATCCATTCACCTATATCTCTAGGGTGAAACTTCCAAAAGTATAAGAAAAATAGAACAAATCTTACCCAAGGATATCCTTGTACTTCAAAGAACCATTTTAAGAAATCTTGTCACTGCTAAAGTCAAGCACTGAAATTGTTCGAAGGTGACTTTGGGAGAGTCCCAACATGAAATCATGCCACTTGTAAGACTCTGCTTTGAAAATGCAAGAAGGCAGCCCAAAATTTATTGCATGGATTCCCAAAACATCAAAAGGATCTTTAAAGTAAACTAGCTTTGAAACTCACTAGCTGACTTGATTTTAGAGGTTTGATTTTAGGAGGACCACGGGAGCAATAACACCATGTAGGGGTAAGAACCCAACTACCAGTTGCATGTCATCACTAAGAAAGTAGAGTAGTTCCTAACTTGATGCCAAATGAATAAATGATTAGATTTTAATTTTAAAATGGCAGAAATTTAGCAATAAAGACTAAAGATTCTAATAATCTACCAACTACTCCCTTGTTCACAAATTACATAGTTTGATTCTCCATGAGAAAGTTACAATGGTTATACAACAATTAATTACAACAACAAGTCACCCTCGTTTAAGGCCTTGATTCTGACAAATATTAGATCGCGCATTTGAGTTTGACAAATATTGGGCTTTGATCGTCTAGGTAAATATATTTTGGCCCTCTTACACAACTAATCGTTATCTCTTTACCTAGTACATTATGGACCAAAGCTGATAATCTTTGCATTTTACGGTAGTTACATATACATCTATATTATGTGTCATATTTTGCTTTTAATTTCTGAGCATAATCACATCTAACTCTCCTTTTATATCTTATCTTTGGCACTAAGGCCCAAAAGGACAAGGCCAACACATAGAAAACTATTTAAACTTTTAATCGGCTTCATAAATGTACCAAACCCATCCGACCTTCATAGAATGGAAAAATATAAAAATAAAACATAAATATGAATGGAGAAAACTGAAATATGATCCACGATCTTCCCTTGCTCATCCATTTCTTTCCTTCGGAAAGAGGAAAGGCAAGGAATCCTTTAATTTGGATTGTTTTAGACAAAATGTAAATTACACATCAAGTGATGTAGGAACATCTAAGGTTTAGGGAAATCTTGCACAATTTTGACTAAGTATGGGTGTGCACAAGATGAATAGTGCGTGAGAAGGAAGAGGAAGTATGATAAAATGAAAGGAAGATTGTACATAAGTTCTCATAAAATTTATGTAATGAAAATAAGCAAGGAGGCACAATGTGCATGGAGTGCATAGTAGAAGTAGGTGCAATAGAGTATGAAGGTTTTTGCAAAGTAGAGTAGACATGAAAAATAATGTGTAATGGTGAACATAAGGATTTTGGAAGCATAACGGTGTAGTTTGACTCAACCTAGTTGTTGGAGGTGCACATATATTATGAGAGGATTTATGCACAATGGCAGAGAGTGCACGAAAGGAGTAAGAGCATGGAAGAGGATTGTGCAATAGCTTGGATTGCGAAGGAAGAATGTGGATAAGCGGAGGAAGGCCCAAAAGTCCAAGGATAGTGCACGAAAGAATGTAAAGGTGTAGCTCTAAGCTTAGAGTGTGTGGAAGAACTACGAAGAGGCATGGCAAAGGAAAACAAGATAGTGTGCATAAGAGTTGATGGTTGGTAAAAATGACAAAAGGTGTTAGAAATTGTTTGATCATGGATGTTGACATGGACCGAATGGTTACAGAGGTGCAACAACTAGGTCAGTGTGGCACAATAGGGACATTTAGATGGAAATAAAGCAGCGTAGAGCATTCAATGAGATCAAGTTTAACTTTGAGAGTGAGTGGGAAGATCTAGAAGCATCTAGAAGGGACCAAATCACCCAAAAGAGATTCAAACAAGGAAAAAGAAGTGGGAAATCATGGTTATTTAAGGAGGACGAGTTCTTTAGGGGCTAGTGGACAAATGAGCCAGAATCACCCAAGGAGTAAGAAATGACTGAAGAGACCCAGAGCCGAGGTTGTTGAATGTCCATAGGAGAACTCCAAGAGTATGTTCATAACTCCAAGATAACGAGTTGTAAGCTCCATAGAGAGCCGTTGCACGTAAATTCTGTTAAGACTTTCGTATTAATGACACACCAATAATATAACATTGACCGATTATAATAATCAACTATTTAATAGTACAATTTTTTTTACTACTACATATTAGAAAGTTATTTGGGTAACTCAATTATAATATCTAAAGTCTAATATATATTTAAAGTTTTTGATTTTTTTCCTCTATAAAAAATATGTAACACAAAGGGACTCTAACTATAAAAAATTCACACGACAACATAATTTTCTCGGTACGTACTAAATATGCAAGTCTTAACAAAGGTGGTTTTAATTTTTTTAAGTAAAATCGTACGTAAAAAATATGTAAGCCATAGTGAAAAGGAAAAAAATGAATTAAATTAATCACCTTAAGAAAAATATTAAATTACACAAGTTAAGAGGCCAAATTTACTTTGAAGTGTTAGATAGATTAGGGAAAACATCTTTATGTTGAAATATTCGCTATCGGTGATTGTTTCTATTGTAAAAAAGATGTTTTAATAAGATAACAATATAAAAGTTTGGTAGTTAAGATAAAAACATGAACATAAAGCTTATTTGTATCCTAATAGGTATATAAACTAAAAAAGTTGAATTATGTGTGAAGTGTGAAAATAATATATTGTTGAAATATTTATTATTGATAATTTTTTTTATGATAACAAGGTCATGATATGGTAAATCCTGTCGAAGTGTACTGTTTTAGTAATAAACAAAAATTTAGAAATTAATAATGGCAAAAGAAATAAGAAGTATCTTAACATATATGAAAAAAAATATTAGAAAAATTAAATGTTTTTAATTTTGAATCCGACTTTATATACAATAGGGTTCAAATGAAAATAAATTTAAAAATGATTAAATGCTTACCAGATGCACTGACTCCAAATCTGAAAAACTTAGCAAGTACGCACTTTGCAAATTTCAGGAATGAATCTCTCGATTTTATCAAGTGCAGTTTTATCCTGCAGTTTCTGAATTGATGGTAGCACAGAACAAATGGCTACAAAAATTGGCAAAGTATAAATGTGAAGTGTTTGTGTGGAAGAAATGCATTTACAAAAATTATGCAGATAGAGATCGAGAGCCAAACGACAACAACTGTTAAAACCGGTTGTAACAATTGTTTTAATTTATGCAGAGCAAGTAATTTTTTAGTAGCTGAGAAAGCAATTTTTCACTAATTTTTTTAGTAGTTGCGAAAGTAATTTTTCTCTAATTTTTGTTTTTTATTTCATGGACACAAAATAAGAATTTATACGGTACAGGCATAATCAATATATGTAAATGTATATGGCATAATTAACGTGAGATCGTAAAATTGCAATTTTACTTGTGACATAATGTAAAAAGTGAGATTAAACCTACCTAAATTAAATTTTAGATTAGTAACATAATTGTAACCAAATGAAATCTATATTACATTCCATCTAAGCAATACGAATTCATTCGTGCAAAATCAATTCTTTTTAGTTAAAATCTTTGCAAGTGTGTTCATTTCCTCAATGGCATCATTAAAATCTTGTCCAATGCCGACCATTTCCAAGACTGCACAGAAATTGGAAATCAATCTTTCCAAGCCCGTCCATTATCCAACTTCCAATAATTTTTGTACCTCCAGCAATACGGTCATCATTTGCAAAGAAGATTTCTACCGTATTGATTCATTTGCATGCATTTTGCCGTATGAATTTCATATTACTTGCATGGATTTGATTGTTAAAAATTCAGAAAAAGCTAAAAAATCAGCTGTGAATAATTATAAATTTATCAAATCTATTAATAAAACCCTAAAAGCCAAAAATTGCAGGTATCTGTGTGGAATTTTCTATTTTTATAATAGCCCATACCATATAAATTAAAGGCAGTTAAAGAGTGAAGGTGTAATAATTTTTAATTTGTTGTATAGTTGTGTGTTTAATTACAAAAATTACCATATTTTATGATATATACAAATTATGCCTGTATTTATACCTATTATTTCTATGGACCATGTTTTTTTTCCATATTTTGTGTCCACCATTTAATACTCTCCGTACAGAAAGTTGCTACTATGGTTTGAGAGTTTTTTTCTAAACAAGGATTGATGAATTTCATAACTTTCGGTCTGCAGGTTATGTAGACCAAACCCTCGAGGAAAGTTGCATAAAGTGTCAACAGATACAACTGCTTTAAAACAATAAATTTATAGAAGTCTGTTTAGTCAACATCTATTTGGAAAATGATAAACTTAGTTACTTATATGTGTTCAATTAATTGCAAAAGTTGATAGTTTACTAGAAAGATTTAACCAAAAAAAAGTAATTGGGGACTTATAGGTTAAAACACAAAGCCACAAAGAAATACCAATCTGAGTTAGGAGTTAGAGAACTCCACTGTCCTAGCCATGGCTATGACCGTTACTGAACAACATCTTTTTTTCTCAACTGATGATGATGTTATTTTCTTAAGATGGTAGGATAGGAATCCCAGGGTCAATTATTGGAAAAATCAAAACCGCCAACCGTTTTTTCTTAAAAAAAATATGAATCAGAAAAGATGTGATAAATTTGCAAGTTTTTTTCTTTTGGAAACAACACAACTGTATTAAATTTTTTAAATTTATTGCGTCCCCATTGGAAAAAATCCCTCACCCAAGAAAATTTAAGTAAAATCTCTTTCTTTAATTACCCCGAAGGCGTTACCCCTATGGGAAAGAGGCCTACTATTGTTCACGCGAAGGTCTTAAATTTGATGTGTGTTTAACCATTTTTTTAATTGAAAAAGGGGAACTGTAGCGTCATAACGATAAATGTTAATGAGAAGACCTGCGAGCTAGGGTTTCCAGAATCATGTTTGCCATTTTTTCGGGTTTTGAATATGACCTCCATTGGGTCACAACCACCTATTCAAACCGAACATGATTTACGCTCCGATGGGGCATTCATGCATTATGATGAAGGAGGAGCTTGGGAAATACATGGACTACCAGCCTCCCGTGCCTGCAAACTACACAGAGCCCTTCGGTGAGGTAGGGGAGGACTTGCTTAGCGTCATTATCTAGTTCAAGGCTTCAAGAGAAAGCTTGGAAATGTTATAGAAAATGGATTTTTTTAGATAAATTTAGATTCACTGACAATATGCGAATTGGGTGAATTCCCAATAGCTGCAAATTTTGGAATTGAGACATTGGTACTTGATATAGTAATTGCAAGACAGTGGTGATTTGTCCTGTAAGTATGTTTAATTCTTGGGTCACCCACGACATCAGCCTCTTACCACCAATCCATTTTTTGCTTGAAAATTTCTCTCCTCTGCCTTGGCAATGCCACTTTTTTGATTGGTCATAATCTAGAAAAAACTTGGAAAATTCTCACCTGTACCAAGAATTTCATTTGCGATATTTCCCTAATGTCAAGGCCATTTTATTGAGATGGTCTCTACCTGTCATTTGGTTTGCTTTCATGGAGAATGCCAAGGCTAACTTGTGTTTTCTGACCGATGGTAGATTTCAAAATATTCTTTTTGCCTTTTTTTTTGCAAGCACCTTTAGAATGTTTTGGCTCAATTTTCAAGTATTGATACTGGAAATTTCCTCAAGGCATATTTTATAGGTTTATAGCATCTTAGAACATTAGTTGTAACTTTTAGTGTTGCAGCTATGTGGTATTCCTCTCTTATTGCCTAGGTGGGATATACAAGAATATTGGTGGGCTTTCACATTTAGTAGGACTCTAATATCCTTGAGGGGGAAATTGTGTTATCTTTAGGGAGTGGTTATTCCATCTTATTCACAGTTGATATCTAAAATTTTTCTAAATTGTAATATAGAGCTGTGATCTTCATTTTCTTGTTGAAAATGTTGTTAGTGCAGGGTCTTTCTCTATAAGGCATTTGTAAACCCCTTCAGGATTTCATTCAAACCTATGTGCTATTTTGGGGGTTTTATATTTCATGTGTCATTTTTATTTAGAGAATATTTGTTACTAGATTTAGATTACTGACTGCAAACCTTTTTAATTTGATATTGCATCTTGAGGATAATGCAGAGGATACAGGTAGTGACATATTGTGTCTTCTGGATAATTATCGGAGGATATCAAAGCGACAACCGATGAAAAATGAAACATAGTGGAAGTAATAGATGTGATAAATTTGCAATTACGTATTTTTCTTTATGGAAACTGTATTGTATTAAATGTGTGTTTTAGTACATGTTAGAATCCTGCATCAATAAAAATGTGGAAGTTCCTTTTGAATTATTTGTTTGCAACAGTGGAAATAGGTGCATTCTAGATGTTAATTTTTTTGAAGTGAACTGCTATGTGTATGCTTAGTTTTATTAGAAATTAATTTGTACTTGAAAATGGCATACAGATGGATCTTGCAGGTACTGAAAATTCTTCATGAAAATGGATAACCTAATGGGAGGGGTAGTTGTATTGACACAAAAGGACAAGAACATTATTGTTGGTGGTGATGTTAATTATGGTATGCCCAATTGATATGCTGAAATATAAAGCTTTTTATCTACAAAATTTGGACTTGTTGGCTCTCTCTTCTTGATCTGTTTGGGTGCACTGATTCTCTTATATTTATGCCTACAAATATTGATATGCTTGAAAACATTAAAATTGGAGACAAGAATTTGAGCGCCTATGGCGCAAAGAAGAAACCTAGGATCTATGAAGACAAGTAAGTGGGATAGTTCAGGAGATAATCATTTTGATCTTCATCCCATTAGGCAAACTTTAAAAATTTAACTCATTATATTTATTTCTGATAGATTTCAAAATGACATAAATGTAGTGAAAACAATTCCTCTTCAGTATGATGTCCTTTTTAAGGAGGAGGTCAGTTTTATTTTTGATGTTCAATTTTTAGTGGACTTTATATACTTTAAACTATTATTTATTTAATTTCTATCTTGTGTACAATTGAATTAAAAGCTTAAATTATTTTCAGGGGGTGACTTTAGATGAAACATGAGGTATCAATGACGAATCCTAGAAAAAAAATTGATGAGGTATGAAGATGAATCTCCCTTTTTATAGTAGGTTTGGGGTAGCATTTGTTTTAATTGGTTATCAGATGGATATTTTGTTAATCAATAAATGATATTTGGATTACACTTTGACAATAGCATTTTATTTTCTACTTCAGATACGCAAGAGGCTGCAAGGTACAACCATGGGAAATTGAGCTGAAGAGTTGCTTTCTCAAACTGGGACCAATATTTCAGATTATTATACTCATGATAAAATGCTTCAGTTCAAGAAACCCAAGAAGAAAAAGAAGAAGTTGCGGAAGAAGGATAAGTTGGATGTTGACGCACTTGAACTAGAAGAAGTTACTTCTGGATTGGGTATTGGAGACCTTGGTTCCAGGGCCGATATACAAAGAAGGGGTTTGAGGGAAGAGGTAAAGAAAGCTGAAGTTGAGCAATGGAAAAATGCATATGAAACTACATATAATAAAACAACAGAGGCTTCCAAAGTCCTTCGAGATGAGAAGCCATTGCATGAAATGAAGATGGATGATGATGGTGATATTGTTTTTTGTGGGGAGGATGACGAACTATACAAGTCATTGGAGAAGGCAATGGCAAGAAGTTGTAAAGAAGAAAACAAAAAGTCTCAGCTCTGGTTCTCATGCATTAGCTCGGTTAGCAGTCATCTACAAATCAGTTGAAAGGATATTTTTGGAAAAGCCAACCATTAAGTGAAGCACCCAAAAATAAATTTGTATTTACTAAGATGGAATAATTTTTGTGGGGTTTACAGCCTAATGAGGGTATGTTACAAAATGCAACGATATTAGAAAATTGAAATGGATTTTTCTCTTTTATTTTGCAAAGAGATCTGTCATGTAGTCAATATGTCTTTAATGAATTTGTTTTCTCATATAATGTTTCTAATTCTTTGTATGTTTTCTAATTAAATTCTTGGGTCTTTACGGGTAGGTTAATTTTATGGAGAATTATTGCATCGGTACTAAAAGCTTTGAAGGCACAAAGCCTTCATTTACTAGAATTCTTATGACCGTAGAAGTAGTGATGAGTGGTTATGGTGCTTATCATGTTTGTCAAATTTCTATTAGCAACCCATTGGCCTAGAAGAAGTAATGTTAAAATTCCATGGCCTTACATTTAGATTAACAATATTTAACATTTTATGGTATTCTCATCATTTGTTTGCTCTGGTGTACTATACTTTTCATATCTCACTCCATGATGATATTCCTTTCCCATGGATTGTCTCAGAAGACGGTGAGAACAATGTTAGCCTTTGGATTTTCACTGGTTTATCCCTAGAAAATTTTGAGCTAATTACATGATCTCAAATGTCTTTACCAGACTTGGAATTACATTTCATTACTCTTACTGTTGTATATTCTTGCATCAAAACTTGTTATAAGTCTCTTTAAATTTGAATTACGCTTCAATTCAAGCGTTGTAAGAATTATGCATTTGTTGTCATTCTATAAGGGAGAAAATGTTATATCCTTGAAGTTGTCATTATTCATACCACAATCACTTTTTCCATATTCCAATCACTATGGAACTCCATTTGAAAAGACGTTGACTTCCTGTAGGTGGGGCATGTCTTGTCAATATTGAGATGATAGTTTTAACACTCATTTTATAGGTGTTTAAATTTAGAATTCACATAACATTAAAAATCACTCACCTCAAAAATATCACAAAGTTTTAATATATAAATACCTGATCCACAAAAGTGTAATGTTTCCAATGAACTCAACCCTTCATCCAAATCTAAATTTCTAATTTTTAGGCATCCTGATATGTTGAGAATTTCCTAGTATTGGGATGAGCTTAGCTTGGGGAAAAAATTTAGTTTTTCATAGTTTTAGAGGATCAATATCTTGAGTCTATTCAAATGTGACATGCCAGATATTATTTTTAGTTGCGTGCAATCACCAACATCCAACTCAACCAACCCCACATAAAGAGTTGGAAGTTTCTCAAGAAACTTGAATTTATTCAAATTGAGCTTGGTTAAATGAACATGTTTATCAATGCTTAGAGGCATTACAGAAAAAACTATTTTCCAGGTTCAACATTCCCAATGCCGATAAATATTCAATATATTCAGGAAGACAATCAAAGAGATTACAATCACTTGCATCAAACAAGTTGAGAGATCCAATTTTAGGTAATTGTACGTGCTTTATGAATTTTAGGAAAGTAGATGTGTTCGTAATAAAAAGGCCTTTCATTCTATTGAATTCTTTCCTTTACATACATTTATTTTTTAGATGCTGCCATCTCTTGATGTAAATCAGGAAAGTTTCCTATCTCTTGGTTTCCATTTACACAATTTTCTTCATTACCTGAATCAGTGCCAATCCCCTCCGGCCAATCAATATCTCCCAAGT
The DNA here is from genome assembly GCA_019776745.2 of Taxus chinensis. Lineage (NCBI taxonomy): Eukaryota > Viridiplantae > Streptophyta > Pinopsida > Cupressales > Taxaceae > Taxus > Taxus chinensis. The sequence continues at coordinate 235,365,123 of CM034148.1, read as the reverse complement.
CAGGTGAATTACATCCGATTACATCAATGTATGCATCATAATCATATTTAAGTATGCCACAAGGAATACCATTAGTATTTTCTAAATACCTCCTCTTGGCAAGATGAAAAGCCTATTTTGTTGCCGAATCATTCCAATTTTCTACTTCTAGAAATTAAATTATGTATGTGTTCCTTTACCTCATAAAATTCATTCCATGAAAGACCAAAAAATTGCTTGCAATACTCCATTTCCCACAAAAGGTACAACTGGTATGATCTAGACAGCTGGAACATCCATACACGAGTTAGGCAACATATTATGTGCTCAAGCACATAACTTCAATTTCTTTTCAACTGCAATATATGCTTTAGAGACTCCACTTCTTACAAGATTATATTGTGTTTTTAGGCATCTTAATGGTTTTTTTTAGATTCATGATATAAGATTTGCAAATGTATATGCATGAATTTGTAACAAATTTGAAATGTAGAGATAGAACCTTTAAATGTAATGCTTCATCTATATTTCTACACTTACAAAATCAATCATACCCCTTATCAACATCAACAACAAAAGTAATAACTATCCCTTTAAAAAAAATAACATATACCGTTCGGTGTTCACATTGCATTTTACACATGCGATTGCTAGTTTAAATTTTTAAAAGTTTAGTATCAAACTTTATAGGGATAAAAATAGCAATTTTTAATTGTTTTGAAGAAAATTACATATTGCTATTGGTCAAGCCTAAATACCTGCATTCTGCAGGATAATAATAATGTTACACTATCATTCAATATTAAAGTATTAGATGTGTTAATTTCAAAAATTATTATTTTTACGCCGAAGGTGTTACCTTTATGGGAAAGGGATTTACAAAATTTCATGGGTCTATGTTAAATTTGATGGCTTAAATGACAATTTTGCTATATTTAACAATTTTTCTTTTGGTATTTTTAACAATTTTACTTTTTGTTTATTAAAGTTGTTTTTAGCTATTTTGATCAGCAGCTGCATGTTTCAGGGTTTTGGTATTTAGGAATTTTGGTATTTAGGGTTTTTGGTATTTAGGAATGGGCATCGAGGTGAGGAGAATTTTTGACAGCAACGGTGATAGGTAGATCAACATCGTGAAGCTTTGACAGGCTCTGGAGAAGCTCAACCTTCCGATCTCAGTGCCTCAAGTTTAAGCACATGCACGGCCAGTGATGCGCTTGAATTTGATGGCTTTTCGATGCTGCAAAGATATCCAAGAGACAAGCTATTTAGAGTTTGACTGCGCGTGGGAGGAGGATTTAATGGATGCAAGTAGGATTTGTTATGGTGGATGCATAAATAGATCATTTTTTTTTATATGCGGAGGTGAATATCCACCGACTTTAACCTTAAGACATTATTTTATTTTTTCCTTTGCATTGTAGCTAGATATTGTGTGGTGATGTGAGCGCAAGAATCTGGGAAGCCTCTGTATATAGCTAAGGTAGAGAAGATTAATTTTGAAAATCGCAACCAGGTCCCCTCCTTTTTCATTTGAAGTTATACTTATATTGGTGTGTATTGAATTTAGGGTTTTGGAAATAAGTTTCTCTGTTGTAATTTTCTAAATATAATTTGTTTGTTGAGAATGGGTGGAGATGATAAAAATGCATTTCTAACACCTCTTGTAGGAGGGCAGTTCTAGTTTCACGTTGAATGCATGCAAAATTTCTGAGCCTATTTTCTTGATTCATTTATATGTGATTCTTTTACCCTTTGAAGAGGTATGAAACTTTGTGTTTGCAACATTGAATGAAATGTTTGAAAAAATGCATAAAATTAAAGGGGTTATTTGTGTTTTTTAAAAGATATTTATTTGGAAATATTTAAGTTGTTACCTTATGTGCAAAAGCCATGCCTTTTAGATATTTCCAGATCTATTAATCAAATTTGTATGCAAAATTTAGAGATTGTTTAGATAAGACAAAAAATGTTCCTTTTAGGGATAATTCTAGTAATGAGATATGTATGCAAAATGTGGATGGATGTGAATTGTTTGGAAAAATGCCTAAAATTAACGGGGTTCTATTGGATTATAATGATTTCATAAATGTAAAAATGAGTTTGGTGGAAAATCCTTGAAAAATTTCAGGAAAATACAATTGGTAGGTTTAAAGTCAGGCTCTACAACCTTTGACGCCATCTTTCTAGCTTCTTTCAAAATGGTAGGTTTAGAGTACGGTACGGACAATGATCAAAACATAATGGATTGAGCGAATGGTGTTACTTTGCATGACTATTCTGATTTAGTATCACACTAGGTCAAAGAGATTTCCAGAAAGGATGTCTAAGAAAAATGACAAGGATGGGTGGAGGAAGATGTGCTTGTAATATTTATTTGGAAAAGTCTTCCTGCCATAGTAAGGAATTACCTTGAAATTGGCACTACAAGGAATTGAATTCAAATAGCTGCAATGGCTGCATGTGGATCCTGTGCCATCAAAAATATTTAAAAAATGTGTATGCTATTATTCTTTTTCCATCTTATCATGCCGCTATACCCCTGTCTGTATCCGTATCTCTATCTCCATCTAGCTCAAAAGGGGAGGACGTTATATGGGAGATTCTCCATGTCTTGTATGTTTGTAAAAATTTAGAAAAAATTTGTAACTCATGTATATTATTAATAATAATAGAAATTTGGCATGTGGAATTAAATGCCAAATGTGAGAAGTGTGTAGTGTGGTTAAATAATATGCTTGGGAGGAAATCAAACTTACATGAGACTTTATGAATGTGATTTTCCTTCTAACTTACACGAGAGGCAACTATTATCCAATTTTTCCCCTCAGGAAAAATTAAACAAACATGACCTTACAAAAAATAAAATGGAGAGCTTGGTTCAGTAATGCGAGCTCACATTCGATTATGAAAAATCAAGTTACAGGTAGGCTCGACAATGGCAATGCAAAGGTGGAAAATCAATGGCCAAGGGGAATGAATAAGAAGATCAGAGCTCAAGTGTGAGAAGAATGGAGAAAGGCTCAAGATTTCAAACTTTGCATTTTTCGGAACTATGGATAATGACACCTCGACCTTCAGATGGCCATAAATTTTGACTGGGAACTCAAATTTGCACATGAAAGGACTTTTTGTAAAGCTCTCGATTATACAAGTCAACAACATACTTAGGTTTTCTAGTAGTGATCCCAAAAAATCAACCATTTGAAACCAAACAAGTCAAGAACATACTTAGGTTGTCTAATAGTGATCCCCGAGTCATAACATGAAATATGGATCCCTAGGAAGTAATGCATCACACCCAAGTTAGTCATGGAAAATATGTCCTATAGAGATTCTTTCACTACTACAATGGATGATGAAGAGCTCCATGATTTCAAAAGGTCATCAGCATATAGAAGAAAAATCATTAGTGGGTCATCTTGCTGGAAAATGTGGACATTCAGATCAGAATGACATTTAGTGAATTCTGCAATGAAAAGGAAGGAATACATATTAACATACCAAGCTTGAGGGGCATGATTGAGTCCTTATATTTCATAAGTCTGCATACTAAGGAAGAATCCTTGACAAAAATATGTGGCTATTCCATGTAGATTGTATCCTCATGGTTACCATGAAGAAAAACAATCTTCACATCCATTTGACAAATATCCCAATGATGAGTCGTGGAAATGCGAAGAGTGAATCTGATGGAGTTTCTTTTGGAAACTAGTGCAAATGTCTCAGTGTAGTCGATACTGAGAATATGTGAGAAACCTTTTGCTACTAGTCATGCTTTGAACTTATCTACAAACCCATATGTTGTATACTTAGTTCGATATATTCATCTACATCAAACCATCTCCCTTCCCTTAGGAAGATGTGTCGAATCCCAAGTGTTGTTCATAATCAAGGAATTAAACTCCTCATGCATAATAGTTTCCCACTCAAGAATTCTAGACGCCTCCTGAAAAGTTTATGGATCGGAAGCAGAGGCATATAAAGCATGTAGCCCACTTTGAAACTATGAATGTGTCTTCCTAAAATTTGAAGGATCCCCTACCCATGTACTTGTGGTTTGAAGTGTCTTTCTAGCCCAAAGAGGACTAGAAGTAAGTGAGTTAGGTGGTGAATCCTCATCCTTTGAAGTGTGGCCAGATGTTTATGGAGACGAATCTTAGTCACTACGATCACTACCTAATCTGGAAGAAGAGTCCCCAACCTCAGGAATCTTCTTAGGCTTGTCAAATATAAGTGAGTTCAATGAAGAGAGAGAAGTGTCAAGTGTCAAGTCTGAAGGAATATTCTAAAAGAGAACACTTCTCTCAATAAACAAATCACATGTGTGGTCAGATAAAGAAGTAAATTTCTCTTAACACCATCTGGGTATCCTATGAAGATGTAGGGATTACTGTAAGGTTTCATAGCCTTGTGTTTATTCTTAGGTACACGTTCTTTAGCTCGAGATCCGAAAACATTGAATTGCTCCCCTATGGTTTTCCTATTGTTCCAAGCTTCAAAAGGCATGTTTCCTTTCAAGGCTTTTTGTGAAACCTGGTTCTAAAGTAGAAAGCATAATTGATTGCTTATTCCTCATACTGAGGTGCTAGTGATTTGGAGTGAATCTTGCAGTTATCCATTTCTTTCAAGGATTTGTTCTTGCTTTCTCTAACACAATTTTTTTGAGGACTATAAGGAACTGTACAATGTAAATCAATTCCATTTGATCTATAAGTATGTTCAAACTGATTGAAATACGCACCATCATTATCTGTACGCAAACTCTTGATGAATTTTCTATATTTTTTATCTATAAGATCCTTGAAGTCTCAATTTTTTTGAAAACTTCATAATTCTGTTGAAAGAAGTAGAACCACGTATACGAAGAGAAATTATGAATGAAGGTGAGAACATACTTAGCTCAAGTGAAATATGGTTTGGGGAATGCCCCAAATAAATCATTGTGTATTAACTCCAATGCATGTGTATCCCTCCATGCTTTTCCCTTGTCATATTTCTCTTTAGGATGTTTTCCAGGTGTGTAACCCTCACAAAAACCCTTAGAAAAATGAACACAAGGAAAACCTATGACCATATCATGTTTACTGAGGTTTTGCAAATAATAATAGTTATGGTTACTAAAATGCTCATGTCATAGTTTTCTTACCCCATCTGCGTGACTAAGAAATGTAGTAGGATAAATATCGGATGAAAAATGTGAGAAGGTATAAAGCCAAGCTTAGTGATTTTCCATCCCATTTTCACTGTAGAATCATCATGTAACTCTCTTATGAATGTTGAATTTAGAGAAAATTAAACTCACATGCACGTAGTGATGTGAGTGATCTACTACACCGATATTAAATTGGTTGAAAGTGAGGGAACACTTAGAACAATTGTGAAAGCTCCCCCATTTAGTTCAACACACCCTCTCCCTATATCCACTGCCGGATTGTATCCACACTATGTGATAGAAGACATGCTACATGTTATAAGGAAGTGAACTTAACCTATGAATAACCCATGTGATGCAAAACACCTGAGTCAATAACCCATTATGAATTTTGAGCTGGAACTGCTACAAGAGCCTTTTCATTTCCTTCCCCTTCATCACTATCTTTTTGCCTTAGAAGAATTCGGAGTTGATGAATTTTGTTTGATAGAATTCAAAACACTTATTTTATTCCATTTCAGAATATGAGTTATCTGGTCAATCTAATTCTTCATACACTTGTGTTCATGATGCCCATTTTTCTTGCAATAGACCCACTTAAGCTTTTCTTTCTTAGATTTACCATTAGTAGAGGGTGTTTTAGTGGTTTTTTTAGGAGGTATGGTTTTGTTGCTTTTTCTATTGATCGTTATTCTTATGTTTATTCTCTTTGTTGTTTGAAATATTTTGTTTCCGATTCCCAACAATTAGAGGTTTTAGTTTTGAGGACTTCACTATGCCCTTCTAAATTAACTTATTTTTCTCATGAGTCAAGTCAACAACATAATCATTTAAAGAGGGAATTTTCCATGTGGCTCCAAGAGCACAACTTACCAAATATATTTTCCAAATAGATCCTTACTTAATTAGGTGAATCGACACTCAACATGAAAGATGAGTTCAAAATAAATAAACAAACATAACAACCTAGATGCTTCATCACAATGGTTGTACCACTATAATTTTTCTGTATCATTTGTTGAATCAGTTTCAATACCCAAAGTTATCCAATGTACTCATTTTATTCTAAAAAAATTGTATTTTAGACTTCCATTAGTGGTAGTTAAAGGACATAAGTAGTGGAATTTTATTCATCCATTTTAATGCAACAATAATATTGTTGCTGAAATAGAAAGAGAGTGTAGAAAGAAAGAGATGACACACAACACTCCTTGAAATTAATTTGAGTCAACCCTCCATTTTGGAACTTTATAATTAATACGATTATAAAATGGATGGTTTCAATAGAAAAATCACAATTTTTTTTAGTTAAAAACTGAAACTCAAGTCTGAGTTATTGTTGTCATGCAAATGTGCAACATGAAAATTGGCAATTTTCCAGCATGACAACGATACCCCTATGCCAAAACATTCAAGTCCTACCCTCCCTAGGAACTCTGGGTCCACTCAGTCAATCCAATGACCTCCTAGATGATGTTAAATCAGTACCCTCTGTGATTTAGGAAATTTAATTTAACCCCCTTAGGTGATTATAGGAGTTCTTGGAAAATGCAAATTTTGGGCAGTCATGGGAAGGTCTATCACTAGCCTTACAAGGATTGGAGCAACCCCCTGGAGTGGAACAGAGGATCCAAATCCAATATAGAGGTGAATTGAAGGCCTAGAAACATCATGTAATTGATTTTGGAAGATTCAGGAAAGGTTTGGAGGAGTTGGAGAAGTTTCATCAAAAACAAGGTTCTCAGACCTAGTCAACACACAAAGTTAAAAGAGGGACCGAGCTTTGGGAAGTGATTATGGGAGATTTAGATGGAGTTAGGAACCAAAAAAGACATCTTCAAAAAAAAATTAAAATACATACAAGATGGAGAAATCATATTTTTCACAACACCTTAGTGCAATAGGTCTGAAAGTAGTTTTTCTCATGCATTGGTAAGGGACAGATCTAAAATCTTATTTTTAGGGCTTAAATGAAGGAATAAAGATCTGAGACCCAAACCATCGGATTTATAAGGCCTTTTTCATTGAATTTCATATAAAATTTCACCAAAACATTCCATCAGGAGCTCAAGTTATCGCCATCTCAAATTCGATCTCAAGACCTCATACTTAGCCATATTTTGAAGTGGATACGTGTCAGCTCTAAGAGCCTAGTGCAATTTTGTGTCCCTTTCATCCCTCAAGGTAGGGGAAATTAGGGATAATAAATTGTGCCCAGCCCCTAGAAGACCCTTGATCACACATAGGACTTTCAGGATCGCCAATTCATCCCCTAGGTGCTTGCCAGAGCTCTTTCCCTCAATCGCTCAGATCGTGACAAGTGTCACATGAAGGTGCGACATGCAAATCGATGTACCTTTTGTCCATTAATGCCAAAGGGACATTATGGACATAAAATTGTGTCCCCCATTTGGAATGCAATATTTAAATGTTTGAAATATGACACTTAGCTGTTTTTTCGTGCTTCTTCTTCCTTGTAGTTCACCCTACCATTGCTCCGTAACTTGTCCACCATTACTTGCTCACACCCCATCTGCCATTGATTCTTTGAACCAAATCTACCACAACAACTAAACACTCAAATCCATGAAAAAAATATATATTTTATAAGAGATCTTGATCAGAAAATTGGAAGAAATGAAATACGGAGTAGAAGAACGAAGATCTTTGCCTGAAAATTGTCGTTGTGAATCATAAAATCTTCATATCTTTCAAAATATAAGTTGAATTGAGATGCCATATTTTGCCAAATTTCTCTTTTTTCAAGATGATCAAGATGCAACCAAGGGGAGGTCGAATGGTGCCTTGAAACATTTGTTCCAATAAAAATCCCATTTCGTGCCCTAGCTCACATTCGTCAGATTTCCCATCAATTTGGTAATGGAAACAAGCTAAAAAATTACAGATGACCTCCAAATGAAAAACCTATTGTAATGGAGTTAATTTCATATTGATCAGAGACAAAAACCAAATCTACAAATTTCAAGCTCCATTAATGGCCTTGATGACAGCTCCATGCCCGAAGTCACTACTAGGAACAAATTTTAAATTTTATTTCCAAGCATTCTAATGGGAGAAATCAAGTGAAATTCAGAGGATGTGACTACAATGATGATATGAGTCTGAAAAAATATATTTCGTCACAAACAGAGTAGTGGAAGTCAGCTTTCTAAAAATAGTAAGTTTTCCTATACAGACTTGCTATGTTTGGGAAGTCACCATCGAAAGTGGCTATAACAAAGAGAGTGTGCACAAGAGCGAAAGATGGAGTTCATGACATCAGGATGATCAAGAAGAGAAAAAAATCACCTCTCACTAAAAATAATAAGTCTTCCATCTGGGCACTGACCATTATTAGTAAGTTACACAAAATAAAGTACAATGTGAAACTTGATGAGCTTCAAAGATATATTCTACTGAGTTAGCAACATGCAGATGGAGGCAGGAGGCAACGGAGGAAGGAGGACAACCAGCGTCCTCTCGCCAGCTACAAGTGACGGGGCCGCATAATGAGTTTGTGGCATATTTTCAGTTGTGTGTTTCATTGTTTGTAATAAGAACAGATGTCACATTCCTGTTCAGAGTTGTATTTCCTTTTATAAACCTCCTTGATGTAATGTTGTAATAGAAAGAAGAAAACACAAGTACAAAGTTAGCATCATGTTTTTCTTGAAGAGGATGAACAGAGGTTCATGAGTAGGGGCTCGTACCTAGGACAGAGGTCCGTTATTGTCGAATAGGGGTTCGTATTGATGAACAGAGGTTCATGAAAAGGGGTTCTTACCTTGGACTGAGGTCCATATGTGTACCAAGATCATGAGAAAATAGGGGTGTGCAAGTTGCAGAGAAAGTGTAACTATTCTTTTCTACATTGTTCACATTAGGGGAGTGTTTAATAGGGATTAATAATGTAAACAATAGGGGAGTTTCTGTTACGAATATATTGTTTGTAACATTATTAATAGTGTGTGTGAGTCACTATTTGTAAAATGTAATATTTAGATATTACATTATGTGAGTGAATGATGAGTTGTAATAGACAACTCATCATGAGAGAATAAAGGGATAGTTGAAATAAAGGTGGAGAGAATCATGTTGGAGAGATAAGTGGGATGCTGAGTGATCATGAGAGAGATATGAGGGATAGAAGTTGACTCCTTACTTTAAGGATGTCATTTACCTATATATGTATGTAATCCCTCCAGTGTAATGTATCCCGGAAGTTTTCAATATCAAAACTCCATTATTCTATTTCCGGTGTATTTTTCTTATTAAATTTGGTTCAAGCTCTATAGTTTCTTAGGGTGAAAAGAGTTCAAAGATTCAGAGTTTCACTACATTTGGAGCTTTCCATCGACAAGGATCAATGGACTTCATCAGGAACAACATCTCTTCTTCTTCTTCTCTCTCTTCTCTTCCTTCCCCCAACTTTTTCTCTCTTCTCAATGTTATAATTTTGCGTTGGGGTTGTACTTTTCCATATGTATTGATGTTCCTAATTTAATAAGTCACCTTTATGTTATAAAAAGGGACTTAAAAGTTTCCTAGGAAGTTGAAAAGTTTTAAGTTGTGCGAAGACATATGAAAATGACATTGGGGGGTAGATGAAGAGTCATATCTCATTCTATAAATTGTAAATCCATTCCCATTTCAAGGGGTTGGTGATCGATTTTGTAGACTCAAGAGTGCATTTTATTTAGAGAGAACAAAGGAGATATCCATATTCTTCCATTTTCCCCCACTCTCAAATTTCTTCCATTTCCATGCTATGTACAATTTCTACTCAAGAATTAATACAAGGAGTTTCATGCCTTTTTTATGAGGATATTTTAGAAACTTTGAGTTCTCATTATTAACTCATCTTGTTGCCATTTGCAAGATTGTTTCTTCTTAACTTTAATGTGTGTATGAACTTTCCAATTAATGGCTGTGGGACTATGATTTTTGTATCCACAACATTAATCCCCTCTTCTCTTTTTCTTAGTCCCTTTCCCACTCTCTTGACAAAGTCCTCTCTAGCAAGAAGTTGCTAGATTTGCCGAATGGTCAGTAGAGTGCCCCTGTTGGATCCCTGACCGCAAGGACACAAGGAAAATACACATTTACTCGCGCATACATACGTGACAACTTCACCTGTTAAATAGAGGTAATTATATTCCCATAGCATTGGCAAAAAAACCAAAAGTTTTTCCTCCCAAAATGTTTTCTTGCCAATTTTTACCTATCAAAAGTTATTACAAATTTTATTTTTGGCCCTTAATGGACCATTTTAAATGTTTACACAAAAACTTTAAATGCACTTATCTAAAAAAAATTCAATGTCACAAAACTGAGGTGAGATTTGAACTAGAGAGCTTTCTCAAAACAATACTAAGCATTAACCAATCCACCTCCACACTCCTACATTAAACTCATTGGAAAAAATTCCTTTTGAGGGTATAAAAAATCAATGATTTAAAACAAATTATAATGTTTCCGATTTTAAATATTTTTGAGTATTGTATATTATAGTATTGTATATTATGGATCAATGAAAGTAAAATATTACATGGATCCTCCATGAGACGCTACCTGAGATGGTCCCCACACATCTGAGTGTACAAGCTCCAATTTATGCTCCTTCTTAGTTGCCCCAACTTTGAGAAATCTCACTGTCTTTTGCTTTCCAAAGATATAATGCTCATAGAAATCAAGATCTAAATCTTTTAAATATGATAACTTACCATTAGCCTTTAAGATCTACATTCCTTTTTGACTCATATGACCCAACCGATTATGCCACATGCATGCATCTGAATTTGAAGTAGATAATGTGGAAAAGAAATCAGTAATATAGGTAGATAAATATAACATTCCTACCTTCTTATCTCTTGCCACAAAAAAAGCACCCTTGGTGACTTTCCAAGAGTCCCATGTAAAAGTAACCATGTAAATAGATTTACTTAGTTTCCCTGCAGAAATAAGATTCCTCCTGAGGCTTGACACATGCCTCACATCTTTCAATACCCATGTATTTCCATTCTACAATTTTAGATAAACTTCCCCTTTACCAGTAATACTGCAAGGTTCATCATCACCCAAATAAACATGCCCAAAATTTCCCTGGACATAATTTCTAAAATAAAACTTATTAGGGGTTACATGGAAAGAAGCTCTTGAATCTAAAACCCATGATTCAATTCTACTATCTAAAGAAAGAATAAGAGAATCTTGCATTACACTGATGCAGCAAGATTCACCTCTTTAACTTTATCTGGTTGTTGGTTCTCTTTATCCTTTGACCAAAAATATTTCTTTTCATGTCCTTTCTTTCCACATTTCCAACAAGTAATTCCCTTGCATCTGGATTTAGATATGCTATCCCTTGACTTTGATTTCCCATTACTCTTACTCTTGGATCTTTCCTTCTACCTACCCCTTCTTTCTACATTCAAAACATTTCCAGACGATGTTTCCTCTGTAATCTTCCTACAAATTTCTTCATTCAAGATTATACTAACCACATCATAAAACTTCAAAATATTATTAGCATATGGTGTATTACTAACAACCATTACAAAGTTGTCCCAACTATTAGGCAAAGAACATAAGAATAAAAGTTATTTTACTTCATCATCAAACGGTATTGCAACTGATTTTAACTGATTTATAATAGATCAAAAATCATTCAAATGACTAGAGGTAGATTCACCTTCATGCATCTTAGAACTAAATAGTTTCTTCATCAAATAAAATTTCTTTGAAGCACTTGGTTTTTCATATAAATCAGCAGGAGATTTCATTAAGTCTACCATAGAAGCCGCTTCTGTAATATTGGAAGCCACAGATGCTACCAGGAAAAATCTTATAGATCCCAAAGACTTTCTGTCAAGAATATTACATTCTTCATCAGTCATCTTCATAGGTCTAGACTTCTCATCCAACGGTAAGTACAAATCTCTTTGATATAGATAATCCTCACTCTCCATCTTCCATAATTGATAATTTCAGCTGTCAAACTTCTCTACCTTGTATTTATTTTCTTCTACCATTTCTATAGCTCCCACTCAATTAGAAAACCCTCTGTGAGTAAATATGTCAACACACAAAACCTCAAACAAATATCTAATACCAGTTGTTGGGGTTAGCACACTGGTTGTACAGAAAATATATCAAATCCAAGCATACATGCAAATAACAACAGATATTCTACCAGAAGAAACATAAAAAACAAGAGACATAAATCAACACTAGATTTAACGTGGCTCACCCAGTGTGGGCTACGTCCACCAAGAAATAAGCCAATCTATTATCCAAAGCTTTGACAAGATATACAATGAATATTTACAATCTTCAACACCTCTCAAATGTTCAGTACTTTCTTTCCATCAAGCTTTTGCTTCTTCACCAAGAATTCTCTCTCACATAATTATCTTGTAATTATGATCCATACACGTACTTCTAAACCCTAGCTTTTATGCTTATATAGTCATTTATAGACTTAGGGCACTTAGCCATGCAATTACAATTAATAAATCTATTTTAATGCTAAAAATAGATATAATTCTCGAGAGTTAATTAAAAATTTGTCGCACAAGTAACTGACATTGGTTCTGCCTAACCGTCGCTATTCCTACTTGCCCTTAACCAATGCTGGTCTACCATGATTGATGCCAATCTTCCTTGCCCAATGCCAGTTACTGTATTTTCCAGCAAGTTCCAATTGTATGCTAAAATCAAGTAATTAACCTTCACAACTCAAAATTAGGCCCGAATGAATGCTGCATTTCTCCATTGTTCTCTTATGCACCTCTGGTCTCTTCGGGCCATTTGCTCCTTCGTTCACCCTTCCCCTTCATAGTTGAATCTTCCCACCCCCTTGATTTGGGGTCGATTGTGAGCTCGCAGGACTAAACCGACCCTTCCAATTTTCTTCTGTGCAGGGGCGTGTTTGATTAATTTTTCCTAAGGGGAAAAATTGGTCAACAATTTGGTGACTCGCAAGATCACTTGCCTACTAGGTGAACGGATCAGCTGGCTTATTGTATTCATTGGGCACAAAGTCATGGGTGGTGGCCTGATCTGGTCCTGTTCTTGAAGCTTGAATCTGACATTTGCACTTGGTAACCTTGAACATTCACCACTATTATAGAAATGGACCCCTCAAGACCCACTTTTAGTTGCTCTGTATTTGTTCTATTTTAAAATTAGCAACTGTTACAGCAACTATGGGTCTCCCTATTGTAAATGCTGAAGGGCATGGCACATTCACCTAGAAGCACATCGAACTGTATAAACATGAAAACCTGGAGAAAAAAACTGTGGCAGAGCACTTAGGGAAATAAAACCTATGCCACAACAAGACAATGTGTGCACACACTTAGAGAAATTAAAATCCTATGTTATTATTTACAAGGGTGAAACCTTCCTTTTTAGTAGAAATGTTTGAGATGGATCCCTTTGTCTAGAATCGAAAGTTCCTCTCTATCCAATGTAGAAAATTGGAAAGCATTTCTACTTTTACATCCTATGACCATGTAGGGGCCACTCCAAATGGCATAAAATTTGGAATGCCTTCCCGGTTTTGCCCAATCTGCATCCCAATTTAGAACTAAGTCCCCCTCTTGAAAGGTCCTTGTTCTTGCTTTCTTATCAAAGCTCATCTTGATCAATGCTTGATCTTTCTCCATGATCTGCATTACATGTTCTCTTGCTTCTTCTACTTCCATTAGCTCTGCATACTTGATTTCCATAGGTTCAAACTTGGCCAGCTCCAACTGTTTCATGAGCTACAAAGTGGGTAAATCCAATGATATGGGCAATACTACCTCTTTTTCGTATATAAGCTTGTATGGGGAGCTGCATGTAGACATTTTGCATGTGATCCTGTCAACCCATATAGATGATTTGAGCTTTGTGTGCCAAGTTCTCTGATTTTCATCAAGAGTCCTTCTGATAATCCTTAATAGGTTCTTGTTTATGGACTCTGCTTGGCCATTACCTTGAGGGTGATAGTTTGATGAAGTGCTGAGGTATGCACCATTCTTAACAACCCATTCGGTGATCCTTGTACCAAGGAATGCCAATGCATTATCTGATATGATAGTGGCAGGGACTCCAAACATAGTGACTATCCCTTCATAGAAATCCAAGATATTGGATTCATTTGCCTTCTTAAGCGCCACCGCTTCATCCACTTGGTGAAATAGTTTGTTGATGTAAGTATCCACTTGTGGCCCTGGTTTGAATTTGGGTTGATTACTCCAATGAAGTCTAGTCCCCATTGCATGAATGGCTAATCCATTGAAATTGGACGAAGGGGTAGGGCTGATAACTTTTCCTTTCCTGTGAAGAATGCACACTTCTTGCACTTCTTGATCCATACATAGCAATCCCTAAACACCGTAGGCCAATAATAGCTAGCTTTCATGATTTTGAGAGCTGTTACTAGAGGAAAAAAGTGGCATCCTACTTCTCCATTATGGAACTCATGAAACACCCTCTCAATTTGGCCTATCCCAATGCACCTCAATAGAGAACTATTGACATCCTTCTTGAACAAGACACCACTAATAAACACATATGGGATGGCTTGTAATCTGAAGTATCTCCTCTTTGTTTTGTTCCATTCTATAGGGCACAAACCTATTTGGAGATAATGCACCAAGGTTTGAGTCCAACATGGAATAGGTGCATCATTAGCTAGTTGCTCTTGATCATTCTGCAGTAGCAGGACAACCTCTTCTTCATCCACTGACTCAGCTTGTTGCTTGGAAGTGAGTTGCTCACACAGACCCTTTCCACGAACCATTTTGGTCAATTTGATTTCATTATCATACTCCATTACACGCATGATCCAACCTGCTCTCTTCTCATTCAAGTCCTTTTTAAGGAGGAAATCCTTGACACTAGCATGAGACACTAGCAGTTGAATCTTGTTGTTCAAGACCAAGTGTTTAAAATTCTTCAAACTCATAATGACAACAAGGACATGATTTTTAATGAAAGAATACTTTACCTCGTAATCCTCCAAGCTCTGATTGAAGAAGGCTATGGGCTGTTTTGAACCTTCCTTGTTAGGCTTAACCAAGATAGCTGAGATTGTGTCTGACCCTCCAAAAGCATACAACATGAAGTCCTTTGAAAAGTATGGGTTAATAAGAGTTGGGGCCTGTGATATTGTGAGCTTGATGGCCTCAAAAATCTCTTTGCCTTCTGCTATCCATTTAAATGCAAGACTCTTCTTCAACATCATTGTTAAAGGCTTCACAAGAGTGGAAAAATTAGGCATAAATCTGCGAACAAAGTTTATCCTCCCCAAGAAGCTTTGGAGAGATTTCTTGTGTTGTGGTAATGGAAGTGTTCGGATGGCTTCAACCCTTTCACAATCAATTTTTAACCCTTCTCTTGAGACAATGTGGCCCAAAAATTTTCCCTCATGTGCCAAGAATACACACTTCTTTGGATTCAATGACACTCCAAACCTCCTACACCTCTGAAATACCTACCTGAGGTGGAAGAGATGGTCTGTAACCTTCTTTGAGAAGATGGTGATATCATCTAGATACACCAGAACTATGTTGTTGATTAAGCCTTTGAATGCCATGTCCATAGCTCGCTAAAATGTTGCTTCGACATTTGACAGTCCAAATGGCATCTTCTTATATAAGCATATGAACCCCATTTGGTGGTGAAGGTTGTCTTGAACTGATCTTATTCTTTCACCATTATCTGATTATAGCCTGAGTATCCATCTAGCAATGAAAACCTCTCAGAGCCAGCTACAACCTGTAAGATCTGTTCCATTGATGGAAGTGGATAATGATCCTTGAGTGATGCTCTATTCAGATCACGAAAGTCCACACACAATCTGATTTCTCCATTTATTTTCCTCACAGGCACCAAGTTTGCAACCCAACTTGAATGCTTGATAGGGAAGATGATGCTGGCCTCAATTAGCTTGTTCAACTCTTTCCTCATGAGAGGTTCAATGTGAGGGTTTACTGGCCTTTGCTTATGTCTGAAAGGCTTAGATCCTGGATCCAGTTCGATAGTGTGTTTTTATAACCTTGGGTTGAAACCACTTAAATCCTTGTAATTTCAAGCAAAGACATCAGGGAATTCTTGACAAAGTTGAACGAACTCAATTTTTTTTGTTGGGTACTTACCTTGCAGATTCGCAACATTTTTCCTTCATCTATGGAAATGGGCTCTGAATCTTCACCCTTTACCTGAATATTTTCTTTCTCCTTCTAGAATTGATCATTTGGGTTGAAGATTGACTCCAAGGTTACAAGGCCCTTTGGTAATTTATTGGTTCTCAATTGCACCACTTGGTCACCATACCACATTTCGAACTTGTCTTGGTTTCTAGCAGAGAACTCAACTTCCTCTTGTAAAAAATTGATAATTTGCTGATCATTCTCAAAGACTTGCCAACTTGTATTGTTATATAGAATAGCTGGTCTCACAACTACTTTAATATGGGGCTGAGATTTCTCACTCTTGATACTCTCTACTACATCAAATTTCACCCCGATTGCTGCCAATTTGTCTACTGCATCATTCATTTTCCTAAGTATGGACACAATGTTAAAAGCTTCAAAGTCTTCGATGAGGTCCCATACCTAGTTTTTATAGCTCCTGAGTAGGTCATTCCTTGCAACATGTTGTCCTCTGACTTGGTTCACAATCAGCTCACTATCACCAAATATTTACAGATTCTTTATCCCTCTCTTTCTTGCCCAATGTAGTCCATGGATCAAGGCTTCATACTATGCTATGTTGTTCGAGCAAGAAAATTGGAAACGGAAGGTTGAGTAATATTTCACAACTTGAGGGGAAACAAGCATAGATCCTCCTCTGGCTCCTTGTCTACTTCTTGAGCCATCGAAGAGTAAATGCCATACCTCATTATTATCCTTGTGGTCTAGCTTAGTGATGTCAGGAAAAGGATGATTCTCCTCATGTAAATAATAAACTCCCATCTCAGATTCCTCCATTTCCTTGTAAGGGTCAAAAGCTTTCCTTTTGTTCACCCATTCATTGAGAGTCAAGTCTGGAATACACCCAACCTTTGTATTTGCCTCATAAGTACTTGGGAGGTCTTCCTGATCGAAGGTTGAACAATTCACATTGATTGGGATGGGTACATGAGGCTCAATATAGAAATCTGCAATGGGCTCAGATTTGATCGTAGCCTTAGCTCCATACCTTGTTCTAAAGAGCATGTGTGACCAATCAGCAGATAAATATCCTCCAATTTTAGCGGTGAAGTCTCTTGACAAACATAATGCAAAATGTGGTGGAAAGTCTATGACTGATACATTTTGCAATACGGTCACATTGGGGCATGCATGCAATGTGAGGCTCAAATCCTTGATGACTCCAACCGTTGTTACTACTGTCCCATCTAATTGCACTACGCCCTTGGAGATGATTTCGTATTGAAGACCCACCTGATCGGCTATTTGTTTCGGCATGACTGAGCTACTCGCTCCCGAATCAATCATGCAATTATGTACCAATTTGTCCCCAATGATCAATGAAACATAGAATGGAGGGGGCTTCAGATTCTTATCTCATTTTCCTCCAAGATTTCCTTCAGGCTAGGCCACATTGGTAAGCACTTTCTCTTGTTGGTTGGGGGGTTGATTTGAGGTTAACCAATTGGCCAAAGTAACCTACAACAGGTCTCTTTTTCCTGGGATAGCCAACGAATCCCACATTGAGATGTTTACATTTGTTTTCTTCATCTGTTCAATGATGTTAAATGGGGATGAACTATCTTTTTGTTGCCCCTTTCTTGGTACATTCTTCTCTTGCACATGGGTCGTTACAACCGGTGCCTGAGTGGGTCTGGAAGGTGGCTTGGGTTGGCTCTGCACATTGGGAATTGCACTTTACGGGGTAACAGAGGGTTGTGGACCATTTGAATTAGAGGATTTCCCCTCTCCAATATTCTCTTTTTGGACCGTGTATTTGCACACTATGAGGAGGTGTTGATTCATCCCACAAAAATCTTCAACCTGCCAATTGAAAAGTATGGTCTTACTTGGAGGTCCCTCCTTGCTGGGTTTCCTTGCTGATGATTTTCCTCTTGACTAGGTCTCTTGGGACACACCAATGGTGTACCATCAAGGCTTGGTTTAGTGCACCATTGAAACACATTGACTAGTTATGGGGTTGACTGCATGGGAAACTCCAATCATATTCTTTTTCCATTTTGTTTTGTGTTGGAACCAAGGCCCTCGATGTTGAAGCTGTGTTTGGATCATATGGTTGGAAAGGCCTAACAGCTTGAGGTTGTCCTTGGTTTTGGTTTTGATTTGCAACCTGAGATGGTTGTCTATTTTGCTGATATGGGGGTCTAGCTGAGTATTGAGTTTGAGGTTGATACAACCTAGAACTCTGAGCTTGCTACCTTTTGATAGTCACTAGCTCATTTCCTAGGTTCTACAGTTGTTTCATAACCTCTTGTAGCTCTTTTGAAGTGCAAGAAGATGAGGTGGAAGCTTCAGCTGAAATATGATTCCTTGGAGTAGGTATGGGTGCTAATGTGGGTGTTTGACTATTGCTTGGAGCTCCTAGTTATGGATATAGAGGCGTAGGTGGCCTAGGTATGAGTTTACCAGCTTGAATTAAACAATTTTCAGCTCTAATGGAAATGTTATAGGCTGTAGGTAAGGTTACACCTCCCAATGGATTGAATCATTAAGGCAATATCAGAATTTAAAGCTCTGAGGAAGTACAGAAAAGCACCTTCATCTGTTGGTCTTATGGACACCGGAATCCTATCCCACATCCTTTGAAATTTAAAGTTGAAATCTATCAACTTTTCATTAGGATCCCTCTTAATGG
The DNA here is from genome assembly GCA_019776745.2 of Taxus chinensis. Taxonomy (NCBI): domain Eukaryota; kingdom Viridiplantae; phylum Streptophyta; class Pinopsida; order Cupressales; family Taxaceae; genus Taxus; species Taxus chinensis. The sequence continues at coordinate 235,346,150 of CM034148.1, read as the reverse complement.
TTGTCAATTGTTCTAATAGAGATAGGTTATCCCCCTTTTCTCCAAATTGACTATGAAGAGCTCTACACAGATGGTCCCAATTCTAAATAGAACATGCTATTAGACTCCTGAACCATTGCAAAGCTTTACCCTTAAATGAAGAGGCTAACATTTTGACTGCAATGTCCATCTCAACGATTTCATGACTTGCACAGACATTTGCAATGTCTTGAATATGGTCACTAGGAGTAGTCTGGTTCTCTCCAGTGAAATATGGAATGCTCTTCAATGCTGCAACTGGAACTGGATTTTGTGCATTGAGAGTAAATGGGCTATTGCCAGTGAAGTTAACATAGGGATTGGGTTGTGGATGTGCCATTATGATTGGCCTAAGAACCCTTGTCAATTAAATGAAAGTCCTATTAGGGGGAGGTGTTGACAAGGTTCTATTTTGTGGAGATGGAGACCTTTGAGCTCTTCTTCCCCTTCTCCCTCTGTCTGGGGACAAGTGCAGATAGACAAACAATCCTTCTTCTCTAGTTCTCGATCTAGTCTGGATTCTTCTCATGAATTTGCCAAGCCTAGGCTGCTGAAACCAGTGGACTCTACCTTTTTTGGAGTCACCAGATGTGTAATTTCAAATCTTCTTAAAGCTGAAAACTTGCAACAAGTGCACATCAATCTTATTGCAATAAAAATGGAGACCTCTTGGTCCCACCGGATGTGCCAAAACTATTAGTATAGAATCACAACACCCCTGAATTTCTGCAACTAGATGGGTTGAGACTCTCAGTGTGATTGCACAACATGGAGCATCTCTCAAAGTGTGGGACTTTAAAATCGAGAGAGCTCTCAGGATGAAGGCCGGTTCTTATTCCTATGTTCAGGTGCACACATAAAATTTGTAGAGGATCTATTCTAAAATCTATTCTAACTTGCCAAGGAGACATGGGTAAGAAAATGAAAGAAATTAAACCTAAACTAACAGAGGTGATGCACCAAAGGAATGTTGAACACCGGATTTGCTATCAAACACAGATCATTAAAATGTAATACAACTAACCTACACAGATAACCAATATTGTAATGAAAGATCATGTAAAGGAAATGAACACAAGAAAGGGTTTAAATCATCCACAAACATGTATTATTACTTCACAAATTGATACAGAGCATTACAATGGCCAAGAGGAAGAAAAATTGCATTATAGTCTTAATAGAAGTTTCAGACTCCACGAATTCATCTATAGACCAGAGAAGAAGGGAGGGTGCAAAATTGAAAAATGTCCAACCCTTTACAATGAGCCAAGATCTTACCTTTATAGATGCAGTGAAGAGAGGAGAAGAAAAGGGGTAGAAAACCTAATTTGGAGAATAAGGAAGAACGAAAGATCAAATCGAATCTGATTTGGTTGTTGAAGCAATCGGATCATATATTAATGCCATGAAGACATTTTCCTATTTTTTAACCACATAACCTCGTCAAAAATAAAGTTTCAGGTTTCCATGGCGTAGATGAGGTCAAGACCTTTCCAATGGTGCCAATTTTTTTGAATTTCAAGGACTGGATTGAAAGACATGCCCATTTGAATACTTGAATCAGATCCGTACAAAATGGTGAAAAACCAGTTTTTCAAAATGGGTCCGCGTGGCTGAAATTCACTTTGCACCTTTTTGCATAAAAATTACAAAAGTACAAAAAATGCCCCACAGCCTCGCAAGCCCATAATCCTTTGTTGCCTAAAAATCATCTTCAGGCCCACCAGTCCGCATTTTCCATCTGGGCAAAAAGTATCCCCCAGGCCCGCTGGCCCGCTTTTGGCAAAGAATCCCTCCAAGGCTTTCCTTCTCGCATGTAATTTAGGCCTGACACGTGGCTTCTCTGGGCATTAGCGGAGGTGCAGCTTACTTTTAAACTTTACACCTTTTTGAAATAGAAGTTAAAAGGTTCAAACTACCTCCAGAGACCTACATTCCTGCTTTAACTTGAAACATGGCCATGTGTAGAGCTGGCGCGCGTTTGGGGACTGCTTTTGGATTTTGATTTCAAAGTTGCACTGAAGAGACACATGGCTCCTTCCACAACTTTGGTATGTTTCTTTGTGTTTTGGCTAAGTCCTTTTTGTTTGGCGAGGCCATATGTCGAACCCTAGACACATGGAAGCCTCATGCTCATTTGTGTCTCCACTTTAGGTCATGCCTTTGACCTTGCGCTGATGAGACACGTGGATACTTCTGCCGGTTATTTATACTTAGTTGATTAAACGGCCCGCTACCATTTGAATTCTATTGGACCCTGACCACGTGGAGAGCTGGCGCTAGTTTGAGTCTCCGCCTTGGGCTCTCACTTTTGAATTTGTGTTGTTGAGGCACGTGGCACACTCCACTGACTCTCCCCCATCTTGATTTTTCAACTATCGACTCTGTCCCTTTTCAGACTTGGGACACGTGGAAGGCTAGTGCTCATTTGGAGACCCGCTTTTAGATTTATCTTTGAAGATGTGCCAAGCTGACACGTTTGTGCTCATTCGAGTCTCTGCTTTGGGTTGCACCTTTGAACTTGCACTGATGAGACACGTGGAGGCCTCAGCCGTCCCTTCCATACTTAGTCAATTTAAGCATCTGAATTTGTCCCCCTTTTTGACTTTTGGACACGCGGAAGCTCCGTGCTCCCTTGAGACTGGCCCTTGGGCTGCCCCTTTCGAAATTGTGTTGAGATGACACATGGTTCTTTCTGCTCGTATGGAATTTTCAATGACCGACTACGTCCCTTTTTGGGCGTGGGACACGTGGAAGCTCCGTGCTTGTTTGGGGACTTCCTTTTGGTCTTGAGCTTTTGGAGTTACGTCGTTGAGGCACGTGGCAGCTTCCATTGATTTTCTTATACTTAGCCGATTTAGGCCTGAGTGAATGCTTCCTTTCTCCATTGTTCTCATGTGTTCCTCTAGTCTCTTCAGGATGTTTGCTCCTTTGATGAACCTGCCCCTTCATAGTTGAATCTGCCTACCCCCTTGATTTGGGGTCGATTACGAGCTCACAGGACTGAACCGGCCCTTCTTATTTTCTTATGTGCAGGGTTGTGTTTGATTAATTTTTCCTAAGGGGAAAAATTGGTCAACAACTGCTACAATGGATGATGAAGAGCTCCATGTTTTCAAAAGGTCATGAACATATAGAAGAAAAATCATAAGTGGGTCATCTTGACGAAAAAGGTAGACATTCAGATCAGAATGACATCTAATGAATTCTACAATGAGAAGGAAAGAATCCATCTTAACATACCAAGCCTGAGGGGCATGTTTGATTCCATAGATTTCCTAAGTTTGCATACTAAGGAAGAAACCTTGAAAACAATATGTGGCTATTCCACGTAGATCGTATCCTCATGGTTATTGTGAAGAAAAACAATCTTCACATCCATTTGACGAATATCCCAATGATGAGTTGTGGAAATGGAAATAGTGAACCTGATGGAGTTCATTTTGGAAACCAGTGTAAATTTCTCAGTGTATTCAATACCGAGAATATGTGAGAAACCTTTTGCTACTAGTCATGCTTTGAACTTATCAAGAAACCCATATATTGTATACTTAGTTGGATATATTCATCTGCATCAAATCATCCCCCTTCCCTTTAGAAGATGTGTCAAATCCCAAGTGTTCATAATCAAGGAATTGAACTCCTCATACATAATAGTGTCCCACTCAAAAATGCTAGATGCCTCCTGAAATGTTTATGGGTCAGAAGCAGAGGCATATAAAGCATGTAGCCCACTTTGAAACTATGAATGTGTCTTCCTAAAATTTGAAGGATCCCCAACCCATGTACTTGTGGTTTGAAGTGTCTTTCTAGCCCAAAGAGGACTAGAAGTAAGTGAGTTAGGTGGTGAATCCTCATCCTTCGAAGTGTGGCAAGATGTGTATGGAGATGGATCTCCATCACTACTCTCACTACCTAAACCAGAAGAAGAGTCCCCAACCTAAAGAAAATATTCTCTGGATGGTAAAATATAAGTGAGTTCAATGAGGAGAGAGAACTGTCAAGTGTCAAGTCTGAAGGACTCTCCTGAAAGAGAACACTTCTCTCAATAAAAAACTCATGCATGGTCAGATAAAGAAGTAAATATCTCTTAACACAATCTAGGTATCTTATGAAGATGTAGGGCTTACTCTAAGGTTTCATAGCCTTGCGTTTCTTCTTAAGTAAATGTGATTTAGCTCAAGATCCGAAGACCTTGAAATGCTCCAATGTGGTTTTCCTATTGTTCCAAGCTTCAAAAGACATGTGTCCTTTCAAGGATTTTTGTGAAACCTGGTTCTAAAGTAGAAAGCATAATTGATTTCTTATTCCTAATACTGAGGTGCTAGTGATTTGGAGTGAATCATATAGTTATCCATTTCTTTCAAGGAGTTGTTCTTGCATTCTCCAACACAATTTTACTTAGGACTATAAGGAACTGTACAATGTAAATCAATTCCATCTGATCTATAAAACTGTTTAAACTTTTTGTTGAAATACTCACCATCATTATCTGTATGCAAAACCTTGATGAATTTTCCATATTGTTTTTCTATAAGATCCTTGGAGTCTCAATTTTTTTGAAAACTTCATAATTCTGTTGAAATAAGTAGACCCACGTATACCTGGAGAAATTATGAATGAAGTTGAGAACATACTTAGCTCGAGTGAAGTATGGTTTGGGGAATGCCCCAAATAAATCATTGTGTATTAACTCCAATGCATGTGTATCCCTCCATGCTTTTCCCTTGTCATATTTCTCTTCAGTATGTTTTCCAAGTGTGTAATCCTCACAAAAATCCTTATAAAAATGAACACAAGGAAAACCTATGACCATATCATGTTTACTGAGGTTTTGCAAATAATAATAGTTAAGGTTACTAAAACACTCATGTCATATTTTTATTATCCCATATGTGTGAGTAAGAAATGTAGTAGTATAAATATCAGTTGTAAAATGTGAGAAGGTATAAAGCCAAGCTTAGTGATCTTCCCTTCCCATTTTCATTGTAGAATCATCATGCAACTCTGTTATGAATGTTGAATTTAGAGAAAATTAAACTCACATGCCCTTACTGATGTGAGTGATCTAGTACATCGATATTAAATTGGTTGAAAGTGAGGGAACACTTATAACAATTGTGAAAGCTCCCCCATTTAGTTCAACACACCCTCTCCCTATATCCCCTGTCGGAGTGTATCCACACAATGTGATAGAAGACATGCTACATGGTTATAAGGAAGTGAACTTAACCTATGAATAACCCATGTGATGTGAAATACCTGGGTCAATAACCCATGATGAATTCTAAGATGGAACTGCTACAAGAGCCTTTTTATTTCCTTCCCCTTCATCACTATCTTTTTCCTTAGAAGAATCTAGAGTTGTTGAATTTTGTTTGATAGACTTCAAAACACTTATTTTATTCCATTCCAGAATATGAGTTAGCTGGTCAATCTAATTCTTCATACACTTGTGTTCATTATGCCCATTTTTCTTGCAATAGACACACTTAAGCTTCTCTTTCAGGGTGTTTTAGTGGTTTTAGGAGGTAGGGTTTTGTTCCTTCTTCTATTGATCCTTATTCTTCTGTTTCATCTCTTTTTTGTTTGAAACCTTTTGTTTCCCATTCCCAACAATTAGAGGTTTTGGTTTCGAGGACTTCACTATGCCCTTCTGAATTAACTTATTTTTTTCATGAGTCAAGTCACCAACATAATCATTTAAAGAGGGAATTTTCCATGTGGCTCCAAGAGCACAACTTCCCTAATAGCTTTTCCAAATAGATCCTTACTTCATTAGGAGAATCAACATACTCAACAAGAAAGATGATTTCAAAATAAATAAACAAACATAACAACCCAAATGCTTCATCACAATGATTGTAGCACTTTACTTTTTCTGTATCATTTATTGAATTAGTTTCAATACCCAAAGTTATCCAATGTACTCATTTTCTTCTAAAAAAAGTGTATTTTAGACTTCCATTGGTGGGAGTTAAAGGATGTGAGCAGTGGAATTTTATTCATCCATTTTAATGTAACAATAATATTACTGCAGAAATAGAAAGAGAGTGTAAAAAGAAAGAGATGAGATACAACACTCCTTGAAATTAATTTGAGTCAACCCTCCATTTTTGGCACTTTATAAGTAATACAATTACAAAATGGATGGTTTCAATAGAAAAAGCACAAAAAAACCACTTTGTTAAAAACCGACACTCAAGTCTGAGTTGTTGTTGTCATGCAAATGTGCAACATGGAAATTAGCAATTTTCCAGCATGACAACGATACCCCTGTGCCAAAACATTCAAGTTCTACCCTCCCCAGGAACTCTGGGTCCACTCAGTCAATCCAATGAACTCCCAGATGATGTTAAATTAGTACCCTATGTGATTTAGGAAAGTTAATTTAACCTGCTTAGGTGATTTTAGGAGTTCTTACAAAATGCAAATTTAGGGCAGTCATGGGAAGGGCTATCACTGGCCATGCTAGGATTGGAGCAACCCCATGGAGTGGAATGTAGGATCCAAATCCAATATGGAGGTGAATTTAAGGCCTAGAAACATCATGGAAGTGATTTTGGAAGATTCAGGAAAGGTTTGGAGGAGTTGGAGTAGTTTCATCAAAAATAGGGTTCTCAGACCTAGTCATCACATAAAGTTAAAAGAGCCATCAAGCTCCAGGAAGTGATGGAGTTAGGAAAAAAACTAGACATCTTCAAAAAGGTAATTAAAATACATCCAAGATGGAGAAATCATATTTTTCACAACACCTTAGCGCAATAGGTCTGAAGGCAGTTTTTCTCATGCATTGGTAAGGGACAGATCAAAAATCTGATTTTTAGGCCTTAAATGGAGGAATCAAGATCTGAGACCCACACCATTGGATTTATAAGGCCATTTTCACTAAATTTCATATAAAATTTCACCAAAACATTCCATCGGGATCTCAGGTTATCGCCATCGCAAGTTCACTCTCAAGACCTCATACTTAGCCATATTTTGAAGTGGATACGTGTCAGCTCCAGGAGGCTGGTGCAATTTTGTGTCCCTTTCATCCCTCAAGGTATGGGACATGAGGGATAAGAAATTGTACCCAACCCTTAGAATACCCCTGATCACACATAAGACTTCTAGGTTCGCAAGTTCAACCCCCAGGTGCTTGTCGGATCTCATTCCCTCAATCGTTAAGATTGTGTCAAGTGTCGCATGGAGGTGTGACGTGAAAATTGATGTACCTTATGTCCCTTAATTCTAAAGGGACATCCGGGACATAAAATTGTGTCCCCCATTTGGAATGTAATTTTTAAATGTTTGAAATTTGACACTTAGCCATTTTTTCACGCTTCTTCTTCCTCATAGTTCACCCCGCCATTACTTCGTAACTTGTCCACCATTGCTTGCTCACACCCAGTCCGCCATTGATGCTCTTAACCAGCTCTACCACAAAAATTAAACACTCAAATACATGAAAAAAATACAGGTTTCAGAGGAGATATTGATCAGAAAATCCGAAGAAACGAAAGACGGAAAAGAAGAACGAAGATCTTTTCTTGAAAACTCTCATTGCTGTGAATCGTAAAATATTCATATCTTTCAAAATACAATTAGAATTGAGATGGCATATTTTGGATAATTTCTCATTTTTCAAGATGATCAAGATGCGAATAAGGGGAGGTCAAATGGTGCCTTGAAACATTTGTTCCAACAAAAAGCCTATTTCGTGCCCTAGCTCACATTCGTCGGATTTCCCCTCAATCCGGTAATGGAAACAAGCTAAAAAATTGCAGATGAACTCTAAATGAAAAACATATTGCAATGGAGTTAATTTCATTGTGATCGGAGACAAAAACAAAACCTGAAAATTTCAAGCTCCATTAATGGCCACCATGACAGCTCCATGCCCGAAGCCACTACTAGGAAAAAGTTTTAAATTTTATTTCCAAGCATTCTAATGGGAGAAATCAAGTGAAATTCAGAGGATGTGACCATAATGACAAGATGAGTCTGAAAAATATATTCCGTTGTAAACCAAGCAGTGGAAGACTACTTTCTAAAAATAGTAAGCTTTTCTATACAAACTTGCTATGTTTGGGAAGTCACCATCGAAAGCAGATATAGCAAGGAGAGTGTGTGCAAGAGTGAAAGAGAGAGTTCATCACAACAGGATGGTCAAGAAGAGGCAAAAATAATAAGTCTTCCATCTAGGCACTGACCATTAATAGTAAGTTAAACTCAAAGGGCAATTTTGACACAATGGGACATAAAAGGATAATCATTTAGGGGGACATCATAGTTCGGGATCATCTATAGGAATTTCTCACAGGGAATTCAAGGTCCATCCCAGGGAACTTGACAATGTCTTTTGACTCCCGCTTCATGATTCTGGTCACAGGTATATCATGTGTAAGGTGGAATTCGTGGTCATCGGTAGAACAGATCATTCAATAGTGTTCTTAAACACTTCACCCAAGGTGTCCTGGAACCATCCTGAAGGAGGTTCTCAGGGTGCAAGGAGTTCAAAGATTTAGAGTTTCACTACGTTTAGATATTTCCATTGACAAGGATCAACGAGGAACAACATCTCTTCTCCTTCTTCTCTCTCTTCTCTTCCTTCCCCCAACTTTCTCTCTCTTCTCAATGTTATAATTTTGCATTGGGGTTGTAATTTTTCATATCTATTAATGTTCCTAATGTAATAAGTTGCCTTTATGTTATAAAAAGGGACTTAAAAGTTTCCTAGGAAGTTGAAAGTTTTAAGTTGTGTGAGGACATATGAAAATGACATTGGGGGGTAGATGAAGAGTCACATCTCATTCTATAAATTGTAAATCCATTCCCATTTCAACGGGTTGGTGATTGATTTTGTAGACTCAAGAGGGCATTGTACTTATAGATAACAAAAGAGATAGCCATTTTCTTCCATTTTCGCACACTCTCAAATTTCTTCCATTTCCAAGCTGTGTACAATTTCTACTGAAGAATTAATAAAAAGAGTTTCATGCCCTTTTTTATGAGGATATTTTAGAAACTTTGAGTTCTTAGTATTAACTCGTCTTGTTTCCATTTGCAGCCCGTTGTTTCTTCTTAACTTTAATGTGTGTGTGAACTTTCCGGTTAATGGGTGTGGGACTCTGATTTTTCTATCCACGACATTAATCCCCTCTTCTCTTTTTCTCACTCCCTTTCCCACTCTCTTGACAAAGTCCTCTCTAGCAAGAATTTGCTAGCTTTGCCGCAGGGTCAGTGGAGTGCCCCTGTTGGATCCCTGACCGCAAGGACACCAAGAAAATACACCTTTACTCGCACATGCATATATGAAAAATTCACCTGTTACATAGAGGGACTTAGATTCCCATAAAATTGGCAAGAAATCCACAAGTTTTTCCACCCAATTTTTTTTCTTGCCAACAATTGCCTATCAAAAGTTATTACAAATTCTATTTTTTGCCATCAATGGACCATTTTAAATGTTTGCACAAAAAAATTAAATGCACTTATCTTAAAAAAATTCAGTGTCACAAAAAATAAGGAGAGATTTGAACTAGAGACCTTTCTTAAAACAATACTAAGTTTTAACCAATCCACCTACACACTCCTACATTAAACTCATTGGTAAAAATTCCTTTTGAGGGTATAAAAAACCAATGATTTAAAAAAAAATTATAACGTTTCCGATTTTAAATATTTTTGAGTATTGTATATTATGGTTTGAAACTTATCTTTCGGAAGAAAATTCTTTTCAAGATTACCGAAGTTGTAGGACTTATTTTGTGTCTGTGCACAGGATGTGGCCACATTGGATAGATATGCAATATGAAATGGATTTTGAGTGCCACACACCAAGGAGGAAGCCTACACTTTCGCAAACGCTAATACACAAATTTAAAAATAGCCCACATATTTCCACAATAGAAACCACGTGAAAGAAGCTCCATGAGGAAGAGAAACACTCCACCGAGAGGTAAATTAGGCCTGTGCTTGTTTGAGTGGAGAGCCAATTACATAAAAGAAGATAGATAATATCCTACACTAACAAATACTGAACATGAAAATAATTGTGGCCAATAAAAACTATCATGACATAATGTTGAGACTATCCCTGACTTGAATAATAGAATATCTATATAAAATAGAACAAATACTGCTCCAATTTAACATATTCAAATAGACAAGTGGTCAAGAAAAAAATTTCTCGCATGATGTAGCCAAATTTAAAAACATGGTCTAAGATGAAAATAGATGAATGATCAAACTAATGAATGTTAAAAATAAACCACTTTATTTGTATCAGACAGGCAAAAAAAGTGTTTATATGGTACTTGTTCTATGTCATTAGAATGCATGAGTTGTAAGCTATTGTACTATCTTAGTATGTAGGAACAAACACGAGATACATAAAATACTCGATGAACAACCAAGGAAGTATTACTCTTAAATTGTAAAATGTAGTACATAATTACCACTGTCCCTATCCCTCACACAAGTTCACAAGGAAAGGTGATGTGGCACAGTGGTCTACGTGGCATTTGAATGATATGACGCTGTTTATATCCATCTCTGTTTCCATTTCCGTCACCCAACCACGTCTCCATTCCCATCCAAGAAACTATTAATTAATGGTAGTTCTACTGGCCATCATATCAACGATTTCTTGTCAAATCCTGAGTAGCTGTCACAGGACGGTCCCATTTTAAAAAATCATAGCTCCGTGTTTATCAAGAAGAGATCACCCGCCATTTCCCTATTTGAGCAGTTTCCATGCCTCCGATTTTAGGGGTTTTAGATGAGGGATCTCTACAGATAACATTGATCGCATACCACATATGCCTCTCCACCAGTTCCTTCACAGATGTCTGAGCACGTTGACAAAAAATAGTAGCTCGATCCTCTGCTTCACATGTGCTTCCAGGTGCTACCCCTGTTTGCTCCAAAGAACGAATTTCAAAGGTTTGTTTACATGCTATTTTGTGCTTCTCTTTGGCTATTCTAGTTTTTACGGTTTTTTTGCATCTGTATTTTCTTTTTCCTTCTCCTTCTCCTTGTCATCCTTGTTTTTTTCCTCTTCCTCAGCAGGACCAATAATTGTCAGCTTTGTAACAAAAAATTTTCTAAGCTTTATGATCAGATGCATGGGTATATGTCTGGGTTTGGTAGTGTGTTAAGAAAATATTTATGATTATGCTTCCTATTGTATATATCTTTCCCCTCGGGTAGATATAGACAAGCAGAAGAATATGGAAATCAAAGAAACTCAAAGCCCGATGTTTAGTGCGCCAAGGCATAGGCAAAAGAGTGTCAACATGTAAATGGATGCGCTAAGGCATAGGCAAAAGAGTGTCGACATGTAAATGGGTCCGCCAAGGTGCAGGTTAGGGGCACACAACAAAGGATGTTGACACGAAAATGGATGTGCCAAGGCGCAGGAAAAAGAGTGTTGACATGTAAATGGATGCGCCAAGGCATAGGTTAGGGGTGCACAACAAATGATGTTGACACAAAAATGGATGCGCCAAGGCATAGGAAAAAGAGTGTCGACATGTAAATGGATGCGCCAAGGCGCATGCAAAAGAGTGTCGACATGTAAATGGATGCGCTAAGGCGCAGGTTAAGGGCACACAACAAAGGATGTTGACACGAAAATGGATACGCCAAGGCGCAGGTTAAGGGCGCATAGCAAAGAGTGTCGACATGTAAATGGATGCACCAAGGCACAGGAAAAGAGTGTCAACATGTAAATGGATGCTCCAAGGCACAGGTTAAGGGCGCATCTTCGGGAGGTGCAACATTTTGAGCGCCGACATGAAGTAAACCCTGGCGCAGATATTCAGATGGCTATAACTTTTCACAGGGAGCTTAGATTCATGCAAGGTTGGACTTTTCAGAAATCTTACAAGGTCCTGGGTGGGAACAAATTCTTAAAAATGCAAAATACAGTTTGCCACTTTTTGGGTTTGCTAGGATTCTCACCTACCACCATAATGAGATGAATTAAATGCAACTTGGAGGTGGTTGGGGTAGATTTGGATTTCCTCTCTCTTCCCTCTCTCATTCTTCCTATAAATTGTGAGGAGGGGATTCTTTCTAAATGTTGGACATTCTTGTTTTGCCCCTCCCTTCTTCTCTTTGGTAGGTGAATTTGTGGAGTTAAAACCTCCCATTTAAAACTGTAATGCAACTTTGCCTCTTGGAATTTTTTAGTGTGTTGTATCAATCTTTGGAGAAAATAATGCATGTCTGTGGATGATTCTCAACCCTCTCTGTGTTCATTTTCATCCTCTTGATCTTTCATTGCAAATTTGGTTATCTGTGCATGATCTTGTTGCAATTTTATGGTTTGTGTTTATTGGAAAGACAGGTGTTCTTCATTCCTCGGTGCATCACCTTTGTTAGTTTAGGTTTATTTTTATACATCTTCTTACCCTATCTCATTGGCAAGTTAGATTAGGTTTTTGAGTAAACCCTCTGCATTTTTACGTGTGCATCTAAACAGAGGAATAAGAACCGGCCTTCATCCGGAGAGCTTTTCTGATTTTGCAAGGTCCCACACTTGGGAAAAGCTCCATGTTATACAATCACACTGAGAGTCTCAACCCATAAAGTTGTAGACACTCAGGGGTGCTGTGATTTTCCATCAACACTTCCCTCCAACTTTATTTAATAAATTCAATTTTTGTGATTATGCTTCATAGAAATGGACATAGTTGAAAGAGAGTGGAGTGCCCGAAATTTGTTTCCTTCCAACTATTTCTGTTACAGTGGAAGCTAAATTTTAAGAATTTTTACATGTCTCTTACTAATTTGTACATTTGATACACACTGAAAATTATTACCAATACAACCATAGATGGCCTTAAAAATTATCTTATTACATGATTTGGAATTTGTCTAGTTGTTAGTAAACAAAATAAAATCGATGGAGGCATCGAAACAAAACAAAGAAAACAAAATACCACTGACATATTTAACAATTGAATTTGTTAAATAAAGTTGGAGGGATTGTATTGTGTAAAATGCTAGGCATAAAATATTATGGCCCAATATTTATAATCTTGCAATTGAGAAACCAATTAGGAAAAATAAAAAAGGTATAGTAGTTGATTATTGTAATAATTTTGTGAATTCAAGAATGATAGTCAACATTTTGTTCTATATCAGACGAAAAGAGGCAGAGAAAGGCCCTTTACAAATTGGTTGCTCAATTGCAAGTTTATTGTATCCAAAATAACTACCAACAAAGACCTAGACAGAGATATCTGAAACCAAAAAATTACCACAACAAAGAATATTCCAAATGGAACTGTACCAGAGGACTGTTTACCCCACATGAGGAAATTGAGGATAAAGAAAATGATAAAAGCAATGCCAGGGAGTGTAAAAGCAGTCTTGATTGCATTCATTTTCCACTCTATCCACTTAAACATTTTATACAGCCTCACAGAAGAGTAACCAGAAAACAAACCCATGAAGACCCACAAGAATACCAAAGCTATTATCAGTCATTGACCATTGGATGGTGAAAGAAACCCAAGTAGAGACAGGTGAGCATTGACTCAACCCTTCAGAAATAGTTCCTAAAATATTATTACCTCCAAGAAAAATATATTTCAATGTTATGCTTCTAACACACATATTATTAGGAATAGAGCATATAAAATAAATTTTGGACAAAACTGAGTACCAAAGCTTTTCAAGTTTGTTCTCTTGACAAATCTAGAATTTACAGTTTCTAGAGCTGGTTAAATTCCCTACATATCTTTCCATCCAAGTGATTTCCCAGTAGATTCAACTAAAACAATCTCTGAAGCCTTCCAAACTCTGGAGGAATATGTCCCTTCCAAAATAATATCTGTAGCTAAAAATCTCTCAAGGTGTTTGCAATGTCTTAGCTTAGCAGGTATAAAGCGGCTAAAATTTTTCTGCTGTAAGTTCAAGATTTTCAAGTGTAAAATCTTCCCAACTATTTAGGTTATGAATCCATTTAGAGCACAAGAAGCAAGCCCCGATGTTATAAGCTTTGTGCATTTGGAAATCTCCTCTAGAATGGTGTCCCTTGCCCTCAAAATCTGTAACTTCTTTAGAAGTCAATTTTTTTTAGAAATGGTTCCATAAAGCTTATTAGAATAAAACAATAGCTCAGATAAAAAAAAGTATGTACCATTTTATGACCTTCAATCCAACTACACCCAGGAACATTTTTAATTCCTCTATCTTTCATCAATCTCTGTATCATTTTGACCTCACACCACCACCTGCCTACTTTCGCATGTACATGTTTATCAAAATAAAATAAATTTGTGCATTTTTATGAAGTTGAAAGCTACCCAGACATCATTTTAAAAATTCAATAGGAAAATTTTGAAGGGGAGTGTAGATAGGAGAGAAATAATACATGCCAAATCTTAGATATGTATGAAGACTAAGAACATTGAGCAGTTCAGATGATAGATAAAAGGAAGAATTGAAAAGTCTAAGCCAAACTCACAAGGAATCTCATCACACCCATTCACCTATATCTCTAGGGCGAAACTTCCAAAAGTATAAGCAAAAATAGAACAAATCTTACCCAAGGATATCCTTGTACTTCAAAGAACCATTTTAAGAAATCTTGTCACTGCTAAAGTCAAGCACTGAAATTGTTTGAAGGTGAATTCGGAAGAGTCCCAACGTGAAATCATGCCACTTGTAAGACTCTTCTTTGAAAATGCAAGAAGGCAGCCCAAAATTTATTGCATGGGTTCCTAAAACATCAAAAGGATCTTTAAAGTAAACTAGCTTTGAAATTTTCCAGCTAACTTGAGTTTGGAGGTTTGATTTTAGGAGGAGCATGGGAGCAATAACACCATCTAGGGGTAAGAACCCAACTACCCGTTGCATGTCATCACTAAGAAAGTAGAGTAGTTCCTAACTTGATGCCAAATGAATAAATGATTATATTTTAATTTTAAAATGGCTGAAATTTAGCAATAAAGACTGAAGATTCTAATAATATACCAACTACTCCCTTGTTCACAAACTACATAGTTTGATTCTCCATGAGAAAGTTACAATGGTTATACAATAATTAATTGCAACAACAAGTCACCCTCGTTTAAGGCCTTGATTTTGACAAATATTAGATCCCGCATTTGAGTTTGACAAATATTGGGATTTGATCGTCTAGGTAAATATATTTTGGCCCTCTTACACAGCTAATCGTTATCTCTTTACCTAGTACATTATGGACCAAAGCTAATAATCTTTGCATTTTACGGTAGTTACATATACATCTATATTATGTTTCGTAGTTTGCTTTTACTTTCTGAGCATAATCACATCTAACTGAATCATTCCATCAAATAATTCACGCGCCCTTTTCTAAATCTCCCATTCTGGCAGAAGTTGGGAGGATGCTAAAAAAGTTTGTGGAGTCCGTATATACACCTGTAAATTACATTTTCTGGAAAGGTGTCAAGGCCTTTCCAATACACCTGGTTTGTGCATATCATGCAATCAATGAAAACGAAGTGCTTTAAGGTATTTTGTCAAATAGTTCATGATATGTCTATTTTGGTACAAACTAGGAGTATGAGGAAAAGGGTTGTGGAGTCTAGTTTTAATTCTGTCCAAAATACATTTTCATAAGAAATTTTTTTGTGTATATCAATCAGTGTAGTCAATGAATCTGTAAATCACTATGATTATTGTTGTAGCTTCCATTAGTTTGTTGTTCTCCCACGCTCTCTATCAAAGCTCTTATTTTTGGATAGGCTAGTAGCTTGCCGACAAAGTGAAACAGGGTTGATGCCTCGTGAGGATACTCGTGTCTTCTATTAGCTACAATTCTAATATACCATATATCACCATAGTAAGAAGAAATATGTAAGTCAAATCCCACCTGGCGACCACCCAAAAATTATAGTTATGTTTGTTTATGGATACCCGTCAAGCGCATATTTAGGAGTGATAGGGGGTATTGATAACCATAGTATATCTACTAGCAGCGAAGATGGAAAGAGGTCTATGGGAAGTAGACACTTCCCAAGAAGGCTCTTCCCACAATGGATGCCTCCGGTGAATAAAAACAATGACCTTCTAAAATAAAATTGACACTTCGTAGACAAAGTTGCCAAAATCCTAACAATTATTTTTTAAACCACCAAAAGCAACATGTGTTTTAGGAATTTTTTCAAATAATTCACATGCTTCCTTATTATGCATACATATCTACCAGGGTACTTGTAACTAAAATATCTGACAAAATTCTCTTCTGTGTAATTCTCTGGTAGATGTCCATACCTTATTTCAAAGCTCATATTTTGGCACAAGATAAATGCTAGTATGATTTAAAAATTGGAAATGCTGAAATACCACTTCCATTATGCTTTGGTGGATGTCCATGCCCTATTGTAAATCTCTGCAACTTTGCATTAATATTCTATGCCTATGTGTGTGATTTGTCTCTTACACAAAAAAAGATCGGTAAAAAGATTTCGGGTGTTAGTCATTTGTATTCATTGCCACATTTATGACCCAGATTTATGAAATTGGGTTGTGTTATTTATTTCTTGTGTGTTGAGTATTCAAATTTCTATTTTAAGAGCAATCTCTTGCATTGCTCTCTTCAATGCCAGTTTTTATATAGCAACAATTTTCACCTAAATCTGTTATGCGTGATTAGACATTAGCAGCATTATTGAAATTTTTTTAGGGACATAATTTTCTTATGTAAAAGGTGTTCATGCTTTGTATTCCATTTCTTTTAATGGGAGATAAACTCCAAGTTTGACACCCAATATGCTCAACTTCCTTAAGAACGAATATTTAACATTTAATCAACAAGTATCTTGATTAAGGATCATATAACACTTGTTGCAAGATAATCACAATGTGTTTTTTATTGCTTCTTTTTTGCAGAGGGTTAACAATGGAGTCCACATGAAGAAAATTGAACAAGAAAAAAAATTGTAAGGTAAAAAAATAAGACTTTGGGTATATATATTATGTATGGTCAGATTTGGAATGTAAAGAGAGTGAATGGTGCAGATGGGTTATTTAGGTAGTTTCAATATCTATGGATGGGATGCTTCATTTCTCATCTTTTCATTATGTTATTTATTTTGTAATTATAGAATTCATTATATTTTTATTGAAATTAAGTTGATTTTCTTCTACACCATCTTCTTATGCAAATATAGGCCAAGTGCAATAAATATTGAAACATTGGATGACATTCAAAAAATTGAATCGCAAGTAACGGAAAAGGTATTGATGAAAATTTTAACAATGTTTTTTCATCAATATTGTTTATTTTGATTATGCATGACCATATATTATGTATTAATTTTAAATTTTAATTTTTTAACCTCAAAGAAATCAAATCAAATGAATGAAGATAGTGGTTGTGGAAAAAAATAACCACAAACAAAAAGAATGAAAACACATGTTGCAATGGCCTTTCTGAAATGGGTAAGGAAATGTGACTGTTTTTTATTTAAATATAATTTTTGTAGTGGATTATGTGTTATCAAATGCTTATTTCTGACAACATAGTGTTTGTTTTTGTAACATAAACATAGATTAACGATGAAAAAATTTGAAGAAGAAAAAGCATTTGTTGATCAAACAAGAGAGAATTTAGATTTTGAAAAGGAAAAGGGTAAGGATAGTCATGTTGAAGAAGAATTTGACATAGAACTAAACATAGATGACAATAATGATCAGAATGATGAAGATTACGAAGTAGAGGAGGATGATGAAGATGAAGATTGGGTGCCTAGTCTGAGCCATAAAGCATCCAATGAGTGCAAACATCAAAGATCAGTAAGTAGTGTTATTTAGAATTTTTTTTTGCATGAATAAAACACTTTTATTCAAGTATTCAACTTATGTTAGCATGTCTTAGATTTATTAGGATTTTCCAATTTGTTGTTCTTTTAGTGTCCATATAGTTTTACATTTGCATAATAATTTCAACTAAAGAGTTATAGGATTTTCCTACACATAATTTTTTACTCATAAGCTATTTAATTATTGGATGTTAATTAGTATTTGCAATAGTGTAAAATTATAAAAGAAATGGGAAAGAGGGATAGATTCAAATGCATGGTCTTTCCTTGCTGCAACTATTAAATGCAAGGAATAAAATGGCATTTGAAAGACATCAACTATCACCACCTCTATGATCACAATGGACTCCCTCCATTACATAGGCATAAGCTGGGTAAACGTGCGACGGTGAAGTATAAAAGGAAAACAAAAAAATACAGTAAAAAAATTTGTTGAAAAGTGAAATGTTGACTGGCACTTGAATAATTCTAAATATATGTACAAATCTAGGTTAATTGAGTGTTATTGTCGGGAAGAAAAGGTGCAGTTTTTTTCATCCCTTAGCTAACAAGCTAAAGATATGATTTCCAAGCTTGTAGAGGAGTATGATAGTGTAGAAAAGAGGAAGAAAAGAAGGAAAAAAACCCATCATCACTAGCATCAATATGAAAGTATGGAAATAATTTTAGGTCTCAAACATTCCACCACTCTAAACAACATAGGCTAGAACAAAATTCATTATCATCAACATGATTTGAGGAATCATTCATAATATATAATGAATAAAGCTTGTAAAAATAACGTGTTCCATCATTTAGTTTGGATGACAACGTAATACGTTGTGGTAGTGTCAAAATTAAAGTGTGAGAGAATGAATTGGAAAATATTCCAATTTAATTCAATGAAACAACTTTGAATAGATTATTCAGTGCAAAACAAACTTTAAAAATGCAGGTCATCAAAGAAACAACGTATTACGTTGAGAAACCACCTACTTTGATATAGATCTTGTAGGCACATTAATATATGAAATTATAGTTTTATATAGTACACCATGTATCTTATGTAGCCTAGTAACGAGTCAGAACATTGTTATTAGGGGTAACAACATAATATGTTGTAAATTTTTGTACTCACAGTAGGAGGGAATGGATTTAGATTATGTAGGCACATAAGAATGGTGCATTGCAATTTTATACACTATAATGAATATAGCTTGTAAAAATAATGTGTTCCATCATTTAGTTTGGGTGACAACGTAATACGTTGTGGTAGTGTCAAAATTAAAGTGTGAGAGAATGAATTGGAAAATATTCCAATTTAATTCAATGAAACAACTTTGAATAGATTATTCAGTGCAAAACAAACTTTAAAAATGCAGGTTGTCAAAGAAACAACGTATTACATTGAGAAACCACCTACTTTGATATAGATCCTGTAGGCACATTAATATATGAAATTATAGTTTTATATAGTAAAACCATGTATATTATGTAGCCTAGTAACGAGTCAAAACATCGTGTATCAGGTGTAACAATCATGGTTAAATTGGTAACAAGTAATATGTTGTAGGCACATTATAATGGTGCAAATTTTTATACTCTATAATGGAGGGAATGGATAGATCCTGTAGGCACATAATAATGGTGCATTGAAGTTTTATACACTATAAACAATATAGCTTGTAAAAATAACGTGTTCCATCATTTAGTTTGGGTGACAACGTAATACGTTGTGGTAGTGTCGAAAGTAAAGTGTGAGAGAATTAATTGGAAAATATTCCAATTTAATTCGATGAAACAACTTTGAATAGATTATTCAGTGCAAAAAAAACTTTTAAAATGTAGGTCATCAAAGAAACAACATAATACGTTGAGAAACCACCTAATTTGATATAGATCATGTAGGCACACTAATATCTGATATTATAGTTTTATATAGTACACCATGTATCTTATGTAGTCATAGTAAACGAGTCAAAACATCGTTAGCAGGGGTAATGACGTAATATGTTGTTAAATTGTTTTACTCACAGTAGGAGGGAATGGATTTAGATCCTCTAGGCACATAAGAATGGTGCATTGTAGTTTTATACACTATAATGAATATAGCTTGTAATCATAACGTGTTCCAATTTATTTTGTGTGACAACGTAATGTTATGGTAGTGTTGAAATTAGAGTGTGAGAGAATGAATTGTAAAAATAACGTGTTCCGTCATAGTAGGAAAATACATTTGGTAGGTGTCAAAATTAAAGTGTGAGAGAATGAATTGGAAAATATTCCAATTTAATTCGATGAAACAACTTTGAATAGATTATTCAACCATGCAAAACAAACTTTAAAAATGCAGGTCCGTCAAAGAAACAACGTATTATGTTGAGAAACCACCTACTTTGATATAGATCATGTAGGCACACTAATATATGAAATTATAGTTTTATATAGTACACCACGTATCTTATGTATCCTAGTAATTTGATTCAGAACATCGTTATCATAGGGTAACAATGTAATACGTGTGTTAAATTGTTGTACTCACAGTAGGAGGGAATGGATTTAGATCTTGTAGGCACATAAGAATGGTGCATGATGAGGCCACATATTGGCATGTTTTGGCCCCATGTAAATCCTTTTTGAAGCCTCTTACACATACAGTTTTGAGACTTTGATCTCCTCTTGATGGTTGATATGAGATAAAGCTATGATTTTGCATATATTTAGTTTTGTATGTTCATGATCTAAGATCTAATATACTTATTTACTGTGGTGAATCTTGTCTTTTGTACAAATAATGTTTCTGACGTCTCCATGAACAAATTACAAGATGCCATAAGTTTTTGAAGTAGTAGGCCCTAGCCCGTATCACTCTAGGTTGTGCTCCTACAGCAGCCCGTAGCCACTAGATGGGAAATGATAAGAG
The DNA here is from genome assembly GCA_019776745.2 of Taxus chinensis. Lineage (NCBI taxonomy): Eukaryota > Viridiplantae > Streptophyta > Pinopsida > Cupressales > Taxaceae > Taxus > Taxus chinensis. The sequence goes on along the minus strand of CM034148.1, from coordinate 235,325,420 downwards.
AGAATCATGACATCCAACAATAATGAGGCATCATGAAGTATATGGAGTTAAGCATATGAAGCTGGAAAATGAGTTAACCAAGTGGAAGCATTGTTTGGAAAAGTCTGAGAAGTCTTTGGGTGATTTATCTTACCCATAGCAAGCTCCAGACCTGCCCGTAGCATCTTCTAGAACTACCTGCAGCAACAAAGCAGTATTTACCTCCAGCTGACCCATAGCCAAAGAGAACTTATCCAGCTCACACCGAAGTATAAGAATAAAAGTACTAGCTATCCTAACGCATCATATGTAATGTTATGGTTACTTTGTTAGGTAGTTTTGTAATTAGTTCTTATCATGTAAATAAGACAGGAATTAGTTGTCTCCACTCAATAAATATGAAACAGAACAACTATAATCTATTTGAGTGGTTTTTGATCATATTCCTAGAATAGAATAAGTTAGTGATCTGTCTATATATATATATATATAGATAGATAGATAGATAGATCAGATAGAAATGTAGTAGATATAGAGTAATAGATTAAGGAATGAAGTGATAGCTTTATGAGAGAAGCAGAATTGTGAATGTGTGAAGACAGAATATATTAATGTGAGTTTGTTCTCTTAAGTTCATTGTAATATCTTTGTTGTAGCAATATTTAATTGCTACAACTTAATAGATGAATTGTTTATCTTCTTGAGAAGTTATGTGAGTTTCTAGGGAAGGATCAAAACTCACTTCTGCACGAGGAAGGGCCCCCTAGGAAGGAATTGCAGGGAAGATCCTATTCCTCAATTTCCTATTTATGTTGTGTGGATTGATTATCAGTTATTCATTTCATTTATAAAAGCTAATGAGTGCATGGTGTGTTGAGTTTTAGATTTACAGATCAGCAACATCCATAGTTTACTTTCCAATTTGCACAAGCATTACTTTATACTCTTTGATGATTCTAGCCTACAAATACCTCACTCCAATGTATTGTAGCATATATTTTGTGGGCCCTTTGAAAATCTTACATCCCTGGGTTGACATTTAATGAACATCAGAGTATGAGACCTAATATCATTGGTTGATTATTCTGCACATCAGTGCATTGCATTTTTATACACTATAATGACCATATCTTGTAAAAATAACGTGTTCCATCATTTATTATGGGTGACAATGTAATAATAGGATTTGATACTTTGATGATCCTACATTGTACACATGTGGGCTAAAACCTATGAAGGGTAGAATTGATCATTGAATGGTATCATTTGAAGACCTTGTTTGATGATAAATCGGGTGTTTAACAGTCTCCTAAAGGATTATCTCCACAAGGGAAAAGAAAGATGAAGTTTTATATATGCATTCAAGGATATTTAAGGTTCATAAAAGAGTGTTGTTGAGTTAAGACAGTTTGCATGGAGACAAAGAGAGTGTTTTTTTAGAACTCAAGAAGAAATGAAGTGTTGAGGGTGGATAAATGGACTACTAGCTAGGAATTAAAAGGTAAATGTGGAGAGTGAGGGAAGTCAAGAACCTTGCTCAAAGTACTTGTCATTGGTTATATGCTTGGAAGTCAAACTTAAATGCTGATTGGAAAAAGGATATGTGTATCATACAAAGAAATATTGAGGACAAGATTGTAGAGAAGAACAAGAACATGAATATGAGAACATGACATGCTCCTTGAGGAGGATTTACCGAGCTAAGAGGTACACCAACTATAATGAATATAGCTTGTAAAAACAACGTGTTCCATCATTTAGTTTGGGTGACAACGTAATACGTTGTTGTAGTGTCGAAATTAAAGTGTGAGAGAATGAATTGGAAAATATTCCAATTTAATTCAATGAAACAACTTTGAATAGATTATTCAATGCAAAACAAACTTTAAAAATGCAGGTCGTCAAAGAACAACGTATTACTTTGAGAAACCACCTGCTTTGATATAGATCCTGTAGGCACACTAATATCTAAAATTATAGTTTTATATAGTACACCATGTATCTTATGTAGCCTAGTAACGAGTCAGATCATCGTTATCAGGGGTAACAACGCAATATGTTGTTAAATTTTTGTACTCATAGTAGGAGGGAATGGATTCAAAATTATTTCAAAGTAATTGAATGAAACAAATTTGAATAGTTTCATAACACTATGATGTGCAAAAAAATCTTCAGAAATGCATGTCGTTGACGCAACAACGTATTATGTGCCCAAAGAAACCTACTTTTATATAGATCCCATAGGTACATAAGAATGTGGCATCGTAGTTTTATACACTATAATGACTATAACTTGTAAAAATAACGCATTCCATCATTTAGATTGGGTGAAAATGTAATATGTTGTTGTATCATTGTAATTAAAACTCTCTCAGGAAAAATCTTACCTTGAATATTAGATTTAAGTATCTGAATCACCATTCAACTTATAATTTCTTTGTTTTCAATTAGCCTTGTTTCAAATAAATGTTGCAAACAATAACCAGAATTTTTATTCCTTTCAGCTTTGATAGATGACTATAAAATGATGTTGTGGTGAATGACTGGCAAAGTAGTTCAAAAAATTAATAAATTAATAAACAAGATGAGTTCAACTTATTACTGATGTAAAAAAAATGTAATGTTCTTACCTATTTGCAATGTACAGATTGTTTCCAAACTTTCCTGTCATGAGCAATGTTATTTCTCACATCCCACCTTCAGAAATATCCTTTAACTTCCATAAAATTGAATGAAATATGAGTGTTGTTCTTTTTTGCAATACTTAAATAAATTCATTTATGTAAAAATAATAAAAAATAGAACAATGGCGCCAAAAAGTGAAGTAAATAAGTTTAATGGATATAATTTCGGTAGCAAGTCATTGATTGAAGCATTCAACTAAATATTTGAAATGATGCTTTTGTTAATGATGTATTGCCCTACAGGTTGGAGCGCAAAAAATTCATAACAATAAATGTGAATAAATAAGAAGCGTTGAGCAGTCAAGGGGAAGTACTAAAATGACTTGGGTTCCGTTAATTTTTTAACTCTATTATAAACACTGGAAAGTACCTAGTCAGTGGCCACCTCACTACTCCCTGTGAACTTATGTGAGGTATAGGACTAGCCCATAATTACAATGTTATGTAGGGAGTGAAGACATCATAACTATCACCGACTGTTGAATGAAAATATCAAAAATTATGTAAATGTGTTACGTGTGCAAAAACACAAGAAGAACCACAAAGGAAAACCAAGGCCATGAAAGAAGCAAATAAAAAATTCTTCAAGTGAGTGTACAATATGCCACATAAAGGACCTTACTAACCAATTTGAGAAAAGTGTGTAGAAGGAGACACATACATGAAGGTAGAAAAGGCCAAAAGAACAAGCCCTCCATGATACACCTACACACGAAGATAGAGAAGGATGAAAAAACAAAAAAAAACCCCATGAAAATGTTATAGACTAGTGTGAGTACAATATTCATCCCAAACAATTCACTAAGAATTTTTGTGAAGAACTAAAAAGTGACCCCTTTGAAAAACTAGGTAACACCTATACTCTATGCATAAAAAATAATGATTTATAGTATAAGAATTTAAATTTTCTAAAAAATAAAATCATGATAAAAAATAAAACATTATGAAGCCATTGCTGTGAAGAGCACAAAAAATGCTTTTAGAAAAAAAAAAGTCATTTTTTTGCATGAATGAAACGTTATTACTGGTCAAAGTTTCAAAAATAAGGAATTGTATAATTAAATATGGAAAAAACTGTAAATCTTGGAAAAATGGATTATTAAATGTTGAAATGGATGCTAGCACTACGTGAAATTCTGAAAAAATAGGTAGGTGCTAGAAAATCACTCTCCCTAGCTTCTTGGATAAAAATTTATGAGTTCCAGAGTGAAAATAGTTTTCAAAAAGGCCCAATAACTAATTAGGGTCACAAGACCCTTGATACTCCAATTTTAATGATCTTAAACTCTTTAGAAATCTCTCAAAATGAAGAATAAAAAATATAACTTCAATCTTTGTTTTACAAAATAAATGCAAAAAAATTGTGGAAGAGCCTACTTGTCCTAGCTCTTCAAAAAACTTGAAATTGAAATTCTTTGCAAATGACCTAACGATATTCGATTAAGGTGAAAAAAAATAAAAAATGACTTTCTTTGGCACTCTAAACCCAATAAGAATAAAAAATTGAAATCAAAACCAATAAAAAAGACTACTCTTCTCTAAACCAGCTTTCTTGCACATGGTTTTATAGAAAAGCTGCAAACCCAACCAAAGAAAAAAATAAATGATACAATATGAGAGATGTTGTTGAGAAACCTTTGATACCATGCAAGAAACAAGGACTACTCAAGGAAACATTGCAATGAAACACACTATCTACAAACATGTAATCAAAAAAGATATTTCACCAATAACACAAATACATTAAAGCTAACAAAGGAATGTACAATATAGAGATCAACATATAGTAAACTATTACACAATAATACTAAGGATCAATGAGTAATCATTGGTTATCCACAATGACAACATTTCTACTAACTCAACTATATTCCTACATAAAAATATAAAAAGTTTTTATTAGATAAGAAGCACAAGGGTGAGTGGGATATTTATTATTGGTGGAGTTTAAGGAAGAAAACTTTGAATAAGAACACCTAACTTCACTTGACTCTTTTCACATGTATTAGGATTACTGGTACATTAATTTTTGCATATTAACAATGTATACACAATGCATCTCACGTAAATAATATAATTACCTAAGGTCGACTTCACATCATGTAATATCCATTTTGGGACTAAAAATAGAGAAAAGGGGTTAACCGGTTATCCTAAACAGATCTGATCTAGAAACACCTTTAATTTTTCACACAACAAATTGATAATAATTGAAAAGCAATCTAAAATCAACAATCTTCAAGGGAAGTGAAGTGTTTAAGGAATTCAAGTCCACTTTTCACTATGCAAATCAATGAACAATGCCACGAATCAATTAATCTAGCCACACCAATATTTAAAAATCATAAATACATCAAAATATTGAAGGAATATCTGATTCCATAGATGAAATTAATTATTTAGAATAACAATAGACTAGCCAAAACTTTGGGCTAGGAAAAATAGTAAACCTTTTCCAAAATTCACTAAAATGGAGATTTTGGCCTTATAAATTATGCCAAATTAGAATATGAAATCAAATTCACAACTTGTGCCCTAGAAGAAACCCAAATTCCCTCAAAAACCTAGTCACCCCAACTAGTGAATGGCTCTAATATGCATGCAAATGTCTGTAAATGTCTTCTTAAATCCTTCACTGTCCAAATCTGCAAAAAGGTCTTCAATATGACTTTTCTTCAATCAAGATAGAGGCCTTTCGTCCTCCAACCAACCACAAGAAGGATTTCCTTCCTTCTTGGAATGCCACACATTTGGATTTCTACTCAAGAGTGGAAAAACAAGGAGTAAATAGCCCAAAGGTCCAAATTAGATAAAATTCCCTAAAAATAGATGCCACCAAATGAAGTCCTTACTCTCCTTTTATATCTTATCTTTGGCATTAAGGCCCAAAAGGACAAGGTTGACCCATAGAAAGCTATTTTAATCTTTTAATTGGCATCTTAAATGCACCAAACCGAGATGACCTCCATATAAGGTAAATGTACAAAAATAAAAACATAAATATGAATGAAGAAAATTGAAATATGATCCCCGATCTTCCCTTGCTCATCTATTGCTTGCCTTCGGAAAGAGGAAGGAAAGAAATCCTTTATTGTGGATTAATTCAGAAAAAGGAACTTTACAATCCTCCCTTCTTGAAATTTCTTTCCCTCAAGAAATTGTAAGTACCTGTATCCCAAATGAATCTCAATTGATTCTTCTTTGATGTACCTACACAAGAAGTAAATATATCAAATAAAACAAGAGTGTTTAACAACAATTTTAAATTCCCCTTATCACGCCTTAGGGACATGATAGTTATCTCTCTTATTTTGCTTGACACCACCTCATAATTTCCATTCAAATGATGGCTTCTCAACACTTTAGTAATGTTGTCAAAAAAAAAACTGTAATCATGTGTTTTTATTTCAAAAATCAGAATGTTCAAGTGTGAAAATAACACATCATAATATGGTTATGTTCCACACTTTACCTGAGATCTTATTCCACCAACATTCCATGACATAATGCTCTTCAAAATTGGAAACACACTGCTGCTCATGGCTTTTAATGAAAGCCCCAATTCTGATTTTTACAAACTCGACACTATGACCACGACATAACAATTAACAAACTGAAATCTCATGAAGAAAAACAACTCCATAAGTAAAGTAGCGATTGAAATTTGATTTGCATATGCTGAAAAATTAGGAGCAGCATACCTATAATTAAAATCAGTAGTTATCTTGGCCTTACACTTGAGAAAATCAACCTTTTTAACATTCCCATGAATTCTGATTTCATCATTTTCAAGTGGAACTGAAACTCCATGTGAATTTTGAGGGCAAGTTCCTCTAAAATTTGGAGCTCTTGATACCCAAAAACATTGTGTGACTCCGTTGAAATGAAAACAAGGTAGTCAAAATAAAATCCATACCTCTTCATGGGGTCATAAAATGAAAAATAGAACCGTAATTCTCCTCTTTTGTGGCCATGTGAACAAATACAAGTTTATCATAATTTCTTCCTTTGTCTTTCTCATGGAATTGTGGGTTAACAATTCATAGAGAAAAAAATCAGAATTCCTTAAACATGTCATGTTAGCATTCTATTTCATCAAATTCCTTCCATTCCACAAGCAAAGAGAAAAATTGAAATCTTTACCTTCACCATTTTTGTGTCTCATGAAATAGCCCGGTTGATCAGCCCATGGGGCATCATGAACAACCTACACTATCATGTTCTTCACCCTTGATTTTGAAGACAAATAGATTCCACTCTTGTAGTGAATGATCCCATCCATTATTTCAAACATTTCATTCCCAATTCCCTCAAAAACAACATTATAAAACTTATGCTTAACTGTAATTAAAGGCTCTCAATCAGTTGTTGTCTTAGATAAGGAGAAAAAATGTGATTCCCATGGCCAAGTATATTCTAGCAAATAATTAACTTGAGGTGTGTCCAGAAGCATACCTTGTAATGTAACCTTCTTACCCATGTCAGAGAAGCTTATTTCCATGCCTTGATAATTAAAGGTGAGCTCTCCCAATGATAGAAACCATTAGACCCCAAACACGCTATTCATATCAACTATGTTAATGAAATACAAATCAACACATACCTCATATTTTCCCAATGTAACATGGAGTTTGAAACATTTCTTTGTGAATGACATAGAGTAACCATTTGTTGTCTTCACCATGAAGCCTTGTCCATGGAGGATAGAATACTTCATAACCTTGTTAGCACACATAATGATTTCAAAACACTCCTCTATCCAAATTTCTTCTAACCTTGTGCATGGAGTAATGATACCAAAGAATTATTTTTTAAAATACACGAGATCAATCAGAATTAAAATCTTTATGCCCGCATAACCTTGCAATGGAAGGTCCAAGTGCCTTAAGTTATCCCATAAGTTTTTCATATTGATTTCAACATGTCGCTTAATGAAAGAAACATATTGTAGTGACATAGGGAAATTTAACAAACATGAAATTTGATTATACCTTGAGTTTCACTCTACATTTCCACCTTCCCATGCCGGATGAGGAGTGATCGAAACATCCTTAGTACTCCCAATATTTTGAATCAGAATTTCTGAGTTGGAATCAACCTTCTTCTTCTCCTCAGATTCAAAAAACGAAGCTCTTTCCGCCTTATTTTCAACAATATATTGATGTTGTTCACATGGGGCATCTTCACAACTCTTAATTTAGTCATTCACACCATCAATATGAATCTTATTGTCTGGTGTTCTGAAAATTCCAGCGAACTGAAAGCGATTGTATTCATCTAAAAAGAGAATCTTATTCATCCACATGACCCTCAACAAGGTCACTCAAAAGTCTTGGTCCATGGACCCTATACAAATTATATTTTTCATCATTCATATCATCATGAAGACTATCCATTTGTCATGGTTTACTTCAGAGCATCACATTTTCCCCAAGGTTATCCCTTTCAACAAATTTACCAAGATCATAAATCTGAAATGGCATGGCATAAAAAAATAATTCTGAATTAGCTCCAAACCTTCGGTTGCCTTGTTTATGTATGTTTGAAATGTCTTCATAGCTCTTACCTAGGTATAATCCATCACCACTTTGATTTCCAACAAGCTTATTGTCATCATGTTTCTTTGGATAAGTGTTTCCAACTAGCCCTTTCTCTTCCCCTTCTTGCTCCACATCCCTTGTTTCATCACATGTCAAAAATTTTTCAGCATTAACCACATAATGAGAAATATTTATGTCATGATGTTGACTTTTCAGAATGGGTGTAAGTGCCACGGCCTTAGGTCCTTTGATAACCAACCCTTCTTCCTCATTGATTCCATCTTCATCAAACTTAATTCTTTCTTAATGTTTAGCCAACATTAAGGTGCTCCTTTTCTCAAGGGTTGGGATATCCTTTCCAAGACCCTTATGGATGCCTTGCGGTTTTGACTAAGTTCCAATGCCCAATCTATATTTTCTCCATGCTACAAACTCAAAAAATGATAGGGCATTAAGAATAGCCTCTGGAAGGGCTTGGTAATCCTCAAAGCTCATTGCAACCTTGGTGACATTTGAAACCCTTGGCTCCTCCTTGAATATCCTTCCTCTTTGTAGGTTTTGCATAGTGGAAGCAAGAGAGTCCAAGGTATCTGCTAGTCTTTCTTACACCTTTATCAATCTATCCATGATTTCTTTCCACAAGAAACCCTAGGCCTTTGAAGATCCAAGCTCTGATACCACTGTAATATCCCTGTTGGGGCTGAAAATGGAGAAAAGGGGTTAAAGGGTTTTACCAAATAAATACGATCTTGAAACACCTTTAATTATTCACACAAAAAATTGATAATAACTGAAAACCAATCTAAAATCAACAATCTCCAAGGGCAGCGGAATGTCAAAGGAATTAAAGTCCACTTTTCACTATGCAAATCAATGAAGAATGCCAAAAAACAATTAATCTACCCATGAAAATATTTATAAATCATAAATACATCAAAATATTGAAGGAATATCTGATTTCACAGCTGGAATTATTTATTTAAAATAATAGTAGTATAGCCAAAACCAAGGGCTAGGAAAAATAGTAAACCTTTGCCAAAATTCACCAAAATGGAGATTTCGGCCTTATAAATTATGTTGAATCAGATTATGAAATCAAATTTGCAATTTGTGCCCTAGAAGGAACCCAAATACCCTCAAACCTTAGTCATTCCAAGTAGGAATGACTCTAAAATGCATGCAAATGTCTGTAGATGTTTTCTTTGATCTTCTACTCTCCAAATCTGTAAAAAGGTCTTCAATATGACTTTCTTCAACCAAAGATAGAGGGTTTTCATCCTCCAACAATGAGAAAATATCCCAAAGCTCCAAATTAGATAAAATTATAAAAAAGTATAATCCACCGATTGAATTCCTTACTCTCCTTTTATATCTTATCTTTGGCACTAAGGCCCAAAAGGACAAGGCCAACCCATAGAAAACTATTTAAACTTTTAATCGGCTTCATAAATGTACCAAACCCATCCGACCTTCATAAAATGGAAAAATACAAAAATAAAACATAAATATGAATGAAGAAAACTGAAATATGATCCACGATCTTTCCTTGCTCATTGATTGCTTGCCTTCGGAAAGAGGAAAGGAAAGGAATCCTTTAATTTGGATTAATTCAGACAAAAGGGAAATTACACATCATTTGATGTAGGAACATCTAAGGTTTAGGGAAATCTTGCACAATTTTGACTAAGTATGGGTGTGCACAAGATGAATAGTGCGTGAGAAGGAAGAGGAAGTAAGATAAAATGAAAGGAAGATTGCACATAAGTGCTCATAAACTTTACATAATGAAAATAAGCAAGGAGGCACAATGTGCATGGAGTGCATAGTAGAAGTAGGTGCAATAGAGTATGAAGGTTTTTGCAAAGTAGAGTAGACATGAAAAATAATGTGTAATGGTGAACATAAGGATTTTGGAAGCATAATGGTGTAGTTTGACTCAACCTAGTTGTTGGAGGTGCACATATATTATGAGATGATTTATGCACAATGGCAGAGAGTGCACGAAAGGAGTAAGAGCATGGAAGAGGATTGTGCAATAGCTTGGATTGCAAAGGAAGAATGTGGATAAGTGGAGGAAGGCCCAAAAGTCCAAGGATAGTGCATGAAAGAATGTAAAGGTGTAGCTCTAAGCTTAGAGTGTGTGGAAGAACTACGAAGAGGCATGGCAAAGGAAAATAAGATAGTGTGCATAAGAGTTGATGGTTGGTAAAAATGACAAAAGGTGTTAGAAATTGTTTGATCATGGATGTTGACATGGACTGAATGGTTAGAGAGGTGCAACAACTAGGTCAGTGTGGCACAATAGGGACATTTAGATGGAAATAAAGTAGCGTAGAGCATTCAATGAGATCAAGTTTAAATTTGAGAGTGAGTGGGAAGATCTAGAAGCATCTAGAAGGGACCAACTCACCCAAAAGAGATTCAAACAAGGAAAAAGAAGTGGGAAATCATGGTTATTTAAGGAGGATAAGTTCTTTGGGGGCTAGTGGAAAAGATGAGCCAGAATCACCCAAGGAGTAAGAAATGACTGAAGAGACCCAGAGCCGAGGTTGTTGAATGTCCATAAAGGAAAAAGAAAACCAGTTTAGGTTGGGTCCATAGGAGAACACCAAGAGTCTGTTCATAACTCCAAGATAACGAGTTTTAAGCTACATAGAGAGCCGTTGCACGTAAATTCCGTTAAGACTTTCATATTAATGACACACCAATAATATAACATTGACCGATTATAATAATCAACTATTTAATAGTACAATTTTTTTTACTACTACATATTAGAAAGTTATTTGGGTAACTCAATTATAATATCTAAAGTCTAATATATATTTAAAGTTTTTGATTTTTTTCCTCTATAAAAAATATGTAACACAAAGGGACTCTAACTATAACAAATTCACATGACAACATAATCTTCTCGGTACATACTAAATATGCAAGTCTTAATGAAGGTGGTTTTAATTTTTTTAAGTAAAATCGTACGTAAAAAATATGTAAGCCATAGTGAAAAGGAAAAAAATGAATTAAATTAATCACCTTAAGAAAAATATTAAATTACACAAGTTAAGAGGCCAAATTTACTTTGAAGTGTTAGATAGATTAGGGAAAACATCGTTATGTTGAAATATTCGCTAATGATGATTGCTTCTATTGTAAAAAAGATGTTTTAATAAGATAACAATATAAAAGTTTGGTAGTTAAGATAAAAACATGAACATAAAGCTTTATTGTATCCTAATAGGTATATAAACTAAAAAAGTTGAATTATGTGTGAAGTGTGAAAATAATATATTGTTGAAATATTTATTATTGATAATTTTTTTTATGATAACAAGGTCATGGTATGGTAAATCCTGTCGAAGTGTACTGTTTTAGTAATAAACAAAAATTTAAAAATTAATAATGGGAAAAGAAATAAGAAGTATCTTAACATATATGAAAAAAAATATTAGAAAAATTAAATGTTTTTAATTTTGAATCTGACTTTATATACAATAGGGTTCAAATGAAAATAAATTTAAAAATGATTAAATGCTTACCAGATGCACTGACTCCAAATCTGAAAAACTTAGCAAGTACACAGTTTGCAAATTTCAGGAATGAATCTCTCGATTTTATCAAGCGCAATTTTATCCTGTAGTTTCTGAATTGATGGTAGCACAAAAAAAATGGCTACCAAAATTGGCAAAGTATAAATGTGAAGTGTTTGTGTGGAAGAAATGCATTTACAAAAATTATGCAGATAGAGATCGAGAGCCAAACGACAACAACTGTTAAAACCGGTTGTAACAATTGTTTTTATTTTTAATTTATGTGAGCAAGTAATTTTTTTAATTATGCAGAGCAAGTAATTTTTCAGTAGCTGAGAAAGCAATTTTTCGCTAATTTTTTTAGTAGTTGCGAAAGTAATTTTTCTCTAATTTTTGTTTTTATTTGATGGACACAAAATAAGAATTTATACGGTACAGACATAATCAATATATGTAAATGTATATGCATAATTATATAATGTAAAATTATATTTTACTTGTGACATAATGTAAAAAAGTGAGATTAAATACCTAAATTAAATTTTATTTAGTAACATAATTGTAACCAAATGAAACTATATTATATTCCATCACAATACCAAATTTAAAAAATAATTCTTTTTATTAAAATCTTTGATAGTGTGTTCATTTCCTCTCATCATTAAAATCTTTCCAATCCGACCATTTCCAACCACAGAAATTAAAATCAATCTTTCCAAGCCCGTCCATTTCCAACTTCCAATAATTATTCTACCTCTAGCAATCATGTCATCATTTGCAAAGAAGAGCTTCTACCATTGATTCATTTGCATGCATTTTGCCTTAATTTATATTATTGGATGGATTTGTTTCCTCTGCTAAGAAAGTGAGATAGTACTTTGCATTGATTTGTGTATTTCTGGAACAAAGAGTGTGGGATAATTCTCTTTTAGTTTACATAATTATAAATGTATATTTTGTAAAAAGTGACCTCTCAAACAAAAATTTGGATTCGATTTTTAAATGAAAATGCAAAAATTAAATATGCGTAGAGTCAATCTCCTTTCATTACAAACGGATCTAAACTCAACATTTGTATGAGCTTAACAAACAATGCACAAAAGACAAGCTTGGGTACTACCACATAATTTTCATACCATGTGTTTTTTTCATTTACTATTGTACATTTGAGAAAGTATTGTTTAGAGAAGGCCCTTTTATGTGAGACCCTTTTGTGCCACCCTGAAGGACAGGGAGATGACATTGTGCTAACCGATAGTGGTAATCATACTACAAACTTGGAGAAAATTCGGTAGGATCACATACAATTGTCTCATACTTTCTCCAATATATTCCTTGCTTGGCCTTCATGCTCATGGCACCCTTTTAAAAAACCTAAAACGAATGCAATTTTAGGTTCAAAAATCTGCCAAACGCTTCAGCTATTTATGTGAACCATAAAAATTATATTGATTAAAATATTAGCAAAACTATAAATTGCATGCAAGCAGTACAGTGGGGGCGCCGAAAGGGATGTGATGAATAAGTTAGAGATGATAGCATCACAAACTTCCAAGACAAAAAAATTGATTGTTGAAAACAAGAGTGAGCTGAGGAGGGAGTTAATTGTATAATTGACGAGAAGTAATAAAAATGAGGTGTAAGCCTAGCAAGGAAGGACATGTAGTTGTAGTTGTCAGTTTTTTCGCTTACTTATTTTCTTCTGATTTGGTTCATCTTTATGACAAATCTGGTTTGTCTTTCAGGCATTGAACGTGAGATCGCAACACTGCAATTAGAGGTCTGTGAAAAATCATAAACCTCCCTGTTTCTTAGATTGGTAACTGCCAGAGAAATCTAGTATAGATTCAAGCTAAGCATTGCAATTCATTCGTGCAGTCAATTCCTAATAGTTGTTTTTGGTTTGAGTGCTCAATGGCAGGAAAAAAAACTTGTTGCCGAGATTAAAAAGACTGCAAAAACTGGAAATGAGGTTAGCTGGTTTATATGTTTGAACTGCATAGTTACCAAATACGGCCTTTTTTTAAGAAGTTACCGTATTTTGAGTTCTGCCCACTCCACCGTATGAAACTCAGAAACTTTGGGGCTTTGATTGTTAAAAATTCAGAAAAAGCTAAAAACTCAGCTGTGAATAATTATAAATTTATCAAATCTATTTACCAAACCGTAAAAGCCAAAAATTACAGGTATCTGTCTGGAATTTTCTATTTTTATAATAGCCCATACGATATTAATTAAAGGCAGTTAAAGATTGAAGGTGTAATAATTTTTAATTTGTTGTATAGTTGTGTGTTTAACTGTTAAAATTACCATATTTTTTATATATACAAATTACCTGTATTTATCCTATTATTTCTATGGACCGTTTTTTTTCCATATTTTGTGTCCACCATTTAATACTCTCCGTACGAAAGTTGCTACTATGGTTTGAAGTTGATCTCTAAATTGGATTGAGAATTTCATAACTTTCTGGTCTGCAGGTTATGTAGACCAAATCCTCGAGGAAGGTTGCATAAAGTGTCAACAGATACAACTGCTTTAAAACAATAAGTTTATAGAAGTCTGTTCAGTCAGCATCTGTTTGGAAAATGATAAACTTAGTTACTTATATGTGTTCAATTAATTGCAAAATTTGATAGTTTACTAGAAAGAATCAACCAAAAAAAACTAATCTGGGAACTTATAGGTTAAAACACAAAGCCACAAAGAAATACCAATCTGAGTTAGGAGTTATAGAACTCCATTGTCCTAGCCATGGCTGTGACCGGTACTGAACAACATCTTTTTTTCTCAACTGAGGATGATGCTATTTTCTTAAGATGGTAGGATAGGAATCCCACGGTCAATTATTGGAAAAATCAAACCCGCCAACCATTTTTTCTTAAAAAAAATATGAATCAGAAAAGATGTGATAAATTTTCAAGTTTTTTTCTTTTGGAAACAACACAGCTGTATTAAATTTTTTAAATTTATTGTGTCCCCATTGGAAAAATCCCTCACCCAAGAAAATTTAAGAAAAATCTCTTTCTTTAAATACGCCGAAGGCGTTACCCCTATGGGAAAGAGGCCTCCTGTTGTTCACACGAAGGTCTTAAATTTGATGTGTGTTTAACCATTTTTTTTTATTGAAAAAGGGGAACTGTAGCGTCATAACTATAAATGTTATTGAGAAGACCTGCGAGCTAGGGTTTGTAGAATCATGCTCGCCATTTCTTCGGGTTTTGAATATGGCCTCAATTGTGTGAAAAATATATTACAGTTACTGATTATTAACCTCCTATCTTGTAAGATTATTTGATCAACAAATATTGGAAAATAACACAACTGTAACTTCACAAATACAAACACATAAAAAAATACCCAACAAGGTGAACACAATATTTTCGGAAAATTGTCCTTGGAAAAACCCCATAGGGAAAACCAGTACTACATATGAGAAATATATTAAACTTCAGCAAATCAAGAGATACAAATACTGCTTGCCTCTTACTGGTAGAGCTCCGACAATCTCCTAATCCTCCTACTGATATTCCTCCACTGCTATCTCCAACGCTATCACTGCACCCTTGCTAACACTGCAAGACTACTTGCTAACACTGCAAGTTTCTCTAAAAACTTCCTTATTACAAATGACCCAATGACCCCCTTATATACTACTCTCGTTGAAAATCAATGGCCGAGATTAATACAAATGAATGGCTGAGATTAAGACAACTCAATAACCATTAACAACCTTGGTTATGAGGTGTCACCTCAAAGGAGTCAATATTAAATAACAATTTTTTTTTATCCTAACAATATTTGTTTGACAAAAACAACTATTTTTCTAAATTCTAGGCCAAAACAAATAGCTGTCCAAACTACCCATAACTAATGCTGCTATATTCGGGTGAGGAAAAAAAACTGTCCAAGCTACGAAGATTAACACTCCCTCTTAGCGAGGAAGCTGTTCTGCATGACACCCAACATCTCTCTGAAGAAGATGAATTTTTCCTTCCCCCAATGCCTTTGTCAGAATGTCTTCTACCTGCTGATCTGTAGGTACAAACTGTAGCTTAACAACCCCGCGCTGTACACAATATTTGATGAAGTGATACTTGATGTCTATATGTTTTGACCTATCCTGAAACACTGGATTCTCAGTCAACTTGATGCAACTCTGATTGTTGTAGTGTATCACCGTAGTCTCAACCTTCTGACCAAACAAATCTACTAGCAACTTCCGAAGCCATATAGCATCACATGTTGCCATGCTAGCTGCTATGTACTCTGACTCTGCTAAACTCAGAGCCATAGACTTCTGCTTCCTACTGAACCAAGATACAACTCCTGATCCCAGACTAAAAAAACACCCTAAAGTGCTCCTCTTGTCCGTTGTACTACCTGCCCAATCTACGTCAGTATAGCCCATCAACTTGATTCCTTCACCTCGAGCATATCTAATTCCATACTCGATTGTACCTCACAAATAACGCAGCACATGCTTTACCACAGTCCAATGCACTCTCTTTGGCTCGACCATGAACTGACTAAGAGAGTTAAATGCAAAAGCTATATCTAGCCTGGTATTGACCAAATACATGAGAGAACCAATCAACTGCCTGTATAAGGTGGGGTCTACATCCTTGTCCCTGGATGTGTCTACCTTCCTCCAATTCATGATCATGGGTGTAGACATGGCTTTGCAATCTTCCATCCTGAACCTTTTCAAGATTTCCATGCAATATTTCCCTTGCCCAAGGAAAATCTCTTCATCTTTCTGCCATACCTCCATGCCTAGAAAGTAATGCATAAGTCCCAAATCCTTCATCTCGAACTCCGCTGCAAGATCCCTCTTGCATTCTTCTATGAGCCCTAGTGAACCTGTAAGAAATAAGTCATCTACATATAGGACAAGAATGATAATCTCTCCTCCAACTACCAAGTAGTAGAGATTAGCATCTGCCTCACTCTTCACAAAGCCCATTTCCTTTAAGTAACTATCAATGCGCTCATACCACGCTCTGGGAGCCTGCTTGAGTCCGTACAATGCTCTCTTCAATCTACACATGTGGGTCTCTTTGCTGTGTGCTACAAAGCCTTCTGGTTGTTCTATGTATACCTCCTCTTTCAACTCACCATTAAGAAATGATGTCTTGACGTCCATTTGATGGATCTGCCATCCCATCTGTGCTGAAATTGAGATTACAGCTCATATAGAAGTATACCTAGAAACTGGAGAAAATGTCTCCTCATAGTCTATTCCCTCTTTCTGAGAGAACTCCTTTGCCACGAACCTTGCCTTATATTTCTCAATGCTACCATCTGCACCGTGCTTGATCTTATAGATCCAGCGTGATCCAACCACTACCTTATCTGTTGGTCTAGGCACTACCTCCCACACATCATTCTGCATAATTGAAGTATACTCCTCAACCATTGCTTCTTGCCACACTTGAGGTTGTGTAGCCTCCTGATAGCTAGAAGGTTCACTATCTACCAACTTACTAATTAATGCAACATAGTCATCATACCTGGCTAGTGGTTTCCGTTGTCTATCACTCCTCCTAGGAGTACCCACTAACTCCTGAGTATTCTTCTGTGTCTGTTGAACCTCACGGTTCTTGCTGCCAACTGTAGAGGATGAAATATCAACCTCCATGTCTTCTTGATGTATCTCTTCTTGCACTTGTTGCTCCATACTTTGAAAACTCTCTCCTCCTGAGTCTATGCTTGTACTAGTAACTGTACTCAAGCTTTTCTGCCCTTGACTCGATTGAGTGATCCTTGGAGCTTCTGTTGGCTACTCACTCTGATCATCTACTGGGAAATCTCTAGACCTTCTAAATGCCTTGTCCTCCATGAACTTGACATCACGTCGAACAATAATCCTCCTGGTCCCTGGAATGAATATCCAATATGCCTTTGAGGTTTCACGGTACCCCACAAGTACCCTCTCTCTGCCAGTCTATCTAACTTGGTACGTGGCATCTGTAGGACTGTGAAAAGATGCCAAATTATAAAAAAGTATAATCCACCGATTGAATTCCTTACTCTCCTTTTATATCTTATCTTTGGCACTAAGGCCCAAAAGGACAAGGCCAACCCATAGAAAACTATTTAAACTTTTAATCGGCTTCATAAATGTACCAAACCCATCCGAACTTCATAGAATGGAAAAATACAAAAATAAAACATAAATATGAATGAAGAAAACTGAAATATGATGCACAATCTTCCCTTGCTCATCGATTGCTTGCCTTCGGAAAGAGGAAAGGAAAGGAATCCTTTAATTTGGATTAATTCAGACAAAAGGGAAATTAAAAATCATGTGATGTAGGAACATCTAAGGTTTAGGGAAATCCTACACAATTTTGACTAAGTAGGGTGTGTACAAGATGAAGAGTGCGTGAGAAGGAAGAGGAAGTACGATAAAATGAAAGGAAGATTACACATAAGTTCTCATAAACTTTACGTAATGAAAATAAGCAAGGAGGCACAATGTGCATGGAGTGCATAGTAGAAGTAGGTGCAATAGAGTATGAAGGTTTTTGCAAAGTAGAGTAGACATGAAAAATAATGTGTAATGGCGAACATAAGGATTTTGGAAGCATAATGGTGTAGTTTGACTCAACCTAGTTGTTGGAGGTGCACATATATTATGAGAGGATTTATGCACAATGGCAGAGAGTGCACGAAAGGAGTAAAAGCATAGAAGAGGATTGTGCAATAGCTTGGATTGCAAAGGAAGAATGTGGATAAGTGAAGGAAGGCCCAAAAGTCCAAGGATAGTGCATGAAAGAATGTAAAGGTGTAGCTCTAAGCTTAGAGTGTGTGGAAGAACTACGAAGAGGCATGGCAAAGGAAAATAAGATAGTGTGCATAAGAGTTGATGGTTGGTAAAAATGACAAAAAATGTTGGAAATTGTTTGATCATGGATGTTGACATGGACTGAATGGTTAGAGAGGTGCAACAACTAGGTTAGTGTGGCACAATAGGGACATTTAGATGGAAATAAAGTAGCGTAGAGCATTCAATGAGATCAAGTTTAAATTTGAGAGTGAGTGGGAAGATCTAGAAGCATCTAGAAGGGACCAACTCGCCCAAAAGAGATTCAAACAAGGAAAAAGAAGTGGGAAATCATGGTTATTTAAGGAGGACGAGTTCTTTGGGGGCTAGTGGGAAAATAAGCCAGAATCACCCAAGGAGTAAGAAATGACTGAAGAGACTCAGAGCCGAGGTTGTTGAATGTCCATAAAGGAAAAAGAAAACCAGTTTAGGTTGGGTCCATAGGAGAACTCCAAGAGTCTGTTCATAACTCCAAGATAACGAGTTGTAAGCTACATAGAGAGCCGTTGCACGTAAATTCCGTTAAGACTTTCATATTAATGACACACCAATAATATAACATTGACCAATTATAATAATCAACTATTTAATAGTACATTTTTTTTTACTACTACATATTAGAAAGTTATTTGGGTAACTCAATTATAATATCTAAAGTCTAATATATTTTTAAAGTTTTTTATTATTTTCCTCTATAAAAATATGTAACACAAAGGGACTCTAACTATAACAAATTCACATGACAACCTAATCTTCTCGGTACGTACTAAATATGCAAGTCTTAACGAAGGTGGTTTTAATTTTTTTAAGTAAAATCGTACGTAAAAAATATGTAAGCCATAGTGAAAAGGAAAAAAATGAATTAAATTAATCACCTTAAGAAAAATATTAAATTACACAAGTTAAGAGGCCAAATTTACTTTGAAGTGTTAGATAGATTAGGGAAAACATCGTTATGTTGAAATATTCGCTAATGATGATTGCTTCTATTGTAAAAAAGATGTTTTAATAAGATAACAATATAAAAGTTTGGTAGTTAAGATAAAATCATGAACATAAAGCTTTATTGTATCCTAATAGGTATATAAACTAAAAAAGTTGAATTATGTGTGAAGTGTGAAAATAATATATTGTTGAAATATTTATTATTGATAATTTTTTTTTGATAACAAGGTCATGGTATGGTAAATCCTGTCGAAGTGTACTGTTTCAGTAATAAACAAAAATTTAGAAATTAATAATGGGAAAAGAAATAAGAAGTATCTTAACATATATGAAAAAAAATATTAGAAAAATTAAATGTTTTAAATTTTGAATCCGACTTTATATACAATAGGGTTCAAATGAAAATAAATTTAAAAATGATTAAATGCTTACCAGATGCACTGACTCCAAATCTGAAAAACTTAGCAAGTACGCACTTTGCGAATTTCAGGAATGAATCTCTTGATTTTATCAAGCGCAATTTTATCCTGCAGTTTATGAATTGATGGTAGCATAGAACAAATGGCTACAAAAATTGGCAAAGTATAAATGTGAAGTGTTTGTGTGGAAGAAATGCATTTACAAAAATTATGCAGATAGAGATCGACAGCCAAATGACAACAACTGTTAAAACCGGTTGTATCAATTGTTTTTTTTAATTTATGCGAGAAAGTAATTTTTTTAATTATGCAGAGCAAGTAATTTTTTAGTAGCTGAGAAAGCAATTTTTCGCTAATTTTTTTAGTAGTTGCGAAAGTAATTTTTCTCTAATTTTTGTTTTTATTTGATGGACACAAAATAAGAATTTATACAGTACAGACATAATCAATATATGTAAATGTATATGCATAATTAAATAATGTAAAATTAAATTTTACTTGTGACATAATGTAAAAAAGTGAGATTAAATACCTAAATTAAATTTTATTTAGTAACATAATTGTAACAAAATGAAACTATATTACATTCCATCGCAATACCAAATTTAAAAAATAATTCTTTTTATTAAAATCTTTGCAAGTGTGTTCATTTCCTCTCATCATTAAAATCTTTCCAATCCGACCATTTCCAACCACAGAAATTAAAATCAATCTTTCCAAGCCCGTCCATTTCCAACTTCCAATAATTTTTCTACCTCCAGCAATCTTGTCATCATTTGCAAAGAAGAGCTTCTACCGTTGATTCATTTGCATGCATTTTGCCTTAATTTATATTATTGCATGGATTTTTTTCCTCTGCTAAGAAAGTGAGATAATACTTTGCATGGACTTGTGTATTTCCGCAACAAAGAGTGTGGGATAATTCTCTTTTAGTTTACATAATTATCAATGTATATTTTGTAAAAGGTGACCTCTCAAACAAAAATTTGGGTTCGATTTTAAAATGAAAATGCAAAAATTAAATATAAGTAGAGTCAATCTCCTTTCATTACAAACGGATCTAAACTCAACATTTGTATGAGCTTAACAAACAATACACAAAAGACAAGCTTGGGTACTACCACATAATTTTCATACCATGTGTTTTTTTCATTTACTATTGTACATTTGAGAAAGTATTGTTTAGAGAAGGCCCATTTATGTGAGACCCTTTTGTGCCACCCTGAAGGACAGGGAGATGACATTGTGCTAACCGATAGTGGTAATCATACTGCAAACGTGGAGAAAATTCGGTAGGATCACATACAATTGTCTCATACTTTCTCCAATATATTCCTTGCTTGGCCTTCATGCTCATGGAACCCTTTTAAAAAACCTAAAACGAATGCAATTTTAGGTTAAAAAATCTGCCAAACGCTTCAGCTATTCATGTGAACCATAAAAATTATATTGATTAAAATATTAGCAAAACTATAAATTGCATGCAAGCAGTACAATGGGGGCGCCGAAAGGGATGTGGTGAATAAGTTAGAGATGATAGCATCACAAACTTCAAACCCTGTAAAAGTAGAAGTGAAGCAATCTAATTATAATCAAAGCAAAAAAAAATTATCTATGAAGGGAAACAATTTGATCACAAAACACAAATGTTCAGGTAGTTTTTCCACCAATCTACATTTGACGATTGCAACAACTTGATCAATTGCTCCATTAAAACTCCAACTTAAACCCATATGCTGTTGCCAGTAAGTAGTACCTTCAGATTCTTACAAAGACAAATTACATTGTGCAATCGATCATTACTAGGTGCAGTTGATGTTTGACGTCTTGTATATTCAAAAATTTAGATGTTTATTTGAAGTATGAGATCTATAAGCACCAATTTGCTTTTACAAGGGGTTTTGTACAGCTCTATGTTCACCATGTACAACCCTCTGTTCACCATATTTATCAATTTACTAACAACGTTTTCTCTTATGCTTCAAGCATAATGGAATGATTGCATTGTGCATTTTCTCTATTTTATAGATTCACAGTTTCACAGTTTTTTCGCTTACTTATTTTCTTCTGATTTGGTTCATCTTTATGACAAATCTGGTTTGTCTTTCAGGCATTGAACGTGAGATCGCAACACTGCAATTAGAGGTCTGTGAAAAATCATAAACCTCCCTGTTTCTTAGATTGGTAACTGCCAGAGAAATCTAGTATAGATTCAAGCTAAGCATTGCAATTCATTCGTGCAGTCAATTCCTAATAGTTGTTTTTGGTTTGAGTGCTCAATGGCAGGAAAAAAAACTTGTTGCCGAGATTAAAAAGACTGCAAAAACTGGAAATGAGGTTAGCTGGTTTATATGTTTGAACTGCATAGTTACCAAATACGGCCGTTTTTTAAGAAGTTACCGTATTTTTGAGTTCTGCCCAGTCCACCGTATGAAACTCAGAAACTTTGGGGCTTTGATTGTTAAAAATTCAGAAAAAGCTAAAAACTCAGCTGTGAATAATTATAAATTTATCAAATCTATTTACCAAACCGTAAAAGCCAAAAATTACAGGTATCTGTCTGGAATTTTCTATTTTTATAATAGCCCATACGATATTAATTAAAGGCAGTTAAAGATTGAAGGTGTAATAATTTTTAATTTGTTGTATAGTTGTGTGTTTAACTGTTAAAATTACCATATTTTATATATATACAAATTACCTGTATTTATCCTATTATTTCTATGGACTATTTTTTTTTCCATATTTTGTGTCCACCATTTAATACTCTCCGTACGAAAGTTGCTACTATGGTTTGAAGTTGATCTCTAAATTGGATTGAGAATTTCATAACTTTCTGGTCTGCAGGTTATGTAGACCAAATCTTCGAGGAAGGTTGCATAAAGTGTCAACAGATACAACTGCTTTAAAACAATAAGTTTATAGAAGTCTGTTCAGTCAGCATCTGTTTGGAAAATGATAAACTTAGTTACTTATATGTGTTCAATTAATTGCAAAATTTGATAGTTTACTAGAAAGAATCAACCAAAAAATAACTAATCTGGGAACTTATAGGTTAAAACACAAAGCCACAAAGAAATACCAATCTGAGTTAGGAGTTATAGAACTCCATTGTCCTAGCCATGGCTGTGACCGGTACTGAACAACATCTTTTTTTCTCAACTGAGGATGATGCTATTTTCTTAAGATGGTAGGATAGGAATCCCACGGTCAATTATTGGAAAAATCAAACCCGCCAACCATTTTTTCTTAAAAAAAATATGAATCAGAAAAGATGTGATAAATTTTCAAGTTTTTTTCTTTTGGAAACAACACAGCTGTATTAAATTTTTTAAATTTATTGTGTCCCCATTGGAAAAATCCCTCACCCAAGAAAATTTAAGAAAAATCTCTTTCTTTAAATACGCCGAAGGCGTTACCCCTATGGGAAAGAGGCCTCCTGTTGTTCACACGAAGGTCTTAAATTTGATGTGTGTTTAACCATTTTTTTTTATTGAAAAAGGGGAACTGTAGCGTCATAACTATAAATGTTATTGAGAAGACCTGCGAGCTAGGGTTTGTAGAATCATGCTCGCCATTTCTTCGGGTTTTGAATATGGCCTCAATTGTGTGAAAAATATATTACAGTTACTGATTATTAACCTCCTATCTTGTAAGATTATTTGATCAACAAATATTGGAAAATAACACAACTGTAACTTCACAAATACAAACACATAAAAAATACCCAACAAGGTGAACACAATATTTTCGGAAAATTGTCCTTGGAAAAACCCCATAGGGAAAACCAGTACTACATATGAGAAATATATTAAACTTCAGCAAATCAAGAGATACAAATACTGCTTGCCTCTTACTGGTAGAGCTCCGACAATCTCCTAATCCTCCTACTGATATTCCTCCACTGCTATCTCCAACGCTATCACTGCACCCTTGCTAACACTGCAAGACTACTTGCTAACACTGCAAGTTTCTCTAAAAACTTCCTTATTACAAATGACCCAATGACCCCCTTATATACTACTCTCGTTGAAAATCAATGGCCGAGATTAATACAAATGAATGGCTGAGATTAAGACAACTCAATAACCATTAACAACCTTGGTTATGAGGTGTCACCTCAAAGGAGTCAATATTAAATAACAATTTTTTTTTATCCTAACAATATTTGTTTGACAAAAACAACTATTTTTCTAAATTCTAGGCCAAAACAAATAGCTGTCCAAACTACCCATAACTAATGCTGCTATATTCGGGTGAGGAAAAAAAACTGTCCAAGCTACGAAGATTAACACTCCCTCTTAGCGAGGAAGCTGTTCTGCATGACACCCAACATCTCTCTGAAGAAGATGAATTTTTCCTTCCCCAATGCCTTTGTCAGAATGTCTTCTACCTGCTGATCTGTAGGTACAAACTGTAGCTTAACAACCCCGCGCTGTACACAATATTTGATGAAGTGATACTTGATGTCTATATGTTTTGACCTATCCTGAAACACTGGATTCTCAGTCAACTTGATGCAACTCTGATTGTTGTAGTGTATCACCGTAGTCTCAACCTTCTGACCAAACAAATCTACTAGCAACTTCCGAAGCCATATAGCATCACATGTTGCCATGCTAGCTGCTATGTACTCTGACTCTGCTAAACTCAGAGCCACAAACTTCTGCTTCCTGCTGAACCAAGATACAACTCCTCATCCCAGACTAAAAAAAAAACCCTAAAGTGCTCCTCTTGTCCGTTGTACTACCTGTCCAATCTACGTCAGTATAGCCCATCAACTTGATGCCTTCACCTCGAGCATATCTAATTCCATACTCGATTGTACCTCACAAATAACGCAGCACATGCTTTACCACAGTCCAATGCACTCTCTTTGGCTCGACCATGAACTGACTAAGAGAGTTAAATGCAAAAGCTATATCTAGCCTGGTATTGACCAAATACATGAGAGAACCAATCAACTGCCTGTATAAGGTGGGGTCTACATCCTTGTCCCTGGATGTGTCTACCTTCCTCCAATTCATGATCATGGGTGTAGACATGGCTTTGCAATCTTCCATCCTGAACCTTTTCAAGATTTCCATGCAATATTTCCCTTGCCCAAGGAAAATCTCTTCATCTTTCTGCCATACCTCCATGCCTAGAAAGTAATGCATAAGTCCCAAATCCTTCATCTCGAACTCCGCTGCAAGATCCCTCTTGCATTCTTCTATGAGCCCTAGTGAACCTGTAAGAAATAAGTCATCTACATATAGGACAAGAATGATAATCTCTCCTCCAACTACCAAGTAGTAGAGATTAGCATCTGCCTCACTCTTCACAAAGCCCATTTCCTTTAAGTAACTATCAATGCGCTCATACCACGCTCTGGGAGCCTGCTTGAGTCCGTACAATGCTCTCTTCAATCTACACATGTGGGTCTCTTTGCTGTGTGCTACAAAGCCTTCTGGTTGTTCTATGTATACCTCCTCTTTCAACTCACCATTAAGAAATGCTGTCTTGACATCCATTTGATGGATCTGCCATCCCATCTGTGTTGAAATTGAGATTACAGCTCATATAGAAGTATACCTGGAAACTGGAGCAAATGTCTCCTCGTAGTCTATTCCCTCTTTCTGAGAGAACTCCTTTGCCACGAACCTTGCCTTATATTTCTCGATGCTACCATCTGCACTGTGCTTGATCTTATAGATCCAGCGTGATCCAACCACTACCCTATCTGTTGGTCTAGCCACTACCTCCCACACATCATTCTGCATAATTGAAGTATACTCCTCAACCATTGCTTCTTGCCACACTTGATGTTGTGTAGCCTCTTGATAGCTAGAAGGTTCACTATCTACCAACTTACTAACTAATGCAACATAGTCATCATACCTAGCTAGTGGTTTCCGTTGTCTATCACTCCTCCTAGGAGTACCCACTAACTTCTGAGTATTCTTCTGTGTCTGTTGAACCTCACAGTTCTTGCTGCCAACTGTAGAGGATGAAATATCAACCTCCATGTCTTCTTGATGCATCTCTTCTTGCACCTTGTTGCTCCATACTTTGAAAACTCTCTCCTCCTGAGTCTATGCTTGTACTAGTAACTGTACTCAAGATTTGCTGCCCTTGACTCGATTGAGTGATCCTTGGAGCTTCTGTTGGCTGCTCACTCTGATCATCTACTGGAAAATCTCTAGACCTTCTAAATGCCTTGTCCTCCATGAACTTGACATCACGTCCAACAATAATCCTCCTGGTCCCTGGAATGAATATCCAATATGCCTTTGAGGTTTCATTGTACCCCACAAAGTACCCTCTCTCCGCAGTCTAATCTAACTTGGTATGTGTATCTGTAGGAATGTGAAAATATGCCAAACTCCCAAAGATCCTAAAGTGATTGACATCTGGCTTCTTCCTAGTGAATGCTTCCTCTGGTGTCATCTTCCCTAGTACCTTATGTGGAACTCTATTTTGTATGTATACTGTTGTACTGCATGCTTCTACCCACAAATAATGGGGTATATCCTAGTCATGCAACATAGCCCTTGATGCCTCCGTTATAGACCGATTCTTCCTCTCAACAACTCCATTCTATTGCAGATTATAAGGAACAATCCAATCTCTCTTGATTCCTTCTTTGGTATAGAACTCCTAGAACTCATTGCTTTTGTACTCACCTCCATTGTCTGACAGAAGAACTTTTATCTTCCTTCCTGTCGAATTCTCCACAAGAGCTTTGAACTCTTGGAAGCGACTGAAAACCTCATCCTTGGTCTTCAAGAAGTATATCCATGTCTTCCTAGAGAAATCATCAATAAAAGTAACAAAGTACTCATACCCTCTGAGAGACTTCGTCGACATTGGTCCACATACATCTGAATGTACTAGATCAAGAATGCCCTTGGATCTGGTGTCACTCCTTGGAAAAGATGCTTTAGCAAACTTCCCCAACACGCATCCCTTACATACATCATTGTGCTCTGTGCTCACCTCAGGAACACCTGTCATTGTCTCATGAAGTAATTTAAGGGCTTCATGATGGATATGGCCCATCCTTCTATGCCATAGCTCTCCTTGATCTCTAAGATTACTGTTGATCATGAGTGCCTTAGGAATATCAAATTGCAGCCTATAAAGCTGACCGCTCCTAACTCCAATAGCTGTGGGTGATTTCTAATCCTTGTGCTTGATCAAAACATGTGCTCCTCTAAAGAGTACATTGTACCCTTTGTCTTGAAGGACATATACAGAAATCAAATTCATCCCTAAGCTTGGAACATGCAACACATCATGAAGGGGAATCATCTTACCACTCTCCCTCTGAAACTGAACAGTCCCTTTCCCAACTGAGTTGAGTTTGGACATGTTCCCCATAGAGATCTGGATTCTGGTGCTCTCTTCCTTATAACTAGAGAAGTATTCTCTAACTCCTATCATATGATATGACACCCCACTATCTATGTACCAAACACTCTATGAGGTTGAGCTAACCATACATGCTATGAGTGCAAACTCATCTTCCATTCTACTAGAGAGCTCATCTGCACTTGCTGAAGCCACAACTTACTTCTTGATTTTATTTTCATTCTTCTTCCTTTATGGGCAATCACTGACATAGTGGCCAAACTCGTGACAGCCATAGCACTTGATCTTCAAAGAATCTTTCTTCTTCTTTTCACCTTGTGAATTTGATCCTTTACTAGACCCCTTCTTTGCTTTCCCTTTACCTGCTAGGGTAACATTTTCCTGTTCCACCTCACTTTTCTAACTCTTATTGTTGGCTCCATTGACAAAACTTAGTCTAAGCTCCTCCTGAGTGAAATCACTCCATAGTCGATTCCAACTCGGTAAGGTGTCTCGTCCATTGATGACTTGAACAAAGACATCCCACTACTTAGTAAACCCATTTAGGGCTATTCTCACTAGCTCATCATCATTTGGTTTGTCTCCAACAACTGTTAATTCATCCTTGACAAGTCTAAGTCTGGTGAGGTAACTTGTGACGTCTTCTCCCTTATTCATCTGGGTATTCCTCAAATTTTCTCTAAGAATCAGCTTCCGGTTAGTGGTAGCATTCTGGTACAAATTCATAATGGCATCCCACATCGTCTTTGCTGTATCTAACTCTGCAATATGTGGAACAATATGATCCTTGACACCATCAAGAATCAACCTCCTTGCCTTGGTAACTTCCTTAGTATATGCTAAGAGTTGTGTTCCATCTGTAAATACAATTACAATAGTGGTCACATATTCCTCGATACCATTCTCTTCCAGCAATAGAGAAATTCTGGCTTTCTAGACACAAAAATTTGAGGCTCCATCCAATCTGTCCTGATCTCTTAAACCTGCCGAGGCCATCTTAAAAGAAAATAATAATAATAATTTTGAAGAGGTTAAACTGGGTTTTATAAACCCTCACTTTCTTTCACCTAGGCTAAATCTCTTCTACCCAAGCTTAGCTCTGATACCATGTGAAAAATCTATTACAGTTACTGATTGTTAACCTCCTATCTTGTATGATTATTTGATCAACAAATATTGGAAAATAACACAACTGTAACTTCACAAATACAAACCCATAAAAAATACCCAACAAGGTGAACACAATATTTTCAGACAATTGTCCATGGAAAAACCCCGTAGGGAAAACCAGTACTACAGATGAGAAATATATTAAACTTCAGCAAATCAAGAGATACAAATACTGCTTGCCTCTTACTGGCAGAGCTCCGATAATCTCCTAATCCTCCTGCTGATATTCCTCCACTGCTATCTCCAATGCTATCACTGCGCCCTTGCTAACATTGCAAGACTACTTGCTAACATTGCAAGTTTCTCTAAAAACTTCCTTATTACAAATGACCCAATGACCCCCTTATATACTACTCTCGTTGAAAATCAATGGCCGAGATTAATACAAATGAACGGCTGAGATTAAGACAACTCAATAACCATTAACAACCTTGGTTATGAGGTGTCACCTAAAAGGAGTCAATATTAAATAACAATTGTTTTTATCCTAACAATATTTGTTTGACAAAAACAATTGTTTTTCTAAATTCTAGGCCAGAACGAATATCTGTCCAAACTACCCATAACTAATGCTGCTATATTGGGGTGAGAAAAAACAACTGTCCAAGCTACTAAGATTAACACATTGGGTCACAACCACCTATTCAAATCGGACACGATTTACACTCCGATGGGGCATTCATGCATTATGATGAAGGAGGAGCTTGGGAAATACATGGACTACCAACCTCCCGTGCCTGCAAAATACACGGAGCCCTTCGGCGAGGTAGGGGAGGACTTGCTTAGTGTCATTATCTAGTTCAAGGCTTCAAGAGAAAGCTTGGAAATGTTATAGAAAAGGGATTTTTTTAGATAAATTTAGATTCACTGACAATATGCGAATTGGGTGAATTCCCAACAACTGCAAATTTTGGAATTGAGAAATTGGTACTTGATATAGTAATTGCAAGACAGTGGTGATTTGTCCTGTAATTATGTTTAATTCCCGGGTCACCCACGACATCAGCCTCCTTCCACCAATCCATTCCCCCTGCTTGAAAATTTCTCTCCTCTGCCTTTGGCAATGCCACTTTTTTGAGATTGGTCATAATCTATTTTTGGAAAATTCTCACCCGTACCAAGAATTTCAATTGTGATATTTCCCTAACGTCAAGGCCATTTTATTGAGATGGTCTCTACTTGTCATTTGGTTTTCTTTCATGGAGAATGCCAAGGATAACTTGTTTTTTTTTACCGATGGTAGATTTCAAAATATTCTTTCTGCCTTTTTTTTTGCAAGCACCTTTAGAATGTTCTGGCTCAATTTTCAAGTATTGATACTGGAAATGTCCTCAAGGCATATTTTATAGGTTTATAGCATCATAGAACATTACTTGTAACTTTTAGTGTTGCAGCTACGTGGCATTCCTCTCTTATTGCCCAGGTGGGATATACAAAAATATTGGCGGGCTTTCACATTTAGTAGGACTCTAATATCCCATGGGGGAAATTGTGTTATCTTTAGGGAGTGGTTATTCCATCTTATTCACAGTTGAAATCCTTTTTCTAAATTGTAATATAGAGCTGTGATCTTCATTTTCTTGTTGAAAATGTTGTTAGTGAAGGGTCTTTCTCTATAAGGTATTTGTAAACCCCTTTAGGATTTCATTCACCCTATGTGCTATTTTGGGGGTTTTATATTTCATGTGTCATTTTTATTTAGTAATATTCGTTACTAGATTTAGATTACTGACTGCAAACCCGTTTAATTTGATATTGCGTCTTCAGGATAATGCAGAGGATACAAGTAGTGACATATTGTGTCTTCTGGATAATGTGGAGGATACAGAGAGCGACGACGATGAAAATATGAAACATAGTGGAAGTAATAATTTTAACCTTGTAATTACGTATTTGATTCTTTATGCTTTATTGTATTAAATGTGTGTTTTAGTACATGTTAGAATCCTGCATCAATAAAAATGTGGAAGTTCCTTTCAAATTATTTGTTTGCAATATAGAAATAAGTGCATTCTAGATGTTAATTATTTTGAAGTGAATTGCTATGTGTAGCTTAGTTTTATTAGATAATTAATTTTTGTTGTTGGCATACAGAGGATCTGGCAGGACTTAAGGTTCTTCATGGACTTGATAAAGTAATGGGAGGGGTAGTTGTATTGACACAAAAGGACAAGAACATTATTGTTGGTGGTGATGTTAATTATGGTATGCCCAATTGATATGCTGAAATATAAAGCTTTTTATCTACAAAATTTGGACTTGTTGGCTCTCTCTTCTTGATCTGTTTCCTGGTGCACTGATTCTCTTATATTTCCACTACAAATATTGATATTCTTGAAAACGTTAAAATCAGAGAGAATAATGCTAGAGATGAGGCCTACAAGGTAGCAAATAAGAAACCTAGGATCTATGAAGACAAGTAAGTGGGATAGTTTGTTTGATAATCGTTTTATGATCTTCCTCCCATTAGGCTTTAAAAATTTAACTCATTATATTTATTTCTGATAGATTTCAAAATGACATAAATGCAGTGAAAACAATTCCTCTTCAGTATGATGTCCTTTTTAAGGAGAAGGTCAATTTTATTTTTGATGTTCAATTTTTAGTGGAATTCATATACTTAAAACTATTATCTATTTAATATCTATCTTGTGTACAATTGAATTAAAAGCTTAAATTATTTTCAGGGGGTGACTCAAGATGAAACATGAGGTATCAATGACGAATCCCAGAAAAAAATTGATGAGGTATGGAGATGAATCTCCCATTTTATAGTAGGTTTGGGGTAGCATTTGTTTTAATTGGTTATCAGATGGATATTTTGTTAATCAATAAATGATGTTTGGATTACACTTTGACAATAGCGTTTTATTTTCTACTTCAGATACGCAAGAGGCTGCAAGGTACAACCATGGGTAACCGAGCTGAAGAGTTTCTTTCTCAAACTGGGACCAATATTTCAGATTATTATACTCATGATAAAATGCTTCAGTTCAAGAAACCCAAGAAGAAAAAGAAGAAGTTACGGAAGAAGGATAAGTTGGATGTTGACGCACTTGAAGAAGAAGCAGTTACTTCTGGGTTGGGCATTGAAGACCTTAGTTCTTGGGTTGGTATACAAAGAAGGGGTTTGAGGGAAGAGGAAAAGAAAGCTGAAGCTGAGCAATGGAAAAATTCATATGAAACTACATATAATAAAACAACAGAGGCTTCCAAATTCCTTCGAGATGAGAAGCCATTGTATGAAATGAAGATGGATGATGATGGTGATATTGTTTTTGGTGGGGAGGATGACAAACTATACAAGTCACTGGAGAAGGCAATGGAAGAAGTTGTAAAGAAGCAAACAAAAAGTCTTGGCTTTAGTTCTCATGAAATAGCTTGGCTAGCAGTATCTACAAATCAATTGAAAGGAGATTGGCAAAGCCAACCATTAAGTGAAGCCCATGAAAATAAAGTTTTATTTACTAAGATGGAAGAATTTTTGTGGGGTTTACAGCCTAATGAGAGTATTTTACAAAATGCAATGATATTAGAAAATTGAAATGGATTTTTCTCTTTTATTTTGCAAGGAGCTCTTTCCTATAGGAAATATGTCTTTAATGAATTTGTTTTCTCATATAATGTTTCTAATTCTTTGTATGTTTTCTAATGAAATTCTGGGTCTTTACGGGTAG
This sequence comes from Taxus chinensis, assembly GCA_019776745.2. NCBI lineage: Eukaryota > Viridiplantae > Streptophyta > Pinopsida > Cupressales > Taxaceae > Taxus > Taxus chinensis. Next base: position 235,293,297 of record CM034148.1, on the reverse strand, counting down.
GTTAATTTTATGGAGAATTGTTGCATCAGTACTAAAAGCTTTGAAGGCATAAAGCCTTCATTTACGAGAATTATCATGACCATAGAAGTAGTGAAACGAGTGGTTATGGTGCTTATCATGTTTGTCAAATTTCTATTAGCAACCCACTAGCCTAGAAGAAGTAATGTTAAGCTTCCATGGCCTTACATGTAGATTAACAATATTTAACATTTGATGGTGTACTCACTTTTCATATCTCACTCCATGATGTTATTCCTTTCCCATGGATTGTCTCAGAAGACGGTGAGAACAATGTTAGCCTTTGGATTTTCACTGGTTTATCCCTAGAAAATTTTGAGCTAATTACATGATCTCAAATGTCTTTACTAGACTTGGAATTACATTTCATTACTCTTACTGTTGTATATTCTTGCATCAAAACTTGTTAGAAGTCTCTTTAAATTTGAATTGTGCTTCAATTAAAGAGTTGTAAGAATTATGCATTTGTTGTCATTCTCTAAGGGAGAAAATATTATATCCTTGAAGTTGTCATTATTCAGACCACAATCACTTTTTCCATATTCCAATCACTGTGGAACTCCATTGGCAAAGATGCTGACTTCTTGTAGGTGGGGCATGTCCTGTCAATATTGAGATGATAATTTTAACACTCATTTTATAGGTGTTTAAATTTAGAATTCACATAACATTAAAAACCACTCACCTAGAAAATATCACAAAGTTTTAATATATAAATACCTGATCCACAAAAGTGTAATGTTTCAAACGAACTGAACCCTTCATCCAGATCTAAATTTCTAATTTTTCAGGCATCCTGATATGTTGAGAATTTCCTAGTATTGGGATGAGCTTAGCTTGGGGAAATTTTTTAGTTTTTCATAGTTTCAGAGGATCAATATCTTGAGTCTATTCAAATGTGACATGCCAGATATTATTTTTAGTTGTGTGCAATCGCCAACATCCAACTCAACCAACCCCACATAAAGAGTTGGAAGTTTCTCAAGAAACTTGCATTTATTCAAATTGAGCTTGGTTAAATGAACATGTTTATCAATGCTTAGAGGCATTATAGAAAAAAAGACTATTTTCTAGGTTCAACATTCCCAATGCCGATAAATCTCCAATTGGTTTAGGAAGACCATCAAAGAGATTATAATCACTTGCATTAAACAAGTCAAGAGATCCAATTTTAGATAATTTTATGTGCTTCATGAATTTTAGGAAAGTAGATGTGTTGATAACCAAAAGGCCTTTCATTCTATTGAATTATTTCCTTTACATACATTTATTTTTTAGATGCTGTCATCTCTTGATGTAAATCAGGCAAGTTTCCTATCTCTTAGTTTCCATTTGCACAATTTTCTTCATTACCTGAATCAACGCCAATCCCCTATGTCCAATCAATATCTCCCAAGTCAGGTGAATTCCATCCTATTACATAAATGTATGCATCATGATCATATTCAAGTATGCCACAAGGAATACCATTAGTATTTGCTAAATACCTCCTCTTGGCAAGATGAAAAGCCTATTTTGTTGCCGAATCATTCCACTTTTCTACTTCTAGAAAGTAAATTATGTATGTGTTCCTTTACCTCACAAAATTCATTCCATGAAAGACCAACAAATTGCTTGCAATACTCCATTTCCCACAAAGGTACAATTGGTATGATCTAGATAGGCTGAACATCCATACACGAGTTAGTCAACAAATTATCTTCATAAGCACATAACTTCAATTTCTTCTCAACTGCAATAGATGCTTTAGAGACTCCACTTCTTAAAAGATTATATTGTGTTTTTAGGAATCTTATTGGTTTTTTTGTATTCATGATATAAGATTTGCAAATGTATATGCACGAATTTGTAATAAATTTGAAATGCAGAGATAGAACCTTTAAATGTAATGGTTCATCTATATTTCTACACTTACAAAATCAATCATACCCCTTATCAACATCAACAACAAAAGTAATAACTATCCCTCTAAAAAAAATAACATATAAAGTTCAGTGTTCACATTGCATTGTACACATGTGATTCCTAGTTTAAATTTTTAAAAGTTTAGTATCAAACTTTATAGGGAAAAAATACCAATTTTTGATTGTTTTGAAGAAAATTGCATATTGCTATTGGTGAAGCCTAAATACCTGGCTTCTGTAGGATAATAATAATGTTACAATATCATTCAATATTAAAGTGTTAGATGTGTTAATTTCAAAAATTATTATTTTTACGCCGAAGGTGTTACCCCTATGGGAAAGGGATTTGCAAACATTCATGGGTCTGTGTCAAATTTGATGGATTAAATGACAGTTTTGCTATATTTAACAATTTTGCTTTTACTATTTTTAACAATTTTACTTTTTGTTTATTAAAGTTGTTTTTATCTATTTTGATCAGCAGCTGCATGTTTCAGGGTTTTGGTATTTAGGAATTTTGGTATTTAGGGTTCTTGGTGTTTTTTATTTATAGGGCTGCGGGAATGGGCATCGAGGTGAGGAGAATTTTTGACAGCAACGGTGATAGGAAGATCAGTGATCGTGAATCTTTGACAGGCTCTGGAGAAGCTCGGCCTTCCGATCTTGGTGCCCCGAGTTTAAACACATGCACGACCAGTGACGCCCTCAAATTTGATGGCTTTTTGATGCTGTAAAGATCTCCGGTGACAAGATGTTCAGAGTTTGATGGCGTGGGAGGAGGATTTAATGGATGCAAGTAGGATTTGTGATGGTGGATGCATTAATATATCATTTTTTATATGTAGAGGTGAATATCCACCGACTCAATCCTTAGGAGATTCTTTTATTTTTTCCTTTGCATTGTAGCCAGATAATGTGTGGTGTTGTGAGTGCAAGAATCTGGGATGCCTCCGTATATAGACAAGGTGGAGAAGATTAAGTTTGACAATCGCGACCAGGTCCCCTCCTTTTTCATTTGAAGTTATACTTATATTGGTGTGTATTGAATTTACAATTTTGGAAATAAGTTTCTCTGTTGCAATTTTCTAAATATAATTTGTTTGCTGAGAATGGGTGGAGATGATAAAAATTCATTTCTAACACCTCTTGTAGGAGGGAATCTCTTGTTTCACTTTAAACACATGAAAAATTTGTGAGCCTATTTTCTTCATTCATTTATATGTGATTCTTTTACCCTTTGAAGAGGTATGAAACTTTGTGTTTGTAGCATTGAATGAACTGTTCGACAAAATGCATAAAATTAACAAGGTTGTTTGTGTTTTTTAAAAGATATTTATTTGGAAATATTTAAGTTGTTACCTTATGTGCAAAATCCGTGCCTTTTAGATATTTCAAGATCTGCTAATTAAATATGTATGCAAAATTTAGAGATTGTTTAGATAAGAAAAAAACTGTGCCTTGTAGGAACAATTCTAGTAATCAGATATGTATGCAAAATGTGGATGGATTTGAACTATTTGGAAAAATGCCTAAAATTAACGGGGTTTATTGGATTGTAATGATTTCATAAATGTAAAACTAGGTTTGTTGGAAAATCCTTGAAAAATTTCAGGAAAATACAATTGGTAGGTTTAAAGTCAGGCTCTACAACCTTTGATGCCATCTTTCCAGCCTCTTTCAAAATGGGAGCTTTAGAGCAGGGTATGGACAACCATCAAAACATAACGGATTGTGTGAATGGTGTTACTGTGCATGACTATTCTGATTTAATATCACCCTAGGTCAAAGAGATTTCCAGAAAGGATGTCCGAGCAAAATGACAGGGCTGGGTGGAGGAAGATGTGCTTGTAATATTTATTTGGAAAAGTCTTCCTGCCATAGTAAGGAATTACCTTGAAATTAGCACTACAAGGAATTGAATTCAAATAGCTGCAATGGCTGCATGTGGATCCTGTGCCATCAAAAATATTTTAAAAATGTGTATGTTATTATTGTTTTTCCATCTTATCATCCCACTATACCCCTATCTGTATCTGTATCTCTATCTCCATCTAGCTCAAAAGGGGAGGATGTTATATGGGAGATTCTCCATGTCTTGTATGTTTGTAAAGATTTAGCAAAAATTTGTAACTCATGTATATTATTAATAATAATAGAAATTTGGCATGTGGAATTAAATGCCAAATGTGAGAAGTGTGTAGTGTGGTTAAATAATATGCTTGGGAGGAAATCAAACTTACACGAGACTTTATGAATGTGCTTTTCCTTCTAACTTACACAAGAGGCAACTATGATCCAATTTTTCCCCTTAGGAAAAATTGAACAAACATGACCTTGCACAAAAGAAAATGGAGAGCTTGGTTCAGTAATGTGAGCTCACATTCGATTATGAAAAATCAAGTTGTGGGTAGGCTCGATAATGGCAATGCAAAGGTGACAAATCTATGGCCAAGGGGAACGAATAAGAAGATCAGAGCTCAAGTGCGAGAAGAATGGAGAAAGGATCAAGATTTCAAACTTCACATTTTTCAAAACTATGGAGAAAAGTAGGTCAAAAATGGGTCAGCAATGTCTGAAACCCAAAACCTCGAAAGTCTAAAATTTTAGATTTTGGAGTTTCAGAACTCTCGAAGCAAAAAATGGAAAACATGGCCACTAAAGTCCAAAATCCCAAGTCCGAAAGTATGAAATTTCAGACTTTAAGGATTTTGAGAATTTTCAGAAGCATGCCAAAAATGAAGTGGTAAATTCTGAAATCCCAAAGTCTGAAAATCCAAAATTTCAGACTTTCAGGGTTTCAGGGTTTTGGTGTTTTTGGGAATCGTGCACAGAAAAAGTGAGTAAAAAGCTCGAAATCGGAAATTCTGAAAGTTTGATATTTTGGACTTTCAAGTTTCAGAGTTTTGGAGGTTTGGGATTCAGGGTTTCAAAAGCTCAGTGAGAAAAATTGGAAAAGTGCCAAAAATGTCTGAAATCCTAAAAGGGTTGGATTTTAGAATTCAACGTAGTGGCAGCTTCGAGTTTCGGCACTTCGGGTTTAAGACTTTCAGAACTCTCAAGGCAATTTGGGTGATGAACAATGTTTCAATATTTGAAATGGAAATGTCTGAAAGTCCAAATTTTGGGATTTCAAAGGTTGCATGCATTTCAGACTTTCATAGTTTCAGAATTCTCAGTCCGCCATTTTTATAGAATGACACCTTGACCTTCAGATGGCTATAAATTTTGACTGGGAACTCAAATTTGCACAAGAAAGGAATTTTTGTAAAGCTCTTGATTATAAAAGTCAACAACATACTTAGGTTTTCTAATAGTGATCCCAAAGAATCAACCATTTGAAACCAAACAAGTCAAGAACATACTTAGGTTGTCTAATAGTGATCCCCGAGTCATAACATGAAATATGGATCCCTAGGAAGTAATGCATCACACCCAAGTCAGTCATGGAAAATATGTCCTGTAGAGCTTCTCTCACTACTACAATGGATGATGAAGATCTCAATGATTTCAAAAGGTCATCAACATATAGAAGAAAAATCATAAGTGGTTCATCTTGCTGGAAAATGTGGACATTCAGACTAGAATGACATCTAGTGAATTCTGCAATGAGAAGGAAGGAATCCATCTTAACATACCAAGCTTGAGGGGCATGTTTGAGTCCTTATATTTCCTAAGTCTGCATACTAAGGAAGAATCCTTGACAAAAATATGTGGCTATTCCATGCAGATTGTATCCTCATGGTTACCATGAAGAAAAACAATCTTTACATCCCTTTGATGAATATCCCAGTGATGAGTCACGGAAATGCCAAGAGTGAATCTGGGAATGGAGTTTATTTTGGAAACTAGTGAAAATGTCTCAGTGTAGGCGATACCGAGAATATGTGAGAAACCTTTTCCTACTAGTCATGCTTTGAACTTATCTACAAACCCATATGTTGTATACTTAGTTCAATATATTCATTTGCATCAAACCATCTCCCTTCCCTTAGGAAGATGTGTCAAATCCCAAGTGTTGTTCATAATCAAGGAATTGAACTCCTCATGCATAATAGTTTCCCACTCAAGAATTCTAGACACCTCTAAAAAATTTTATGGATAAGAAGCAGAGGCATATAAATCATGTAGCCCACTTTGAAACTATGAATGTGTCTTCCTAAAATTTGAAGGATCCCCTACCCATGTACTTGTGGTTTGAAGTGTCTTTCTAGCCCAAAGAGGACTAGAAGTAAGTGAGTTAGGTGGTGAATCCTCATCCTTCAAAGTGTGGCCAGATGTGTATTGAGATGAATATTAGTCACTACTCTCACTACCTAATCTGGAAGAAGAGTCCCCAACCTCAGGAATCTTCTTAGGCTAATCAAATATAAGTGAGTTCAATGAAGAGAGAGAAGTGTCAAGTGTCAAGTCTGAAGGAATATTCTAAAAGAGAACACTTCTCTCAATAAATAGGTCATGTGTTGTCAGATAAAGAAGTAAATTTCTCTTAACACCATCTGGGTATCCTATGAAGATGTAGGGATTACTGTATGGTTTCATAGCCTTGCATTTCTTCTTAGGTACACGTTCCTTAGCTCAAGATCCGAAGACCTTGAATTTCTCCCTTGTGGTTTTCCTATTGTTCCAATATTCAAAAGGCATGTTTCCTTTCAAGGATTTTTGTCAAACCTAGTTCTAAAGTAGAAAGCATAATTGATTCTTATTCCTAATACTGAGGTGCCAGTGATTTGGAGTGAATCTTGTAGTTATCCATATCTTTTAAGGAGTTGTTCTTGCACTCTCTAACACAATTTTTCTGAGGACTATAAGGAACTGTACAATGTAAATCAATTCCATCTGATCTATAAAACTATTCAAACCTGTTGAAATACCCACAATCATTATCTGTACGCAAAACCTTGATGATTTTTCTATATTTTTTCTCTATAAGATCCTTGAAGTCTCAATTTTTTTGAAAACTTCATAATTCTGTTGAAAGAAGTAGAACCACATATACCAAGAGAAATTATCAATGAAGGTGAGAAAATAATTAGGTCGAGTGAAATATGGTTTGGGGAATGCCCCAAATAAATCATTGTTTATTAACTCCAATGCATGTGTATCCCTCCATGCTTTTCCCTTGTCATATTTCTCTTCAGGATGTTTTCCAGGTGTGTAACCCTCACAAAAACCCTTAGAAAAATGAACACAAGGAAAACCTATGACCATATCGTGTTTACTGAGGTTTTGCAAATAATAATAGTTATGGTTACTAAAACGATCATGTCATAGTTTTCTTACCCCATTGGTGTGACTAAGAAATGTATTAGGATAAATATCAGATGCAAAATGTGAGAAGGTATAAAGCCAAGCTTAGTGATTTTCCCATCCCATTTTCACTGTAGAATCATCATGTAACTCTCTTATGAATGTTGAATTTAGAGAAAATTAAACTCACATGCACGTACTGATGTGAGTGATCTACTACACCGATATTAAATTGGTTGAAAGTGAGGGAACACTTAGAACAATTACGAAAGTTCCCCCATTTAGTTCAACACACCCTCTCCTTGTATCCGCTGCCAAAGTGTATCCACACAATGTGATAGAAGACATGCTACATGGTTATAAGGAAGTGAAATTTACCTGTGAATAACCCATGTGATGTGAAACACCTGATTCAATAACCCATGATGAATTTTGAGATGGAACTACTACAAGAGCCTTGTCATTTCCTTCCCCTTCATCACTGTCTTTTTGCCTTAGAAGAATCTAGAGTTGATGAATTTTGTTTGATAGAATTCAAAACACTTATTTTATTCAATTCTAGAATATGATTTATCTAGTCAATCTAATTCTTCATACACTTGTGTTCATCATGCCCATTTTTCTTGCAATAGACACACTTAAGCTTCTATTTCTTAGATTTACCATTGGTAGAGGGTGTTTTAGTGGTTTTTTTAGGAGGTAGAATTTTGTTGCTTTTTCTATTGATCCTTATTCTTCTGTTTATTCTCTTTGTTTTTTGAAACCTTTTATTTCCGATTCCCAACAATTAGAGGTTTTAGTAAAGAGGACTTCACTATGCCCTTCTGAATTAACTTATTTTTCTCATGAGTCAAGTCAAGAACATAATCATTTAAAGAGGGAATTTTCCATGTGGCTCCAAGAGCACAACTTAATAGATTTTCCAAATAGATCCTTACTTAATTAGGTGAATAGACATACTCAACATGAAAGAGGAGACAAACATAAAAACCCAAATTATTCATCAAAATTGTTGTACCACTTTACTTTTTCTATATCATTTGTTAAATCAGTTTCAATACCCAAAGTTATCTAATGTACTCATTTTCTTCTAAAAAAATTGTATATTTTATACTTCCATTGGTGGTAGTTAAAGGATGTGAGAAGTGGAATTTTATTCAGCCATTTTAATGCAACAATAATATTGTTACAGAAATAGAAGGAGAGTGTAGAAAGAAAGAGATGACACACAACACTCAGGTTGAAATTAATTTGAGTCAACCCTCCATTTTTTGGCACTTTATAATTAATACGATTATAAAATGGATGGTTGCAATAGAAAAAGCAAAAAAAAATCACTTTGTTAAAAACCGAAACTCAAGTCTAAGTTATTGTTGTCATGCAAATGTGCAACATGGACATTGATAAATTTCCAGCATGACAATGATAGCCCTGTGCTAAAACATTCAAGTCCTACCCTCTCAAGAACTCTGACTCCACTTAGTCAATCCAATGACCTCCTCAGATGATGTTAAATCAATACACTATGTGATTTAGGAAATTTAATTTAACCCCCTTAGGTGATTTTAGGAGTTCTTCGAAAATGCAAATTTTGGTCAGTCATGGGAAGGGCTATCACTGGCCTTGCCAGGATTGGAGCAACCCTCTGGAGTGGAACAAAGAAGCCTAATCTAATATGGAGGTGAATTTAAGACCTAGAAACATCATAAAATTGATTTTTTAATATTCAAGAAAGGTTTGAACGAGTTGGAGAAGTTTCATCAAAAACAAGGTTCTCAGACCTAGTCAACACATAGAATTAAAAGAGGGACCGAGCTTCAGAAAGTGATTATGGGAGATTTGGATGGAGTTAGGAGAAAAAAAATACATCATTAGAAATGTAATTCCAAAATCTACAAGATTGTGAAATCATAGTTTTCACAACACCTTAGCGCAATAGGTCTGAAAGTAGTTTTTCTCATGCATTGGTAAGGGACAGATCTAAAATCTGATTTTTAGGGCTTAAGTGGATGAATCAAGAACTGAGATCCACACCATTGGATTTATAAGGCCATTTTAATTGAAATTCATATACAATTTCACCAAAACATTCCATCGGGAGCTCAAGTTATCGCCGTCACAAATTCGCTCTCAAGACCTCATACTTAACCATATTTTAAAGTGGATACGTGTCAGCTCCAAGAGCCTAGTGCAATTTTGTGTCCCTTTCATCCCTCAAGGTAGGAAAAATTAGGGATAAGAAATTGTTCCGAGCCCCTAGAATACCCCTGATCACACATAGGACTTTCAGGATCGCCAATTCATCCCCTAGGTGCTTGCCGGAGCTCTTTCCCTCAATCGCTAAGATCATGACAAGTGTCACATGGAGGTGCGACATGCAAATTGATGTACTTTTTTTCCATTAATGCCAAAGGGAAATTAGGGACATAAAATTGTGCCCCCCATTCTGGAATGCAATTTTTAAATGTTTGACATTTGACACTTAGCTCATTTTTTCATGCTTCTTCTTCCTCATAGTTCACCCTACCATTGCTCTGAAACTTGTCCACCATTGCTTTCTCACACCCATTCTATGCGATTGATTCTCTGAACCAAATCTACCATAACATACTAAACACTCAAATCCATGAAAAAAATATAGATTTTAGAAGTTATCTTGATTGGAAAATTGGAAGAAATGAAATACGGAGAAGAAGAACGAAGATCTTTGCTTGAAAACTGTCGTTGTGAATCGTAAAACCTTCATATCTTTCAAAATACAAGTTGAATTGAGATGCCATATTTTTCCAAATTTCTCATTTTTCAAGATGATAAAGATGCAACAAATGGGAGGTCGAATGGTGCCTTGAAACATTTGTTCCAACAAAAATCCCATTTCGTGCCCTAGCTCATATTCGTCAGATTTCCCATCAATCCGGTAATGGAAACAAGCTAAAAAATTGCACATGAACTCCAAATGAAAAACCTATTGCAATGGAGTTAATTTCATCATGATAAGAGAAAAAACCAAACCTGAAAATTTCAAGCTTTATTAATGGCTACCATGACAACTCCATGCCTGAAGCCACTGCCAGGCAAAATTTTAAATTTTATTTCCAAGAATTCTAGTGGGTGAAATCAAGTGAAATTTAGAGGATGTGACCACAACGACATTTGAGTCTGAAAAATATATTATGTCACAAACCAAGTAGTGGAAGTCATCTTTCTAAAAATATGACTTCCTATGTTTGGGAATTCACCATCGAAAGCGACTATAGCAAAGACAGTGTGCACAAGAGAGAAAGATGGAGTTCATCACATCAGGATGGTCAAGAAGAGGCAAAAATCACCTGCTCACTAAAAATAATAAGTCTTCCATCATGGCACTGACCATTATTAGTAAGTTACACTCAAAGGTAGTTTTGACACAATGGGACATAAAAGGATAATCATTCAGGGGGACATCATCGTTCGGGATCATCTATAGGAATTTCTCACAAGGAATTCAAGGTCTGTCCCAGGGAACTTGATAATGTCTTTCTATAGTCTCTTCATGATTCTGGTCACATGTATATCATGTGCAAGGTGGAAGTTGCGGTCATCGGCAGAACATATCATTCAATAGTGTTCTTAAACACTCAACCCAAGGTGTCCTGGAACCATCCTGAAGGAGTTTCTCAGGGTGCAAGGAGTTCAAAGATTCAGAGTTTCACTACATTTGGATCTTTCCATCGACAAGGATCAATGGACTTCATTAGGAACGACATCTCTTCTTTTCTTCTCTCTCTTCTCTTCCTTCCCCCAACTTTCTCTCTCTTCTCAATGTTATAATTTTGCATTGGGGTTGTAATTTTTCATATGTATTAATGTTCCTAATGTAATAAGTCACCTTTATGTTATAAAAAGGGACTTAAAAGTTTCCTAGGAAGTTGAAAGTTTTAAGTTGTGCGAGGACATATGAAAATGACATTGGGGGGTAGATGAAGAGTCACATCTCATTCTATAAATTGTAAATCCATTCCCATTTCAAGGGGTTGGTGATTGATTTTGTAGACTCAAGAGGGCATTGTACTTATAGATAACAAAGGAGATAGCCATTTTCTTCCATTTTCCCCCACTCTCAAATTTCTTCCATTTCCAAGCTATGTACAATTTCTACTGAAGAATTAATAAAAAGAGTTTCATGCCTTTTTTTATGAGGATATTTTAGAAAATTTGAGTTCTCAGTATTAACTCATCTTGTTGCCATTTGTAGGGTTGTTTCTTCTTAACTTTAATGTGTGTGTGAACTTTTCGGTTAATGGGTATGGGACTCTGATTTTTCTATCCACGAACATTAATCCCCTCTTCTCTTTTTCTCACTCCCTTTCCCACTCTCTTGAAAAGTCCTCTCTAGCAAGAATTTGCTAGCTTTTCCGCAGGGTCAGTGGAGTGCCCCTGTTGGATCATTGACCGCAAGGACACCAAGAAAATACACCTTTACTTGCGCATGCATATACGAAAAATTCACCTGTTAAATAGAGGGACTTAGATTCCCATAACATTGGCAAAGAAATCCACAAGTTTGTCCACCCAATTTTTTTTTCTTGCCAACAGTTGCCTATCAAAAGTTATTACAAATTCTATTTTTGGCCATCAATGGACCATTTTAAATGTTTGCACAAAAAATTTAAATGCACTTATCTAAAAAAAATTCAGTGTCACAAAACTGAGGCGAGATTTGAACTAGATACCTTTCTCAAAACAATACTAAGTATTAACCAATCCACCTACACACTCCTACATTAAACTCATTGGTAAAAATTCCTTTTGAGGGTATAAAAAATCAATGATTTAAAACAAATTATAACGTTTCCGATTTTAAATATTTTCGAGTATTGTATATTATGGTTTGAAACTTATCTTTCGGAAGAAAATTCTTATCAAGATTGCTGAAGTTGCAGGACTTATTTTGTGTCTGTACACAGGACGTGGCCATATTGGATAGATATGCAATATGAAATGGATTTTGAGTGCCACACACCAAGGAGGAAGCCTACACTTTCCCAAATGCTAATACACAGGCTTAAAAATAGCCCACATCTTTCCACAATAGAAACCACGTGAAAGAAGCTCCATGAGGAAGAGAAACACTCCACCGAGAGGTAAATCAGGGCTGTTCCTGTATGAGTGGAGAGCCAATTACATAAAAGAAGACATATAATATCCTACACTAACAAATACTGAACATGAAAATAATTGTGGCCAATAAAAATTGTCGTGACATAGTGTTGAGACTATCCCTGACTTGAATAATAGAATATCTATATAAAATAGAACAAATACTGCTCCTCAATTTAACATATTCAAACAGACAAGTGGTCAAGTAAAAAATTTCTCGCATGATGTAGCCAAATTTAAAAGCATGGTCTAAGATGCAAATAGATCAATGATCAAACTAATGAAGGTTCAAAATAAACCACTTTATTTGTATCAGACAGGGAAAAAAAGTGTTTATATGGTACTTGTTCTATGTCATTGGAATGCATGAGTTGTAAGCTATTGTACTATCTTAGTATGTAGGAACAAACACGAGATACATAAAATACTCGATGAACAACCATAAAATACATAAAATACTCGAAGCATTACTCTCAAATTGCAAAATGTAGTACATAATTACCGCTGTCCCTATCCCTCACACAAGTTCGCAAGGAGGTGTGATGTGGCACAGTGGTCTACATGGCATTTGACCAATATAACTTTGTTTACATCCATCTCTATTTCCATTTCTGTTGCCCAACCACGTCTCCATTCCCGCCCAAAAAACTATTAATTATTGGCAGTTCTGCCGGCCATCATATCAACGATTTCTTGTCAAATCCTGAGTAGATGTCACAGGATGGTCACATTTTCAAAAATAGTAGCTCCGTGTTTATCAAGAAGAGATCACACCACCATTGCCCTGTTTGAGCGGTTTCCATGCCTCTAATTTGAGTGGTTTTAGGTGAGGGATCTCTCCAGATAACATTGATCGCATATCACATATGCCTCTCCACCAGTTCCTTCACATTTGTCTGAGCACGTTGACAAAAAACAATAGCTCGATCCTCTGCTTCCCAGGTGCTTCCCCTATTTGCTCCAAAGAACGGATTTCAAAGGTGGGTTTACATGCTATTTTGTGCTTCTCTTTGGCTATTCTAGTTTTTACGGTTTTTTTGCATCCCTATTTTCTTTCTCCTTATCCTTCTCCTTGTCATCCTTGTTTTTTCCCTCTTCCTCAGTAGGACCAATAATCATTAGCTCTATAACAACAAATTTTCTAAGCTTTATGATCAGCTGCAATATCTCTAGGTTTGGCAGTGTGTCAAGAAAATCTTTACGATTATGCTTCCCTCAAACTTTATTTAATAAATTCAATTGTTGTGATTATGCTTCATAGAAATGGACATAGTTGAAAGAGAGCGGAGTGCCTGAAATCTGTTTCCTTCCAACTGTTTCTGTTACAGTGGAAGCTAAATTTTAAGAATTGTTACACGTCTCTTACTAATTTGTACATTCGATACACACTGTAAATTATTACCAGTACAACCATAGATGGCCTTAAAAATTATCTTATTACATGATTTGGAATTTGTCTAGTTGTTAGTAAACAAAATAAAATCGATGGAGGAACCGGAACAAAACAAAGAAAACAAAATACCATCTGACATATTTAACAATTGAATTTGTTAAATAAAGTTGGAGGGATTGTATTGTGTAAAATGCTAGGCATAAAATATTATGGTCCAATATTTATAATCTTGCAATTGAGCAACCAATTAGGAAAAATAAAAAAGGTATAGTAGTTGATTATTGTATTAATTTTGTGAAGTCAAGAATGATAGTCAGCATTTTGTTCTATATCAGATGAAAAGAGGCAGAGAAAGGCCCTTTATAAATTGGTTGCTCAATTGCAAATTTATTGTATCCAAAATAACTACCAAAAAAAACCAAGACAAAGATATCCCAAACCAAAAAATTACCAAAACAAAGAATGTTCCAAATGGAACTGTACCAGAGGACTGTTTACCCCACATGAGGAAATTGAGGATAAAGAAAATGATAAAAGCAATGCCAGGGAGTGTAAAAGCAGTCTTGATTGCATTCGTTTTCCACTCTATCCACTTAAACATTTTATACAGCCTCACAGAAGAGTAACCAGAAAACAAACCCATGAAGACCCACAAGAATACCAAAGCTATTATCAGTCATCGACCATTGGATGGTGAAAGAAACCCAAGTAGAGAAAGGTGAGCATTGGCTCAACCCTTCAGGAATAGTTCCTAAAATATTATTTCCTCGAAGAAAAAGATATTTCAATGTTATGCTTCTAACACACATATTATTAGGAATAGAGCATATAAAAGAAATTTTGGACAAAACTGAGTACCAAAGCTTTTCAAGTTTGTTCTCTTGACAAATCTAGAATTTACAATTGCCAGAGCTGGTTAAATTCCCTACATATCTTTCCATCCAAGTGATTTCCCAACAGATTCAACTAAAACAATCTCTGAAGCCTTCCAAACTCTGGAGGAATATGTGCCTTCCAAAATAATCTCTACAACTAAAAATCTCTCAAGGTGTTTGCAATGTCTTAGCTTAGCAGGTATAAAGGCGCTAAAAATTTTCTCCTGCAAATTCAAGATTTTCAAGTGTAAAATCTTCCCAACTATTTAGGGTACGAATCCATTTAGATCACAAGAAGCAAGCCCCGATGTTATAAGCTTTTTGCATTTGGAAATATCCTTTGGAATGGTGTCCCTTGCCCTCAAAATCTCTAACTTCTTCAGAAGCCCAATTTCTTTGGAAATGGTTCCAGAAAGCTTATTAGAATAAAACAATAGCTCAGATAAAAAAAAGTATGTACCATTTTATGACCTTCAATCCAACTACACCCAAGAACATTTTTAATTCCTCTATCTTTCATCAATCTCTGTATCATTTTGACCTCACACCACCACCTGCCTACTTCTGCATACATGTTTATCAAAAGAAAATAAATTTCTGCATTTTTATGAAGTTGAAAGCTACCCAGACATCATTTTACAAATTCAATAGGAAAATTTTGAAGGGGAGTGCAGATAGAAGAGAAATAATACATGCCAAATCTTAGATATGTATGAAGACTAAGAACATTGAGTAGTTCAGATGATAGATAAAAGGAAGAATTGAAAAGTCTAAGCCAAACTCACAAGGAATCTCACCACACCCATTCACCTATATCTCTAGGGCCAAACTTCCAAAAGTATAAGCAAAAATAGAACAAATCTTACCCAAGGATATCCTTGTACTTCAAAGAACCATTTTAAGAAATCTTGTCACTGCTAAAGTCAAGCGCTGAAATTGTTCGAAGCTGACTTTGGGAGAGTCCAAACATGAAATCATGCCACTTGTAAGACTCCACTTTGAAAATGCAAGAAGGCAGCCCAAAATTTATTGCATGGGTTCCCAAAACATCAAAAGGATCTTTAAAGTAAACTAGCTTTGAAAGTCGCCAGCTAACTTGAGTTTGGAGGCTTGATTTTAGGAGGACCACGGGAGCAATAACACCATCTAGGGGTAAGAACCCAACTACCAGTTGCATGTCATCACTAAGAAAGTAGAGTAGTTCCTAACTTGATGCCAAATGAATAAATGATTAGATTTTAATTTTAAAATGGCTGAAATTTAGCAATAAAGACTAAATATTCTAATAATCTACCAATTACTCCCTTGTTCAAAAATTACATAGTTTTATCCTCCATGAGAAAGTTACAATGGTTATACAACAATTAATTGCAACAACAATTCATCCTTGTTCAGGGCATTGATTCTGATAAATATTACATCACGCATTTGAGTTTGACAGATATTGGGATTTGATTATTTAGGTAAATGTATTTTGGCCCTCTTACACAGCTAATCGTTATCTCTTTACCTAGTACATTATGGACCAAAGCTGATAATCTTTGCATTTTACGGTAGTTACATATACATCTATATTATGTGTCATAGTTTGCTTTTACTTTCTAAGCATAACCACTTCTAACTGAATCATTCCATCAAACAATTCACGTGCCATTTTCTAAATCTCCCATTTTGGCAGAAGTTGGGAGGATGCTGAAATAGTTTGTGGAGTCCGCATATACACCTGCAAATTACATTTTCTGGAAAGGTGTCAAGGCCTTTCCAATACACCTAGTTTGTGCATATCATGCAATCAACGAAAATGAAGTGGTTTAAGGTATTTTGTCAAATAGTTCATGATATGTCTGTTTTGGCACAAATTGGGAGTATGAGGAAAAAGGTTGTGGAGTCTAGTTTTAATTCTCCAAAATGCATTTTCGTAAGAATTTTTTTTTGTGTATATCAATCAGTGCAGTCAATGAATCTGTAAATTGCTATGATTATTGTTGTAGCTTCCATTTTTTTGTTGTTCTCCCACGCTCTCTATCAAAGCTCTTATTTTTGGATAGGCTAGTAGCATGCCGACAAAGTGAAATAGGGTTGATGCCTCATGAGGATACTCGTGTCTTCTATTAGCTGCAATTCTAATATACCATATATCGCCATAGTAAGAAGAAATATGTAAGTCAAATCCCACCTGGCGACCACCCAAAAATTAGAGTTATGTTTGTTTATGGATACCTGTCAAGCGCATATTTAGGAGTGATAGGGGGTATTGATAACCATAGTATATCTACTAGTAGGGTAGATGGAAAGAGGTCTCCGAGAAGCAGACACTTCCCACAATGGATGCCTCCGGTGAATAAAAACAATGACCTTCCAAAAAAACTTGACACTTCGCAGACAAAGTTGCCAAAATCCTAACAATTATTTTTTAAACCACCAAAAGCAACATGTGTTTTAGGAATTTTGTCAAATAATTCACATCATTATGCATGCTTCCTTATTATGCATACATATCTACTCAGGGTACTTGATAAAAAATTGGAAACTAAAATATCTTTGGTGGATGTCAAAATTCTCTTTGCATTAATATTCTATGCCTAATGCTCTGGTAGATGTCCATACCCACATTTATGACCCAGATTTATGAAATTGGGTTGTGTTATTTATTTCTTGTGTGTAGAGTATTCAAATTTCTATTTTAAGAGCAATCTCTTGCATTGCTCTCTTCAATGCCAGTTTTTATATAGCAACAATTTTCACCTAAATCTGTTATGCGTGATTAGACATTAGCAACATTATTGAAATTTTGTTAGGGACATAATTTTCTTATGTAAAAGGTGTTCATGCTTTGTATTCCATTTCTTCTAATGGGAGATAAAATCCAAGTTTGACACCCAATATGCTCCACTTCCTTAAGAACGAATATTTAACATTTAATCAATAAGTATCTTGATTAGGGATCATATAACACTTTTTTCAAGATAATCACAATGTGCTTTTTATTGCTTCTTTTTTGCAGAGGGTTAACAATGGAGTCCATACGAAGAAAATTGAACAAGAAAAAAAAATCGTAAGGTAAAAAAAATAAGACTCTGGGTATATATATTATGTATGGTCAGATTTGGAACGTAAAGAGAGTGAATGGTGTAGATGGGTTATTTAGGTAGTTTCAATATCTATGGATGGGATGCTTCATTTCTCGTCTTTTCATTATGTTATTTCTTTTGTAATTATAGAATTCATTATATTGTTATTGAAATTAAGATGATTTTCTTCTACACCATCTTCTTATGCAACTATAGGCCAAGTGCAATAAATATTGAAACATTGGACGACATTCAAAAAATTTAATCGCAAGTAACAGAAAAGGTATTGATGAAACTTTCAACAATTTTTTTTCATCAATATTGTTTATTTTGATTATGCATGACCATATATTATGTATTAATTTCAAATTTTAATTTTTTAACCTCAGAGAAATCAAATCAAATGAATGAAGATAGTGGTTGTGGAAAAAAAAAAACACAAACAAAAAGAATGAAAACACGTGCTACAATGGCCTTTCTGAAGTGGGTAAGGAAATGTGACTATTTGTTTTTTATTGAAATATAATTTTTGTAGTGGATTATGTGTTATCAAATTCTTATTTCTGACAACATAGTGTTTGTTTTTGTAACATAAACATATATTAACGATGAAAAAATTGAAGAAGAAAAAGCATTTGTTGATCAAACAAGAGAGAATTTAGATTTTGAAAAGGAAAAGGGTAAGGATAGTCATGTTGAAGAAGAATTTGACATAGAACTAAACATAGATTACAATAATGATCAGAATGATGAATATTACGAAGTAGAGGAGGATGATGAAGATGAATATTGGGTGCCTAGTCCGAGCCATAAAGCATCCAATGAGTGCAAACATCAAAGATCAGTAAGTAGTGTTATTTAGAATTTTTGTTTTGCATGAATAAAACACTTTTATTCAAGTATTCAACTTATGTTAGCATGTCTTAGATTTATTAGGATTTTCCAATTTGTTGTTCTTTTAGTGTCCATATAGTTTTACATTTGCATAATAATTTCAACTAAAGAGTTATAGGATTTTCCTACACATAAATTGTTACTCATAAACTATTTAATTATTGGATGTTAATTAGTATTTGCAGTAGTGTAAAATTATAAAAGAAATTGGAAAGAGGGATAGATTCAAATGCATGGTCTTTCCTTGCTGCAACTATGAAATGCAAGGAATAAAATGGCATTTGAAAGACATCAACTATCACCGCCTCCATGATCACAATGGACTCCCTCCATTACATAGGCATAAGCCGGGTAAACATGCAACAACGAAGTATAAAAAGAAATTAAAAAAAAAACAATAAAAAAAATGGTTGAAAAGTGAAATGTTGACCGGAACTTGAATAATTCTAAATATATGTACAAATCTAGGTTAATTGAGCTGTTATTGTCGGGAAGAAAAGGTGCAATTTTTTTCATCCCTTAGCTAACAAGCTAAAGATATGATTTCCAAGCTTGTAGAGGAGTATGATAGTGTAGAAAAGAGGGAGAAAAGAAGGAAAAAAAACCCTTTCAACACTAGCAATATAAAATGGATTTGATGAAAAATTTTACTGTACAAATTCTGCCAACTAAATGGACAAAAGGACAAGGTATTTACCTTTTTTTATTATAATTTAAATTTAAAATTATTTTAGTTTTTGTTTATTTGCATTACTTTTTATGTTGTATTAAATTAACGTTTCCATCATTTGTACAGGATATTATCCAAGAAGAATCCATTAATGTTGATCATGTAAAAAAACATGCTTTCATTAAAAACATTAACAACATTGTTCAAATAATAAAGTGTCATTTTTCATTCATTAACATGTTGAAATCTTGTGTAAATGTGATTCTAACACATTTCATGACTTGAATGCATGAGTAGGATTCAACTGATGTAGATGGGGAAAATCTGATACGAAAAAGAAATGTAAACAACAATCCAATGGAAAACAAGGTACAGTTGTGAATTACTAATATAAATAGTTGTGTTTTCTATATATTTTAAGTGCTTATAACTTAATCATATTGCTAATTTGGCATTTATACATACATATTTTATTTAAAATTAATTATTATGTTGTTGCACTAGAAAAATTTGGTTTTACTGCTTCAGGGTGATGAGACAACACGAATAATGTTGAAGCATACACTTCAAATGCATGGGTACATGAATCACCAATACAAATAACACCTATTTCCTTTAGAACAAAGGAAAGTGAGGGAAACGATATGCATGATAAAGAAAAAATCAACAAAGAGGATCATAAGGGAAAAAATATGGCCGATCCATTGATTGAGGGGACTGATTTTCCAAAAATTTCTTGAGGTAGAACCGAGAAAACCAAAGAATGAGGTGAAGGACATGGCTGCCTATGAATTCACAATAGGTTCTTAGAATAAGTTTTTATGTTCCTAGAGCTTGACCATGTAAAAATAGTTTGGCATTGCTAAAATTCATGCTAACGGTAACCAAGGAACAAAATGCCATGGACGCTCTTTAGAAAGGGATTGCATTGTGATATGCATAGAAGATTCATATGTAGATGACGCTCCATTGCATTTTCCACATATTGGAGTAGATACTGTTGGTGAATTGAAGAAGACATTGCATATGGTTTAAAGATTCTCTTGAAGGTGAAATTAACTCAGAAAGAGGATGGAAAAGAGACAAAGGTGTGTTAATTTGTATTTTTATTGATGTTATTGTGTTTTTAGCACATTTTATTGATTTTATATCTAGTATAAGTATACTTATCCATTATGTCATGTTTGCAACGGATGAATGAATATTCAGATGAAAATGTTGCAATTGAGGTAAAACTATGTTTTGATGTACATTACTTTTTTCCCAATTGATTGCCTATATCAATGATGCATTATTTATTAAGTATTCAATAGAATTGTGACAACTCATATTCAGATTTTACCATGCATAGGTGACACAAGGAAAAGAAGAAAATTGTAGGATTTTCCTTTCTAGTATAATGTTTAAATTTCTTCCTACTTCCCTATACATTTCCTTCCATTACATTCTTATGCAGTATTCCTCTATGTATTTATCTTTCAAAACTGATTTGCATTTTCCCTATAATATTTTAGATGATGAAAACATATTATTCAAGATGAAACTATGTACTTTGCATACCAATTTGGCTTTCCTTACTTGACTATTGCAGCTGTTATAGGAGATTCCCTTACCCCAATATCATTTTACATATAATTTTATTTCTTTCTAACAATCATGTTCTTTAACTGT
The DNA here is from genome assembly GCA_019776745.2 of Taxus chinensis. Lineage (NCBI taxonomy): Eukaryota > Viridiplantae > Streptophyta > Pinopsida > Cupressales > Taxaceae > Taxus > Taxus chinensis. The sequence continues at coordinate 235,272,415 of CM034148.1, read as the reverse complement.
ATTATATAGTATTTATATGAATTGATTGTTTGTAGAATGAAGAGGAACAACCAAATAACATTGTGGTAAGAAACGTAAAAATCTTATCCAATATTCTTGACTCCATGCAATCCATACATAATACGGTTCATGCTTCATCTGATTTGGTAAGTAACGTAAACTAAGATTTACATTGTTAATTTCTTCTAGGAGTCAAATATAAAAACATTTAAATATTTATGTTTTTCTTTGAGTTATTGTAGGAAATAATTTGCATCAATAATCCTTCATTTTTGTAGAAAAATAATAGTGAAGGTGATACTGAAATGTAACTTTCAAGAAAGGATCCATTCTTCCCAACAACAGGTGACCACACAATATCTTATTTATAATTCTGATAAACTTATTTTATCATTTACGTTTGTCCATAGTTTTATTTACTAATATGCCCATTGTTTGTAAACATATAAGGGAAAGAGATTAAAGGGTATCAAGAGTGTTGCATCAGTTCACACACACCTTACACTGGATGAGATTAAAGGAAATAAAAGAAAAATTCAAGGATGGATCGAAGCATGAAACTCCATTGCTGTTAACAAGCAACGTAGAAATTTGAAGAGATCTCAACTTTAACTTGTTGAAGTTCTGATATTATAATCAATTGTATCATTATTTGTAAAATACTTGCCAAGATACTCAGTTATGTCAAAGCAAAAATCAAGTTTAATGTTATGGTTTTTCTCCTTGAATGAGAAAATAAGGTAAGATGCATATGTAGTGCTAGTTTTATGCCAAAATCCTCTTTTGGCTCCTACTTTTGACATGACTTGTAAAATTTAAGGAGTTTGGCTACTTTCATTAATATAACATCCAATTTTATACGTCTTTGTTTGAAAATTATCATGTATTCATTTTTGTCACAAAATTATTATGTAACAAATATTTGTCCATAAATCTTCATAATAACAATTGATGAGGCCACATATTGGGATGTTTTGGCCCCACCTGAATCCTTTTTGAAGCCTCTTACACATAAGTTTTGAGAATTTGATATCCTCTTGATGGTTGATATGAGATAAAGTTATGATTTTGAATATATTTAGTTTTGTATGTTCATTAAGATCTAATATACTTATTTACTAAGGTGAATCTTATCTTTTTTGCAAACTGATGTTTCTGATGTCTCCATGAACAAATTACAAGATGCCATAAGGTTTTGAAGTAGTAGGCCCTATCCCGTAGCACTCTGGTTATGCTCCTACAACAGCCCGTAGCCTGCTGCTGGGCAATGATAAGAGAGAATCATGACATCCAACAACAATGAGGCATCATGAAGTATATGGAACTGAGCATATGAAGCTAGGAAATGAGTTAACTAAGTGGCAGCATTTTTTGGACAAGTCTGAGAGTTCTTTCGGTGATTTATCTTACCCGTAGCAAGCTCTAGACCTGCCCGTAGCATCTTCTAGAACTACTTGGAGCAACAAAGCAGTATGCACCTCTAGCTACCCGTAGCCAAATAGAACTTATCCATCTCACACTGAAGTATAAGACAAAAAGTACCAGCTATCCTAACGTATCGTATGTAATGTTATGGTTACTTTGTTAAATGTAAGATATAAATGGATATCCTCTGTTAAAAAGTGGCAAATTTGTATAAATATTGAAACTTGCATCATTTATTACATATGACAACACAATACATTGTTGAACTATTTTAATTAAAGTAGAAGGACATAAGTGGGAAATTATTCCAAAGTAATTGAATAAAAAAACCTTGAATAAATACATAACATTATAAAATGCAAAATAAACATTAAAAATCCATTTCGTTGAGGCAACAACGTATTACGTTGAGAAACAACCTACTTTGGTATAGATCATGTAGGAGCATAAAATGATGGTATCACAGTTTTAGATATTATAATGAGCATATCTTGTAAACTAATAATGTGTTTGTTCATCATTTTTCAAGGGTAAAAACATAATATGTTGTTGAACTGCTACAATCAAAGTAGGAGGGAATGAATCATATTTCTGCTACAAAAACTGAAATATACTTTTTACAACACATAAAATTTAATTTCTGCAACAAAAAAAAAATATAATATCTGCAATCCTTTTTTGAAAAGGATAAAATATTGATATTGATATGAGGGAAGAATGATTACAATATATAAGTCTATGATTCAAGGATATATATTTGCAAAATGCACTCATAGATTTGCATATCAAACACAAGTATATAGACATTGCACACTGTGGTTGAAAAAATACCAAAAGGAATATGCCCTATAGACTACGGACTATGGACTATCAAAATGGGCAAAATATACAAAGACTATATAACAATAGTTTTTTAATAAAATTACCCTTAAATTCCATTTATGTTGGTCTCATATTCACGTTCTTCAGCAAGCCCCCTTTCCCTATCTCGTTCTGCAACTATTTTTAATTCATCCTCCTATGTTAGTCGATGTGATACATGACTCTTTTTTACAATAGGAAAACTAGCTTTCCTATTTGTTGGACATGGGCACCTTTGATTCAACATATTCTCTATAAAATATCTCTCTTTATGAAGTGTATTGTTGAATCCATCATCTACAGGTCTAAATGGTTGTGCCTCAAGATGTTGCACACCTAATATAGATGATATTTGGCTTCCCCTCAATTGGTTTGTTGTTTCCACAAGTGTATTCTCTAATAAAGTAAGAAATGACTTGTTTAGAGGACCAACAAGATGTTTATCTACTATTGTTGTGATCCTTCTCACTTGTGGGCTCAAGTGTTCATCTTCTTCATTTATAACATGTTTATCTTGTTGCAAAACATGCATAGAGTCTGTCACAGGTGTTTGGAGGATTCCATGCTTGACCAAAAGGATCTAAACCACATGTTCATCTCCACATGCAACATTTGGAGCACAAAATAAGCCCTGGAGAACATTACAAATTAGTATAATAAACCATAGATTTGAATAAAAACCAAAATTAATAGAATTTAGATACAATAAATTACTATGTTGGAAAATCTTGAAATTCGTTTTGCCTAGAATACCTGAACATTAAATTTTTCTCTTGTTAAATTTTTTTTTCATCATATTTACTTTAATTACGTGCTTACATAAGTACCCATTCTTTGACACTCCACATTCACACATTGCCAAATGTGGGGTTTGATACCATACTTCATAGTGACAAGTATCATCTGTCTGGATACAAACCCATATTAAGCGTGGGTCAGAGGTATGGAAGATGACATAATAATTAGGAATGGATTGTGCATGCATCCATATTTTATTTTATAGTTTCTCCACTTTAAAGTTACGGTAGAACCCACTTTCCTTACAACATTGACTCCACCAATAATATATAAAAATAGTTGTGATTAATTGATGTATCACCCAATCAACCCTGCGATGAGATGCCTTTCGAATGGAGGATAACCACTTACTCTTAAGTATAGAGTGATATGCCTCTATTGCAGCATTTGTTTCTCTGTCCAACATGCTTTAAAGTCCGTAGATGTCTCACCCACGTTCCAATTCTTAGAAGCCAGTGTTCCTGCCAATATTTAGTAAATTTTATCTCGTCCACAAATTCTGTAACAAAATCTTGTGCCATTTGAATATCACTCTCCTCATTATTTGAATGGTGCATTATTTCCCCCAACCTATTAAACATTACACGTCTTTTTTGATCTTCCTTAACCTTGGAAACAAGATTCTTCAACCATGCCCTCCTTACATGCTAGCTGCATATGTATACTTCACACCCAAAAACTTTTCTGTATTTGAAAATGAATTTTATGAGAATTTTAAAAATTTGATAGCAAACTTAATATTTATAATTTAAATTTATATATTCTAACAATATACACAAAGAGTAATATACAACCTAATAGCATTGATTTCAGTTATAGCATCATCTACCATGAAAGCATTTAGTTTGCACTCAAGCATATGAGCATGTGCTTTATTCACCAGCTTTTTCATCTATTGGGTTAAGTCACTAGTTGTAGCTCTTGAAATTATGACCCATGCAACTGGTAGGCCCATGTATTTGGAATCGAATTGCAAGGATGGTATAGAGTTTGAACTATGGAGAGTTGACAATGCAATAACAATGTGAATTAGTAGATTATTGGTAAGAAAATGTAACATATTTTTTGCAGAAATTTTTTATTGATAAGATTATGTAAAAGAGAATACCTTCATTCCATTGGTCCCAAAAGTGGTGTCCATTGCAAGCATGTTGTTATGGCCATATTTTAACATCCACTCAAGTTGTTGCAGCATTTGAATTCCCATGATAAATGGCACATGACCATCTTCCTCAACATTTCCTTCATACTCTTGGTATTCAAAACATATATTTGGATTTTGATCTTGCCATACTCTCACACTTTGGGCATCATTTCTATCATACATGTACTTTGCTGCTTTTATTTTTGTATCAATATTTTGAACATCATGTGAAGACAAGAAATCATCATGTTTTGTTTTCCCATCAAACAAGGTTAGCTTCTCATGAACCATTTCACGGTAATTTTGCAACACAATATCAGCTGGCATTCCTAATAACAATAACTTTTCTACCCATTCTTGCAATTCCTTACTAATATGTGGCGCATAATTAGCTCGCGTCCTTTAAAATTTGTGATTTTTTTGGCCATGGCATATATGATTGTTGTTATCCACATGATCCATCTGAGGATATGTGATAAGTGCATATTCGCTTCTTTTCATAAGAATGTGCACTTTAAAATTGCATTGGCAGCCACGTTTTATATGTTTACATCTAGGTCTACTCCCCATCCCTCTAGTTGGAACCATGGACTTATCATATGGCAAATCATCCTCTTCTTTAAATTCTTTAGGCCCATAGCTACACCAATATCTGCAAAATGTCACTAAAAGTGAGTCAAAATAAAATAAACAACAATTTTAAAATTGCATTAAAAACATCACCTAACATTACCACATCAAACATTATATAACTGATGGTGCTATCAATTCGAACCCGGTGTGTACTTTCCCTTATGGGTGATGAATGACTCCAACGTTTGTAATAACTTGTTGGAAATGATGTCCATTGACATTCCCCTTTAATAAAATCATCTACTCGTCCAACTTCTACCCATGCAACAAAATCCCCTTCCACTCCATGGTTATCTTTAACTTTGCTCCAAACTACATCTAATGCAGAGAATAGTCCTTCTGGAGGACATTGGATAGGAATGTATAACAAGTGCTTCCACTTTGAGTCTCTCTGATTATACATTGATGTTAATAAAACTACAAATTATTAAAATTTGGGAAAAAAAATTGTTCAAGATAACACACTATAAAATTAGACAATAACATTAACCATTTGATATTTTATTATAGATGATGCTAAATTGCTAAGACCTGCACTCACAAATGTTCAATATGTTCAAGAAATTGAGGATCATTATTAAAAAAAATCAGGTCAACAAAAAGAGTAAAAACGACATCAAGAATCACATAAAATTGAGCTAGCCATCTTAATTTCACTCTCATATCACTAAAAAAAACTAGAATTATTTGAATATTGTTTATTGTAAAACCAATCCTTATCCCTCACATGATCTCTCACTGCCTCTTTCTTTTCAACAAGCAGCCTAAAAGGTTAGAAGATGGAAACATGCAAACCCAAAAAACTCCTCTTCAAAAATTAAAGCATCTTGCACTTCCCTCAATGATTTCCACTCATGTTTTCAATAGGAAAATGTATGAATGCAACAATAGGAAATCTGAAAAAGAAGCATGAAGTATGTAGATCATGATCTATCCTTTTCCTCATGAAAGCCAAAACTATAGATGCACAAAGAAGTTGGTGAATTTAACTTAATAGCCAAAGGTTACGAAGAGCCAAATCATCAGATTAGATAACAGAGTATCTTTTCTAAGTTATTCAAGGTTGAGAATTGTTTAAAATTAGCTGTTGTCTTATAGAAGAGAATCAACCCAAAAATAGCTATCAAGGGTATCACAAATCATCACTAGCATCAATATGGAAGTATGGAAATCATTTTAGGTCTCAAACATGCCACCACTCTAAACAACATAGGCTAGAACAAATTCATTATCATCAACCTGATTGGAGGAATCATTCATAATATATAATGAATAAAGCTTGTAAAAATAACGTGTTCCATCATTTAGTTTGGGTGACAACGTAATACATTGTGGTAGTGTTGAAATTAAAGTGTGAGAGAATGAATTGGAAAATATTCCAATTTAATTCAATGAAACAACTTTGAATAGATTATTCAGTGCAAAACAAACTTTAAAAATGCAGGTCGTCAAAGAAACAACGTATTACGTTGAGAAACCACCTACTTTGATATAGATCCTGTAGGCACATTAATATCATGAAATTATAGTTTTATATAGTACACCATGTATCTTATGTAGCCTAGTAATGAGTCAGAACATCGTTATCAGGGGTAACAACGTAATATGTTGTTAAATTGTTGTACTCACAGTAGGAGGGAATGGATTTAGATCCTGTAGGCACATAAGAATGGTGCATTGCAATTTTATACACTATAATGAATATAGCTTGTAAAAATAAGGTGTTCCATCATTTAGTTTGGGTGACAACGTAATACGTTGTGGTAGTGTCGAAATTAAAGTGTGAGAGAATGAATTGGAAAATGTTCCAATTTAATTCAATGAAACAACTTTGAATAGATTATTCAGTGAAAAACAAACTTTAAAAATGCAGTAAGTCATCAAAGAAACAACGTATTACGTTGAGAAACCACCTACTTTGATATAGATCCTCATGTAGGCACATTAATATCTGAAATTATAGTTTTATATAGTACACCATGTATCTTATGTAGCCTAGTAACGAGTCAAAACATTGTTATCTGGGGTAACAACATAATATGTTGTTAAATTGTTGTACTCACAGTAGGAGGGAATGGATTTAGATCCTGTAGGCACATAAGAATGGTGCATTGCAGTTTTATACACTATAATGAATATAGCTTGTAAAAATAATGTGTTCCATCATTTAGTTTGGGTGACAACGTAATACGTTGTGGTAGTGTCGAAATTAAAGTGTGAGAGAATGAATTGGAAAATATTCCAATTTAATTCGATGAAACAACTTTGAATAGATTATTCAGTGCAAAACAAACTTTAAAAATGTAGGTCGTCAAAGAAACAACGTATTATGTTGAGAAACCACCTACTTTGATATAGATCATGTAGGCACACTAATATATGAAATTATAGTTTTATATAGTACACCATGTATCTTATGTAGCCTAGTAACGAGTCAGAACATCGTTATCAGGGGTAACAACGTAATATGTTGTTAAATTGTTGTACTCACAGTAGGAGGGAATGGATTTAGATCCTGTAGGCACATAAGAATGGTGCATTGCAGTTTTATACACTATAATGAATATAGCTTGTAAAAATAACGTGTTCCATCATTTAGTTTGGGTGACAATGTAATACGTTGTGGTAGTGTCAAAATTAAAGTGTGAGAGAATGAATTGGAAAATATTCCAATTTAATTTGATGAAACAACTTTGAATAGATTATTCAGTGCAAAACAAACTTTAAAAATGCAGGTCGTCAAAGAAACAACGTATTATGTTGAGAAACCACCTACTTTGATATAGATCATGTAGGCACAGTAATATATGAAATTATAGTTTTATATAGTACACCACGTATTATATGTAGCCTAGTAATGAGTTAGAACATCATTATCAGGGGTAACAATAAAATATGTTGTTAAATTGCTGTACTCACAGTAGGAGGGAATGGATTTAGATCCTGTAGGCACATAAGAATGGTGCATGATGAGGCCACATATTGGCATGTTTTGGCCCCATCTAAATCCTTTTTGAAGCCTCTTACACATACAGTTTTGAGACTTTGATCTCCTCTTGATGGTTGATATGAGATAAAGTTATGATTTTGCATATATTTAGTTTTGTATGTTCATTTAGATCTAATATACTTATTTACTGTGGTGAATCTTGTCTTTTGTGCAAACTGATGTTTCTGACGTCTCCATGAACAAATTACAAGATGCCATAAGTTTTTGAAGTAGTAGGCCCTAGCCCGTAGCACTCTGGTTGTGCTCCTACAACAGCCCGTAGCCACTGGCTGGGCAATGATAAGAGAGAATCATGACATCCAACAACAATGAGGCATCATGAAGTATATGGAGTTGAGCATATGAAGCTGGAAAATGAGTTAACCAAGTGGAAGCATTGTTTGGACAAGTCTGAGAAGTCTTTGGGTGATTTATCTTACATGTAGCAAGCTCATGACCTACCTGTAGCATCTTCCAGAACTACCTGCAGCAACAGAGCAATATTTACCTCCAGCTGCCCGTAGCCAAAGAGAACTTATCCAGCTCACACTGAAGTATAAGAATAAAAGTACCAGCTATCCTAACGCATCATATGTAATGTTATGGTTACTTTGTTAGGTAGTTTTGTAATCAATTCTTATCATGTAAATAAGACAGGAATTAGTTGTCTCCACTCAATAAATATGAAACAGAACAACTATAATCTATTTGAGTGGTTTTTGATCATATTCCTAGAATAGAATAAGTTAGTGATCTGTCTATATATATATATATATTCAGATAGAAATGTAGTAGATATAGAGTAATAGATTAAGGAATGAAGTGATAGCTTTATGAGAGAAGCAGAATTGTGAATGTGTGAAGACATAATATATTAATGTGAGTTTGTGCTCTTAAGTTCATTGTAATATCTTTGCTGTAGCAATCTTTAATTGCTACATCTTAATAGATGAATCGTTTATCTTCTTGAGCAGTTATGTGAGTTTCTAGGGAAGGATCAAAACTCACTTCTGCACGAGGAAGGGCCCCCTAGGAAGGAATTGCAGGGAAGATCCTATTCCTCAATTTCCTATTTATGTTGTGTGGATTGATTATCAGTTATTCATTTCATTTCTAAAAGCTAATGAGTGCATAGTGTGTTGAGTTTTAGATCTTGTAGATCAGCAACATCCATAGTTTACTTTCCAATTTGCACAAGCATTACTTTATACTCTTTGATGATTCTAGCCTACAAAGACCTCACTCCAAAGTATTGTAGCATATATTTTGTAGGCCCTTTGAAAATCTTACACCCCTGGGTTGACATTTAATGAACATCAGAGTATGAGACCTAATATCATTGGTTAATTATTCTGCACATCAGTGCATTGCAGTTTTATACACTATAATGACCATATCTTGTAAAAATAACGTGTTCCATCATTTATTATGGGTGACAATGTAATAATAGGATTTGATACTTTGATGATCCTACATTGTACACATGTGGGCTAAAACCTATGAAGGGTAGAATTGATCATTGAATGGTATCATTTGAAGACCTTGTTTGATGATAAATCGGGTGTTTAACAGTCTCCTAAAGGATTATCTCCACAAGGGAAAACAAAGATGAAGTTTTATATATGCATTCAAGGATATTTAAGGTTCATAAAAGAGTGTTGTTGAGTTAAGACAGTTTGCATGGAGACAAAGAGAGTGTTTTTTTAGAACTCAAGAAGAAATGAAGTGTTGAGGGTGGATAAATGGACTACTAGCTAGGAATTAAAAGGTAAATGTGGAGAGTGAGGGAAGTCAAGAACCTTGCTCAAAGTACTTTTCATTGGTTATATGCTTGGAAGTCAGACTTAAATGCTGATTGGAAAAAGGATATGTGTATCATACAAAGAAATATTGAGGACAAAGATTGTAGAGAAGAACAAAAACATGAATATGAGAACATGACATGCTCCTTGAGGAGGATTTACTGAGCTAAGAGGTACACCAGCTATAATGAATATAGCTTGTAAAAACAACGTGTTCCATCATTTAGTTTGGGTGACAACGTAATACGTTGTGGTAGTGTCAAAATTAAAGTGTGAGAGAATGAATTGGAAAATATTCCAATTTAATTCAATGAAACAACTTTGAATAGATTATTCAATGCAAAACAAACTTTAAAAATGCAGGTTGTCAAAGAACAACGTATTACTTTGAGAAACCACCTGCTTTGATATAGATCCTGTAGGCACACTAATATCTGAAATTATAGTTTTATATAGTACACCATGTATCTTATGTAGCCTAGTAATGAGTCAGATCATCGTTATCAGGGGTAACAACGTAATATGTTGTTAAATTGTTGTACTCATAGTAGGAGGGAATGGATTTGAAATTATTTCAAAGTAATTGAATGAAACAAATTTGAATAGTTTCATAACACTATGATGTGCAAAACAATCTTTAGAAATGCATGTCGTTGACGCAACAACGTATTATGTGCCCAAAGAAACCTACTTTTATATAGATCCCATAGGTACATAAGAATGTGGCATCGTAGTTTTATACACTATAATGACTATAACTTGTAAAAATAATGCATTCCATCATTTAGATTGGGCGACAATGTAATATGTTGTTGTACCATTGTAATTAAAACTCTCTCAGGAAAAATCTTACCTTGAATATTAGATTTAAGTATCTGAATCACCATTCAACTTATAATTTCTTTGTTTTCAATTAGCCTTGTTTCAAATAAATGTTGCAAACAATAACAAGAATTTTTATTCCTTTCAGCTTTGATAGATGACTATAAAATGATGTTGTGGTAAATGACTGGCAAAGTAGTTCAAAAACTTAATAAATTAATAAACAAGATGAGTTCAACTTATTACTGATTTAAAAAAATGTAATGTTCTTACCTGATTTGCAATGTACAGATTGTTTCCAAACTTTCCTGTCATGAGCAATGTTCTTTCTCACAGCCCACCTTCAGAAATCTCCTTTAACTTCCATAAAATTGAATGAAATATGAGTGTTGTTCTTTTTTTCAATACTTAAATAAATTCATTTATGTAAAAATAATAAAAAACAGAACAATGGCGCCAAAAAGTGGAGTAAATAGTTTAATGGATATAATTTAGGTAGCAAGGAATTGATTGTAGCATTCAATAAATATTTGAAATGATGCTTTGAAATGATGTATTGACCTGCAGGTTGCAGTGCAACAAATTCATAACAATAAATGTGAATAAATAAGAAGCGTTGAGCAGTCAAGGGGAAGTACTGAAATGACTTGGGTTCCGTTAATTTTTTAACTCCGTTAGAAACACTGGAAAGTACCCAGTCAGCAGCCACCTCACTACTCCTTGCGAACTTACGTGAGGGATAGGGCCAACCCATAATTACAATGTTGAGTAGGGAGTGAAGACATCATAACTATCACCGACTGTTGAATGAAAATATCAAAAATTATGTAAATGTGTTACGTGTGCAAAAACACAAGAAGAACCACAAAGGAAAACCAAGGCCATAAAAAAATAAAATAAAAAATTCCTCAAGTGAGTGTACAATATGCCACATAAAGGACCTACTAACCAATTTGAGAAAAGTGTGTAGAAGGAGACACATACATGAAGGTAGAAAAGGCCAAAAGAACAATCCCTCCATGATACACCTACACACGAAGGTAGAAAAGGATGAAAAAAAGCAAACCCCCATAAAAATTTATAGACTAGTGTGAGTACAATATTCATACCAAACAATTCACTAAGAATTTTTGTGAAGAACTAAAATGGTGACCCCTTTGAAAACCTAGGTAACACCTATACTCTATGCATAAAACAATATGATTTATAGTATAAGAATTTAAATTTTCTAAAAAATACAATCATGATTCAAAATAAAACATTATGAAGCCATTGCTGTGAAGAGCACAAAAAATGCTTTTAGAAAAAAACAAGTCATTTTTTTGCATGAATGAAACGTTATTACTGGTCAAAGTTCCAAAAATAAGGAATTGTACATTTAAATATGGAAAAAAACTGAAAATATTGGAAAAATGGATTATTAAATTTTGAAATGGAAGCTAGCACTACGTAAATTCTAAAAAAATAGGTAGGTGCTAGAAAATCACTCTCCCTAGCTTCTTGGATAAAAAAATTATGAGTTCCAGAGTGAAAATAGTTTTCAAAAGAGGCCCAATAACTAATTAGGGTCACAAGACCCTTGATACTCCAATTTTAATGATCTTAAACTCTTTAGAAATCTCTCAAAATGAAGAATAAAAAATATAACTTCAATCTTTGTTTTACAAAATAAATGCAACAAAATTGTGGAAGAGCCTACTTGTCCTAGCTCTCCAAAAAAATTGAAATTGAAATTCTTTGCAAATGACCTAACGATATTCGATTAAGGTGAAAAAAAATAAAAAATGACTTTCTTTAGTACTCTAAACCCATTAAGAATAAAAAATTGAAATCAAAACGAATAAAAAAGACTACTCTTCTCTAAACTAGCTCTCCTTCACATGGTTTTATAGAAAAGATGCAAACCGAACCAAAGGAAAAAAATTATGATACAATATGAGAGATGTTGTCGAGAAACCTTTGATACCATGCAAGAAACAAGGACTACTCAAGGAAACATTGCAATGAAACACACTATCTACAAACATGTACTCAAAAAAGATATGCATGCAAATGTCTTCTTAAATCCTTCACTGTCTAAATCTGCAAAAAGGTCTTCAATATGACTTTTCTTCAATCAAGATAGAAGCCTTTCGTCCTCCAACCAACCACAAGAAGGATTTCCTTCCTTCTTGGAATGCCACACATTTGGATTTCTACTCAAGAGTGGAAAAACAAGGAGTAAAATCCCAAAGGTCCAAATTAGATAAAATTCCCTAAAAATAGATGCCACCAAATGAAGTCCTTACTCTCCTCTTATATCTTATCTTTGGCATTAAGGCCCAAAAGGAAAGGTTGACCCATAGAAATCTATTTTAATATTTTAATTGGCATATTAAATGCGCCAAAACGAGATGACCTCCATATAAGGTAAATGTACAAAAATAAAAACATAAAATATGAATGAAGAAAATTGAAATATGATCCCTGATCTTCCCTTGCTCATCTATTTCTTGCCTTTGGAAAGAGGAAGGAAAGGAATCCTTTATTGTGGATTAATTCAGAAAAATGAACTTTACAATCCTCCCTTCTTGAAATTGCTTTCCCTCAAGAAATTGTAAGTACCTGTATCCCAAATGAATCTCAATTGATTCTTCTTTGATGTACCTACACAAGAAGTAAATATATCAAATAAAACAAGAGTGTTTAACAACGAGTTTTAAATTCCCCTTATCACGCCTTAGGGACATGATAGTTATCTCTCTTCTTTTTCTTGACACCACCTCATAATTTCCATTCAAATGATAGGTTCTCAACACTTTAGTAATGTTGTCCCAAAAACAACTGTAATCATGTGTTTTTATTTCAAAAATCAGAATGTTCAAGTGTGAAAATAACACATCATAATATGGTTATGTTCCACACTTTACATGAGATCTTATTCCACCAACATTCCATGACATAATGCTCTTCAAAATTGGAAACACACTTCTGCTCATGGCTTTTAATGAAAGCCCCAATTCTGATTTCTACAAACTCGACACTATGACCAATGGCATAACAATTACCAAACTGAAATCTCATGAAGAAAAACAACTCCGTAAGTAAAGTAGGGATTGAAATTTGATTTGTATATGCTGAAAAATTAGGAGCAGCATACCTATAATTAAAATCAGTAGTTATCTTGACCTTAAACTTGAGAAAATCAACCTTTTTAACATTCCCATGAATTCTAATTTCATCATTTTCAAGTGGAACTGAAACTCCATGTGAATTTTGAGGGAAAGTTCCTCTAAAATTTGGAGCTCTTAATACCCAAAAACATTGTGTGACTCCATTGAAATGAAAACAAGGTAGGCAAATAAAATCCATACCTCTTCATGGGGTCATAAAATGAAAAATAGAACCGTAATTATCCTCTTTTGTGGCCATGTGAAAAAATACAAGTTTATCATAATTTCTTCCTTTGTCTTTCTCATGGAATTGTGGGTTAACAATTCATAGAGAAAAAAATCAGAATTCCTTAAACATGTCATGCTAGCATTCTATTTCATCAAATTCCTTCATTCCATAAGCAAAGAGAAAAATTGAAATCTTTACCTTCACCATTTTTGTGTCTCATGAAATAGCTCAGTTGATTAGCCCATGGGACATCATGAACAACCTACACTATCATATTCTTCACCCTTGATTTTGAAGACAAATAGATTCCACTCTTGTAGTGAATGATCCCATCCATTATTTCAAACATTTCATTCCCAATTCCCTCAAAAACAACATTATAAAACTTATGCTTAACTGTCATTAAAGGCTCTCAATCAGTTGTTGTCTTAGATAAGGAGAAAAAATGTGATTCCCATGGCCAAGTATATTCTACAAAATGATTAACTTGAGGTGTATCAGGAAGCATACCTTGTAATGTAACCTTCTTACCCATGTCAGAGAAGCTTATTTCCATGCCTTGATAATTAAAGGTGAGCTCTCCCAATGATAGAAACCATTAGACCCCAAACACGCTATTCATATCAACTATGTTAATGAAATACAAATCAACACATACCTCATATTTTCCCAATGTAACATGGAGTTCGAAACATTTCTTTGTGAATGACATAGAGTAACCATTTTTTGTCTTCACCGTGAAGCCTTGTCCATGGAGGATAGAATATTTCATAACCTTGTTAGCATACATAATGATTTCAAAACAATCCTCTATCCAAATTTCTTCTAACCTTGTGCATGGAGTAACGATACCAAATAATTATTTTGTAAAATACATGAGGTAAATTAGAATTAAAATCTTTATGCCCACATAACCTTGCAATGGAAGGTCTAAGTGCCATAAGTTATCCCACAAGTTTTTCATATTGATTTCAACATGTTGCTTAATGAAAGAAACGTATTGAAGTGACATAGGGAAATTTAACAAACATGAAATTTGATTATACCTTGAGTTTCACTCTACATTTCCACCTTCCCATGCCGGATGAGGAGTGATTGAAACATCCTCAGTACTCCCAATATTTTGAATCAAAATTTCTGAGTTGGAATCAACCTTCTTCTTCTCCTCAGATTCAAAAGACGAAGCTCTTTCTGCCTCATTTTCAACAATATATTGATGGTGTTCACATGGGGCATCTTCACAACTCTTACTTTAGTCATTCACACCATCAATATGAATCTTATTATCTGGTGTTCTAAAAATTCCAGCGAACTGAAAGTGATTGTATTCATCTTAAAATATAATCTTCTTCATCCACATGACCCTCAACAAGGTCACTCAAAAGTATTGGTCCATGGACCCTATACAAATTATATTTTTCATCATTCATATCATCATGAAGACTATCCATTTGTCACGGTTTACTTCAGAGCATCACATTTTCCCCAAGGTTATCCCTTTCAAAAAATTTACCAAGATCATAAATCTGAAATGGCATGGCATAAAAAAAAAAATTCTGAATTAGCTCCAAACCTTCGGTTGCCTTGTTTATGTATGTTTGAAATGTATTCATAGCTCTTACCTAGGTATAATCCATCACCTCTTTGATTTCCAACAAGCTTATTGTCATCATGTTTCTTTGGATAAGTGTTTCCAACTAGTCCTTTCTCTTCCCCTTCTTGCTCCACATCCCTTGTTTCATCACATGTCAAAATTTTTTCAGTATTAACCACATAATGAGAAATATTTATGTCATGATGTTGAATTTTCAGAATGGGTGTATGTGCCATGGCCTTAGGTCCTTTTATAACCAACCCTTATTCCTCATTGATTCTATCTTCATTGAACTTCATTCTTTCTTAATGTTTAGCCAACATTAAGGTGCTCCTTTCCTCAAGGGTTGGGATATCCTTTCCAAGTCCGTTATGGATTGAGACTCATAACACCCCTGAATGTCTACAACTAGATGGGTTGAGACTCTCAGTGTGATTGCACAACATGGAGCATCTCTCAAAGTGTGGGAATTTGAAATTGAGAGAGCTCTTTGGACGAAGGCAGGTTTTTATTCCTATGTTCAGGTGCACACATAAAATTTGCAGAGGATCTATTCTAAAATCTATTCTAACTTGCCAAGGAGATAGGGGTAAGAAAATGAAAGAAATTAAACCTAAAACAATAGAGGTGATGCACCAAAGGAATGCTGAACACCGGATTTGCTATCAAACACAGACCATTAAAATGTAATACAACTAACCTACACAGATAACCAATATTGCAATGAAAGATCATGTAAAGGCAATGAACACAAGAAAGGGTTGAAATCATCCACAAACATGTATTATTGCTTCACAAATTGATACAGAGCATTACAATGGACAAGAGGAAGAAAACTTGCATTATAGTCTTAATAGAAGGTTCAGACTCCATGAATTCATCTGTAGACCAGAGAAGGAGGGTGCAAAACCAAAAATGTCCAACCCTTTACAATGAGCCAAGCTCTTACCTTTATAGATGCAGCAAAGAGAGGAGAATAAAATGGGTGGGAAACCTAATTTGGAGCTCAACTACTAGCCATCAATGCCCTTGCAAATTCACCCACAATCTGTCAAGTCCACCACTCTATGTCTGTTTAGCGTGTTGAATAAGGAAGAACGATAGATCAAATCGAATCTGATCTGGTTGTTGAAGCAATCAGATCATATATTAATGGCATGAATAAATTTTCCTATTTTTCAACCACATAACCTCATCAATTTTTTTTTTCAGGTTTCCATGGCATAGACGAGGTCGAGACCTTTCAAATGGTGCCAAATTTGTTGAATTTTGAGGACTGGATCAAAAGATATGCCCATTTGAATACTTGAATTGGATCCGTACAAAAATGGTGAAAAACCAGTTTTTCAAAATGGTTCCGCGGGCCCGAAATTCACTGTGAACCTTTTTGCATAAAAATTACAAAAGTGCAAAAAACACCCTGCAGCCCCACAAGCCCACAATCCTTTGTTGCCCAAAAATCATCTTGAGGCCCGCCGGTCCGCATTTTCCATCTGGGTGAAAAATCTCCCCCAGGCCTGCTGGGGCCTATTTTTGGCAAAGAATCCCTCCACGGATTGCCTTCTCGCATGTAATTAAGGCCTGACACGTGGCTTCTCCAGGAATTGGTGGAGGTGCGGCTTACTTTTAAATTTTACACCTTTTCGAAACAAAATCCAAAAGGTTCAAGCTACCTTCGGAGACCCGCCTTCCCGCTTTAACTTGAAACATGGCCACGTGTAGAGATGGCACGTGTTTGGGGACCGCTTTTGGATTTTGCTTTCGAAGTTGCACTGAAGAGACACGTGGCTTCTTCCTCGGCTTTGGTTTGTTTCTTTGTGTTTTGGCTAAGTCCTTTTTTTTTGGCGAGGCCACCTAGACACGTGGAAGCCTCATGCTCATTTAAGTCTTCACTTTAGGTCATGCCTTTGACCTTGTGCTGATGAGACACATGGATACTTCCGCTGGTTCTTTATAATTAGTCGATTAAACGGCCCGCTTCCATTTGAATTCTGTTGGACCCTGACCACGTGGAGAGCTGGTGCTAGTTTGAGTCTCCACCTTGGGCTCTCACTTTTGAATTTGCATCGTTGAGGCACGTGGCACACTCCACTGACTCTCCCCCATCTTTATTTTTTAACTGTCAACTTTTTCCTTTTTCAGACTTGGGACACATGGAAGGCCAGTGCTCATTTGGAGACCCAATTTTAGATTTACCTTTGAAGATGCGCCGAGATGACACGTTTGTGCTCATTCGCGTCTCCACTTTGGGTTACACCTTTGAAGTTGCACTGTTGAGACACGTGGAGGCCTCCACCATCCCTTCCATACTTAGTCGATTTAAGCGGCTGACTCTGTCCCCCTTTTTTACTTTTGGACACGTGGAAGCTCCGCACTTGCTTGAGATTGGCCCTTGGGCCACCCCTTTTGAAATTGTGCCGAGATGACACGTGGTTCTTTCTACTTGTTTGGAATTTTCAATGGCAAAATCTATCCCTTTTTGGGCCTGGGACACGTGGAAGCTCCACGCTTGTTTGGGGACCTCCTTTTGGTCTCGACCTTTTGGAGTTGCGCCGTTGAGGCACATGGCAACTTCTACTGATTTTCTTATACTTAGCCGATTTAGGCCTGAGTGAATGCTTCCTTTCTCCATTGTTCTCCTGTGTGCCTCTGGTCTCTTCGGGCTGTTTGCTCCTTTGATGAACCTACCCCTTCATAGTCGAATCCGCCCACCCCAATGATTTGGGGTTGATTGCGAGCTCGCAGGACTGAATCGACCCTTTTGATTTTCTTGTGTGCAGGGTCATGTTTGATTAATTTTTCCTAAGGGACAAAATTGGTCAACAAATGCTACAATGGATGATGAAGAGAGCTCCATTTTCAAAAGGTCATGAACATATAGAATAAAAATCATAAGTGGGTCATCTTTCTGGAAAATGTAGACATTCAGATAATAATGACATCTAATGAATTCTACAATGAGAAGGAAGGAATCCATCTTAACATACCACGCCTGAGGGGCATGTTTGATTCCATAGATTTCCTAAGTCTGCATACTAAGGAAGAATCTTTGAAAAAAATATGTGGCTATTCCATGTAGATCGTATCCTCATGGTTACTGTGAAGCAAAAAAATCTTCACATCCATTTGACGAATATCCCAATGACGAGTTGTGGAAATTCCAAGAGTGAATCTGATGGAGTTCATTTTGGAAATCAGTGTAAATTTCTCAGAGTAGTCGATACCGAGAATATGTGAGAAACTTTTTGCTACTAGTCATGCTTCGAACTTATCTAGAAACCCATATGTTGTATACTTAGTTTGATATATTCATCTATATCAAATCATCTCCCTTCCTTGGGAAGATGTGTTAAATCCCAGGTGTTGTTCATAATCAAGGAATTGAACTCCTCATACATAATAGTGTCCCACTCAAAATGCTAGATGCCTCCTGAAACGTTTATGGGTTGGAAGCAGAGGCATATATAAAGCATGTAGTCCACTTTGAAACTATGAAATTGTCCTCCTAAAATTTGAAGGATCCCCAACCCATGTACTCATGGTCTGAAGTGTCATTCTAGCCCAAAGAGGACTAGAAGTAAGTGAGTTAGGTGGTGAATCCTCATCCTCTGAAGTGTGGCTAGATGTGTATGGAGATGGATCTCCATAACTACTCAAAAATTTTCCTACTAGTCATGATTTGAACTTATCTACAAACCCATATGTTGTATACTTAGTTTGATATATTCATTTTCATCAAACCATCTCCCTTCCCTTAGGAAGATGTGTCGAATCCCAAGTGTTGTTCATAATCAAGGAATTGAACTCCTCATGCATAATAGTTTCCCACTCAAGAATTCTAGATGCCTCCCAAAAATTTTATGCAAAATAGTTTCATAGCCTTGCGTTTCTTCTTAGGTACACGTTCTTTAGCTTGAGATCCGTAGACCTTGAATTTCTCCCCTGTGGTTTTCCTATTGTTCCAAGCTTCAAAAGGCATGTTTCCTTTTAAGGCTTTTTATCAAACCTGGTTCTAAAGTAGAAAGCATAAATTATTGCTTATTCCTAATACTGAGGTGCTAGTGATTTGGAGTGAATCTTGCAGTTATCCATTTCTTTCAAGGAGTTGTTCTTGCATTCTCTAACAGAATTTTTCTGAGGACTATAAGGAACTGTACAATGTAAATCAATTCCATTTGATCTATAAAACTGTTCAAACCTATTGAAATACCCACCATCATTATCTTTACACAAAACCTTGATGATTTTTCTATATTTTTTCTCTATAAGATCCTTGAAGTCTCAATTTTTTTGAACACTTCATAATTTTGTTGAAAGAAGTAGAACCATGTATACCAAGAGAAATTATCAATGAAGGTGAGAACATACTTAGCTCGAGTGAAATATGATTTGGGGAATGCCCCAAATAAATCATTGTGTAATAACTCCAATGCATGTGTATCCCTCCATGCTTTTCCCTTGTCATATTTATCTTCAGGATGTTTTCCAGGTGTGTAACCCTCAAAAAAATCCTTATAAAAATGAACACAAGGAAAACCTATGACTATAGCGTGTTTACTGAGGTTTTACAAATAATAATAGTTAAGGTTACTAAAACGCTCATGTCATAGTTTTCTTACCCCATCTGGTTGAGTAAGAAATGTAGTAGGATAAATATCGGGTGTAAAATGTGAGAAGGTATAAAGCCAAGCTTATTGATTTTCCCTTCCCATTTTCATTGTAGAATCATCATGCAACTCTCTTATGAATGTTGAATTTAGAGAAAATTAAACTCACATGCCCTTACTGATGTGAGTGATCTAGTACATCGATATTAAATTGGTTGAAAGTGAGGGAACACTTATAACAATTGTTAAAGCTCCCCCATTTAGTTCAACACACCCTCTCCCTATATCCCTTGTCAGAGTGTATCCACACAATGTGATAGAAGACATGCTACATGGTTATAAGGAAGTGAACTTAACCTATGAATAACCCATGTGATACGAAACACCTGAGTCAATAACCCATGATGAATTCTAAGATGGAATTGCTACAAGATCCTTTTTATTTCCTTCCCCTTCATCACTATCTTTTTCCTTAGAAGAATCTAGAGTTGATGAATTTTGTTTGATAGAATTCAAAACACTTATTTGATTCCATTCTAGAATATGAGTTAGCTAGTCAATCTAATTCTTCATACACTTGTGTTCATTATGCCCATTTTTCTTGCTATAGACACACTTAAGCTTCTCTTTCATAGGTTTACCATTGGTAGAGGGTGTTTTAGTGGTTTTTTAGGAGGTAGGGTTTTGTTCCTTCTTCTATTGATCCTTATTCTTCTATTTCTTCTCTTTTTTGTTTGAAACCTTTTGTTTCCCATTCCTAACAACTAGAGGTTTTGGTTTCGAGGACTTCACTACGCCCTTCTGAATTAACTTATTTGTCTCCTGAGTCAAGTCACCAACATAATCATTTAAAGAGGGCATTTTCCATGTGGCTCCAAGAGCACAAATTCCCTAATAGATTTTCCAAATAGATCCTTGCTTCATTAGGTGAATCCAAATAATCAACATGAAAGATGATTTCAAAATAAATAAACAAACATAACAACCCAAATGCTTCATGACAATGGTTGTAGCAACTTTACGTTTTTCTGTATCATTTGTTGAATCAATTTCAAAACCCAAAGTTATCCAATGTACTCATTTTTCTTCTAAAAAAATTGTATTTTAGACTTTCATTGGTGGTAGTTAAAGGACGTGAGCAGTGGAATTTTATTCATCCATTTTAATGCAACAATAATATTGTTGTAGAAATAGAAAGAGAGTGTAGAAAGAAAGAGATGACACACAACACTCCTTGAAATTAATTTGAGTCAACCCTCCATTTTTTGGAACTTTATAATTAATACGATTACAAAATGGATGGTTTCAATAGAAAAAGCAAAAAAAAATCACTTTTTTAAAAACTGAAACTCAAGTCTGAGTTGTTGTTGTCATGTAAATGTGCAACATGGAAATTGGTCATTTTTCCAACATGACAAAGATACCAACTGTGCCAAAACATTCAAGTCCTATCCTCCGCCTAAGACACGCTAGGTCCACTCAGTCAATTCGATGACCTCCCATATCCTTGAAGTTAAATAAGTACCCTCCGTGATTTAGGAAAGTTAATTTAACCCCCTTCGGTGATTTTAGGAGTTCTTAGAAAATGCAAATTTTGGGCAGTCAGGGGAAGGGCTATCACTGGCCCATGCCAAGTTTAGGAGCAACCCCCTAGAGCAGAATGGAGGATCAAAATCCAATATGAAGGTGAATTGAAGGCCTATAAACATCATGGAAGTGATTTAGGAAGATTCAAGAAAGTTTTTGAGGAGTTGGAGAAGTTTCATCAAAAATAGGGTTCTCAGACCTAGTCAACAGACATAAACTTAAAAGAGCCACCGAGCATTCAGGAAGTGATTCTGGGAGATTTGGATGGAGTTAGGAACCAAACAAGGACATCTTCGGAAAGGTAATTAAAATACATATAAAATGGATAAATAATATTTTTCACAAACACCTTAGCACAATAGGATCTGAAGGTAGTTTTTTCTCATGCATAAGTAAAGGGACAGATCCAAAATCTAATATTTAGGGCGTTAAATGGAGGAATCAAGATCTGAGACCCACACCATTGGATTTATAATTCTGTTTTCACTTAATTTCATATAAAATTTCACCAAAACATTCCATCAAGAGCTCAAGTTATCACCGTCGCAAGTTCGCTCTCAAGACCTCATACTTACCCATATTTTAAAGTGGATACATGTGTGTCAGCTCCAGGAGCCTGGCGGACAATTTTGTGTCCCTTTCATCCCTCAAGGTATGGAACATGAGGGATAAGAAATTTTTCCTAGCCCCCTAGAAGATTCCTTGATCACACATAGGACTTCCAGGATCGCCAATTCAGCCTGCTAGGTGCTTGCCAGAGCTCATTCCCTCAATTGCTAAGATTGTGACAAGTGTCGTATGGAGGTGCGGACGTGCAAATTGATGTACCTTTTTTCCCTTAATGCCAAAGGGACATCAGGGACATAAAATTATTCCCCCCCATTTGGAATGCAATTTTTAAATATTTGAAATATGACACTTAACCATTTTTTTATGCTTCTTCTTCCTCATAGTTCACTTTGCCATTGCTACGTAACTTGGTCCACCATTTCTTGCTCACACCCAGTCTACCATTGATGCTCTGAACCAACTATACCACAAATACTAAACACTTAGATATCCATGAAAAAAATATATGATTTAAGAAGAGATCTTGATTGGAAAATCCAAAGAAATGAAAGATGGAAAAGAAGATCAAAGATCTTTGCTAAAAAATATCATTGCCGTGAATCGTAAAATCTTCATATCTTTCAAAATACAAGTTAGAATTAAGATGTCGTATTTTGCAGGACTTTCTCATTTTTCAAGATGATCAAGATGCAACCAAGGGGAGGTCGAATGGTGCCTTAAAACATTTGTTCCAACAAAAAGCCCATTTCGTGCCCTAACTCACATTCATCAGATTTCCCATCAGTCTGGTAATGGAAACAAGCTAAAAAATTGCAGATGAACTCCACATGAAAAACCTATTGCAATGGATTTAATTTCATATTGATCTGAGACAAAAACCAAACCTACAAATTTCAAGCTCCATTAATGGTCACCATGACAGCTCCATGCCTGAAGCCACTACCAGGCAAAATTTTAAATTTTATTTCCAAGAATTTTAATGGGAGAAATCAAGTGAAATTCAGAGGATGTGACCACAACGACAATCCGAGTCCGAAAAAAAAAATTCCGTCGCAAATCGAGCAGTGGAAATTGGAGTTCATCACATCAGGATGGTCAAGAAGAGGAAAAAATCACCTCTCACTAAAAATAATAAGTCTTCCATTTGGGCACTTACCATTAATAGAAAGTTACACTCAAAGGGCAATTTTGACACAATGGGACATAAAGGATAATCATTCAGGGGGACATCATCGTTCGGGATCATATATAGGCATTTCTCATACGGAATTAAAGGTCCATCCAAGGGAACTTGACAATGTATTTTGAAAGTCACTTCATGATTCTTGTTACAGGTATATCATGTGCAAGGTGGAATTTGCAGTCATCGGCAGAACAATTTATTCAATAGTGTTCTTAAACACTCAACCCAAGGTGTCCTGGAATCATCTTGAAGGAGTTTCTCAGGGTGCAAGGAGTTCAAAGATTCAGAGTTTCACTACATTTGGAGCTTTCCATCTACATGGATCAATGGACTTCATTAGGAACGACATCTCTTCTTCTTCTTCTCTCTCTTCTCTTCCTTCTCCCAACTTTCTCTCTCTTCTCAATGTTATAATTTTGCATTGGGGTTGTAATTTTTCATATGTATTAATGTTCCTAATGTAATAAGTCACCTTTATGTTATAAAAAGGGACTTAAAAGTTTCCTAGGAAGTTGAAAGTTTTAAGTTGTGCGAGGACATATGAAAATGACATTGGGGGGTAGATGAAGAGTCGCATCTCATTCTATAAATTGTAAATCCATTCCCATTTCAAGGGGTTGGTGATTGATTTTGTAGACTCAAGAGGGCATTGTACTTATAGATAACAAAAGAGATAGCCATTTTCTTCCATTTTCCCCCACTCTCAAATTGCTTCCATTTCCAAGCTGTGTACAATTTCTGCTGAAGAATTAATAAAAAGAGTTTCATGCCTTTTTTTATGAGGATATTTTAGAAACTTTGAGTTCTCAGTATTAACTCGTCTTGTTGCCATTTGTAGGGTTGTTTCTTCTTATCTTTAATGTGTGTGTGAACTTTCCGGTTAATGGGTGTGGGACTCTGATTTTTCTATCCACGACATTAATCCCCTCTTCTCTTTTTCTCACTCCCTTTCCCACTCTCTTGAAAAAGTCCTCTCTAGCAAGAATTTGCTAGCTTTTTCGCAGGGTCAGTGGAGTGCCCCTGTTGGATCCCTGACCGCAAGGACACCAAGAAAATACACCTTTACTCGTGCATGCATATACAAAAAATTCACCTATTAAATAGATGGACTTAGATTCGCATAACATTGGCAAGAAATCCACAAGTTTGTCCACCCAATTTTTTTCTTGCCAAAAGTTGCCTATCAAAAGTTATTAAAAATTCTATTTTTGACCATCAATGGACCCTTTTAAATGTTTACACAAAAAATTTAAATGCACTTATCTAAAAAAAATTCAGTGTCACAAAACTGAGGCGAGATTTGAACTAGAGACCTTTCTCAAAACAATACTAAGTATTAACCAATCCACCTACACACTCCTACATTAAACTCATTGGTAAAAATTCCTTTTGAGGGTATAAAAAATCAATGATTTAAAACAAATTATAACGTTTCCGGTTTTAAATATTTTCGAGTAATGTATATTATGGTTTGAAACTTATCTTTCAGAAGAAAATTCTTATCAATATTGCTGAAGTTGCAGGACTTATTTTGTGTCTGTACACAGGACGTGGCCATGTCGGATATATATGCAATATGAAATGGATTTTGAGTGCCACACACCAAAGAGAAAGCCTACACTTTCCCAAATGCTAATACACATGCTTAAAAATAACCCACATCTTTCCACAATAGAAACCACATGAAAGAAGCTCCATGAGGAAGAGAAACACTCCACCGAGAGGTAAATCAGGGCTGTTCTTGTTTGAGTGGAGAGCCAATTACATAAAAGAAGACATATAATATCCTACACTAACAAATACTGAACATGAAAATAATTGTGGCCAATAAAAACTGTCGTGACATAGTGTTGAGACTATCCCTGACTTGAATAATAGAATATCTATATAAAATAGAACAAATACTGCTCCTCAATTTAACATATTCAAACAGACAAGTGGTCAAGTAAAAAATTTCTCGCATGATGTAGCCAAATTTAAAAGCATGGTCTAAGATGCAAATAGATCAATGATCAAACTAATGAAGGTTCAAAATAAACCACTTTATTTGTATCAGACAGGGAAAAAAAGTGTTTATATGGTACTTGTTCTATGTCATTGGAATGCATGAGTTGTAAGCTATTGTACTATCTTAGTATGTAGGAACAAACACGAGATACATAAAATACTCGATGAACAACCAAAGAAGCATTACTCTCAAATTACAAAATGTAGTACATAATTGCCACTGTCCCTATCCCTCACACAAGTTCGCAAGGAGGTGTGATGTGGCATAGTGGTCTACGTGGCATTTGACCGATATGACATTGTTTACATCCATCTCTATTTCCATTTCTGTTGCCCAACCATGTCTCCATTCCCGTCCAACAAACTATTAATTATTGGCGGTTCTGTCGGCCATCATATCAACGATTTCTTGTCAAATCCTGAGCAGCTGTCACAGGACGGTCGCATTTTCAAAAATCATAGCTCTGTGTTTATCAAGAAGATTCACCCGCCATTGCCCTATTTGAGCGGTTTCCATGCCTCTGATTTGAGTGGTTTTAGATGAGGGATCTCCAGATAACATTGATCGCATATCACATATGCCTCTCCACCAGTTCCTTCACATTTGTCTGAGCACGTTGACAAAAAACAATAGCTCGATCCTCTGCTTCCCAGGTGCTTCCCCTGTTTGCTCCAAATAACGGATTTCAAAGGTGGGTTTACATGCTATTTTGTGCTTCTCTTTGATTTATCTAGTTTTTATGGTTTTTTTTGCATCCCTATTTTCTTTCTCCTTATCCTTCTCTCTGTCGTCCTTGTTTTTTCCCTCTTCCTCGGTAGTATCAATAATCGTCAGCTCTATAACAACAAATTTTCTAAGCTTTATGATCAGCTGCAAATCTCTAGGTTTGGCAGTGTGTCAAGAAAATCTTTACGATTATGCTTCCCTCAAACTTTATTTAATAAATTCAATTGTTGTGATTATGCTTCATAGAAATGGACATAGTTGAAAGAGAGCGGAGTGCCTGAAATCTGTTTCCTTCCAACTGTTTCTGTTACAGTGGAAGCTAAATTTTAAGAATTGTTACACGTCTCTTACTAATTTGTACATTCGATACACACTGTAAATTATTACCAGTACAACCATAGATGGCCTTAAAAATTATCTTATTACATGATTTGGAATTTGTCTAGTTGTTAGTAAACAAAATAAAATATGGAGGCCCGGAACAAAACAAAGAAAACAAAATACCACTGACATATTTAACAATTGAATTTGTTAAATAAAGTTGGAGGGATTGTATTGTGTAAAATGCTAGGCATAAAATATTATGGCCCAATATTTATAATCTTGCAATTGAGCAACCAATTAGGAAAAATAAAAAAGGTATAGTAGTTGATTATTGTATTAATTTTGTGAAGTCAAGAATGATAGTCAGCATTTTGTTCTATATCAGATGAAAAGAGGTAGAGAAAGGCCCTTTACAAATTGGTTGCTCAATTGCAAATTTATTGTATCCAAAATAACTACCAAAAAAAACCAAGACAAAGATATCCCAAACCAAAAAATTACCAAAACAAAGAATGTTCCAAATGGAACTGTACCAGAGGACTGTTTACCCCACAGGAGGAAATTGAGGATAAAGAAAATGATAAAAGAAATGCCAGGGAGTATAAAAGTAGTCTTGATTGCATTTGTTTTCCACTCTATCCACTTAAACATTTTATACAGCCTCGCAGAAGAGTAACCGGAAAACAAACCCATGAAGACCCACAAGAATACCAAAGCTATTATCAGTCATCGACCATTGCATGGTGAAAGAAACCCAAGTAGAGCAAGGTGAGCATTGGCTCAACCCTTCAGGAATAGTTCCTAAAATATTATTTCCTCCAAGAAAAATATATTTCAATGTTATGCTTCTAACACACATATTATTAGGAATAGAGCATATAAAAGAAATTTTGGACAAAACTAAGTACCAAAGCTTTTCAAGTTTGTTCTCTTGACAAATCTAGAATTTACAATTGCCAGATGTGGTTAAATTCCCTACATATCATTCCATCCAAGTGATTTCCCAACAGATTCAACTAAAACAATATCTGAAGCCTTCCAAAATCTGGAGGAATATGTCCCTTCTAAAATAATCTCTGTAGCTAAAAATCTCTCAAAGTGTTTGCAATGTCTTAGCTTAGCTGGTATAAAGCCGTTAAAATTTTTCTCCTGCAAATTCAAGATTATCAAGTGTAAAATCTTCCTAACTGTTTAGGGTACGAATCCGTTTAGAGCACAAGAAGCAAGCCCCGATGTTCTAAGATTTGTGCATTTGGAAATCTCCTCTAGAATGGTGTCCCTTGCCCTCAAAATCTCCAACTTCTTCAGAAGCCCAATTTCTTTGGAAATGGTTCCAGAAAGCTTATTAGAATAAAACAATAGCTCAGATAAAAAAAAGTATGTACCATTTTATGACCTTCAATCCAACTACACCCAGGAACATTTTTAATTCCTCTATCTTTCATCAATCTCTGTATCATTTTGACCTCACACCACCACCTGCCTACTTCCGCATACATGTTTATCAAAAGAAAATAAATTTCTGCATTTTTATGAAGTTGAAAGCTACCCAGACATCATTTTACAAATTCAATAGGAAAATTTTGAAGGGGAGTGCAGATAGAAGAGAAATAATACATGCCAAATCTTAGATATGTATGAAGACTAAGAACATTGAGCAGTTCAGATGATAGATAAAAGGAAGAATTGAAAATTCTAAGCCAAACTCACAAGGAATATCACCACACCCATTCACCTATATCTCTAGGGCCAAACTTCCAAAAGTATAAGCAAAAATAGAACAAATCTTACCCAAGGATATCCTTGTACTTCAAAGAACCATTTTAAGAAATCTTGTCACTGCTAAAGTCAAGCACTGAAATTGTTCGAAGCTGACTTTGGGAGAGTCCCAACATGAAATCATGCCACTTGTAAGACTCCACTTTGAAAATGCAAGAAGGCAGCCCAAAATTTATTGCATGGGTTCCCAAAACATCAAAAGGATCTTTAAAGTAAACTAGATTTGAAAGTCGCCAGCTAACTTGAGTTTGGAGGCTTGATTTTAGGAGGACCACGGGAGCAATAACACCATCTAGGGGTAAGAACCCAACTACCAGTTGCATGTCATCACTAAGAAAGTAGAGTAGTTCCTAACTTGATGCCAAATGAATAAATGATTAGATTTTAATTTTAAAATGGCTGAAATTTAGCAATAAAGACTAAAGATTCTAATAATCTACCAACTACTCCCTTGTTCACAAATTACATAGTTTGATTCTCCATGAGAAAGTTACAATGGTTATACAACAATTAATTGCAACAACAAGTCAACCTCGTTCAAGGCCTTGATTCTGACAAATATTAGATCCCGCATTTGAGTTTGACAAATATTGGGCTTTGATCATCTAGGTAAATATATTTTGGCCCTCTTACACAGCTAATCGTTATCTCTTTACCTAGTACATTATGGACCAAAGCTGATAATCTTTGCATTTTACGGTAGTTACATATACATCTATATTATGTGTCATAGTTTGATTTTACTTTCTGAGCATAACCACATCTAACTAAATCATTCCATCAAACAATTCACGTGCCCTTTTCTAAATCTCCCATTCTGGCAGAAGTTGGGAGGATGCTGAAAAAGTTTGTGGAGTCCGCATATACACCTGCAAATTACATTTTCTGGAAAGGTGTCAAGGCCTTTCCAATACACCTAGTTTGTGCATATCATGCAATCAACGAAAATGAAGTGGTTTAAGGTATTTTGTCAAATAGTTCATGATATGTCTATTTTGGCACAAACTGGGAGTATGAGGAAAAAGGTTGTGGAGTCTAGTTTTAATTCTCCAAAATGCATTTTCGTAAGAAAAATTTCTTGTGTATATCAATCAGTGCAGTCAATGAATCTGTAAATGGCTATGATTATTGGTGTAGCTGCCATTTTTTTGTTGTTCTCCCACGCTCTCTGTCAAAGCTCTTATTTTTGGATAGGCTAGTAGCATGCCGACAAAGTGAAACAGGGTTGATGCCTCGTGAGGATACTCGTGTCTTCTATTAGCTGCAATTCTAATATACCATATATCGCCATAGTAAGAAGAAATCTGTAAGTCAAATCCCACCTGGCGACCACCCAAAAATTAGAGTTATGTTTGTTTACAGATACCCGTCAAGCCCATATTTAGGAGTGATAGGGGGTATTGATAACCATAGTATATCTGCTAGCAGGGCAGATGGAAAGAGGTCTCTAGAAATAATACACTTCCCAAGAAGGCTCTTCCCACAATGGATGCCTCTGGTGAATAAAAACAGTGACCTTCCAAAAAAACTTGACACTTCGCAGACAAAGTTGCCAAAATCCTAACAATTATTTTTTAAACCACCAAAAGCAACATGTGTTTTAGGAATTTTGTCAAATAATTCACATGCTTCCTTATTATGCATACATATCTACCAGGGTACTTGCAACTAAAATATCTGACAAAATTCTCTTCCGTGCAATGCTCTGGTAGATGTCCATACCCTGTTCCAAAGCTCATATTTTGGCACAAGATAATGCTAGTATGATATAAAAATTGGAAATGCTGAAATACCACTTCCATTATGCTTTGGTGGATGTCCATACCCTGTTGTAAATCTCTGCAACTTTGCATTAATATTCTATGCCTATGTGTGTGATTCGTCTCTTACACAAAAAAAGAGCGGTAAAAAGATTTCAGGTGTTAGTCATTTGTATTCATTGCCACATTTATGACCCAGATTTATGAAATTGGGTTGTGTTATTTATTTCTTGTGTGTTGAGTATTCAAATTTCTATTTTAAGAGCAATCTCTTGCATTGCTCTCTTCAATGCCAGTTTTTATATAGCAACAATTTTCACCTAAATCTGTTATGCGTGATTAGACATTAGCAACATTATTGAAATTTTGTTAGGGACATAATTTTCTTATGTAAAAGGTGTTCATGCTTTGTATTCCATTTCTTCTAATGGGAGATAAACTCCAAGTTTGACACCCAATATGCTCAACTTCCTTAAGAACGAATATTTAACATTTAATCAACAAGTATCTTGATTAAGGATCATATAACACTTGTTGCAAGATAATCACAATGTGTTTTTTATTGCTTCTTTTTTGCAGAGGGTTAACAATGGAGTCCACACGAAGAAAATTGAACAAGAAAAAAAAATCGTAAGGTAAAAAAATAAGACTTTGGGTATATATATTATGTATGGTCAGATTTGGAACGTAAAGAGAGTGAATGGTGCAGATGGGTTATTTAGGTAGTTTCAATATCTATGGATGGGATGCTTCATTTCTCATCTTTTCATTATGTTATTTATTTTGTAATTATAGAATTCATTATATTGTTATTGAAATTAAGTTGATTTTCTTCTACACCATCTTCTTATGCAACTATAGGCCAAGTGCAATAAATATTGAAACATTGGACGACATTCAAAAAATTGAATCGCAAGTAACGGAAAAGGTATTGATGAAACTTTTAACAATGTTTTTTCATCAATATTGTTTATTTTGATTATGCATGACCATATATTATGTATTAATTTTAAATTTTAATTTTTTAACCTCAAAGAAATCAAATCAAATGAATGAAGATAGTGGTTGTGGAAAAAAAAAACACAAACAAAAAGAATGACAACACGTGCTGCAATGGCCTTTCTGAAATGGGTAAGGAAATGTGACTGTTTTTTTATTGAAATATAATTTTTGTAGTGGATTATGTGTTATCAAATGCTTATTTCTGACAACATAGTGTTTGTTTTTGTAACATAAACATAGATTAACGATGAAAAAATTGAAGAAGAAAAAGCATTTGTTGATCAAACAAGAGAGAATTTAGATTTTGAAAAGGAAAAGGGTAAGGATAGTCATGTTGAAGAAGAATTTGACATAGAACTAAACATAGATGACAATACTGATCAGAATGATGAAGATTATGAAGTAGAGGAGGATGATGAAGATGAAGATTGGGTGCCTAGTCCGAGCCATAAAGCATCCAATGAGTGCAAACATCAAAGATCAGTAAGTAGTGTTATTTAGAATTTTTGTTTTGCATGAATAAAACACTTTTATTCAAGTATTCAACTTATGTTAGCATGTCTTAGATTTATTAGGATTTTCTAATTTGTTGTTCTTTTAGTGTCCATATATTTTTACATTTGCATAATAATTTCAACTAAAGAGTTATAGGATTTTCCTACACATAAATTGTTACTCATAAACTATTTAATTATTGGATGTTAATTAGTATTTGCAGTAGTGTAAAATTATAAAAGAAATTGGAAAGAGGGATAGATTCAAATGCATGGTCTTTCCTTGCTGCAACTATGAAATGCAAGGAATAAAATGGCATTTGAAAGACATCAACTATCACCGCCTCCATGATCACAATGGACTCCCTCCATTACATAGGCATAAGATGGGTAAACATGCAACAACGAAGTATAAAAAGAAAGCAAAAAAATAAATAAAAAAAATGGTTGAAAAGTGAAATGTTGACCGGAACTTGAATAATTCTAAATATATGTACAAATCTAGGTTAATTGAGCGTTATTGTCAGGAAGAAAAGGAGCAATTTTTTTCATCCCTTAGCTAACAAGCTAAAGATATGATTTCTAAGCTTGTAGAGGAGTATGATAGTGTAGAAAAGAGGGAGAAAAGAAGGAAAAAAACCCTTTCAACACTGCAATATAAAATGGATTTGATGAAAATTGACTGTACAAATTCTGAACTAAATGGACAAAAGGACAAGGTATTTACCTTTTTTATTATAATTTTAATTTAAAATTATTTTAGTTTTTGTTTATTCACATTGCTTTTTATGTTGTATTAAATTAAATTTTCATTTGTACAGGATATTATCCAAGAAGAATCCATTAATGTTGATCATGTAAGGAAACATGCTTTCATTAAAAACATTAGCAACATTGTTCAAATAATAAAGTGTCATTTTTCATTCATTAACATGTTGAAATCTTGTGTAAATGTGATTCTAACACATTTCATGACTTGAATGCATGAATAGGATTCAACTGATGTAGATGGGGAAAATCTGATATGAAAAAGAAATGTAAACAACAATCCAATGGAAAACAAGGTACAGTTGTAAATTACTAATATAAATAGTTGTGTTTTCTATATATTTTAAGTGCTTATAACTTAATCATATTGCTAATTTGGAATTTATACCTACATCTTTTATTTACAATTAATTATTATGTTGTTGCACTAGAAAAATTTGGTTTTACCGCTTCAGGGTGATGAGAAACAGAAAAAAAGTTGAAGCATATACTTCAAGTGCATGGGTACATGAATCATCAATACAAATAACACCTATTTCCTTCAGAACAAAGGAAAGTGAGGGAAATGATATGCATGATAAAGAAAAAATCAACAAAGAGGATCATAAGGGAAAAAATATGGCTGATCCATTGATTGAGGGGACTGATTTTCCAAAAAAATTTGAGGTGGAACCGGGAAAACCAAAGAATGAGGTGAGGGACATGGCTGCCTATGAATTCACAATAGGAGAAGAAGTTTTTATGTTCTTAGAGCCTGACCATGTAAAAATAGTTGGCATTGCTAAAATTCATGCAACTAACCCAGGAACAAAATGTCATGGACGATCTTTAGAAAGGGATTACATTGTGATATGCATAGAAGATTCATATGTAGATGACACTCCATTGCATTTTCCACATATTGGAGTAGATACTGTTGGTGAATTGAAGAAGACATATTGCATCTGGTTTAAAGATTTCTTGAAGGCAATTAACCAGAAAGAGGATGGAAAAGAGACAAAGGTGTGTTAATTTGTATTTTTATTGATGTTATTGTGTTTTTAGCACATTTGATTGATTTTATATCTAGTATAAGTATACTTATCCATTATGTCATGTTTGCAGCGGATGAATGAATATTTAGATGAAAATGTTGCAATTGAGGTAAAACTATGTTTTGATGTACATTATTTTTTTCCAATTGATTGCCTATATCAATGATGTATTATTTATTTAAGTATTCAATAGAATTGTGACAGCTCATATTCAGATTTTACCATGCATAGGTGACACAAGGAAAAGAAGAAAACTGTAGGATTTTCCTTTCTAGTCTAATGTTTAAATTTCTTCCTACTTCCCTATACATTTCCTTCCATTACATTCTTATGCAGTATTCCTCTATGTATTTATCTTTCAAAACTGGTTTGCATTTTCCCTATAATATTTTAGATGATGAAAACATATTATTCAAGATGAAACTATGTACTTTGCATACCAATTTGGCTTCCCTTACTTGACTGTTGCAGCTGTTACAGGAGCTTCCCTTACCCCAATATCATTTTACTTATAATTTTCTTTCTTTCTAACAATCATGTTCTTTAATTGTATTATATAGTATTTATATGAATTGATTGTTTGTAGAATGAAGAGGAACAACCAAATAACATTGTGGTAAGAAACGTAAAAATCTTATCCAATATTCTTGATTCCATGAAATCCATACATAATACGGTTCATGCTTCATCTGATTTGGTAAGTAACGTAAACTAAGATTTACATTGTTAATTTCTTCTAGGAGTCAAATATAAAAACATTTAAATATTTGTGTTTTTCTTGGAGTTAATGTAGGAAATAATTTGCATCAATAATCCTTCATTTTTTTAGAAACGTAATAGTGAAGGTGATACTGAAATGTATCTTTCAAAAAGGATCCATTCTTCCCAACAACAGGTGACCACACAATATCTTATTTATAATTTTGATAAACTTATTTTATCATTTACATTTGTATAGTTTTATTTACTGATATGCCCATTATTTGTAAACATATTAGGGAAATAAATTAAAGGGTACCAAGAGTGTTGCATCAGTTTTCACACACCTTATGCTAGATGAGATTAAAGGAAATAAAAGAAAAATTCAAGGATGGATCGAAGCATGAAACTCCATTGCTGTTAACAAGCAATAAAGAAATTTGAAGAGCTCTCAACTTTAATTTGTTGAAGTTCTGATATTATAATCAATTGTATCATTATTTGTAAAATAATTGCCAAGATACTCAGTTATGTCAAAGTAAAAATCAAGTTTAATGTTATGGTTTTTCTCCTTGAATGAGAAAATAATGTAAGATGCATATGTAGTGCCAGTTTTATGCCAAAATCCTCTTTTGGCTCCTACTTTTGACATGACTTGTAAAATGTAAGGAGTTTGGCTAC
This sequence comes from Taxus chinensis, assembly GCA_019776745.2. Taxonomy (NCBI): domain Eukaryota; kingdom Viridiplantae; phylum Streptophyta; class Pinopsida; order Cupressales; family Taxaceae; genus Taxus; species Taxus chinensis. The sequence continues at coordinate 235,237,744 of CM034148.1, read as the reverse complement.
TTTCATTAATATAACATCCAATTTTATACGTCTTTGTTTCAAAATTATTATGTAGTCATTTTTGTCACAAAATTATTATGTAACAAATATTTGTCCATAAATCTTCATAATAACAATTGATGAGGCCACATATTGGCATGTTTTGGCCCCACCTAAATCCTTTTTGAAGCCTCTTACACATAAAATTTTGAGACTTTGATATCCTCTTGATGGTTGATATGAGATAAAGTTATGATTTTGAATATATTTAGTTTTGTATGTTCATTAAGATCTAATATACTTATTTACTAAGGTGAATCTTGTCTTTTTTGCAAACTGATGTTTCTGATGTCTCCATGAACAAATTACAAGATGCCATAAGTTTTTGAAGTAGTAGGCCCTAGCCCGTAGCACTCTGGTTTTGCTCCTACAGCAGCCCGTAGCCACTGGCTGGGCAATGATAAGAGAGAATCATGATATCCAACAACAATGAGGCATCATGAAGTATATGGAGCTGAGCATATGAAGGTGAAAAATGAGTTAACCAAGTGGAAACATTGTTTGGAAAAGTCTGAGAAGTATTTGGGGGATTTATCTTACCCGTAGCAAGCTCCAGACCTTCCCATAGCATCTTCTAGAACTACCTGCAGCAACAGAGTAGTATGCACCTCCAGCTACCCGTAGCCAAAGAGAACTTATCCAACTCACACCGAAGTATAAGAATAAAAGTACCACCTATCCTAACGCATCATATGTAATGTTATGGTTACTTTTTTAAGTGTAAGAGATAAATGGATATCCTCTGTTAAAAAGTGGCAATTTTGTATAAATATTGAAACTTGCATCATTTATTACAGGATAGCAACACAGTACGTTGTTGAACTATTTTAATTAAAGTAGAAGGGCATAAGTGGGAAATTATTCCAAAGTAATTGAATAAAACAACCTTGAATAGATACATAACATTATAAAATACAAAATAAACATTAAAAATCCATTTCGTTGAGGCAACAATGTATTACATTGAGAAACAACCTACTTTGGTATAGATCATTGAGGAGCATAAAATGATGGTATCATAGTTTTAGATATTATAATGAGCATATCTTGTAAACTAATAATGTGTTTGTTCATAATTTCTCAAGGGTAACAACATAATATGTTGTTGAACTGCTACAATCAAAGTAGGAGGGAATGAATCATATTTCTGCTACAAAAACTGAATATAATTTTTACAACACATAAAATTAAATTTCTGCAACAAAAACAAAATATAATATCTGCAATCCTTTTTTGAAAAGGATAAAATATTGATATTGATATGAGGGAAGAATGATTACAATATATAAGTCTATGATTCAAGGATATATATTTGCAAAATGCACTCATAGATTTGCATATCAAACACAAGTATATAGACATTGCACACTGTGGTTGAAAAAAGACCAAAAGGAATATGCCCTATGGACTATGGACTATCAAAATGGGCAAAATATACAAAGACTATATAACAATAGTTGTTCCATAAAATTACCCTTAAATTCCATTTATGTTGGTCTCATCTTCACGTTCTTCAGCAAGCCCCCTTTCCCTATCTCGTTCTGTAGCTCTTTTTAATTCATCCTCCCATGTTAGTCGACGTGATACATGACTCTTTTATACAATAGGAAAACTAGATTTCATATTTTTCTGACATGGGTACCTTCGATTCAACATCTTCTCTATAAAATCTCTCTCTCGATGAAGTGTATTGTTGAATCCATCATCTACAGGTCTAAATGGTTGTGCCTCAGGATGTTGCACACCTAATATAGAAGATATTTGGCTTCCCCTCAATCGGTTTGTTGTTTCCACAAGTGTATTCTCTAATAAAGTAAGAAATGACTTGTTTAGAGGACCAATAAGACTGTTATCTACTATTGTTCTGATCCTTCCCACTTGTGGGCTCAAGTGTTCATCTTCTTCATTTATAACATGTTTATCTTGTTGCAAAACATGCATAGAGTCATCACAAGTGTTTGGATGATTCCATGCTTGACCAAAAGGATCATCAACCACATGTTCATCTCCACATGCAACATTTGGAGCACAAAATAAACTCTGGAGAACATTACAAATTAGTATAATAAATCATAGATTTGAATAAAAACCAAAATTAATAGAATTTAGATACAATAAATTACTATGTTGGAAAATATTGAAATTCATCTTTCCCAGAATGCCTGAACATTAAATTTTTCTCTTGCTGAATTTTTTTTTCATCATATTTACTTTAATTATGTGCTTACATAAGTACCCATTCTTTGACACTCCACATTCACACAATGCCAAATGTGGGGTTTGATACCATACTTCATAGTGACAAGTATCATCCGTCTGGATGCAAACCCATGCTAAGCGTGGGTCAGAGGTATGGAAGGTGACATAATAATCAGGAATGGATTGTGCATGCAGCCATTGGCTATTTTCTAGTTTCTCCACTTTGAAGTTACGGTAGAACCCACTTTCCTTACAACATTGACTCCATCAATAATATATAAAAACAACTGTGATTAATTGATGTATCAGCCAATCAACCCTATGATGAGATGATTTTTGAATGGAGGATAACCACTTACTTTTAAGTATAGAGTGATATGCCTCTATTTCAGCATTTTTTTCTCACCCAACATGCTTTAAAGTCCGTAGATGCTTTAATAAATTTTATCTCATCCACAAATTCTGTAACAAAATCTTGTGCCATTTGAATAACACTCTCCTCATTATTTGAATGGTGCATTATTTCCCCCAACCTATTAAACATTACACATATTTTTTGATCTTCCTTAACCTTGGAAACAAGATTCTTCAACCATGCCCTCCTTACATGCCAGCTGCATAAGTATACTTCGCACCCAAAAACTTCTCTGTATTTGAAAATGAATTTTATTAGAATTTTAAAAATTTGATAGCAAACTTAATATCTATAATTTAAATTTGTATATTCTAAAAATATACACAAAGAGTAATATACAACCTAATAGCATTGATTTCATTTGTAGCATCATCTACCATGAAAGCATTTAGTTTCCACTCAAGCATATGAGCATGTGCTCTATTCACCAGATTTTTCATCCATTGGGTTAAGTCGCTAGTTGTAGCTCTTGACATTATGACCCATGCAACTGGTAGGCCCATGTGTTTGGAATCAAATTCAAGGATGGTATAGAGTTTGAACTATGGAGAGTTGACAATGCAATAACAATGTGAATTAGTAGATTATTGGTAAGAAAATGTAACATATTTTTTGCAGATTTTTTTTATTCATAAGATTATGTAAAAGAGAATACCTTCATTCCATTGGTCCCAAAAGTGGTGTCCATTGCAAACATGTTGTTATGGCCATATTTTAACATCCACTCAAGTTGTTGCGGCATTTGAATGCCCATGATAAACGGCACGTGACCATCTTCCTCAACATTTCCTTGATACTCTTGGTATTCAAAACATATATTTGGATTTTGATCTTGCCATACACTCACACTTTGAGCATCATTTATATCATACATGTACTTCGCTGCTTTTATTTTTGTATCAATATTTTAAACATCATGTGAAGATAAGAAATTGTCATGTTTTTTTTTCCCATAAAATAAGGCTATCTTCTCATTAACCATTTCACGGTACGTTTGCAACACAATATGAGCTGGCATTCCTAATAACAATAACTTTTCTAACCATTCTTGCAATTCCTTACTAATATGTGGCGCATAATAAGCTCGTGTCCCTTCAAATTTGTGATTTTTTTAGCCATGGCATATATGATTTTTGTTATTCACATGATCCATCTGAGGATATGTGAAAAGTGCATATTCACTTCTTTTCATAAGAATGCACACATTAAAATTGCATTAGTAGCCACGTTTTATATGTTTACGTCTAGGTCTACTCCCCGTCCCTCTAGTTGGAACCTTGGACTTATCATATGGCAAATCATTCTCTTCTTTAAATTCTTCAGGCCCATCGCTACACCAATATCTACAAAATGTCACTAAAAGTGAGTCAAAATAAAATAAAGAACAATTTTAAAACTACATTAAAAACATCACCTAACATTGCCACATCATACATTATATAACTGATGGTGCTATCAATTTGAACCCGTTGTGTACTTTCCGTAATGGGTGATGAATGACTCCAAAATTTGTAATAACTTATTGGAAATGATGTCCGCTAACGTTCCCCTTTAATAAAATCATCTACTCATCCAAGTTCTACCCATGCAACAAAATCCCCTTCCACTCCATGGTTATTTTTAACTTTTCTCCAAAATACATCTGATACAGAGAACAGTCCTTCCATAGGACATTGGATAGGAATTTCTAACAAGCACTTCCACTTTAAGTCTCTCTGATTATACATTGATGTTAATAAAACTACAAATTATTAAAATTTGGAAAAAAAAATTGTTCAAGATACCACACTATACAATTAGACAATAACACTAACCATTTGATATTTACATTATAGATGATGCTAAAATGATAAGACCTACATTCACAAATGTTCAATATGTTAAAGAAATTGAGGATCATTATTAAAAACGTTTAGGTCAAGAAAAAGTGTAAAAATGACATCAAGAATCTCATAAAATTGAGTTAGCCATCTTAATTTCACTCTCATTTCACTAAAAAAAAACTAGAATTATTTGAATATTTTTTATTGTAAAACCAATCCTTCTCCCTCACATGATCTCTCACTATCTCTTTCTTTTCAACAAGCAACCTAAAAGGTTAGAAGCTGGAAACATGCAAACCTAAAAACTCCTCTTCAAAAATTAAAGCATCTTGCACTTCCCTCAATGATTTCCACTCATGTTTTCAATAGGAAAAAGTATGAATGCAACAATAGGAAATCTAAAAAAGAAGCATGAAGTATGTAGATCATGATCTATCCTTTTTCTCATGAAAGTCAAAAATATAAATGCATAAAGAAGTTGGTGAATTTCACTTAATAGCCAAAGTTTGCGAAGAACCAAATCGTGATATTAGATAACAAAGTATCTTTTCTAAGTTATTCAAGGTTGAGAATTGTTTAAAATTAGTTGCTGCTTTATAGAAGAGAATCGACCCAAAAATAGCTCTCAAGGGTATCACAAATCATCACTAGCATCAAAATGAAAGTATGGAAATCATTTTAGGTCTCAAACATGCCACCACTCTAAACAACATAGGCTATAAAAAAATCATTATCATCAACCTGATTGGAGGAATCATTCATAATATATAATGAATAAAGCTTGTAAAATAATGTGTTCAATTATTTAGTTTGGGTGATAACGTAATACGTTGTGGTAGTGTTGAAATTAATGTGTGAGAGAATGAATTGGAAAATATTCCAATTTAATTCAATGAAACAACTTTGAATAGATTATTCAGTGCAAAACAAACTTTAAAAATACAGGTTGTTAAAGAAACAACGTATTACATTGAGAAACCACCTACTTTGATATAGATCTTGTAGGCACATTAATATATGAAATTATAGTTTTATATAGTACACCATGTATCTTATGTAGCCTAGTAACGAGTCAGAACATTGTCATCAGGGGTAACAACGTAATATGTTGTTAAATTGTTGTACTCACAGTACAAGGGAATGGATTTAGATCCTGTAGGCACATAAGAATGGTGCATTGCAATTTTATACACTATAATGAATATAGCTTGTAAAAATAATGTGTTCCATCATCTATTTTGGGTGACAACGTAATACGTTGTGGTAGTGTCGAAATTAAAGTGTGAGAGAATGAACTGGAAAATGTTCCAATTTAATTCAATGAAACAACTTTGAATAGATTATTCAGTGCAAAACAAACTTAAAAAATGCAGGTCATCAAAGAAACACCGTATTACATTGAGAAACCACCTACTTTGATATAGATCCTGTAGGCACATTAATATCTGAAATTATAGTTTTATATAGTACACCATGTATCTTATGTAGCCTAGTAATGAGTCAAAACATCGTTATCAGGGGTAACAACGTAATATGTTGTTAAATTGTTGTACTCACAATAGGATGGAATGTATTTAGATCATGTAGGCACATAATAATGGTGCATTGCATTTTTATACACTATAATGAATATAGCTTGTAAAAAATAACGTGTTCCATCATTTAGTTTGGGTGACAATGTAATACATTTTGGTAGTGTCAAAATTAAAGTGTGAGAGAATGAATTGGAAAATATTCCAATTTAATTCGATGAAACAACTTTGAATAGATTATTCAGTGCAAAAAAAACTTTTAAAATGCTGGTTGTCAAAGAAACAACGTAATACGTTGAGAAACCACCTAATTTGATATAGATCATGTAGGCACACTAATATATGAAATTATAGTTTTATATAGTACACCATGTATCTTATGTAGCCTAGTAACGAGTCAGAACATCATTATCAGGAGTAACAACGTAATATGTTGTTAAATTGTTGTACTCATAGTAGGAGGGAATGGATTTAGATCTCCTAGGCACATAAGAATGGTGCATTGCAGTTTTATACAATATAATGAATATAGCCTATAAAAATAACATGTTCCATCATTTAGTTTGGGTGAAAACATAATATGTTATGGTAGTGTCGAAATTAAAGTGTGATAGAATGAATTGGAAAATATTCCAATTTAATTCGATGAAACAACTTTGAATAGATTATTAAGTGGAAAGCAAACTTAAAAAATGCAGGTCATCAAAGAAACAACGTATTAAGTTGAGAAACCACCTACTTTGATACAGATCATGTAGGCACACTAATATCTGAAATGATAGTTTTATATAGTACACCATGTATCTTATGTAGCCTATTAATGAGTCAGAACATCGTTATCAGGGGTAACACTGTAATATGTTGTTAAATTGTTGTACTCACAGTAGGAGGGAATGCATTTAGATCCTATAGGCACATAAGAATGGTGCATGATTAGGCCACATATTGGTATGTTTTGGCCCTATCTAAATCCTTTTTGAAGCCTCTTACACATACAATTTTGAGACTTTGATCTCCTCTTGATGGTTGATATGAGATAAAGTTATGATTTTGCATAATTTAGTTTTGTATATTCATTTAGATCTAATATACTTATTTACTGTGGTGAATCATGTCTTTTGTACAAACTGATGTTTTTGACGTCTCCATGAACAAATTACAAGATACCATAAGTTTTTGAAGTAGTAGGCCCTAGCTCGTAGCACTTTGGTTGTGCTCCTATAACATCCTGTAGCCACTGGCTGGGCAATGATAAGAGAGAATCATGACATCCAACAACAATGAGGCATCATGAAGTAGATGGAGATGAGCATATGAAGCTGGAAAATGAGTTAACCAAGTGAAAACATTATTTGGACAAGTATGAGAAGTCTTTGGGTGATTTATCTTACCCGTAGCAAGCTCCAAACCTGCCCGTAGCGTCTTCCAGAACTACCTACAACAACAGAGCAGTATGCACCTCCAGCTGCCCATAGCCAAAGAGAACTTATCCAGCTCACACCAAAGTATAAGAATAAAAGTACCAGCTATCCTAACGCATCATATGTAATGTTATGGTTACTTTTTTAGGTAGTTTTGTAATCAATTCTTATCATGTAAATAAGACAGGAATTAGTTGTCTCCACTCAATAAATATGAAACAGAATAACTATAATCTGTTTGAGTGGTTTTTGATCATATTCCTAGAATAGAATAAGTTAGTGACCTGTATATATATATATACACACACACACACACACACACAGGTAGAAATGTAATAGATATAGAGTAATAGATTAAGGAATGAAGTGATAGCTGTATGAGAGAAGCATAATTGTGAATGTGTGAAGATAGAATATATTAATGTGATTTTGTGCTCTTAATTTCATTGTAATATCTTTTTTGTAGAAATGTTTAATTGCTACATCTTAATAGATGAATCGTTTATCTTCTTGAGCAGTTATGTGAGTTTCTAGGGTAGGATCAGAACTCACTTCTACACAAGGAAGGGCCCCCTAGGAAGTAATTGCAGGGAAGATCCTATTCCTCCATTTCCTATTTATGTTGTGTGGATTGATTATTAGTTATTCATTTCATTTCTAAAAGATAATGAGTGCATAGTGTGTTGAGTTTTAGATCTGCAGATCAACAACATCCATAGTTTACTTTCCAACTTGTACAAGCATTACTTTATACTCTTTGATGATTCTAGCCTAAAAATACCTCACTCCAAAGTATTGTAGCATATATTTTGTAGGCCCTTTGAAAAGCTTACACCCCTGGGTTGACATTTAATGAACATCAAAGTATGAGACCTAATATCATTGGTTGATTATTCTGCACATCAGTGCATTGCAATTTTATACACTATAATGACCATATCTTGTAAAAATAAAGTGTTCCATCATTTAGTATGGGTGAAAACGTAATAATAGGATTTGATACTTTGATGATCCTACATTGTACACATGTGGGATAAAACCTATGAAGGGTAGAATTGATCATTGAATGGTATCATTTGAATACCTTGTTTGATGATAAATCAGGTGCTTAACAGTCTCCTAAAGGATTATCTCCACAAGGGAAAACAAATATGAAGTTTTATATATGCATTCAAGGATATTTAAGGTTCATAAAAGAGTGTTGTTGAGTTAAGACAGTTTGCATGGAGACAAAGAGAGAGTGTTTTTTTAGAACTCAAGAAGAAATGAAGTGTTGAGGGTGGATAAATGGACCAGTAGCTAGGAATTAAAAGGTAAATGTGGACAGTGAGGGAATTCAAGAACCTTACTCAAAGTACTTGTCATTGGTTATCTACTTGGAAGTCAGACTCAAATGTTGATTGGGAAAAGGATATGTGTATGCATACAAAGAAATATTGTAGAGAAGAAAAAGAATATGAATATGAGAGCATGACATGGTCCTTGAGGAGGATTTAATGGGCTAAGAGGTACACCAACTATAATGAATATAGCTTGTAAAAACAACGTGTTCCATCATTTAGTTTGGGTGAAAATGTAATACGTTGTGGTAGTGTCAAAATTAAAGTGTGAGAGAATGAATTGGAAAATATTCCAATTTAATTCAATGAAACAAGTTTGAATAGATTATTCAATGCAAAACAAACTTTAAAAATTTAGGTCATCAAAGAACAACGTATTACTTTGAGAAACCACCTTCTTTGATATAGATATTATAGGCACATTAATATCTGAAATTATAGTTTTATATAGTACACCATGTATCTTATGTAGCCTAGTAACGAGTCAAATCATTGTTATCAGGGGTAACAACGTAATATTTTGTTAAATTGTTGTACTCATAGTAGGAGGGAATGGATTTGAAATTATTTCAAAGTAATTGAATGAAACGAATTTGAATAGTTGCATAACACTATGATGTGAAAAACAATCTTTAGAAATGCATGTCATTGACGCAATAATGTATTATGTGCCCAAAGCAACCTACTTTTATATAGATCCCATAGGCACATAAGAATGTGGCATCGTAGTTTTATACACTATAAAGACTATAACTTGTAAAAATAACGTATTCCATCATTTAGATTGGGCGACAATGTAATATGTTGTTGTACCATTGTAATTAGAACTCTCTCAGGAAAAATATTACCTTGAATATTAGATTTAAGTATGTGAATCACCATTCAACTCATAATTTCTTTGTTTTCAATTAGCCTTGTTTCAAATAAATGTTGCAAACAATAACAAGAATTTTTATTCCTTTTAGCTTTGATAGATGACTATAAAATGATGTTGTGGTAAATGACTAGAAAAGTAGTTCAAAAACGTAATAAATTAATAAACAAGATGAGTTCAACTTATTACTGATTTAAAAAAATGTAATGTTCTTACTTGATTTGCAATGTACAGATTATTTCCAAACTTTTCTGTCATGAGCAATGTTCTTTCTCACAGCCCACCTTTAGAAATTTCCTTTAAATTCCATAAAATTAGATAAAATATGAGTGTTGTTCTTTTTTGGAATACTTAAGTAAATTCATTTATGTAAAAATAATAAAAAACAGAACAATGGCGCCAAAAAGTGGAGTAAATAGTTTAATGGATATAATTTAGGTAGCAAGGAATTGATTGTAGCATTCAATAAATATTTGAAATGATGATTTGAAATGAAGTATTGACTTGCAGGCTGTAGCGCAACAAATTCATAACAATAATGTGAATAAATAAGAAGCATTGAGCAGTCAAGGGGAAGTACTGAAATGACTTGGGTTTCATTAATTTTTTAACTCCGTTAGAAACACTGGAAAGTTCCCAGTCAATAGCCACCTCACTACTCCTTGTGAACTTACATGAGGGATAGGGCCAACCCATAATTACAATGTTGAGTAGGGAGTGAAGACATCATAACTATCACCGAATGTTGAATGAAAATATCAAAAATTATGTAAATGTGTTACGTGTGCAAAAACACAAGAAGAACCACAAAGGAAAACCAAGGCCATCAAAAAAGAAAATAAAAAATTCCTCAAGTGAGTGTACAATATGCCACATAAAGGACCTACTAACCAGTTTGAGAAAAGTGTGTAGAAGGAGACACATACATGAAGGTAGAAAAGGCCAAACCAACAATCTGTCCATGATACACCTACACACAAAGGTAGAAAAGGATGAAAAAACAAACCCGCATGAAAATTTATAGACTAGTGTGAGTACAATATTCATCCCAAACAATTCACTAAGAATTTTTGTGAAGAACTAAAAAGTTACCCCTTTGAAAAACTAGGTAAAACAATATGATTTATAGTATAAGAATTTAAATTTTCTTAAAAAGACAATCATGATACAAAATAAAACATTATGAAGCCATTGTTGTGAAGAGCACAAAAAATGCTTTTAGAAAAAAACAAGTCATTTTTTTGCATGAATGAAACGTTATTACTGGTCAAAGTTCCAAAAATAAGGAATTGTACAATTAAATATGGAAAAAAATTGGAAATCTTGGAAAAATGGATTATTAAATGTTGAAATGGATGCCAACACTACGTAAATTCTAAAAAAATAGGTAGGTACTAGAAAATCACTCTCTCTAGCTTCTTGGATAAAAAATTATGAGCTCTAGAGCAAAAATAGTTTTCAAAAAGGCCCAATAAATAATTAGGGTCACAAGACCCTTGATACTCCAATTTTAATGATCTTAAACTCTTTAGAAATATCTCAAAATGAAGAATAAAAAATATAACTTCAATCTTTGTTTTACAAAATAAATGCAAAAAAATTGTGGAAGAGCCTACTTGTCCTAGCTCTTCAAAAAACATGAAATTGAAAGTCTTTGCAAATGAGCTAACGATATTCGATTAAGGTGAAAAAAAATAAAAAATGAATTTCTTTGGCACTCTAAACCCAATAAGAAAAAAAGATTGAAATCAAAACCAGTAAAAAAGACTACTCTTCTCTAAACCAGCTTTCCTGCACATGGTTTTATAGAAAAGCTGCAAACCCAACCAAAGAAAAAAAATATGATACAATATGAGAGATGTTGTCAAAAAACATTTGATACCATGCAAGAAACAAGGACTACTCAAGGAAACATTTCAATGAAACACACTATCTACAAACATGTACTCAAAAAAGATATGCATGCAAATGTCTGTTAATGTCTTCTTAAATCCTTCACTGTCCAAATCTGCAAAAAGGTCTTCATTATGACTTTTCTTCAATCAAGATAGAGGCCTTTCGTCCTCCAACCAACCACAAGAAGTATTTCCTTTCTTCTTGGAATGCCACACATTTGGATTTCTACTCAAGAGTGGAAAAACAAGGAGTAAATAGCCCAAAGGTCCAAATTAGATAAAATTCTCTGAAAATAGATGCCACAAAATGAAGTCCTTTGTAGTCCCCACTTCCCTTCGACCTCATTTTGTTTTGTTGTTTTCGAGACTGATTACTTCACTATGGATTTATTATGGCTTCTTGATTTAGCATGCTAGTAGATATCATAGACATTGGACTGTTATTGATTTGATCTTTATATGATGCATATGGTTCACTGGTGGACATTTGATGACGATATTTACATACTTTTGACAGGGTTATTTATCTTAATTCTGACATGTGATATATTTAATCATATTGAGTAGAACTTGATAGTTTGACTAATGTGATGATCGTTTTGATATAAATGAAATGTGGAATAGAAATGTGCTAGAAAGTGTAAGTGATATCGTACTTGCCTAGATGATAGTAAATCATGTGTCGTTTATTTTAGATTATATTGTATATTTGGCATGAATGTTTTAATGTGGCCAACAGGCCGAAGGAGGTATTTTCTATTCTGTAGGTATATTATATTCACTACAAAATTGGGGAGTGGAGACCAACCACATCGGAATTCGAGAAGAATCCAGCTAAGGTCACCATGGCAACAAGTAATTGTGTGTGTGTTAGAATTATCTGGTAAAGGGAAAATTGTGACCTAGGGATCATGTGTTGTTTTGTTTTAATTTTTCTCTTTTATTATGTTAGTATGTGTTGCTCTTAGTAAGTGAAATTTTACTTGTGTTATTATTCATATTCTTTGGATTGGAGGTTACCCCTTTATTAGCCATGGGTTGTAGTGGGTTAATTAAGTTAATTTGAAATTGTCCTAAACTAATTAAAAGATGTGACCTAAGAGAGTTCATTTATTAGGATTTGATTTACTTGGGATTTTGTGTGGATTGATGTGTGTTTGAGTTTGAGTGTAGCACACACTACCCCACATGGGAAACTCGAATTTAGCCTTGGAGGCCAAATTTCAAAGCTTATGGGACAAGTCAAACTTGTCCCACACCTCTTAAAACCCCATGCCAACCCTACCTATGGGTTGGAAGGCCAAATTTAGGGTCTTTTAGGTGTTTTGGGGGGATAAAAGGGTAAAAATATTGATTGCACTTTCTTTCAAAATTTAATTTTGTCCTTTGGGGGAGTAGGCTTAGTTGGAGTGTGTAAGGTGCTTGCATTTCTTTCAACCACTTATTAATGGTGCATTAGAATTTGATGTTGACCAAATGATGTGGAGTGGAGGGAAAAGGAGGTGGCATCCTACTTGGAGCCACATCATCCCTCCCTCTCTTTTCTCTATTTATTTGATCCTTTTGTTTGTTTTGGGGGTTGGAAGTTTCATTTTTTTTTTTAGTCTTTTGTATTTTGGAGAGGAGAGGATTTGGAAAGAGTTTGTGGATTTTTGGAGCTTGTGGATGCTTGCTTGATCTTTGGAGGGATTTGAGACTCCATACTTGGAACAAGCTCTACCATGAAAAGGTAGGAGCTTCACCTTTGTTGTATTATGTTTTCTTCTTTTTGTTATATGAATGAGTATATATGTTGTGTTGAATGTTGTTGTTGCAATGCTTGTTGGGAATGGGTAGAATGCCTAAGTTGGAAGTGGGAGGAAACTATGGGGAGTTTAATTGAGGGAGGCATAAGATATCATGTTCTTGAGGAGGGAGTTTGGGTTGGGTGCCCACCTTGTAAGAGAAATGCTTCCATTTTCTTCTTGTTTTACTTTGAGGGAGCCATAAGAGTTGAGGGAGGCATAAGAGTGAATGGAGGATAAGGGGTACTTGAGGGAGGCATAAGAGTTGTTAGGGGTATTGTGTTTTGTATTGGAGGCTTTTAGGTGGCACCCATTCCCATTGGGAGGCATAAGTGGCCTCCCCATAGGTCTTACTCTTATGGCTTGCTTGATAAGCCTTGTGACTTGTTGTTGTGATTGTTTTCCCTCTTGTTGTGTTGTAGATATTGTTTTGAAGGTTTATGGAATGAATGTTAAGTGTTATGTTTAGTTATGTGGAAGCTATTGTTGCCATGAGTTGGATTTTCTCCCATTGTGATGTGGTTGGGGCTCGAGGGCCAATGGAGAGGATGGCTTATCTTCCCCATTGGGTATCTTGGTTGGGAGGAGAGCGTTGCCTCTCCCCTTATTTTTTTGTGAATCAAGCAAACTATGGAGGAGCCACCTTGTTGATGTTTGAAGCATTGGAACCTTGTTGATGACAATGTGAAACCACCATGTATTTTTACCCACCTTGAGTGGAAGAAAAATGTATTATTGCCTTGTATTTTTAGCTTTCATTATTGTAAAATGATCCCACATTAAGTGGAAAATGTTGTAACAAGTTTTGAAGGAAGGTTGCTTTGAAATTCATTAGTAAGGTTGTAATGTGGGTGAAATTAAAAGTTGAAAGAAAGACCATCTATTTATTCTCTTTCCACTTGGCTTGGAACCTCTTACATGAATGTGTTGATCTTGTTGAAATGTTAGTAGTCCTTATTTTAAAACTTAATGAAATATTGTTGAAAACGTCTTGAGGAATGTTGGAAAATTTACAAAATATAAATGTATATTGAAATTCATTTTTATTACTTAAAAGTTGTATTGAAAAGTTGGAGTATTAGTGTATTTTCTATTCTTGTATTGTAGATGGAATGGTTTAAGTTTTTAGATAGTTTTAATTATGCCAATGAAGTGATCTAAGTCCTTCCTCTATTGTGTGCTCCTCATTTAAGAATTTATTATAAATCTTATTGCCAATTAAAAAAAAGAAAAAGAAAAATGAAATCAAACCTATTTGAAATCCCATGCAATGTTTATTAAAATTATGTAGAAATAAATTTTAATGCAAATACTTTTAACTTATTAAGTTCAATACCGAATACTCCTTAATGCCTAATAAAGGTACAAATAGTTTGAATATCATTCATATTTAAGTAACACTAAAACTAATGAATTTATTAATATTAAATTATAATAATATTAATGTACTATTAATTACTTTTTTATATATATTAACAAAAGCATACTATCACTAACATATATGCAAATAAACCACAGCCAATAAATAATATCAATGAAATACATACATAAACCTACGTATGAGGTGTGCATATAATAGCAAAACAAATTGTGCTTCATGAATATTTTGATATGAAACAGATCCACCTCTATGAGATTCTTTCCTTGAGCTGTATATTAAAACAGGAAGGGCCTCATTAGAGAATCGATGTAATAAATTTCATCTGGTCTCTGGGTAACACTCTCACTGTGATATTATGTAATATTATGCATAGTTTTCTTCCAATCCTTGTGATCAATCTCAAAAAAACCAGTTTTCTTGTCCATCTATGTGATATTATGTAACATTTTACTCTGCGAGTCCTCTCACTTCCTGATCATTGCTTTCATATGATACACATCAACACGTCTCCTTGGGTGGTCTCTATAGACTATAAGAAGGATTGTATTCCTCTCATCATGTTAGCCATGTATGATATTGTTGATTTTCTGTTTACTTTGCATACCATATTTCCTCACAACCTTATCACAACAGGATTCTGCGACCTCACACCTTCTACCAACAACACAATGCTAGATATGTTTAAAAACTACCTTTTACCTTCTACGTATGAGGTGTGCATTTCATCTGGTCTCCGGGTAACACTCTCACTGTCCCTCAATCGATTTTGATAAAAATATCACGAGGGAGAGCTCCGAATTTTGAGGGTGCATTTGTTACTGAACAGATAACAACATATTTGGGCAAACTGCTTGTTTAGCGCTCAGAAAAAAAAAAAGGAAAGAGAGAGAGGGGACTTTGTTTGTTGCTATTTCCTGGCCAACTGCTGTGGCAGGCCATGTCTGAAAGCCCCGCCATGATTGCACCTCGCAGCACCGAACAAGGGAGGAAGAACGCCTGCTTCTCTTGTTGTAGCTTTACCTTTCACCACCACACCTTTCTCCATGCGTCCCGGGGCAGAAATAAAACGGGTCAACACGATTTTTTTTCTGGTCTGTGGCTTCATCTATAACCATCACATCGAATTTACATGGCCAAGACAACATCCAACAGCAGGCCGACTGTGTGATGTTTTTGATTTGCAAAATCTAGGTGACTAAATGTTTTATGCGACCGGTTGGAAGAAGCTTGCACGCAAGGAGAGGGGGGAGGGAGTCTTAATGGTTGATAGGTGATTGTTGAGACACCCACTGCCCCAACCATAATGTTTAGGCATAAGTTTGAAATGCTTTACTTTACAAGTTAATGAAAACACGGATAACTAGTTAGGTTAGTTAAGTATTAAATACTATATAATATAATAGTGGCATGATAGTAAAACATAATTTTCATATAATATCATACTAGATATAAATAAGGAATTATGTATAACTAAACATATAAAATCATACAATGCAATAAAATAAATTAGTGCCAAGTATATATCGTAATGTGTAATTCCTTTATATACATACATACATACATACATATATATATATATATATATATATATATATATATATATATATATATTATAATGTATTAAATCATGAGATAACGCAATATAACTGAATAATAAAATAAAAATAAAAATTGAGTGGTTAGTGTATTCACTTCAAAATAAATTATATCATACTCTAGGGTTAACAATCAGAAATATTGTTATTACGATATTATCAGACATTAGACTAATTAACTCGAAAGACGACCCTTCTTATCTTTTGTGAAACGTCGAATGAGATAAAATTAAACATCATTGACCTCGAAGCATTATCGTGGCTGTTGTAGTTTCGAGCCTGTATGCGGACTCACCCTGCAAAATAAAATAAAATTTAGTCACATTTTCGGGTTGTATGTTTGTGAAAGAAAGTTCTTCGTCATCGTCAGCGGCGTTACATCCTTACTCTCCTTTTATATCTTATCTTTGGCATTAAGGCCCAAAAGGACAAGGTTAACCCATAGAAAGCTATTCTAATCTTTTAATTGGCATCTTAAATGCACCAAACTGGGATGACCTCCATAGAAGGTAAATGTACAAAAATAAAAACATAAATATGAATGAAGAAAATTGAAATATGATCCCCGATCTTCCCTTGCTCATCTATTTCTTTCCTTCGGAAAGAGGAAGGAAAGGAATCCTTTATTGTGGATTAATTCAGAAAAAGGAACTTTACAATCCTCCTTTCTTCAAATTGCTTTCCCTCAAGAAATTGTAAGTACCTGTATCCAAAATGAATCACAATTGATTCTTCTTTGATGTACCTACACAAGAAGTAAATATATCAAATAAAACAAGAGTGTTTAACAACAATTTTTAACTCCCCTTATCATGCCTTAGGGACATGATAGTTATCTCTCTTCTTTTGCTTGAAACCATCTCATAATTTCCATTCAAATGATGGCTTCTCAACACTTTAGTAATGTTGTCCCAAAAACAACTGTAATCATGTGTTTTTATTTCAAAAATAAGAATGTTCAAGTGTGAAAATAACACATCATAATATGGTTATGTTCAACACTTTAGCTGAGATCTTATTCCACCAACATTCCATGACATAATGCTCTTCAAAATTGGAAACACACTGCTGCTCATGGCTTTTAATGGAAGCCCCAATTCTGATTTTTACAAACTCGACACTATGACCATGGCATAACAATTACCAAACTGAAATCTCATGAAGAAAAAAAAATCCATAAGTAGCGATTGAAATTTGATTTGCATATGCTGAAAAATTAGGAGCAGCATACCTATAATTAAAATCAGTAGCTATCTTGGCCTTAAACTTGAGAGAAAATCAACCTTTTTAACATTCCTATGAATTCTGATTTCATCATTTTCAAGTGGAACTGAAACTCCATGTGAATTTTGAGGTCAATTTCCTCTAAAATTTGGAGCTCTTGATACCTAAAAAAATTGTGTGACTCCGTTGAAATGAAAACAAGGTAGTCAAAATAAAATCCATACCTCTTCATGGGCTCATAAAATGAAAAATAGAACCGTAATTCTCCTCTTTTGTGGCCATGTGAACAAATACAACTTTATCATAATTTCTTCCTTTATCTTTTTCATGGAATTGTGGGTTAACAATTCATATAGAAAAAAATAAGAATTCCTTAAACATGTCATGCTAGCATTCTATTTCATCAAATTCCTTCCATTCCATAAGCAAAGAGAAAAATTGAAATCTTTACCTTCACCATTTTTGTGTCTCATGAAATAGCCCGGTTGATCAGCCCATGGGGCATCATGAACAACCTACACTATCATGTTCTTCACCCTTGATTTTGAAGACAAATAAATTCCACTCTTGTAGTGAATGATCCCATGCATTATTTCAAACATTTCATTCCCAATTCCCTAAAAAACAACATTAGGAAACCTATGCTGAACTGTAATTAAAGGTTCTCAATCAGTTGTTGTCTTAGATAAGAAGAAAAAATGTGATTCCCATGGCCAAGTATATTCTACCAAATAATTAACTTGAGGTGTGTTCGGAAGCATACCTTGTAATGTAACCTTCTTACCCATGTCAGAGAAGCTTATTTCCATGCCTTGATAATTAAAGGTGAGCTCTCCCAATGATAGAAACCATTAGACCCCAAACACGCTATTCATATCAACTATGTTAATGAAATAAAAATCAACACATACCTCATATTTTCCCAATGTAACATGGATTTCGAAACATTTCTTTGTGAATGACATAGAGTAACCATTTGTTGTCTTCACTGTGAAGCCTTGTCCATGGAGGATAGAATACTTCATAACCTTGTTAGCATACATAATGATTTCAAAATACTCTATCCAAATTTCTTCTAACATTAAGCATGGAGTAAAGATACCAAAGAATGATTTTTTTAAATACATGAGGCCAATCAGAATTAAAATCTTTATGCCCACATAACCTTGCAATGGAAGGTCTAAGTGCCATAAGTTATCCCACAAGTTTTTCATATTGATTTCAACATGTCGCTTAATGGAAAAAACATATTGTAGTGACGTAGGGAAAGTTAACAAACATGAAATTTGATTACACCTTGAGTTTCACTCTGCATTTCCACCTTCCCATGCCGGATGAGGAGTGATCAAAACTTCCTCAGTACTCTCAATATTTTGAATCAGAATTTCTGAGTTGGAATCAACCTTCTTCTTCTCCTCAGATTCAAAAAACGAAGATCTTTCCGCCTTATTTTCAACAATATATTGATGGTGTTTACATGGGGCATCTTCACAACTCTTACTTTAGTCATGCACACCATCAATATGAATCTTATTTTCTGGTGTTCTAAAAATTCCAGCGAACTGAAAGCGATTGTATTCATCTAAAAAGAGAATCTTCTTCATCCACATGACCCTCAACAAGGTCACTCCAAAGTCTTGGTCCATGGACCCTACACAAATTATATTTTTCGTCATTCATATCATCATGAAGACTATCCATTTGTCATGGTTTACTTCAAAGCATCACATTTTCCCCAAGATTATCCCTTTCAACAAATTTACCAAGATCATAAATTTGAAATGGCATGGGATAAAAAAATAAATCTGAATTAACTCCAAACCTTCGGTTGCCTTGTTTATGTATGTTTGAAATGTATTCATAGCTCTTACCTAGGTATAATCCATCACAAATTTGATTTCCAACAAGCTTATTGCCATCATGTTTCTTTGGATAAGTGTTTCCAACTAGCCCTTTCTCTTCCAGTTCTTGTTCCACATCCCTTGTTTCATCACATGTCAAATTTTTTTCAGCATTAACTAGATAATGAGAAATATTTATGTCATGATGTTGACTCTTCATAATGGGTGTAAGTGCCATGGTCTTAGGTCCTTTGATAACCAACGCTTCTTCCTCATTGATTCCATCTTCATCGAACTTCATTCTTTCTTAATGTTTAGCCAACATTAAGGTGCTCCTTTCCACAAGGGTTGGGATATCCTTCCCAAGACCCTTGTGCATGCCTTAAGGTTTTTACTAAGTTCCAATGCCCAATCTATATTTTATCCATGCTACAAACTCAAAAAATGATAGGGCATTAGTAATAGCCTCTGGAAGGGCTTGGTAATCCTCAAATCTCATTGCAACCTTGGTGACATTTGAAACCCTTGGCTCCTCCTTGAATATCCTTCCTCTTTGTAGGTTTTGCATAGTGGAAGCTAGAGAGTCCAAAGTATCTACTAGTCTTTCTTACACCTTTATCAATCTATCCATGATTTCTTTCCACAAGAAACCCTAGGCCTTTGAAGATCCAAGCTCTGATACCACTGTAATATCCCTATTGGGGCTGAAAATGGAGAAAAGGGGTTAAAGGGTTTTACCAAATAAATATGATCTTGAAACACCTTTAATTATTCACAAAAAAATTTGATAATAACTGAAAACCAATCTAAAATCAACAATCTCCAAGGGCAGGGAAATGTCAAAGGAATTAAAGTCCGCTTTTCACTATGCAAATCAATGAAGAATGCCAAAAAACAATTAATCTACCCATGAAAATATTTATAATCCATGGAATCTTGCATTTGGGCATCTAGGTTGTTCCCTCAATCCACTGGAGTGAATGCTGCTCTTTCCCTCATCTGGGATGAAGAAGAGAAAGCTCATTGCATTGTTGTCCCAGCATCAGTGATTGAGAAGGCAAAATCTATGTTTTCTTTTGCGCTCATTGGAGCTTTTGCAGGGTACCGACCCAATATTGATGCAGTTCGTAAATGGTGCGGGCGGAAATGGGGTTGTTGGGTAGATATCATTGCCCTACCCAATAGCGCCCTTATTTTAAATTTTTAGAAGGAAGAAGAGATGGTTAAGGCCCTCAACCTAGCCCCTTGGATGTTTGGAAGGGATACCCTACATCTGAAGTGATGGAAGCCATGGGTTTCTCTTCAGATCAAAGAGTTGCCCATTTGGATCTCCCTGCCGGCTCTTCCAGTAGAATTTTGGGAGGACGAAGTCCTACTTGGCATAGCTACATCAATGGGAGAGTTAATCTCCATAGAGCCTGCAACAAAGGCCAGAAGCAGGCTTATAAGAGCTCGGTTATGTGTTAGCATGGAGGTGGGGGCTGTTATCACTGAGAACATCATACTGTCTTCCCCCACTAGCCGATTTTTGCAAAACATAGTTCCTAATGACCACGGCTTGGTTTGTCCCAGATGCAGGAAGATTAACTTTCAAGCCAAACTATGCATATGTTCAACAAGGATAGAGGAAGGAATATACAGGAGAAGCAACAGAGGAGAGGAGTGGAAGCTACAAGATACCAATGACGAGATCCCTTTCCCTCTGTTCAAAGGTGACTGCAACGATGATGCAACTGACCCGTCCAAATTGAGTTTGGCCAAAGCACTATAAGGAGGTGCACCCTTTGCCCACGTGGGATAGTCTGAAACGACAGAGGAGGAGTGGTAAAATCCAAAAAATTTAATTATGCGCCAAACAAGGAAGATAGTGAATCCTCCGAATGGGAAACTAGCTCCGAGGCAAAGGAAAACGTGGTAGATTTTGCGCCTAAAATGGTGGATGGGAACCGAAAAAATATCATTAACAAAGATTCTAACCACCTACTTTTAAATGCTAAAGTGAATAGTGGCGAAAGGATTAAGGTCAGTTCAAGAGAAATGATGGCATTTTTAACTTTGGAGGAGCAGAATTCAAATTTTGACTCACCCAAATTAAAAGGTAATCTAGAAGTGGTTTTATATGTGGATGACAGAAACAATGCGGATTGGTGCACTGTAAGTAGAAAATAATATCGTGGTTTCCGTGGGGGGAGTGCACGTCGATGCACTTAAGTAAGATGTAACAATTTTCATCTACGTTGATTTTGCTTAGCTGTTGTTTAATCGCTGCGTGTTGTGGGTTTTGGTGCTGGGTTTGGTAGGATATCTTCCTGCCTCTATCCTCATTGTTTTGGATCTTATGATCTTTTACTCACATTGGCACATCCGGCTTCTGAGCTACTATTGTTCAAGGGTATAGTCCCTTTCATAAAAACTATTTGCCTATAATTAAAAAATATATATTTATAAACCATAAATACATCAAAATATTAAAGGAATATTTGATTTCACAACTGAAATTATTTATTTAAAATAACAGTAGTATAGCCAAAGCTGAGGGCTAGGAAAAATAATAAATCTTTGCCAAAATTCACCAAAATGGAGATTTCGGCCTTGTAAATTATGTTGAATCAGATTATGAAATCAAATTTGCAATTTGTGCCCTAGAAGGAACCTAAATACCCTCAAACCCTAGTCATTCAAACTAGGAATGGCTCTAAAATGCATTCAAATGTCTGTAGATGTTTTCTTTGATATTCTACTCTCCAAATCTATAAAAAGGTCTTCAATATGACTTTCTTCAACCAAAGATAGAGGGTTTTCATCCTCCAACAATGAGAAAATATCCCAAAGGTCCAAATTAGATAAAATTATAAAAAATTATAATCCACCAAATGAATTCCTTACTCTCCTTTTATATCTTATCTTTGGCACTAAGGCCCAAAAGGACAAGGCCAACCCATAGAAAACTATTTAAACTTTTAATCAGCTTCATAAATGTACCAAACCCATCCGAGCTTCATAGAATGGAAAAATACAAAAATAAAACATAAATATGAATGAATAAAACTGAAATACGATCCACGATCTTCCCTTGCTCATCGATTGCTTGCCTTCAGAAAGAGGAAAGGCAAGGAATCCTTTAATTTGGATTAATTCAGACAAAAGGGAAATTACACATCAAGTGATGTAGGAACATCTAAGGTTTAGGGAAATCCTACACAATTTTGACTAAGTATGGGTGTGCACAAGATGAAGAGTGCATGAGAAGGAAGAGGAAGTACGATAAAATGAAAGGAAGATTGCACATAAGTGCTCATAAACTTTTCATAATTAAAATAAGCAAGGAGGAAGAATGTACATGGAGTGCATGGTAGAAGTAGGTGCAATAAAGTATGAAGGTTTTTACACAGTAGAGTAGACATGAAAAATAATGCGTAATGGTGTAGTTTAACTCAACCTAGTTGTTGGATGTGCACATATATTATGAGAGGATTTATGCACAATGACAGAGAGTGCACGAAAGAAGTAAGAGAATGGAAGATGATTGTACAATAGCTTGGATTGCGAAGGAAGAATGTGGATAAGCAGAGGAAGGCCCAAAATTACAAGGATAGTGCATGAAAGAATGTAAAGGTGTAGCTCTAAGCTTAGAGTGTGTGGAAGAACTACGAAGAGGCATGGATGGAAAAGGAAAATAAGATAGTGTGCATAAGAGTTGATAGTTGGTAAAAATGACAAAAGGTGTTAGAAATTGTTTGGTCATGGATGTTGACATGAACTGAATGGTTAGAGAGGTGCAAAAAATAGGTCAGTGTGGCACAATAGGGACATTTATATGCAAATAAAGTAGCGTAGAGCATTTAGTGAGATCAAGTTTAAATTTGAGAGTGAGTGGGAAGATATAGAAGCATCTAGAAGGGACCAACTTTCCCAAAAGAGATTCAAACAAGGAAAAAAAGTGGGAAATCATGGTTATTTAAGGGGGATGAGTTCTTTGGGGGCTAGTGGACAGATGAGCCAGAATCACCCAAGGAGTAAGAAATGACTGAAGAGACCCAGAGCCGAGGTTGTTGAATGTGCATAAAGGAAAAAGAAAACTAGTCTAGGTTGGGTCCATAGGAGAACTCCAAGATTCTGTTGATAACTCCAAGATAACGAGTTGTAAGCTCCATAGAGAGCCGTTGCACATAAATTCTGTCAATACTTTCATATTAATGACACACCAATAATATAACATTGACCGATAATAATAAGCAACTATTTAATAGTACAATTTTTTTTACTACTACATATTAGAAAGTTATTTGGGTAACTCAATTATAATATCTAAATTCTAATATATATTTAAAGTTTTTGAATTTTTTCTCTATAAAAAATATTTAACACAAAGGGACTCTAACTATAACAAATTCACATGACAACATAATCTTCTCGGTATGTACTGAATATGCAAGTCTTAGCGAAGGTGGTTTTAAATTTTTTTATGTAAAATCGTAAGTAAAAAATATGTAAGTCATAGTGAAAAGGAAAAAGTGAATTCAATTAATCACCTTAAGAAAAATATTAAATTACACAAGTTAAGAGGCCAAATTTACTTTGAAGTGTTAGATAGATTAGGGAAAACATCGTTATGTTGAAATATTTGCTATCGATGATTGCTTCTATTGTAAAAAAGATGTTTTAATAAGATGGCAATATAAAAGTTAGGTAGTTAAGATAAAAACTTGAACATAAAGCTTATTTGTATCCTAATAGGTATATAAACTAGAAAAGTTAAATTAATGTATGAAGTGTGAAAACAATATATTGTTGAAATATTTATTGTTGATAATTTTTTTTATGATAAAAAGATCATGATATGGTAAATCCTATCGAAGTGTAGTACTGTTTCAGTAATAAACAAAAATTTAGAAATTAGTAATGGGAAAAAAAAAAGAAGTATCTTAACATATATGAAAAAAAATATTAGAAAAATTAAATGTTTTTAATTTAGAATCTGACTTTATATACAATAGGGTTCAAATGAAAATAAATTTAAAAATGACTAAATGCTTACCAAATGCATTGACTCCAAATCTGAAAAACTTAGCAAGTACGCACTTTGCAAATTTCAGGAATGATTCTCTCGATTTTATCAAGCGCAATTTTATCTTGCAGTTTCTGAATTGATGGTAGCACTGAACAAATGGCTATGAAAATTGGCAAAGTATAAATGTGAAGTGTTTGTGTGGAAGCAATGCATTTACAAAAATTATGCAGATAGAGATCGAGAGCCAAATGACAACAACTGTTAAAACCGGTTGTATCAATTGTTATTTTTTATTTATTTATGCGAGCAAGTAATATTTTTAATTATGTAGAGCAAGTAATTTTTTAGTAGTTGAGAAAGCAATTCCCTAATTTTTTTAGTCGTTGCGAAAGTAATTTTTCTCTAATTTTTGTTTTTATTTCATGGACACAAAATAAAAATTTATACGGTACAGGCATAATCAATATATGTAAATGTATATGCATAACTAAATAATGTAAAATTAAATTTTATTTAGTAACATAATTGTAACAAAATGAGACTATATTACATTCCACCCCAATACCAAATTTAAAAAATAATTTTGTATATTAAAATCTTTGCAAGTGTGTTCATTTCCTCTCATCATTAAAATCTTTCCAATCCGACCATTTCCAACCTCAGAAATCAAAATCGATCTTTCCAAGCCCGTCCATTTCCAACTTCCAATAATCTTTCTACCTCCGACAATCCTATCATCATTTGCAAAGAAGAGCTTTGTCCATTTACTCATTTGCGTGCATTTTGCCTTAATTTATATTATTGCATGGATATTTTTCCTCTGCTAAGAAAGTGAGATAATACTTTGCATTGACTTGTGTATTTCCGCAACAAAGAGTGTGGGATTATTCTCTTTTAGTTTACATAATTATCAATGTATATTTTGTAAAAGGTGACCTCTCAAACAAAAATTTGGGTTCGATTTTAAAATGAAAATGCAAAAATTAAATATACGTAGAGTCAATCTCCTTTCATTACAAAACGATCTAAACTCAACATTTATATGAATTTAACAAACAATGCACAAAAGACAAGCTTGGGTACTACCATGTAATTTTCATACCATGTGTTTTTTTCATTTACTATTGTACATTTGAGAAAGTATTGTTCAGAGAAGGCCCTTTTATGTGAGACCCTTATGTGCCACCCTGAAGGACAAGGAGATGACATTGTGCTAACCGATAGTGGTAATCATACTACAAACGTGAAGAAAATTCGGTAGGATCACATACAATTGTCTCATACTTTCTCCAATATATTCCTTGCTTGGCCTTCATGCTCATGGCACCCTTTTAAAAAACCTAAAACGAATGCAATTTTAGGTTCAAAAATCTGCCAAACGCTTCAGCTATTCATGTGAACCATAAAAATTATATTGATTAAAATATTAGCAAAACTATCAATTGCGTGCAAGCAGTACAGTGGGGGCGCCGAAAGGGATGTGGTGAATAAGTTAGAGATGATGGGATCACAAACTTCAAAGACAAAATAATTGATTGTTGAAAACAAGAGTGAGCTGAGGAGGGAGTTATTTTATAATTTGTAGCCTGAGTTAAGATACACGTTGTTTGATTACAAACGCATGTGAATTGACGAGAAGTAATAAAAATGAGGTATAAGCCTAGCGAGGAAGGAAGTTGTAGCAAATTGTTTATTTGAACATTGTGATTGAAAATGTGAATTCAAACCCTGTAAAAGTAGAAGTGAAGCAATCTAATTATAATCAAAGCAAAAAAAAATTATCTATGAAGGCAAACAATTTGATCACAAAATACAAATGTTCAGGTAGTTTTTCCACCAATCTACACTTGACGATTGCAACAACTTGATCAATTGCTCCATTAAAACTCCAACTCAAACCCATATGCTGTTGCCAGTAAGTAGTACCTTCAGATTCTTACAAAGACAAATTACATTGTGCAATCGATCATTTCTAGGTGCAGTTGATGTTTGACGTCGTTTATATTCAAAAATTTAGATGTATATTTGAAGTATGAGATCTATAAGCACCAATTAGCTTTTACAAGGGGTTTTGTGCAGCTCTATGTTCACCATGTACAACCCTCTGTTCACCATATTTATCAATGTACTAACAACGTTTTCTCTTATGCTTCAAGCATAATGGAATGATTGCATTGTGCATTTTCTCTATTTTATAGATTCACAGTTTCACAGTTTTTTCGCTTACTTATTTTCTTCTGATTTGGTTCATCTTTATGACAAATCTGGTTTGTCTTTCAGGCATTGAACGTGAGATCGCAACACTGCAAATAGAGGTGAGTGAAAAATCATAAACCTCCCTGTTTCTTAGATTGGTAACTGCCAGAGAAATCTAGTATAGATTCAAGCTAAGCATTGCAATTCATTCGTGCAGTCAATTCCTAATAGTTGTTTTTGGTTTGAGTGCTCAATGGCAGGAGAAAAAACTTGTTGCCGAGATTAAAAAGACTGCAAAAACTGGAAATGAGGTTAGCTGGTTTATATGTTTGAAGCATAGTTACCAAATACGGCCGTTTTTTAAAAAGTTACCGTATTTTTGAGTTCTGCCCAGTCCACCGTATGAAACTCAGAAATTTTCGGGCTTTGACTGTTAAAAATTCAGAAAAAGCTAAAAACTCAGCTGTGAATAATTATAAATTTATCAAATGTATTTACCAAACTGTAAAAGCCAAAAATTGCAGGTATCTGTGTGGAATTTTCTATTTTTATAATAGCCCATACCATATTAATTAAAGGCAGTTAAAGAGTGAAGGTGTAATAATTTTTAATTTGTTGTATAGTTGTGTGTTTAACTCTTAAAATCACCACATTTTTTATATATACAAATTATCTGTATTTATCCTATTATTTCTATGGACTGTTTTTTTTCCATATTTTGTGTCCACCATTTAATACTTTCCGTACGAAAATTGCTACTATGGTTTGAAGTTGATCTCTAAATTGAATTGAGAATTTCATAACTTTCTGGTCTGCAGGTTATGTAGACCAAATCTTCAAGGAAGGCTGCATAAAGTGTCAACAGATACAACTGCTTTAAAACAATAAATTTATAGAAGTCTGTTCATTCAGCTTCTGTTTGGAAAATGATAAACTTAGTTACTTATATGTGTTCAATTAATTGCAAAAGTTGATAGTTTACTAGAAAGATTCAACCAAAAAAACCTAATCTGGGAACTTATAGGTTAAAACACAAAGCCACAAAGAAATACCAATCTGAGTTAGGAGTTAGAGAACTCCATTGTCCTAGCCATGGCTGTGAACGGTACTGAACAACATCTTTTTTTCTCAACTGATGATGATGCTATTTTCTTAAGATGGTAGGATAGGAATCCGAGGGTCAATTATTGGAAAAATCAAACCTGCCAACTATTTTTTCCTAAAAAAAATTTTAATCAGAAAAGATGTGATAAATTTGCAAGTTTTTTTCTTTTGGAAACAACATAGCTGTATTAATTTTTTTAAATTTATTGCGTACCCATTGGAAAAAATCCCTCACCCAAGAAAATTTAAGAAAAATCTCTTTCTTTAATTACGCCGTAGGCGTTACCCCTATGGGAAAGAGGCCTCCTGTTGTTCACGCGAAGGTCTTAAATTTGATGTGTGTTTAACCCTTTTTTTAATTGAAAAAGAGGAACTATAGCGTCATAATGATAAATGTTATTGAGAAGACCTGTGAGCTAGGGTTTGCAGAATCATGCTCGCCATTTTTTCGGGTTTTGGATATGGCCTCCATTGGGTCACAACCACCTATTCAAATCGAACACGATTTACGCTCCGATGGGGCATTCATGCATTACGATGAAGGAGGAGCTTGGGAAATACATGGACTAACAAACTCCCGCGCCTGCAAAGTACATGGAGCCCTTTGCTGAGGCAGGGGAGGACTTGCTTAGCGTCATTATATATTTCAAGGATTCAAGAGAAAGCTTGGAAATGTTATAGAAAAGGGATTTTTTTAGATAAATTTAGATTCACTGACAATATGTGAATTGGGTGAATTCCCAACAGCTACAAATTTTGGAATTGAGACATTGGTACTTGATATAGTAATTGCAAGATAGTGGTGATTTGTCTTGCAATTATGTTTAATTCCCAGGTCACCCACGATATCAGCCTCCTGCCACCAATCCATCCCCCCTGCTTGAAAATTTCTCTCCTCTGCCTTTAGCAATGCCACTTTTTTGAGATTGGTCATAATCTATTTTTGGAAAATTCTCACCTGTACCAAGAATTTCAATTGTGATATTTCCCTAATGTCAAGGCCGTTTTATTTAGATGGTCTCTACCTAGAATTTGGTTTTCTTTCATGGAGAATGCCAAGGCTAACTTGTGTTTTCTGACCGATGGTAGATTTCAAAATATTCTTTTTGACTTTTTTTTTTTGCAAGCACCTTTAGAATGTTTTGGCTCAATTTTCAAGTATTGATACTCGAAATGTGCTCAACGCATATTTTATAGGTTTATAGCATCTTAGTACATTAGTTGTAACTTTTAGTGTTGCAGCTATTTGGCATTCCTCTCTTATTGCCCAGGTGGGATATACAAGAATATTGGCGGGATTTCACATTTAGTAGGACTCTAATATCCCATGGGGGAAATTGTGTTATCTTTAGGGAGTGGTTATTCCATCTTATTCACAGTTGATATCCTTTTTCTAAATTGTAATATAGAGCTGTGATCTTCATTTTCTTGTTGAAAATGTTGTTAGTGCAGGGTCTTTCTCTATAAGGCATTTGTAAACCCCTTCAGGATTTCATTCACCCTATGTGCTATTTTGGGGGTTTTATATTTCATGTGTCAGTTTTATTTAGTAATATTTGTTACTAGATTTAGATTATTGACTGCAAACCCATTTAATTTGATATTACATCTCCAGGATAATGTAGAGGATACAAGTAGTGACATATTGTGTCTTCTAGATAATGCGGAGGATACAGAGAGCGACGATGATGAATATATGAAACATAATGGAAGTAATAATTTTTACCTTTTAATTACGTATTTGATTCTTTATGCTTTATTGTATTAAATGTGTGTTTTAGTACATGTTAGAATCCCGCATCAATAAAAATGTGGAAGTTCCTTTTGAATTATTTGTTTGCAACATAGAAATAAGTGCATTCTAGATGTTAATTTTTTTGAAGTGAACTTCTATGTGTAGCTTAGTTTTATTAGATAATTAATTTGTACTGTTGGCATACAAAGGATCTGGTAGGACTGAAGGTTCTTCATGGAATTGATGAAGTAATGGGAGGGGTAGTTGTATTGACACAAAAGGACAAGAACATTATTGTTGGTGGTGATGTTAATTATGGTATGCGCAATTGATATGCTAAAATATAAAGCTTTTTATCTACAAAATTTGGAATTTTTGGCTCTCTCTTCTTGATCTGTTTGTTGGTGCACTGATTCTCTTATATTTCCACTACAAATATTGATATGCTTGAAAACATTAAAATTGGAGAGAAGAATGCCAGAGATGAGGCCTAAAAGGTAGCAAAGAAGAAACCTAGGATCTATGAAGACAAGTAAGTGGGATAGTTCGTTTGATAATCATTTTCTGATCTTCATCCCATTAGGCTTTAAAAATTTAACTCATTATATTTATTTATGATAGATTTCAAAATGACATAAATGTAGTGAAAACAATTCCTCTTTAGTATGATGTTGTTTTTAAGAAGGAGGTCAGTTTTATTTTTGATGTTCAATTTTTAGTGGACTTTATATACTTAAAACTATTATTTATTTAATATCTATCTTGTGTACAATTGAATTAAAAGCTTAAATTATTTTCAAGGGGTGACTCAAGATGAAACACGAGGTATCAATGACAAATCCCAGAAAAAAATTGATGAGGTATAAAGAAGAATCTCCCTTTTTATATTAGGTTTGGGGTAGCATTTGTTTTAATTGGTTATCAGATGGATATTTTGTTAATCAACAAATGATATTTGGATTACACTTTGACAATAGCGTTTTATTTTATACTTCATAT
Organism: Taxus chinensis; assembly: GCA_019776745.2. Lineage (NCBI taxonomy): Eukaryota > Viridiplantae > Streptophyta > Pinopsida > Cupressales > Taxaceae > Taxus > Taxus chinensis. The sequence continues at coordinate 235,207,336 of CM034148.1, read as the reverse complement.
ATGCAAGAGGCTGCAAGGTACAACCATGGGTAACCGAGCTGAAGAGTGCTTATCATGTTTGTCAAATTTATATTAGCAACCCACTGGCCTAGAAGAAGTAATGTTAAGCTTCCATGGCCTTACATGTAGATTAAAAATATTTAACATTTTATGGTATTCTCGTCATTTGTTTGCTCTGGTGTACTCACTTTTCATATCTCACTCCATGATGCTATTCTTTTCCCATGGTTGGTCTCAGAAGATGGTGAGAAAAATGTTATCCTTTGGATTTTCAGTGGTTTATCCCTAAAATTTGTTGAGCTAATTACATGATCTCAAATGTCTTTACCAGACTTGGAATTTCATTTCATTACTCTTACTGTTGTATATCCTTGCATCAAAACTTGTTAGAAGTCTCTTTAAATTTTAATTGTGCTTCAATTAAAGAGTTGTAAGAATTATGCATTTGTTGTCATTCTCTAAGGGAGAAAATATTATTGTTGGTGGTGAATCACAACACCCATGAATGTCTACAACTCGATGGGTTGAGACTTTCAGTGCGATTGCATAACATGGAGCTTTTCCCAAGTGTGGGACCTTGTGAATGGGGAAAGCTCTTCGGATGAAGGCCGGTTCCTATTCCTCTGTTCAAATGCACACATAAAAATGCAGAGGGTTTACTCAAAAACCTAATCTAACTTGCCAAGGAGACAGGGTAAGAAGATGCATAAAAATAAACCTAAACTAACAAAGGTGATGCACCAAGGAATGAAGAACACCTGTCTTTCCAATAAACACAAACCATTAAAATGCAATGCAAGATCATGCACAAATAACCAAATTTGCAGTGAAAGATCAGGAGGATGCAAATGAACATAGAGAGGATTGATAATCATCCACAAACATACATTATTTTCTCCAAATATTGATACAATACACTACAAAATTCTAAGAGGTAAATTTGCATTACAATTTTAGATGGGAGGTTTGAACTCCACAAATTCGCCTGCCAAAGAGAAGAAGGGAGGGGAAAAAAAAGAATGTCCAACCTTTAGAAAGAAGCCCCTCCTTACAATTTATAGGAAGGAAAAGAGAGGGATAAGATAGGAATTTGAAATCTACCCTAACCACATCCAGATTGCATTTAATTCATCTCATTATGGCGGTAGGTGAGAACCCTAGCAAACCCAAAAAACGGCGAGCTGTATTTTGAATTTTTGAAGAACTTGTTGTCACCCAAATAAATATATCAAGTTTTAATTGGGTATAGGACACCGAGAGATTTCCGAAAAGTCCAACCTTGCATGAATCCGAGCTCCCTGTGAAAAGTTATGGCCAATTGAATATTCCCCAAGTCAGGGTCTGTTTCCAGTCGGGTTCGGGGTTTTCCTTTGTATTTGCATCGGGTTTGGAGGGTGCCTCAACATGTTTTCACCCCATGCGTTCCTGACTCCAAAACCTTATTTTCCTAGGTAATGTTTTGGGTTTTCGGAACTCCCAAGCATCGGGACATGCCTTGCGATTTTCATGCTTCATGTCTCATGTTTCCCGAAACCCGAAACCTGAAATCCTTTGTGTCAGATTTTTGGACCTCTCCGACATATTTCCTTTGTGTTGGGTTTTTGGATCTCTCTGACATATTTCCTTTGTGTCAGGTTTTTAGACCTCTCTGACATATTTCCTTTGTGTCGGGTTTTTGGACCTCTCCGACATATTTCCTTTGTGTCAGGTTTTTGGACCTCTCTGACATATTTCCTTTGTGTTGTTGTCTATATTTACATGGGGGTAGATATATATAACAATTTGGTGACTCAACGGGATTAATTTCCTGCTAGGTAGAAGGTTAGTGGCTTTTTAGCGATCCATTGGTCGTGGACTCATAAGTAATAACCTGAAACCAACATGATATTTGATCCCGAGCCTGATACCACAACTCCTTCTCCGAGAGCATGCTGAAATATAGAAATCCAACATGGGAGAAACAAAACCTATGTTGAATCACTTAGGGAAACTGAAACCTAACTACAATAAGACAATGTGCATATGCACTTAGAGGAATTAAAACCCTAGGCTACTATTTACAAGGGTAAACCTTTTCTTTTTAGTAGCAATGTTTAAGATAGATTCCGTTAACCGGAATCGGTAGTTATTCTCCATCCAATGTAGACAATTGGAAGGCATTGCTATTCTTACATCCCGTGACCATGTAGGGGCCACTCCAAATGGCATCAAACTTGGAATGCCTTCTTGGTTTTTCCCGATCTGCATCCCATTTCAGAACTAGGTCCCCTTCCTGGAAGGTCCTTGCTCTTGCTTTCTTATCAAACCATCTTTTTACTAAGGCTTGATATTTCTCAATTGTTTGAACTGCATGTTCTATGATTTCCTCCAATTCCATCAACTCTGCATACCTGGCCTCCATTGGTTTGAACTCAGCCAACTCCAACTGCTTCATGAGCTCCAATGCAGGCAGTTCTAATGATATAGGCAATACTACTTCTTTCCCATAGACCATCTTGTAAGGGAAATTACCTATAGACCTCTTTGGTGTTATTCTATCAGCCCATAATGCTGATTTTAGCTTGGTATGCCATGTTCTTTGATTTTCATCTAGAGTCCTTTTGATGATTCTTAGCAAATTTTTGTTCGTGGATTTTCCTTGTCCATTACCCTATGGGTAATAGTTGGAAGAGGTGCTCAAGTAGATTCCATTATTGACAGACCAATCTGTAATCTTGGAACCTAAGAATGCTAATGCATTGTCTGATATGATAGTGGCTGGCACACCAAACCTGGTCACTATTCCTTCATAAAAGTCTAGTATGTTAGACTCATTTGCTTCTTTGAGCGCTACTGCCTCAGTCCACTTGATGAAATAGTCCATTGCCATGAGAATCCACTTGTGGACTTGGCTTGAATTCGGATTGATGACCCCGACGAAGTCCAATCCCCATTGCATAAATGGTTGGTCAACCAAAATTGGGTGCAATGGAAGTGTTGCTAGTCTTTCTTTTCCTGTGAAGAGTGCACATTTTTTGCACTTTTTTATCCATGTATAGCAGTCATTAAACACAGTGGGTCAATAATACCCTACCTTCATTATCTTGAGAGCTGTTACGCGTAGGGAAAAATGTCCTCCAGAATCTCCATCGTGAAAATCTCGTAACACCCTCTCAATTTGATCTGTTCTAATGCACCTTAATAGAAGTCCATTGATGTCTTTCTTGAAAAAAACACCATCAACAAGCACATATGGAATAGCTTGTAATCTAAAGTATCTCCTCTTTTCTTTGCTCATTTTTGGAGGGCATAGGCCTGTCTGTAGGAAGTGTATCATATTCTAAGTCTAACAAGGATTGGGAACATCATCATTTTCCTGTTCTTGACCATCATGTAGTACCAAGACAATCTCTTTTTCATCACCTGCTTCAACTTGCTGACTCAAGGCTAGTTGTTCACATATTCCTTTTCCATGTACTAGTTTGGTGACCTTGATCTCAATGTCATATTCCATGACACGAGTGATCCATCCTGCACGCATCTCATTCAGATCCTTGTTTAGAAGGAAGTCCTTGACTCCCGCATGAGAGACCAACAATTGGATCTTGTTGTTTGAGACTAGGTGCTTGAATTTCTTGAAGCTCATGATCACTGCAAGGACATACTTTTCAATGAAAGAGTATCTAGTTTCATATTCTTCCAAGCCCTGACTGAAGAAGGCAACTGGTTGTTCTGATCCTCTTTGTTTTGTCGTACCAGGATTGCAGAAATTGTGTCCCCACCACAAAAGGCATATAACATGAAATCCTTGGAGAAATCTGGATTGATGAGAGTTAGAGCTTGAGATATAGCATCTTTTATCGTCTTAAAACTTGCCTTGCCTTCAGGTGTCCACTTAAATGCCATGCTCTTCTTTAACATCAACGTTATTGGCTTTATGAGAGCTGCAAAGTTTGGAACAAACCTGTGGACAAAATTGATCCTTCCTAAGAAGCTTTGAAGAGCCTTCTTGTGACTTGGCAATGGAAATTATCTAATTGCTTCAACTCTCTCTGGGTTAATTGTCAACCCCTCCTTTGAAACAATATGGCCTAGAAGTTTTCCTTCGTGAGCCAAGAATATGCATTTTTTGGGATTCAATGATACCCCAAATCTCCTACATATCTGAAATACCTATCTCAGATGAAAGAGATGATCTGCTACATTTTTGGAGAGCACAGTGATGTTGTCAAGATATATTAGAACTATTTTATTGTTCAACCCCTTGAACGCCATATCCATTTCCCTTTGGAAAGTGGCTCCAGCATTTGATAGCGCAAATGGCATCTTCTTGTAGGCATAAGTGCCCCATTTGGTGGTGAAAGCCGTCTTAAAATGGTCATCATATTTCACCATTATCTGGTTATACCCTGAGTAGCCATCTAGGAGAGAGAATCTCTCTGAACCGGATACCACTTGCAATATTTTCTCCATTGAAGGAAGTGGGTAATGGTCTTTGAGAGATGCCCTGTTGAGGTCTTGGAAATCCACGCACAGCCTGATCTCTCCATTCTTCTTCCTGACCGATACTAGGTTTGCAACCCAGCTTGAGTGCTTGATCAGGAATATAATGCTTGCTTCTATTAGCTTGTTTAGCTCTTTCTTCATTAGAGGCTCAATGTGAGGGTTGACTGGTCTTTGTTTCTACCTGATGGGCTTAGCATTTGGATCTAGTTCTATTGTATGTTGTGCCAACTTCAGGTTGAATCCTCATAGGTCCTCATAGCTCCAAGCGAAGACATCTAGAAATTCTTGGCAAAGTTGTATGAAATCTGATTTCTCCTGTTTAGTGGCCACTTTACCAATTTGAAGTGTTTTGCCTTCCCCAACCGGAATTGGCTCTGAATATTCTCCCTTGACATGTATGTTAGCCTTTTCCTTACGGAAATGGTCGTCAGGATTGAAGATAGACTCCAATGTTACTAAACCCTTGGGAAGCTTATTTGTCCACAGCTGCACTACTTGATCCCCGTACTGCTGCTCTAGTTTTTCCTGATTCCTAGCTGAGAATTCATCCTCTTCTTGTAAGAAATTGATGATCTGTTGATCGTTCTCAAACACCTACCAACTTGTGTTATTATCTGGCACTGCTGGCCTCACAATCACATGGATATGTGGCTATGTTTTTTCCCTTTGGATGTTTTCAACCACATCGAACGTTGCTCCCACTACTGTGAGCCCATCCGCGACTTCATTTTTCTTCCTGGGTATGGAAACAATGTTGAAACCTTCGAGATCCTCAATAAGGTCCCATACCCTGTTCTTACAGCTCTTTAGCGGGTCATTCTTTGTAGCATGTTGTCCTCTGACTTGGTTGATGATTAGCTCGCTATCTCTGAACACCTACAAGTTCTTTATGCCCCGTTTCCTGGCCCAATAAAGTCCATGAATCAAGGCCTCGTATTCAGCTGTGTTGTTTGAACAGGAAAACTGGAAACGAAAAGCTGAATAATATTTATGTCTTTTGGTGAAATCAACATTGCACCACCTCCAGCACCTTGTGTACTTCTCAAACCATCGAAAAATAGTTTCCAAACTTCATTTTCATCCTTTTTTCAGGCTTAGTGATGTCAGGAATGGGTTAATTTTGTTCGTGTACACAATACATGCCCAATTCAGATTATTTAATTTCCTTTTATGGGTCAAATCTATGAATTTTGTTTTCCCATTCATCCAAAGTCAAAGCAGGAATTCCCTCGACCTTAGTACCTGTTTCTAGATCATTTGAACACTCATCCTGATCAAAAGCTGAGCAATTTGCATTGATAAGACTTGGTACATGAGGATCAATATGGAAATTGGCAATTGGTTCTGACTTGATTGTTGCTTTGGCCCCATACCTCATCCTAAAAATCATGTGTGACCAATCTGCAGATAGATATCCACCAATTTTTGCAATGAAGTCTCTTGATAGACACAATGCAAAGAGTGGTGGAAGGTCAATTACAAACACATCCTATAGAACTGTGACATTAGGACAGGAATGTAGTGTTAGGCTTAACCCTTTGATGACCCCAACTGTTCCTACTTCTGTTCCATCTAGTTGCACTACGCCTTTCAGAACTGGCTCATACTTTAGACCCAGTTGATCTGCTATTTGCTTCGGCATCACTGAACTACTTGCCCCTGAATCTATCATGCAGTTGTGTACCAAGTGGTTCCCAACAATCAATGACACATAGAATGGTGGAGGCTTCAAATTTTTACTTGTCTGGCCCCCATCATGTTGCACTGCATTAGTGAGAACTTTCTCATGTCCCCGGTTTGATACATTTGAGGCAGACCAATTAGCCATTGTAGCTTGAAAGAAATCTCGTTGCCCTGGGATCGCAAGTGATTCCCACATGGAAATGTTCACATGTGTCTTCTTCATTTGATCGATGACGTTGAAATGGGATGAATTGTCCTTTTGTTGTCCCTTACTTGGCGCAACCTTTTCTGGAGCTTGAACATGTGCATGTGTTGCTACAACAGGTACCTTAGGCTTATGTTGCACATTTGGAGCTGTGTTTCATCTACTGACCCCTTGTTGTGTAGGATTGGGATGAGAAACAACTGGATTAGACGGTTGTCCCTCTTCTATGCTTCTCTTCTTTGACCATGTGTTGGCAGCCACGCCTTGAAAAGGCTATTGGTTAACTCCACAAAAATCTTCCGTTTGCCAATTGGCCAACGTGGTTTCTGTTGGAGGTCCTTCTTGTTACATTTCTTGTTGTTGACTCCCTTCTTAGCTTGGTTCTTGAGGCACACCAATGGTTTGCAGCATCAAGGCCTGATTTAGTGCGCCATTGAAACACATTGATTGATTATGAGGTAAATTACAGGGGTAACACCAGTCGTACTCATGTGCCATGTTGTTTTGTGTTGGGAGCAAGGCTCTTGAGGATGTCATTTCATTTGGATCATATGGTCGAAATGGCCTGGAAACTTTAGGTTTTCCTTGGTTTTGGTTTTGATTTACAGTCTGAGGTGGTGGTCTATTTTGTTGGTATAAGGGCCTAGCCTAGTACTGCGCTTGAGGCTGATACGGTCTAGCACTTTGAGCTTGCTATCTTTTGATAGCCACCAGCTCATTTCCAAGGTTCTGCAGCTATTTCATAACCTCCTGTAATTCCTTTGAAGTATTTGAAGAAGTCGACGCCTCATTATTGCTTTGATTTCTAGGAGTTGGAATGGGATTCAACTCTGGTGCTTGACTGGTTGTAGGATTTCCCATATCTAGATAGAGAGGCATTGGCGGCCTTGGTGCAAGCTTACCAGCTTGGATCAAACAGTTCTCTGCTTTGATAGTTGTGTCATAGGCCCCTAGCAGCATTGTTCCTCCCATTGATTGGATCATCATGGCTATGTCTGAATTTATAGCCTTTAAGAAATAAAGGAATGCTCCTTCAGCGGTTGGCCTAATAGCTATTGGAATCCTGTCCCATGTCCATTGGAATCTAAAGTTGAAATTTGTCATTTGTTCGTTAGGAGCCCTTTTGATTGTTGTCAGTTGTTCCAATAAAGACAAATTTTCTGCCCTCTCCCCGAATTGGTTGCAAAGGGCTGAACAAAGTTGGTTCCAATTCGTAATAGACCCTTTTGCTAGGATCCTAAACCATTGTAAGGCCTTACCTTTGAAAGATGAAGCCAACAACTTGACTGTAACATCCATTTCATTTATTTCATGGATTGCACATGCATTAGCAATATCCTTGATGTGGTCAATAGGAGTAGTATGATTTTCGTATGTGAAATAGGAGATATTATTTAGTGGTGCAACCGGAACTTGATTATGAGCATTTAGGGAAAGTGGACTACTTCCTGTGAAATTGACAAAGGGATTTGGTGGTAGATGTGCCATTATGATTGGCCTAAGAATCCTAGTTGATACGAGAAAAGATCTACTGGGTGGAGGTGTAGACAAAGTCCTGTTAGGTAGAGATGGTGATCTTTGTGGTCCTCATCCTCTCCTTCCTCTGTCTGGTGATAGTTAAAAGTAGACAAATAGCCCCTCTTCTCGAGAATCATACCTAGTTCGAATTCTTCTCATGTGCCTGGGCAACTTGTGCTGCTACACTGCTGAATTCTATCCCCTTTGGAGTCGCCAGATGTGTTAGAGAACGATCCTCAAAAGGTTGGATTATGCCAAGTTACACACCAAACCTAACAATATTAAAAATAGAATTTAAAAATTTGAAAGACCCAAAAGATACAGTCTTCAATTTGGAATTCGGGTCTTGTTGTGTAGCTGCGAATCCCCGAAAGGTACTGGTGGAACTCAGGTCATGCAATGCAACTTACAAAACCCAAATTGCCATGTGTCAGAACTTGGGACATGTTTAACACCCTGAAAAAACATGAAATGACTATTATCAGGAATAGGACCATGCAACACATCCCCCAAAACTTGAAATGAAGGATTTGGGTCTCTTTGATGTTCTCCGACCTTGAAAACCCGAAACACTAAAAACCATGAAATTTTGAAAGTCAAAATCTCAAAAAATTTGAGGATACCCTTTTGAAGATTATTCCCTGATCTACCAACTAGTGAAATTTTGACTTGTCTTGAGCAAGTTAATCCCTTGAAAATAAATTTTGGAGTTCAGTCTAGAAGGTGAAAAATCCAAAATTGTAAAACTTGCAATTTCTAAGTCCAAATTTATTGAAAATTCCTTCAAATCTTATGGAATGACCTCTTGGTCCAACAGGGCATGCCAAAACTATTGGTGGCGAATCACAGCACCCCTGAATGTCTACAAATTGATGGGTTGAGACTGTTAGTGCGATTACATAACATGGAGCTTTTCCCAAGTGTGGGACCTTGTGAATCGGGAAAGCTCTCCGAATGAAGGCTGGTTCCTATTCCTCTATTCAGATGCACACATAAAAATGTAGAGGGTTTACTCAAAAACCTAATCTAACTTGCCAAGGAGACAGGGTAAGAAGATGCATAAAAATAAACCTAAACTAACAAAGGTGATGCACCGAGGAATGAAGAACACCTGTCTTGCCAATAAACACAAACCATTAAAATGCAATGCAAGATCATGGACAGATAACCAAATTTGTAGTGAAAGATCAAGAGGATGCAAACAAACACAGAGAGGGTTGAGAATCATCCATAGAGATGCATTATTTTCTCCAAATATTGATACAAAATGCTAAGAGGCAAAGTTGCATTACAATTTTAGATGGGAGGTTTGAACTCCACAAATTCACCTGACAAAGAAAGGAAGGGAGGGGAAAAACAAGAATGTAAAACCTTTAGAAAGAAGCCCCTCCTTATAATTTATGGGAAGGAAAAGAGAGGGACAAGAGAGGAATTCAAAATCTACCCCATCCACTTCCAGACTGCATTTAATTCATATCATTATGGTGGTAGGTGAGAACCCTAGCAAACCCAAATAAAGGCGAGCTGTATTTTGAATTTTTCAAGAAATTTTTCTCACCCAAATAAATATATCAAGTTGTATTTGGGTAGAGGACACCGAGAGCTTTCCGAAAAGTCCAACCTTGCGTGAATCCGAGCTCCCTCTGAAAAGTTATGGCCATTTGAATATTCCCCAAGTCAGGGTCTGTTTCCAGTCGGGTTCGGGGTTCTCCTTTGCATTTGCATCGGGTTTGGAGGGTGCCTCAACATGTTTTAGCCCCATGATTTCCCGACTCCAAAACCCAATTTTCCTAGGTAGTGTTTCGGGTTTTCGGAACTCCCAAGCATCGGGACATGCCTTGCGATTTTCATGCTTCATGTCTCATGTTTCCCGAAACCTGAAACCCGAAATCCTTTGTGTCAGGTTTTTGGACCTGTCATACATATTTCCTTTGTGTCGGGTTTTTGGACCTCTCCGACATATTTCCTTTGTGTCAGGTTTTTGGACCTCTCCAACATATTTCCTTTGTGTTGTTGTCTATATTTACCTGGGTGTAGATATATATAACAATTATATCCTTGAAGTTGTCATTATTCAAACCACAATCACTTTTTCCATATTCCAATCACTGTGGAACTCCATTGGCAAAGATGCTGACTTCCTATAGGTGGGGCATGTCCTGTCAATATTGAGATGATAATTTTAACACTCATTTTATAGGTGTTTAAATTTAGAATTCACATAACATTAAAAACCACTCACCTAGAAAATCTCACAAAGTTTTAATATATAAATACATTATCCACAAAAGTGTAATGTTTCAAACAAACTCAACCCTTCATCCAGATCTAAATTTCTAATTTTCAGGCATCCTGATATGTTGAGAATTTCCTAGTATTGGGATGAGCTTAGCTTGGGGAAACATTTTAGTTTTTCACAGTTTCAGAGGATCAATATCTTGAGTCTATTCAAATGTGACATGCCAGATATTATTTTTAGTTGCATGCAATTGCCAACATCCAACTCAACGAACCCCACATAAAGAGTTGGAGGTTACTCAAGAAACTTGCATTATTCAAATTGAGCTTGGTTAAATGAACATGTTTATCAATGCTTAGAGGCATTACAGAAAAAGACTATTTTCTAGGTTCAACATTCTCAATGCCGATAAATCTCCAATTGGTTCAGGAAGACCATCAAAGAGATTATAATCACTTGCATTAAACAAGTCGAGAGATCCAATTTTAGATAATTTTACGTGCTTCATGAATTTTAGGAAAGTAGATGTGTCGATAACCAAAAGGCCTTTCATTCTATTGAATTATTTCCTTTACATACATTTATTTTTCAGATGCTATCATCTCTTGATGTAAATCAGGAAAGTTTCCAATCTCTTAGTTTCCATTTGCACAATTTTCTTCATTACCCGAATCAACGCCAATCCCCTATGGCCAATCAATATCTCCCAAGTCAGGTGAATTCCATCCTATTACATAAATGTATGCATCATGATCATATTCAATTATGCCAAAAGGAATATCATTAGTATTTGCTAAATACCTCCTCTTGGCAAGATGAAAAGCCTCTTTTGTTGCTGAATCATTCCACTTTTCTACTTCTGGAAAGTAAATTATGTATGTGTTCCTTTACCTCACAAAATTCGTTCCATGAAAGACCAAAAAATTGCTTGCAATACTCCATTTCCCACAAAGGTACAACTGGTATGATCTAGATAGCTGGAACATCCATACATGAGTTAGTCAACATATTATCTGCACAAGCACATAACTTCAATTTCTTCTCAACTGCAATAGATGATTTAGAGACTCCACTTCTTAAAAGATTATATTTTGTTTTTAGGAATCTTATTGGTTTTTTTGTATTCATGATATAAGATTTGCAAATGTATATGCACGAATTTGTAACAAATTTGAAATGCAGAGATAGAACCTTTAAATGTAGGAATTTTGGTATTTAGGGTTTTTGGTGTTTTTCATTTATAGGGCTGCGGGAATGGGCATCGAGGCGAGGAGAATTTTTGATGGCAACGGCGATAGGAAGATCAGTGTCGTGAAGCTCCGACAGGCTCTGGAGAAGCTCGACCTTCCGATCTTGGTGCCTTGAGTTTAAACACATGCACAGCCAGTGAAGCCCTCAAATTTGATGGCTTTTCGATGCTGTAAAGATCTCCGGTGACAAGATGTTCGGAGTTTGATGGTGCGAGAGGAGGATTTAATGGATGTAAGTAGGATTTGTGATGGTGGATGCATTAATATATGATTTTTTATATGTAGAGGTGAATATCTACCTACTCAATCCTTAGGAGATTCTTTTATTTTTTCCTTTGCATTGTAGCCAGATAATGTGTGGTGGTGCGAGCGCAAGAATCTGGGATGCCTTCGCATATAGCCAAGGTTGAGAATATTAAGTTTGAAAATCGTAATTAGGGCCCCTCCTTTTTCATTTGAAGTTATACTTATATTGGTGTGTATTGAATTTACGGTTTTGGAAATAAGTTTCTCTGTTGCAATTTTCTAAATATAATTTGTTTGCTGAGAATGGGTGGAGATGATAAAAATTAATTTCAAACACCTCTTGTAGGAGGGAAGCTCTAGTTTCACGTTGAACGCATGTAAAATTTCTGAGCCTATTTTCTTCATTCATTTATATGTGATTCTTTTACCCTTTGAAGAGGTATGAAACATTGTGTTTGCAGCATTTAATGAACTGTTCGAAAAAATGCATAAAATTAACAAGTTTGTTTGTGTTTTTTAAAAGATATTTACTTGGAAATATTTAAGTTGTTACCTTATGTGCAAAATCCGTGCCTTTTAGAGATTTCCAGATCTATTAATTAAATATGTATGCAAAATTTAGAGATTGTTTAGATAAGAAAAAAAATTGTGCCTTTTAGGGACAATTCTAGTAATCAGATATGTATGCAAAATGTGGATGGATTTGAACTATTTGAAAAAATGCCTGAAATTAACGGGGTTTATTGGATTGTAATGATTTCATAAATGTAAAACTGGGTTTGTTGGAAAATCCTTAAAAAAATTCAGGAAAATACAATTGGTAGGTTTAAAGTTAGGCTCTACAACCTTTGATGCCATCTTTCCAACCTCTTTCAAAATGGGAGCTTTAGAGCAGGGTATGGACAACCATCAAAACATAACAGATTGTGTGAATGGTGTTACTGTGCATGACTATTCTGATTTAATATCACCCTAGGTCAAAGAGATTGCCAGAAAGGATGTCCGAGCAAAATGATAGGGCTAGGTGGAGGAAGATGTGCTTGTAATATTTATTTGGAAAAGTCTTCCTTCCATTGTAAGGAATTACCTTGAAATTGGCACTGCAAGGAATTGAATTCAAATCACTGCAATGGCTGCCTATGGATCCTATGCCATCAAAAATATTTAAAAAAATGTGTATGCTATTATTATTTTTCCATCTTATCATGCCGCTATACCCCTATTTGTATCTGTATCTCTATCTCCATCTAGCTCAAAAGGGGAGGATGTTATATGGGAGATTCTCCATGTCTTGTATGTTTGTAAAGATTTAGCAAAAATTTGTAACTCATGTATATTATTAATAATAATAGAAATTTGGCATGTGGAATTAAATTCCAAATGTGAGAAGCGTGTAGTGAGGCTAAATAATATGCTTGGGAGGAAATCAAACTTACACGAGACTTTATGAATGTGTTTTTCCTTCTAACTTACACGAGAGGAAACTATTATCCAATTTTTCCCCTCAGGAAAAATTGAACAAACATGACCTTGCACAAAAGAAAATGGAGAGGTTGGTTCAGTAATGTGAGCTCACATTTGATTATGACAAATCAAGTTGTACGTAGGCTCTATAATGACAATGCAAAGGTGGAAAATCAATGGCTAAGGGGAATGAATAAGAAGATCAGAGCTCAAGTGTGAGAAGAATGGAGAAAGGCTCAATATTTCAATCTTCACATTTTTTAGAACTATGGAGAAAATCAGGTCGAAAATGGGTCAGCAATGTCTGAAACCCGAAACCCCGAAAGTCTAAAATTTTATATTTCGGTGTTTCGGAACTCTCGAAGCAAAAAATGGAAAAAATGGCCACCAAAGTCTGAAATCCTGAATTCCGAAAGTCTAAAATTTCAGAATTTCATGATTTAGGGAATTTTGGGAAGCATGCCAAAAATGAAGTGGAAAATTCTGAAATCCCAAAGTCTGAAAGTCCAAAATTTCAGACTTTCGGGGTTTCGGGGTTTTTGTGTTTTTGGGAATCATGCATAGAAAAAGTGAGTAAAAATCTTGAAATCGGAAATTCCAAAAGTTTGAAATTTTGGACTTTTGGGTTTCAGAGTTTTGGAGGTTTGGGATTCGGGGTTTCGGAAGTCTCGGTGAGAAAAATCAGAAAAGTGCCAATAACATATGAAATCCTGAAAGGGTTTGGATTTCAGAATTCAATGCAGGATTCAAGGTCAACGCAGTGGCAACTTCGAGTTTCAGTACTTCGGGTTTCAGACTTTCAGAAATCTTAAGGAAATTTGGGCGATGAATAATGTTTCAATATCTGAAATGGAAATGTCTGAAAGTCCAAATTTTGGGATTTCAGAGGTTGTGCCTACATTTCAGACTTTCATAGTTTCAAAACTCTGAATCTGCCATTTTTATAGAATGACACCTCGACCTTCAGATGGCCATAAATTTTGACTGGGAACTAAAATTTGCACAAGAATGGACTTTTTGTAAAGCTCTCGATTATACAAGTCAACAACATACTTAGGTTTTCTAATAGTTATCTCAAAAAATCAACCATTTGAAACCAAAAAAGCCAAGAACATACTTAGGTTGTCTAATAGTGATCCCCGAGACATAACATGAAATATGGATCCCTAGGAAGTAATGCATCACACCCAAGTCAGTCATGGAAAATATGTCCTGTAGAGCTTCTTTCACTGCTACAATGGATGATGAAGAGCTCCATGATTTCAAAAGGTCATCAACATATAAAAGAAAAATCATAAGTGGGTCATCTTGCCGGAAAATGTGGACATTCAGATCAGAATAACATCTAGTTAATTCTGCAATGAGAAGGAAGGAATCCATCTTAACATACCAATCTTGAGAGGCATGTTTGAGTCCTTATATTTCCTAAGTCTGCATACTAAGGAAGAATCCTTGACAAAAATATGTGGCTATTCCATGTAGATTGTATCCTCATGGTGAAAATTCTCACTCTCTCAATAAACAACCCATGTGTGGTCAGATAAAGAAGTAAGTTTCTCTTAACACCATCTAGGTATCTTATGAAGATGTAGGGATTACTATAAGGTTTCATAGCCTTGCATTTCTTCTTAGGTACACGTTCTTTAGCTCGAGATCCGAAGACCTTGAATTGATCCCCTGTGGTTTTCTTATTGTTCCAAGCTTTAAAAGGAGTGTTTCCTTTCAAGGATTTTTTCCAAACCTGGTTCTAAAGTAGAAAGCATAATTGATTGCTTATTCCTAATACTAAGGTGCTAGTGATTTGGAGTGAATCTTGTAGTTATCCATTTCTTTCAAGGATTTGTTCTTGCATTCTCTAACACAATTTTTCTAAGGACTATAAGGAACTGTGTAATGTAAATCAATTCCATCAGATCTATAAAATTGTTCAAACCTGTTGAAATACTCACCATCATTATCTGTACTCAAAACCTTGATGAATTTTCTGGATTTTTTCTCTATAAGATCCTTGAAGTCTCAATTTTTTTGAAAACTTCATAATTCAATTGAAAGAAGTAGAACCACGTATACCAAGAGAAATTATCAATGAAGATGAGAACATACTTAGCTTGAGTGAAATATGGTATGGGGAATACCCCAAATAGATTATTGTGTATTAACTCCAATGCATGTGTATCGCAACATGATTTTCCCTTTTCATATTTCTCTTCAGGATGTTTTCCAGGTGTGTAACCCTCACAAAAACCCTTAGAAAAATGAACACAAGGAAAACCTATGACCATATCATGTTTACTGAGGTTTTTCAAATAATAATAGTTAAGGTTACTAAAACGCTCATGTCATAGTTTTCTTACCCCATCTGTGTGACTAAGAAATGTAGTAGGATAAATATCAGATGCAAAATGTGAGAAGGTATAAAGTCAAGCTTAGTGATTTGCCCATCCCATTTTCACTGTAGAATCATCATGTAACTCTCTTATGAATGTTGAATTTAGAGAAAATAAAACTCACATGGACTTACTGATGTGAGTGATCTACTACACCAATATTAAATTGGTTGAAAGTGAGGGAACACTTAGAAAAATTGTTAAAGCTCCCCCATTTAGTTCAACACACCCTCTCCCTGTATCCGCTACTGGAGTGTATCCACACAATGTGATGAAAGACATGCTACATGGTTATAAGGAAGTGAACTTAACCTGTGAATAACCCATGTGATGCGAAACACTTGATTCAATAACCCACAATGAATTTTGAGCTGGAACTGCTACAAGAACTTTGTCATTTCCTTCCTCTTCATCACTGTCTTTTTACCTTAGAAGAATCTGGAGTCGATGAACTTTTTTTGATAGAATTCAAAACAATTATTTTATTCCATTCCAGAATATGAGTTATCTGGTCAATCTAATTCTTCATACACTTGTGTTCATCATGCCCATTTTTCTTGCAATAGACACACTTAAGCTTCTCTTTCTTAGATTTACCATTGGTAGAGGGTGTTTTAGTGGTGTTTTTAGGAGGTAGGGTTTTGTTGCTTTTTCTATTGATCCTTATTCTTCTGTTTATTCTCTTTGTTGTTTGAAACCTTTTGTTTCTGATTCCCAACAATTAGAGGTTTTAGTTTTGAGGACTTCACTATGCCCTTTTGAATTAACTTATTTTTCTCATGAGTCAAGTTAACAACATAATCATTTAAAGAGGGCATTTTCCATGTGGATCCAAGAGCACAACTTACCAAATAGATTTTCCAAATATATCCTTACTTAATTAGGTGAATCGACACTCAACATGAAATATGAGCTCAAAATAAATAAACAAAGATAACAACCCAGATGCTTCATCACAATGGTTGTACCACTTTACATTTTTTTGTATCATTTGTTGAATCAGTTTCAATACCCAAAGTTATCCAATGTACTCATTTTCTTCTAAAAAAATTATATTTTAGACTTCCATTGGTGGTAGTTAAAGGACGTGAGTAGTGGAATTTTATTCATCCATTTTAATGCAACAATAATATTGTTGCAGAAATAGAAAGAGAGTGTAGAAAGAAAGAGATGACACACAACACTCCTTGAAATTAATTTGAGTCAACCCTCCATTTTTGGAACTTTATAATTAATACGATTATAAAGTGGATGGTTTCAATAGAAAAAGCATAAAAAAATCACTTTGTTAAAAAATGACACTCAAGTTTGAGTTGTTGTTGTCATGCAAATGTGCAACATGGAAATTGGTAATTTTCCAGCATGACAACAATAGCCCTGTGCCAAAACATTCAAGTCCTACCCTCCCTAGGGACTCTGGGTCCACTTAGTCAATCCAATGAACTCCTAGACGATGTTAAATTAGTACCCTCTGTGATTTAGGAAATTTAATTTAACCCCCTTAGGTGATTTTAGGAGTTCTTGGAAAATGCAAATTTTGGGCACTCGTGGGAAGGGCTATCACTGGCCTTACCAGGATTGGCGCAACCCCCTCGAGCAGAACCAAGGATCAAAATCCAATATGGAGGTGAATTGAAGGCCTAGAAGCATCATGGAAGTGATTTTGGAAGATTCAAGAAAGTTTTGGAGGAGTTGGAGAAGTTTCATCAAAAATAGGGTTCTCAGACCTAGCCAACAGACAAAACTTAAAGAGCCACCGAGCTTTGGGAAGTGATTCTAGGAGATTGGGATGGAGTTACGAACCAAACAATACATCTTCAGAAAGGTAATTAAAATACATATAATATGGAGAAATCATATTTTTCACAACACCTTAGCACAATACGTCTGAAGGTAGTTTTTCCCATGCATAAGTAAGGGACATATCCAAAATCCAATATTTAGGGCTTAAATGGAGGAATCAAGATCTGAGACCCACACCATTGGATTTATAAGGCCGTTTTCATTGAACTTCATATAAAATTTCACCAAAACATTCCATCGGGAGATCAAGTTATCACTGTCGCAAATTCGCTCTCAAGACCTCATACTTAGCCATATTTGTAAGTGGATACGTGTCAGCTCCAGGAGCCTAGTGAAATTTTTTGTACCTTTCATCCCTCAAGGTAGAGGAAATTAGGGATAAGAAATTGTGCACATCCCCTAGAATACCCTTGATCACACATAGGACTTTCAGGATCACCAGTTCATCCCCTAGGTGCTAGCTGGAGCTCTTTCCTTCAATCACTAAGATCGTGACAAGTGTCACATGGAGGTGTGACATGCAAATTGATGTACCTTTTGTCCATTAATGCCAAAGGGAAATTAGGGACATAAAATTTCCCCCCCCATTTGGAATGCAATTTTTAAATGTTTGAAATCTTACACTTAGTTGTTTTTTCGTGCTTCTTCTTCCTCATAGTTCACCCTACCATTGCTCCGTAACTTGTCCACCATTTCTTTCTCACACCTAGTTTTCCATTGATGCTCTGAACCAAATCTACCACAAAAACTAAAAACTCAAATCCATGGAAAAAAAATATATTTTAGAAGAGATGTTGATAGGAAAATTGGAAGAAATGAAATACGGAAAAGAAGAACGAAGATCTTTTCCTGAAAACTCTCATTGTCGTGAATCATAAAATGTTCATATCTTTCAAAATACAAGTTGAATTGAGATGCCATATTTTGCAGACTTTCTCATTTTTCAAGATGATCAAGATGCAACTAAGGGGAGGTCAAATGGTGCATTGAAACATTTGTTCCAACAAAAATCCCATTTCGTGCCCTAGCTCACATTCGTTGGATTTCCCATCAATCCGGTAATGGAAACAAGCTAAAAAATTACAGATGAGCTCTAAATGAAAAACCTATTGTAATGGAGTTAATTTCATATTGATCGGAGACAAAAAACAAATCTGTAAATTTCAAGCTCCATTAATGGCCACTATGACAGCTCTATACCCGAAGTCACTACCAAGAACAAATTTTAAATTTTATTTCCAAGCATCATAATGGGAGAAATCAAGTGAAATTCAGAGGATGTGACTTCAATGATGATATGAGTCCGAAAAGATATATTCCGTCAAAAACCGAGTAGTGGAAGTCATCTTTCTAAAAATAGTAAGTTTTCCTATACAGACTTGCTATGTTTGGGAAGTCACCATCGAAAGAGGCTATAGCAAAGACAGTGTGCACAAGAGAAAAAGATGGAGTTCATCACATCAAGATGATCAAGAAGAGGCAAAAATCACCTCTCACTAAAAATAATAATTCTTCAATCTGGGCACTGACCATTATTAGTAAGTTACACTCAAAGGGCAGTTTTGACACACTGGGACATAAAAGGATAATCATTCAGGGGGACATCATCGTTCGGGATCATCTATAGGAATTTATCACAGGGAACTTGATAATGTCTTTCTACAGTCTCTTCATGATTCTGGTCACAGGTATATCATGTGCAAGGTGGAATTTGTGGTCATCGGTACAATAGTTCATTCAATAGTGTTCTTAAACACTCAACCCAAGGTGTCTTGGAACCATCCTGAAAGAGTTTCTTAGGGTGCAAAGAATTCAAAGATTTAGAGTTTCACTACATTTTGAGCTTTCCATCGACAAGGATTAATGGACTTCATCAGGAACGACATCTCTTCTTCTTCTTCTCTCTCTTATCTTCCTTCCCCCAACTTTTTCTCTCTTCTCAATGTTAAAAGTTTGCATTGGGGTTGTACTTTTTCATATGTATTGATGTTCCTAATTTAATAAGTTGCCTTTATGTTATAAAAATGGACTTAAAAGTTTCCTAGGAAGTTGAAAAGTTTTAAGTCGTGCAAGGACATATGAAAATGATAATGGGGGGTATATGAAGAGTCATATCTCACTCTATAAATTGTAAATCCATTCCCATTTCAAGGGGTTGGTGATTGATTTTGAAGACTCAAGAGTGAATTTTACTTAGAGAGAATAAAGGAGATAGCCATATTCTTCCATTTCCTTGCTATGTACAATTTCTACTCAAGAATTAATTTAAGGAGTTTCATGCCTTTTTTTATGAGGATATTTTAGAAAATTTGAGTTCTCAGTATTAACTCATCTTGTTCCCATTTGTAGGATTGTCTCTTCTTAACTTTAATGTGTGTGTGAACTTTCTGATTAATGGGTGTGGGAATATGATTTTTGTATCGATGACATTAATCCCCTCTTCTCTTTTTCTCACTCCCTTTACAACTCTCTTGACAAAGGCCTCTCTAGCAAGAAGTTGTTAGCTTTGCCGCAGGGTCAGTGGAGTGCCCCTGTTGGATCCCTGACCACAAGGACACCAGGAAAATACACATTTACTCACACATGCATATGCGACAACTTCACCTGTTAAATAGAGGGAATTAGATTGCCATAGCATTGGCAAAAAATCCACAAGTTTGTCCACCCGAAATGTTTTCTTGCTAACAGTTACCTATCAAAAGTTATTACAAATTCTATTTTTGGCCCATAATGGACCATTTTAAATTTTTAAACAAAAACTTTAAATGCAATTATCTAAAACAAATTCAGTGTCACAAAAATAAGGTGAGATTTGAACTAGATAGCTTTCTCAAAACAATACTAAGTATTAACCAATCCACCTCCACACTCCTACATTAAAATCATTGGAAAAAATTCCTTTTGAGGGTATAAAAAATCAATGATTTAAAACAAATTATAACATTTACGATTTTAAATATTTTCGAGTATTGTATATTATGGTTTGAAACTTATCTTTCGGAAGAAAATTCTTATCAAGATTGCTGAAGTTGCAAGACTTATTTTTGTGTCCGTATACAGGACATGGCCAAGTTGGAGAGATATGCAATATGAAATGGATTTTGAGTGACACACAACAAAGAGGAATCCTACACTTTCCCAAATGCTAATACACATTTTTAAAAATAGCCCACATCTTTCCACAATAGAAACCACGTGAAAGAAGCTCCATGAGGAAGAGAAACACTCCACCGAGAGGTGAATTGGGCCTGTTAATGTTTGAGTGGAGAGCCCACACTACAAGAAAATGATGAGATGTATTCCACCATGCAAAATTTTTATAAAACGACGCTAGAGAAAACAACACGCATACAAAGTAATGTTTATACTACAAGAATAGAAGCTCCTAGATAAAAATATGAAGAAAATAAAGAAGCAATAAACTTTTTTCACGTAAAACACCAAGATTTTAAAATATTAAATAACACAAATGACATTCTCATTACCAGACCATCATTTTGATACCATATAAGAGATGTCTCCAAGATTTAGAAACCAGAAATAAAGAATGCATGAAACCTGAACAAAGAAAAGAACAATTCTAATAAGAGGTTGTGCAAGATAAATTTGTAAAATAATGCAATATGTTTGTATTCCGAATCAATAGAGAAGCTCACAAAGTGAGGTGTACAAATAGGAGAGAAAATGTAACTCAATAGTGGTCAAGGTTCTTAAAATAGGAATGTGACTCCCATACTTGGAATAGTAGATTAAATAAGTAACTCCCACTAGTCTACTCATGAAAATCAGATGGTTAAATGTAACTCCCATTTGACTATGACACCTAAGAAAGCTAGTTCCACAAGTGTAGGAATAATCCATGTGTAGGAAATTTTATCCAAATAACTCTCCTAGCTATTTGAATTACTTTTACTCTCACTCTAGCTCTGATGCTTCACATTTCAGGTTGCGCACCCATAGGCTTGCTCATCTAGAAGATTGCATAGGTTGTAGTCCTTCCACATGCTCCCCACACCATGTAATTCTTCTACACACCATTTTATAGATGCCTTCCAAATAGGTTAAGTTCCAAGTCTTCCTGTCACATGCCCTCTTTTCTTTTTGCCATCGTGCGCCCTTCCTCAGTTGGATATTTACGCCCTGCTTCTATAAATTTTTTTCACAAGTATGTTTTATTTTCTACGGCGCATGCACTTACGTGTGCACATTCTCTCTACTTTCCTCTCATGTGCTTGCATCTTTCCACGCGGCTCACTTCCTTGCTGCAATCCGTCCGCATGCCCTCGCGTTCCTTCTTGTTTCTTCCTTCACTTTCTTCTCCACTTCCATTTCCCCTTTTTTGTGCCTTCCTCCCACACGTTCACTTACTTCCCTTCTTCCTATGTGGGTGCCTTATATTCTATCCCCTCATGCCCTCCTAAACGCTAAAGTACTTATTTGTTCACTGGGGACCTGAATCAGCTAAGTATAAACACCCAATAGAAGCCTCAACGTGTCTCTTCGACGCAATTTTGGTATGATGCTTAAAAGGTAGGTCCCAAATGAGTGCAAGATCTCCACGTGTCTAGGGCCCGAGAAATTTGCACCAGTTGTTGAAAATTCTAAGAGCCAGTGGAAGCCTCCACGTGCCTCATCAGTGTAACTGCAAAGGGTGCATCAAAAGCGGGGTCCCCAAATGAGTGCATGATCTCCACGTGTTTAGGGCCCAAGAAAGTTATACTGGCCATTAAAAAGTCTAAGAGCTAGCGGATGCCTCCACATGTCAGCTCAGCACAAATTCAAAGGAAAAATCCAAAGGAAAGTCCCCAAACGAGTGCAGGCTCTCCATGTGCCTAGGGCCCAAGAAAGTTTCACCAGTTGTTGAAAATTTTAAGAGCCAGCAGAAGCCTCCACATGCCTCATCACCATGACTTCAAAAGGAGCAACAAAAGTGGGGTCCCCAAACGAGCGTAGGCTCTCGACATGTCTAGGTTCTAAGAAATTTACACCAACCATTGAAAATTCTAAGAGCTAGTGAAAGCCTGCACATGTCAGCAATCCCTCCATGTGAGAGCCGAAATGAGTGAAATCCCTCCACGTGTCTAGGGTCAAACATAGTTGCTCCTAAATAGGCAGAAGGGACTTAGCCAAAACACAAGGAAAGCAAAGAAGGATCATAGATGATGCCAAGTGTCGACACATCACATTCCCAGGACCCTAAATGGTAGAAAAAATCTTAAGAATGTGTGGGGCTTCCACGTGGATCTTTCATGGATAGACTCCAAACCCAAAGCAGTTTGGATATGATCATAAATTTCGATTGGAAACTTGGATTTGAGCAAAAGAGGACTTTTTGGAAAGCTCTCGATGTCTGCTACTCAACTACAAGATGCAAGAATTCTCATCTACCACCATAATGAAGTATGGTTTTCCTTTCTTGACCAACAAGGAAAAACACAAGGAGGAATGGGTTTTTGCAGTGGAACCCATCATGGTTGAGGCAGGAGAATTCAATGCTCTTTTGGGGTGGTTGAGGCAGGTTTTGAATTCTCCTCTCCTTTCCCTCTCATATTCTTGATATATATTGTAAGGAGGGGCATTTTTTAAGAAGTTGGTCATTTTTTCTCTCCTATCCCCCTCTCTCTTTCTTCCCTTCTAGGGTTGAATGTGGAGCTTAAGCCTCCTCTCTTTGCTTTGCTTTGTAATGGAATTTTCTTGCCTATTGCTCATTGATGATGTACTCTATGAATTAATGGAGCAATAAAATATTTTTGTGATGCATTTTGTGCATCCTTTTCTTATTTTATCATCTCTTCTTGCCTCTCACCATTGCAGGGTATACTGTGCATATCTCTGATGTCTATTGCAGGTTTTGGGAGCTATGTTTAATGGCTTGAAGTGGTGTTCTATGTGAAATTTATCTTTTGTCTGTGATCCATATTGTCCATCCTCTCCATTGCTCACCGCTCTCCATTTCAGGTAGTTGGATTTTTTATGAACAACTTCCTTTTCTGGTGTATCACTGCTTTAGTGTAGGCTTTGTTTTCATGCATTTCTCTCTCTCCCTGGTCCCTTGGAAAGTGAGATTAGGATTAGATAGTTTTCTTACACTAGAGTAGATTGTGGCAGGTAGTTTAGGAGTAGGAATTAGCCTTCTCTAGATGATCATCTCAATCCCACAACTCCCAAAGCTTGAGAGATGGTCCAATGTTATGCAATCACACTGAGAGTCTCAACCCATCAAGCTGCAAAAATTCATGGGTGCTGTGATTCTGCACTAACATTTTTGGCACACCAGGTGGGAAATTGAAGTTAGATTTTTCTCATCTTTCGAAGGTGTCTCATTATCAAACAACAATACTAAGCCACCGTGTGACCGCACTAACAATTTTGGCATGCTTGGTGGGATAGGTTTGAAGCACCTTACCACTTCATTTCATCAAGTTGATGTGTTCTTGGTGAGATTCAACCTTTAGAGGCATATGCAAAGCACATATGGTGACTCCCTCTAGTTAAAACCCATTCTCTGAATTGTAGAATTTCCTTCCATCCATTTCCACCCATTCTTCTTTCCTCATCTTTCATTTTCTACCATTCATGAAGTTGTGCAATGATGACTTCATTCCCATCTTGGAATTCACACTTGTAGAAAAAACAGTGCAGTACACCTCCAATGTATTCCTTATCTCCTCTAAATCACCATTATGATCAGATTAACAACCATCATGCTTACCCATATGAGAAGTGTTAAAACCATTTTGGTTATTTAGCTTATCAAGAGAAAGGGTACACATATGATGATAACAACTATATAGAGAATGCTGACCTAATGGAGAAGATTCAAATAATGGAGGCTAACATGGTTCAGTCTCAGGCTACAAAAAAGAAGGCCACCATACAGTGCATTCTAGTTTTGGAGAAAAACCATATAGTTCAAGAGGTTTCAAGTACAGGCCACAGAAGAACCTTCAGTTCTTCCTCCCACTTCATCCCCTTTGAGCTCTAATGTCGAAGAAGAGTTTGAGATTTAAAACTTCATGTTTGAGGATGAGGGGAACCATGGTGATCAAGTTACAGACTAAGAGAACACTATGGAGGAGGTCGAGTACATGCAGTAGGAAAACAAGGAGACAGATTATCTGTCTGACTTGGAGGATTTATTTAGTGGAGAGGAGCCAATGGAGATCACATAATTTTCTCCTCCCTCATCTACCTTTTAAGCACATGATTCTATTGTCTTGAAGGAGGGAATTCAAGCGAGGAAGCCTGTATCTCATTGCACCCCTTTGGAACCAAGGTTGGAGGATCCTAATCTTCCACGTTCTTCGCAGGTGGAGGAAGGAAAAGAACACAAAGAAACCATATCTTCCACATCATTCACCCAAGAAGGTCTGAAGGAAGAATCCATTCTTGCAGTTTAATTTCAGACCTTGCCCATTAGGTACTTGGCTTCATTGGAGCCAAAAGAGGAGTTTCCACCAGTCATGCTCACTCATGAGCATGAGGATGAGTTTCAAAGTACTAAGGATCAGCTGTAATGCCTCATTATTCTAAATACAGAGAAACTAAAAGAGGTATTTGTCTTGTTTCCAGTTGATACCTTAATGATTTGGGTAGAGGATTGGCATCTTGTCAGTTTTTCACTCATAATAAAATCCATGTTCAATGCCAAATCATATACAAGGCTTCCTATGTTAAGAAAGGGAAGCTACTTCTCCCTACCAGTTACAGGATTTTTTTGAGTTCCCTTTTCTTCCGATTAGCATAGAGTAGGTAGGTTTTCTTTCAATAGAAGAAGTTCTCATGCATACCATGCATGTCTTACTTAAGGCATGTATATTTTTGTCTTTTGTGCATAACTTTTGTTCGTATTACTTCAGTAAGTGCAGTGCATCATACCCTTCAGTTGTTGCAACAAGAACCTCATATTCGTATGTGATTAGTTGTTAATTTAAAAAGAAAGAAAATGTAGAGAAACTAAAATCAGGTTTCGAGACAGTCCATTTCCAGAACAGGTGAAGTCCCAGGTCATGACAATTTTCTACTCTCAAAAATCTCATCTTCAAGATTTTCTTATGAAAATTGAGACTGCGGATAGTGGGGCTAGCTCAAAATCTCCAACTGCAAGCATTTGGGTTCAATTTTCAAGAACAAGATCAGTATCAGGCTATCATTCATGACTCCATGCCCAATAGACACTCCTAAGGCCACTGATCTCTTCATCTAGCAGGTAGATTGCCTTGAATTTCACCAAATTGTTATCCAAATAAATCTCCTAGCTATTTGAATGACTTTTACTCTCACTCTGGCTCTGATGCTTCACATTTCAGGTTGCGCACCCATAGGCTTGCTCATTTGGCACTTTGCATAGGTTGTAGTCCTTCCGCACGCTCCCCGCATCTTGTAATTATTCCCAACGCCATTTTACAGATGCCTTCCAAATTAGCTAAGTTTTGGGTCTTCCTTTCGCATGCCCTTCCTCAGTTGGATATTTGTGCCCTTCTTCCATACTTGTCTTTCACAAGTATGCGTTCTTTTCTACGGTGCGTGCACCTACGGGTGCACATTCTATCTGATTTCCTCTCATGCGTTTGTATCTTTCCACATGCCTCACTTCCTTTGATTTCTTCTCCACTTCCATTTTCCCCTTTTTGTGCCTTCCTCCCGCGTGCTCACTTTCTTTCCTTCTTCTTGCACGCATGCCCTCTTTTCTGTCCCCTCGCACCCTCCTTGAAGCTGAAGCGCTTATTTGTTCACTCGATACCCGAATCAAATAAGTATAAAAAGGCTAGTGGAAGCCTCCATGTGTGTCTTTGGTGCACTTTTGGTATAATGCTTAAAAGGTAGGTCCCCAAATGCATGCAGGCTCTCCATGTGTCTAGGGCCTGAGAAATTTTCACTAGCCATTGAAAATTCTGAGAGCCAGTGCAAGCCTCCACATGCCTCATCAGTGTAACTTCAAAAGGTGGAACAAAATCCTGGTCCTAAAATGAGTGTAGGCTCTCCACATGTCTAGGGCCTGAGAAAGTTGCATCAGCCGTTGAAAATTCTAAGAGCTAGCGGAATCCTCCACGTGTCATCTCAATGCAACTTCAAAGGCAATATCCAAAGGTAGGTCCCAAAATGAGTGTAGGCTCTCCATGTGTCTAGGGCCTGAGAAAGTTTCACCGGTCGTTGAAAATTCTAAGAGCTAGCAGAAGCCTCCACGTGCCTCATCAACGTAACTTCAAAAGGTGCAACAAAACCGGGGTCCCCAAACAAGTGCATGATCTCCACGTGTCTAGGGCCGAAGAAAGATGCACTGACCATTGAAAAGTCTAGGAGCCAACGGAAGCCTCCATGTTTCAGCTCAGTGCAACTTCAAAGGTAAAATCCAAAGGCAGGTCCCCAAATAAACGCAGACCCTCCACATGTCTAGTGTCCAACATAGTTGCTTCTAAATAGGCAGAAGGGAATTAGCCATAAAACAAAGGAAAGAAGAGAAGGTTCATGGATAATGCCAAGTGTCAGCACGTCACATTCCCAGGACCCTAAAAGGTAGTAAAAACATTAAGAATGCAAAGAGATTCCACATGGATCTTGCATGGATATACTCCAAACCCAAATTAGTTTGGAGATGATCATAACTTTCGACTAGTAACTCAGATTTGAGCAAGAGAGGAATTTTTGGAAATCTCTTGATGTCTAATACTTAACTACAAGCTGTCAGACTTCTCACCTACAACCATAATGAAGTATGGGATTCCTTTCTTTCCCAACAAGGAATAACACATGGAGGCATGGGTTTTTGTAGTGGAACCCATCATGGTTGAGGTAGGTGAATTCAATGCTCTTTTGGGGTGGTTAAGGTAGGAGAATTCAATTCTCTTTTTGGGTGGTTGAGGCATGTTTCGATTTCTCCTCTCCTTTCCCTCTCATATTCTGGATATATATTATAAGGACGGGAATTTTTTCATAAGCTGGTCATCTTTTCTCTCATCCCCCCTCTCTCTTTCTTCCCTTCTAGGGTTGAATGTGGAGCTTAAGCCTCCTCACTTTTCTTTGTAATGGAATTTTCTTGTCTCTTTCCCACTAATGATGTACTGTGTGAATTCATGGAGCATTAAAATATGTTTTGTTATGCATTTTGTCCATCCTTTGCTTATTTTATTGTCTCTTCTTGCCTCTCACCATTGCAGGGCATATTGTGCATATCTCTGATGTCTATTATAGGTTTTGGGAGCTATGTTTAATGGGTTGAAGTGGTGTTTTGTGTGAAATTTATCTTTGTTCTGTGATGCATCTTGACCATCCTCTCCCTTTCTCACCTCTCTCCATTTCAAGCAATTGGATTTGTGATCAGAAACTTCCTTTTATGGTGTATCACAACTTTAGTGTAGGCTCTTTTTTCATACATTTCTCTCTCTCCCTGGTCCCTTGGAAAGTTAGATTAGGATTAGATAGTTTTCCTACACTAGAGTAGATTGTGGTAGGTAGTTTAGGAGCAGGAACTATCCTACTCTGGAGGATCATCTCAAGCCCGCAAGTCCCATAGCTTGAGAGATGGTCCAATGTTATGCAATCACACTGAGAGTCTCAACCCATCAAGTTACAGACATTCAGGGGTGATGTGATTATGCACTAATAGGAAAATACCCCAAGTACATAAAAGAAGAAAAATAATATGCCACACTAACAAATACTGAACATGAAAATAACTGTGGCCAATAAAAACCATCATGAAATAGTGTTGAGACTATCCTTGACTTGAATAATAGAATATCTGTATAAAATATAACAAACACTAATCCTCAATTTTACGTATTCAAACAGACAAGTGGTCAAGTAAAAAATTTCTCGCATGATGTAGCCAAATTTAAAAGCATTGTCTACGATGCAAATAGATCAATGATCACAATAAAGAAGGTTCAAAATAAACAACTTTATTTGCATCAGATAGGCCAAAGAAGTGTTTTTATGGTACTTGTTGTATGTCATTGGAAGGCATAATTTGTAAACTATTGTACTATCTTAGTATGTAGGAACAAACACGAGATATGTAAAATACTCAATGAACAACAAAGGAAGCATTACTCTCAAATTGCAAAATGTAGTACATAATTGCCATGTTGAGTATGGAGTGAAAACATCATAACTATCACCGACTGTTGAATCAAAATATAAAAAATTGTGTAAATGTGTTACGTGTGCAAAAACACAAGAAGAACCACAAAGGAAAACCAAGGCCATGAAAGAAGCAAATAAAAAATTCCTCAAGTGAGTGTACAATATGCCACATAAAGGACCTACTAACCAATTTGAGAAAAGTGTGTAGAAGGAGACACATACATGAAGGTAGAAAAGGCCAAAAGAACAATCCCTCCATGATACACCTACACACGAAGGTAGAGAAGGATGAAAAAACAAACCCCCATGAAAATTTATAGACTAGTGTGAGTACAATATTCATCCCAAACAATTCACTAAGAATTTTTGTGAAGAACTAAAAAGTGACCCCCTTTGAAAAACTAGGTAACACCTATACTCTATGCATAAAACAATATGATTTATAGCATACGAATTTAAATTTTCTAAAAAAGACTATCATGATACAAAATAAAACATTATGAAGCCATTGCTGTGAAGAGCACAAAAAATACTTTTAGAAAAAAACAAGTCATTTTTTTGCATGAATGAAACGTTATTACTGGTCAAAGTTCCAAAAATAAGGAATTGTACAATTAAATAAGGAAAAAACTCCAAATCTTGGAAAAATGGATTATTAAATGTTGAAATGGATGCTAGCACTACGTAAATTCTAAAAAAATATGTAGGTGCTAGAAAATTACTTTCCCTAGCTTCTTGGATAAAAATTTATGAGCTCTAGAGTGAAAATAGTTTTCAAAAAGGCCCAATAAATAATTAGGGTCACAATACCCTTGATAGTCCAATTTTTATGATCTTAAAGTCTTTATAAAGCTCTCAAAACGAAGAATAAAAAAATATAACTTCAATCTTTGTTTTACAAAATAAATGCAAAAAAAATGTGGAAGAGCCTACTTGTCCTAGCTCTTCAAAAAACTTGAAATTGAAATTCTTTGCAAATGAGATAACTATATTCGATTAAGGTAAAAGAAAAATAAAAAATGAATTTCTTTGGCACTCTAAACACAATTAGAATAAAAAATTGAAATCAAAACCAATAAAAAAGATTACTCTTCTCTAAACCAACTTTCCTGCACATGGTTTTATAGAAAAGCTACAAACCCAACCAAAGAAAAAAAATATGATACAATATGAGAGATGTTGTCAAAAAACCTTTGATACCATGCAAGAAACAAGGACTACTCAAGGAAACATTGCAATGAAACACACTATCTACAAACATGTACTCAAAAAAGATATTTCACCAATAATACAAATGCATTAAAGCTAACAAAGGAATGTACAATATAGAGATCAACATCTAGTAAACTATTGCACAATAATACTAAGGATCAAGGAGTAATCATTGGTTATCCACAATGACAACATTTCTACTAACTCAACTATATTCTTGCATAAAATATATTAAAATTTTTATTAGATAAGAAGCACAAGGGTGAGTGGGATATTTATTATTGGTGGAGTTTAAGGAAAAAACTTTGAATAAGAACACCTAACTTCACTTGAATCTTTTCACATGTATTAGGATTACTGGGACATTAATTTTTGCATATTAACAATGTATACACAATGCATCTCACGTAAAATAATATAATTTCCTAAGGTCAACTTCACATCATGTAATATCCATTTTGGGACTGAAAATGGAGAAAAGGGGTTAACCGTTTATCCTGAACAGATATGATCTTGAAACACCTTTAATTATTCACACAACAAATTGATAATAACTGAAAACCAATCTAAAATCAACAGTCTTCAAGGGAAGTGAAGTGTTTAAGGAATTCAAGTCCACTTTTCACTATGCAAATCAATGAACAATGCCACGAATCAATTAATCTAGCCACACCAATATTTAAAAATCATAAATACATCAAAAGATTGAAGGAATATTTGATTCCATAGATGGAATTAATTATTTAGAATAACAACAGACTAGCCAAAACTTTGGGCTAGGAAAAATAGTAAACCTTTTCCAAAATTCACCAAAATGGAGACTCCGGCCTTATAAATTATGCTGAATCAGAATATGAAACCAAATTCACAAATTTTTCCCTATAAGACACCGAAATTACCCTCAAAAACCTAGTCGCCCCAACTAGGAATGGCTCTAATATACATACAAATGTATGTAAATGTCTTCTTAAATCCTTCACTTTCCAAATATGCAAAAGGGTCTTCAATATGACTTTTCTTCAATCAACGATAGAGGGCTTTCATCCTCCAACCAACCAAAAGAAGGTTTTCCTTCCTTCTTGGAATGCCACACACTTTGATTTCTACCCAAGAGTGGAAAAACAAGGAGTAAATAGCCCAAAGGTCCAAATTAGATAAAATTCCCTAAAAATAGATTGCCACCAAATGAAGTCCTTACTCTCCTTTTATATCTTATATTTGGCATTAAGGCCCAAAAGGACAAGATTGACCCATAGAAAGATATTTTAATATTTTAATTGGCATCTTAAATGCACCAAACCGAGATGACCTCCATAGAATGAAAATGTACAAAAATAAAAACATAAATATGAATGAAGAAAATTGAAATATGATCCCCGATCTTCCCTTGCTATCTATTTATTTCCTTCAAAAAAAGGAAAGGAAAGGAATCCTTTATTGTGGATTAATTCAGAAAAAGGAACTTTACAATCCTCCCTTCTTGAAATTGCTTTCCCTCAAGAAATTTTAAGTACCTGTATCCCAAATGAATCTCAATTGATTCTTCTTTGATGTACCTACACAAGAAGTAAATATATCAAATAAAACCAGAGTGTTTAATGACAATTTTAAATTGCCCTTATCACACCTTAGGGACATGATAGTTATCTCTCTTCTTTTTGCTTGAAACCACCTCATAATTTCCATTCAAATGATGGCTTCTCAACACTTTAGCAATGTTCTCCCAAAAACAACTGTAATCATGTGTTTTTATTTCAAAAATCAGGAATGTTCAAGTGTGAAAATAACACATCATAATATGGTTATGTTCCAGAATTTAGCTGAGAAATTATTCCACCAACATTCCATGAGATAATGCTCTTCAAAATTGGAAACACACTGCTGCTCATGGCTTTTAATGAAAGCCCCAATTCTGATTTTTACAAACTCGACACTATGACCACGACATAACAATTAACAAACTGAAATCTCATGAAGAAAAACAACTCCATAAGTAAAGTAGCGATTGAAATTTGATTTGCATATGCTGAAAAATTAGGAGCAGCATACCTATAATTAAAATCAGTAGTTATCTTGGCCTTACACTTGAGAAAATCAACCTTTTTAACATTCCCATGAATTCTGATTTCATCATTTTCAAGAGGAACTGAAACTCCATGTGAATTTTGAGGGAAAGTTCCTCTAAAATTTGGAGCTCTTGATACCCAAAAACATTGTGTGACTCCGTTGAAATGAAAACAAGGTAGTCAAAATAAAATCCATACCTCTTCATGGGGTCATAAAATGAAAAATAGAATTGTCATTCTCCTCTTTTGTGGCGATGTGAACAAATACAAGTTTATCATAATTTCTTACTTTGTCTTTCTCATGGAATTTTAGGTTAAAAATTCATAGAGAAAAAAATCAGAATTCCTTAAACATGTCATGCTAGCATTCTATTTCATCAAATTCCTTCCATTCCATAAGCAAAGAGAAAAATTGAAATCTTTACCTTCACCATTTTCGTGTCTCATGAAATAGCTCGGTTGATCAGCCCATGGGGCATCATGAACAACCTACACTATCATGTTCTTCACCCTTGATTTTGAAGACAAATAGATTCCACTCTTGTAGTGAATGATCCCATCCATTATTTCAAACATTTCATTCCCAATTCCATCAAAAACAACATTAGAAAACTTATGCTTAACTATAATTAAAGGCTCTCAATCAATTGTTTTCTTAGACAAGGAGAAAATTTTTTATTCCTGTGGGCAAGTATATTCTACAAAATAATTAACTTGAGGTGTGTCCGGAACCATACCTTGTAATATAACCTTCTTACCATTGTCAGAGAAGCTTATTTCCATGCCTTGATAATTAAAGGTGAGCTCTCCCAATGATAGAAACCATTAGACCCCAAACACGCTATTCATATCAACTATGTTAATGAAATACAAATCAACACATACCTCATATTTTCCCAATGTAACATGGAGTTTGAAACATTTCTTTGTGAATGACATAGAGTAACCATTTGTTGTCTTCACCATGAAGCCTTGTCCATGGAGGATAGAATAATTCATAACCTTGTTAGCACACATAATGATTTCAAAACACTCCTCTATCCAAATTTCTTCTAACCTTGTGCATGGAGTAATGATACCAAAGAATTATTTTTTAAAATAAACCAGGTCAATCAGAATTAAAATATTAATGCCCACATAACCTTGTAATGGACGGTCTAAGTGCCATAAGTTATCCCACAACTTTTTCATATTTATTTCAACATGTCGCTTAATGAAAGAAACAATTGTAGTGACATAGGGAAATTTAACAAACATGAAATTTGATTATACCTTGAGTTTCACTCTGCATTTCCACCTTCCCATGCTGGATGAGGAGTGATTGAAACATCCTCAGTACTACCAATATTTTGAATCATAATTTATGAGTTGGAATCAACCTTCTTCTTCTCCCTAGATTCAAAAAACGAAGCTCTTACCGCCTTATTTTCAACAATATATTGATGGTGTTCGCATGGGGCATCTTCACAACTCTTAGTTTAGTCATTCACACCATCGATATGAATCTTATTTTCTGGTGTTCTAAAAGTTCCAGGGAACTGAAAGTGATTGTATTCATCTAAAAAGAGAATCTTCTTCATCCACATGACCCTCAACAAGGTCACTCAAAAGTCTTGGTCCATGGACCCTATACAAATTATATTTTTCATCATTCATATCATCATGAAGACTATCCATTTGTCATGGTTTACTTCAGAGCATCACATTTTCCCCAAGGTTATCCCTTTCAACAAATTTACCAAGATCATAAATCAGAAATGGCATGGCATAAAAAAATAATTCTGAATTAGCTCCAAACCTTTGGTTGCCTTGTTTATGTATGTTTGAAATGTCTTCATAGCTCTTACCTAGGTATAATCCATCACCACTTTGATTTCCAACAACCTTATTGTAATCATGTTTCTTTGGATAAGTGTTTCTAACTAGCCCTTTCTCTTCCCCTTCTTGCTCCACATCCATTGTTTCATCACATGTCAATTTTTTTTCAGCATTAACCACATAATGAGAAATATTTATGTCATGATGTTGACTTTTCAGAATGGGTGTAAGTGCCACCGCCTTAGGTGCTTTGATAAATAACCCTTCTTCCTCATTGATTCCATCTTCATCGAACTTCATTCTTTCTTAATTTTTAGCCAACATTAAGGTGCTCCTTTCCTCAAGGGTTGGGATATCCTTTCCAAGACCCTTATGGATGCCTTGCGGTTTTGACTAAGTTCCAATGCCCAATCTATATTTTCTCCATGCTACAAACTCAAAAAATGATAGGGAATTAAGAATAGCCTCTGGAAGGGCTTGGTAATCCTCAAAGCTCATTGCAACCTTGGTGACATTTGAAACCCTTTGCTCCTCCTTGAATATCCTCCCTCTTTGTAGGTTTTGCATAGTGGAAGCAAGAGAGTCCAAGGTATCTGCTAGTCTTTCTTACACCTTTATCAATTTATCCATGATTTCTTTCCACAAGAAACCCTAGGCCTTTGAAGATTGGCCAAGCTCTGATACCACTGTAATATCCTTGTTGGGGCTGAAAATGGAGAAAAGGGGTTAAAGGGTTTTACCAAATAAATACAATCTTGAAACACCTTTAATTATTCACACAAGAAATTGATAATAATTGAAAACCAATCTAAAATCAACAATCTCCAAGGGCAGTGGAATGTCAAAGGAATTAAAGTCCACTTTTCACTATGCAAATCAATGAAGAATGCCAAAAAACAATTAATCTACCCATGACAATATTTATAAATTATAAATACATCAAAATATTCAAGGAATATCTGATTTCACAGATGGAATTATTTATTTAAAATCACAGTAGTATAGCCAAAATTGAGGGCTAGGAAAAATAGTAAACCTTTGCCAAAATTCACCAAAATAGAGATTTTGGCCTTATAAATTATGTTGAATCAGATTATGAAATAAAATTTGCAATTTGTGCCCTAGAAGGAACTCAAATACCCTCAAACCCTAGTCATTCCAACTAGGAATGACTCTAAAATGCATGCAAATGTCTGTAGATGTTTTCTTTGATCTTCTACTCTCCAAATCTGTAAAAAGGTCTTCAATATGACTTTCTTCAACCAAAGATAGAGGGTTTTCGTCCTCCAACAATGAGAAAATATCCCAAAGGTCCGAATTCGATAAAATTATAAAAAACTATAATCCACCAAATGAAGTCCTTTCTCTCCTTTTATATCTTATCTTTGGTGCTAAGTCCCAAAAGGACAAGGCCAACCCATAGAAAACTATTTAAACTTTTAATCGGCTTCATAAATGTACCAAACCCATCTGACCTTCATAGAATGGAAAAATACAAAAATAAACATAAATATGAATGAAGAAAACTGAAATATGATCCATGATCTTCCCTTGCTCATCGTTTGCTTGCCTTCGGAAAGAGGAAAGGCAAGGAATCCTTTAATTTGGACAAAAGGGAAATTACACATCATTTGATGTAGGAACAT
This sequence comes from Taxus chinensis, assembly GCA_019776745.2. Lineage (NCBI taxonomy): Eukaryota > Viridiplantae > Streptophyta > Pinopsida > Cupressales > Taxaceae > Taxus > Taxus chinensis. The sequence goes on along the minus strand of CM034148.1, from coordinate 235,172,229 downwards.
CTAAGGTTTAGGGAAATCTTGCACAATTTTGACTAAGTATGGGTGTGCACAAGATGAATAGTGCGTGAGAAGGAAGAGGAAGTATGATAAAATGAAAGGAAGATTGTACATAAGTGCTCATAAAATTTATGTAATGAAAATAAGCAAGGAGGCACAATGTGCATGGAGTGCATAGTAGAAGTAGGTGCAATAGAGTATGAAGGTTTTTGCAAAGTAGAGTAGACATGAAAAATAATGTGTAATGGTGAACATAAGGATTTTGGAAGCATAACGGTGTAGTTTGATTCAACCTAGTTGTTGGAGGTGCACATATATTATGAGAGGATTTATGCACAATGGCAGAGAGTGCACGAAAGGAGTAAGAGCATGGAAGAGGATTATGCAATAGCTTGGATTGCGAAGGAAGCATATGGATAAGTGGAGGAAGGCCCAAAAGTCCAAGGATAGTGCATGAAAGAATGTAAAGGTGTAGCTCTAAGCTTAGTGTGTGTGGAAGAACTATGAAGAGGCATGGCAAAGGAAAAGAAGATAGTGTGCATAGAAGTTGGTGGTTGGTAAAAATGACAAAAGGTGTTAGAAATTGTCTGATCATGGATGTTGACATGGACTGAATGGTCAGAGAGGTGCAACAACTAGATTTGTGTGGCACAATAGGGACATTTAGATGACAATAAAGTAGCGTAGAGCATTCAATGGGATCAAGTTTAAATTTGAGTTTGAGTGGGAAGATCTAGAAGCATCTAGAAGGGATCAACTCGCCCAAAAGAGATTCAAACAAGGAAAAAGAAGTGGGAAATCATGGTTATTTAAGGAGGACGAGTTCTTTGGGGGCTAGTGGACAGATGAGCTAGAATCACCCTAGGAGTAAGAAATGATTGAAGAGACCCAGATCCGAGGTTGTTGAATGTGTATAAAGGCAAAAGAAAACCAGTCTAGGTTGGGTCCATAAGGGAACTCCAAGAGTCTATTCATAACTCCAAGATAACGAGTTGTAATCTCCATAGAGAGTCGTTACACATAAGTTGTGCTAAGACTTTCATATTAATGACACACTAATAATCTAACATTGACCGATTATAATAATCAACTACTTAATAATACAATTTTTTGTACTACTACATATTAGAAAGTTATTTGGGTAACTCAATTATAATATCTAAAGTCTAATATATATTTAAAGTTTTTGATTTTTTTCCTCTATAAAAAAATATGTAACACAAAGGGACTCTAACTATAGCAAATTCACACAACATAATGTTCTCGGTACATACTAAATATGCAAGTCTTAACGAAGGTGGTTTTAAATTTTTTTAAGTAAAATCCTACGTAAAAAATATGTAAGCCATAATGAAAAGGAAAAAAATGAATTCAATTAATCACCTTAAGAAAAATATTAAATTGCAAAAGTTAAGAGGCCATATTTACTTTGAGGTGTTAGATAGATTAGGGAAAACATTGTTATGTTGAAATATTCGCTATCGATGATTGCTTCTATTGTAAAAAAGATGTTTTAATAAGATAACAATATAAAAGTTAGGTAGTTAAGATAAAAACATGAACATAAAGCTTATTTGTATCCTAATAGGTATATAAACTAAAAAAGTTGAATTATGTGGGAAGTGTGAAAATAATATATTGTTGAAATATTTATTATTGATAATTATTTTTATGATAACAAGGTCATGATATGGTAAATCCCGTCGAAGTGTACTGTTTCAGTAATAAACAAAAATTTAGAAATTAATAATGGGAAAATAAATAAGAAGTATCTTAACATATATGAAAAAAATATTAGAAAAATTAAATGTTTTTAATTTTGAATCCAAATTTATATACAACAGGCTTCAAATGAAAATAAATTTTAAAATGATTAAATGCTTACCAGATGTGATGACTCCAAATTTGAAAAACTTAGCAAGTATGCACGTTGCAAATTTCAGGAATGAATCTCTTGATTTTATCAAGTGCAATTTTATCTTGCAGCTTCTAATTTGATAGTAGCTCATAACAAATGGCTACAAAAATTGGCAAAGTATAAATGTGAAATGTTTGTGTGGAAGCAACACGTTTACAGAAATTATGCAGATAGAGATCGAGACCCAAATGACAACAACTGCTAAAACCAAGTGTAACAATTGGTTATTTTTTGGTTTTTCTTTATGCGAGCAAGTAATTTTTTAATTATACAGAGCAAGTAATTTTTTAGTAGCCGAGAGATTAATTTTTCCCTAATTTTGTTAGTAGTTGCGAAAGTAATTTTTCTCTAATTTTTGTTTTTATTTCATGGACACAAAATAAGAATTTATATGGTGTAACATCAAACTTTTGGGCATAATCAATATATGTAAATGTATATGCATAATTAAATAATGTAAAATTAAATTTTACTTGTGACATAATGTAAAATAGTGAGATTAAATACCTAAATTAAATTTTATTTAGTAACATAATTGTAACAAAATGAGACTATATTACATTCCACCCCAATACCAAATTTAAAAAATAATTTTGTATATTAAAATCTTTGCAAGTGTGTTCATTTCCTCTCATCATTAAAATCTTTCCAATCCGACCATTTCCAACCTCAGAAATTAAAATCAATCTTTCCAAGCCCGTCCATTTCCAACTTCCAATAATCTTTCTACCTCCAACAATCCTGTCATCATTTTCAAAGAAGAGCTTCGACCATTGACTCATTTGCATGCATTTTGCCTTAATTTATATTATTGCATGGATTTTTTTCCTCTGCTAAGAAAGTGAGATAATACTTTGCATTGACTTGTGTATTTCTGCAACAAAGAGTGTGGGATAACTCTCTTTTAGTTTACATAATTATCAATGTATAATTTGTAAAAGGTGACCTCTCAAACAAAAATTAGGGTTCGATTTTAAAATGAAAATACAAAAATTAAATATACGTACAGTCAATCTCCTTTCATTACAAAAGGATCTCAACTCAACATTTGTATGAGCTTAACAAACAATGCATGTAATTTTCATACCATGTGTTTTTTTCATTTACTCTTGTACATTCGAGAAAGTATTGTTCAGAGAAGGCCCTTTTATGTGAGACCCTTTTGTGCCACCCTCAAGGACAAGGAGATGACATTGTGCTTACTGATAGTGGTAATCATACTACAAACGTGGAGAAAATTCGGTTGGATCACATACAATTGTCTCGTACTTTCTCCAATAAATTCCTTGCTTGGCCTTCATGTTCATGGCACCCTTTTAAAGGTCCTAAAACGAATGCAGGTTTAGGTTCAAAAATCTGCCAAACTCTTCAGCTATTCATGTGAACAATAAAAATTATATTGATTAAATTATTAGTAAAACTATCAATTGCATGCAATCAGTACAGTAGTGGCGCCGAAAAGAATGTGGTGAATAAGTTAGAGATGATGGGATCACAAACTTCAAAGACAAAAGAATTGATTGTTGAAAACAAGAGTGAGGGTGAGTTATTGTATAATTTGTAGCTAGAGTTAAGATACACGTTGTTTGAACCCAAACGCATGTGAATTGACGAGGAGAAGTAATAAAAATGAGGTGTAAGCCTAGCGATTAAGGACATGTAGTTGTAGACATAGAGGAAAAAGACGTGCAAATTGTTTATTTGAACATCGTGAGTGGATCCATAGGGGATTGAAAATGTGAATTCAAACCATGTAAAAGCAGAAGTGCAGCAATCTAATTATAATCAATGCAAACAAAATTATCTATGAAGGGAAACAATTTGATGTGTTCGGATGGTTTTTCCACCAATCTACACTTGACGATTGCAACAACTTGATCAATTGCTCTATTAACAACTCCAACTTAAACCCATATGTTGCCAGTAAATAGTACCTTCAAATTCTTACAAAGTCAAATTACATTGTGCAATCGATCATTACTAGGTGCAGTTGATGTTTGACGTCTTGTATATTCAAAAATTATGATGTTTATTTGAGGTATTAGATCTATAAGCACCAATTAGCTTTTACAAGGGGTTTTGTACAACTCTATGTTCACCATGTACAACCCCATGTTCACCATATTTATCAATGTACTAACAACGTTTTCTCTTATTTTTCAAGCATAATGGAATGATTGCATTGTGCATTTTCTCTATTTTATAGATTCACAGTTTCACAGTTTTTTCCCTTGCTTATTTTCTTCTGATTTGGTTCATTTTTATGACAAATCTGGTTTGTCTTTCAGGCATTGAACATGAGATCACAACACTGCAATTAGAGGTGTGTGAAAAATCATAAACCTCCCTGTTTCTTAGATTGGTAACTGCCAGAGAAATCTAGTATAGATTCAAGCTAAGCATTGCAATTCATTCGTGCTCAATGGCACTTGTCAATTCCTAATAATTGTTTTTGGTTTGAGTGCTCAATGGCAGGAAAAAATACTTGTTGCCGGGAATAAAAAGACTGCAAAAAGTGGAAATGAGGTTAGCTGGTTTATATGTTTGAAGTTGATCTCTAAACTGGATTGAGAATTTCATAACTTTTTGGTCTGCAGGTTATGTAGACTAAATCCTCGAGGAAGGTCGCATAATGTGTCAACAAAGACAATTACTTTAAAACAATAAATTTATAGAAGTCTGTTCAGTCAGCATCTGTTTGGAAAATGGTAAACTTAGTTACTTATATGTGTTCAATTAATTGCAAAAGTTGATAGTTTATTAGAAAGATTCAACCAAAAAAATCTAATCTGGGAACTTATAGGTTAAAATACAAAGCCACAAAGAAATACCAATCTGAGTTAGGAGTTAGAGAACTCCACTGTCCTAGCCATGGCTGTGACCGGTACTGAACAACATCTTTTTTTCTCAACTGATGATGATGTTATTTTCTTAAGATCGTAGGATAGGAATCCATGATGAGGCCAAAAGAAAAGAAACAATAAAAAAAGATGATAAGGTTCTCCCGCTCATCATTTTGAGACTTTATGGCAATCAAGTGATTCGTTGGCAATGCTAAAACCTCCAAAGAAGCACAGGAGACTGATCTGTGATCTAGGGTGAATATAAATACCTAAGGAGACCTTGAGGCCCCATGGAAAATATTATGCCTAACAGTGTTGTGGCATTCAAGAGGCTGCGTAACAATAAATACTTGGTAGAAAGTACTTATCAATAAAATAAATTCAAAGAACAGAGAGTGAGAGGAATTGAATTCGTACGCTTGATAAATCATTGGCAACTGCATTTCCATATAGTGAAGAAGTAAAATCTGGCAGAGGTTGAGTGGTTACAATTTTAGCGTCAAAATTTACTTGCATGTGCTGAAGGCTGGCACTCTGAAAATGTTCTATTCCCCAGAAATGACGAAAATTATTATTCGCTGAACACAATGGAGGAGGCTTCAGAAGGCGAGCAACTATCTGAAAAATTATTAACAAAAATGCACCGTGGGTATCTGCAAAATTATTAACAGAAATGCACTCCGTGGAGATAAAGTAAGCTCCCAGGGTCAATTATTGGAAAAATCAAACCCGCCAACCGGTTTTTCTTTAAAAAAAATATGAATCAGAAAAGATGTGATAAATTTGCAAGTTTTTGTTTTTTTTTTTTTTTGGAAAACAACACAGCTGTATTATTTTTTTAAATTTATTGCGTCCCCATTGGAAAAAATCCCTCACCCAATGAAATTTAAGAAAAATCTCTCTTTTTTAATTACGTAGAAGGCGTTACCCCTATGGGAAAGAGGCCTCCTCTTGTTCATGCGACAGTCTTAAATTTGACGTGCGTTTAACCCTTTTTTTAATTGAAAAAGGGAAACTGTAGCGTCATAACGATAAATGTTATTGAGAAGACTTGTGAGCTAGGGTTTGCATGCTTGCCATTTTTTCGGGTTTTGAATACTGTCTCCATTGGGTCACAACCACCTGCTCAAATCGAACACGATTTACGCTCCGATGGGGCATTCGTGCATTTTGATGGAGGACCCTGAGAAATACATGGACTACCAACCTCCCGCACTTGCAAACTACACAGAGCCCTTAGGTGAGGCAGGGGAGGACTTGCTTGGGGTCATTCAAGGCTTCAAGAGAAAGCTTGGAAATGTTATAGGAAAGGGATTTTTGTAGATAAATTTAGATTCACCGACAATATGCGAATTGGGCAAATTCCCAACAGCAGCAAATTTTGGAATTGAAACATTGGTACTCGATATAGTAATTGCAAGACAGTGGTGATTTGTCCTGCAATTATGTTTAATTCCTGGGTCACCCACGATATCAGCCTCCTGCCACCAATCCATGCCCCCTACTTGAAAATTTCTCTCCTCTGCCTTTGGCAATGCCATTTTTTTTGAGATTGGACATAATCTATTTTTGGAAAATTCTCACCCGTACCAAGAATTTCAATTGCGATATTTCCCTAATGTCAAGGCCATTTTATTGAGATGGTCTCTACCTGTCATTTGGTTTGCTTTCATGGAGAATGCCAAGGCTATCTTGTGTTTTCTGACCGATGTTAGATTTCAAAATATTCATTCTCCCTTTTTTTGTTGCAAGCACCTTTAGAATGTTTTGGCGCAATTTTCAAGTATTGATACTGGAAATGTCCTCAAGGCATATTTTATAGGTTTATAGTGTCTTAGAACACTAGTTGCAACTTTTAGTGTTGCAGCTACGTGGCATTCCTCTCTTATTGCCCAGGTGGGATATACAAGAATATTGGCGGGCTTTCACATTTAGTAGGACTCTAATATCCCATGGGGGAAATTGTGTTATCTTTAGGGAGTTGTTATTCCATCTTATTCATAGTTGATATCCTTTTTATAAATTGTAATATAGAGCTGTGATCTTCTTTTTCTTGTTGAAAATGTTCTTAGTGTAGGGTCTTTCTCTATAGGGCATTTGTAAACCCCTTAAAACTTTCATTCACTCTGTGTGCTATTTTGGGGGTTTTATATTTCATGTGTCATTTTTATTTAGCAATATTCGCTACTAGATTTCTATTACTTTCTACAAACCCGTTTAATTTAATATTGCGTCTTCAGGATAATGCAGAGGATACATATAGCGACATATTGTGTCTTCTGGATGATGCGGAGGATACAGAGAGCGACAACAATGAATAGATGAAACATAGTGGAAGAAATAATTTTAACCTTGTAATTACGTATTTGATTCTTTATGCTTTATTGTATTAAATGTGTATTTAGTACATGTTAGAATCCTGCATCAATGAAATGGTTGAAGTTCGTTTTGAATTATTTGTTTGCAACACAGAAATAAGTGCATTCTAGATGTTAATTTTTTTGAAGTGAACTGCTAGGTGTAGCTTAGTTTTATTAGATAATTAATTTGTACTGTTGGCATGCAGAGGATCTGGTAGGACTAAAGGTTCTTCATGGACTTGATAAAGTAATGGGAGGGGCAGTTGTATTGACACAAAAGGACCACAACATTCTTGTTGGTGGTGATGTTAATTATGGTATGCCCAATTGATATGCTGAAATATAAAGCTTTTTATCTACAAAATTTGGACTTGTTGTCTCTCTCTTCTTGATCTGTTTGTTGGTGCACTGATTCTCTTATATTTCGAGTACAAATATTTATATGCTTAAAAACATTGAAATTTGAGAGAAGAATTCCATAGATGAGGCCTATAAGGTAGCAAAGAAGAAACCTAGGATATATGATGACGAGTAAGTGGGATAGTTTGTTTGATAATTATTTTCTGATCTTTATCCCTTTAGGCTTTAAAAATTTAAACTCATTATATTTATTTCTGATCGATTTCAATATGACATAAATGCATTGAAAACAATTCCTCTTCAGTATGATGTCCCTTTTAAGGAGGAGGTCATTTTTATTTTTGATGTTCAATTTTTAGTGGACTTTATATACTTAAAACTATTATTTATTTAATATCTGTCTTGTGTACAATTGAATTAAAATTTGAAATTCTTTTCAGGGGGTGACTCTGGATGAAACAGGGGGTATCAATGATGAATCCCAGAAAAAAATTGATGAGGAATGAAGACGAATCTCCCTTTTTATAGTAGGTTTGGGGTAGCATTTGTTTTAACTGGTTATCAGATGGATATTTTGTTAATCAATAAATGATATTTTGATTACACTTTGACAATAGCATTTTATTTTCTACTTCATATACACAAGTGGTTGCATGGGTAACCGAGCTGAAGAGTTTCTTTCTCAAACTGGGACCAATATTTCAGATTATTATACTCATGATAAAATGCTTTAGTTCAAGAAAGCCAAGAAGAAGAAGAAGTTACGGAAGAAGGATAAGTTGGATGTTGACGCACTTGAACTAGAAGAAGTTACTTCTGGATTGGGCACTGGAGACCTTGGTTCCAGGGCTGATATACAAAGAAGGGGTTTGAGGGAAGAGGTAAAGAAAGCTGAAGTTGAGCAATGGAAAAGTGCATATGAAACTACATATAATAAAACAATAGAGGCTTCTAAAGTCTTTCGAGATGAGAAGCCATTGTATGAAATGAAGATGGATGATGATGGTGATATTGTTTTTTATGGGGAGAATGAAAAACTATACAAGTCATTGGAGAAGGCAAGGCAAGAAGTTGTAAAGAAGAAAACAAGAAGAAAACAAAAAGTCTCAGCTTTGGTTCTCATGCATTAGCTCAGATAGAAATATCTGTAAATCAGTTGAAAGGATATTTTTGGAAAAGCCAACCATTAAGTGAAGCACCCGAAAATAAATTTGTATTTACTAAGATGGAATAATTTTTGTGGGGTTTACAGCCTAATGAGGGTATGTTACAAAATGCAACGATATTAGATAATTGAAATGAATTTTTCTCTTTTATTTTGCAAAGAGATCTGTTTTGTAGTCAATATGTCTTTAATGAATTTGTTTTCTCATAAAATGTTTCTAATTCTTTGTAAGTTTTCTAATTAAATTCCGGGGCTTTAAGGGTAGGTTAATTTTATGGAGAATTATTGCATCAGTACTAAAAGCTTTGAAGGCACAAAGCCTTCATTTATGGGAATTCTCATGACCGCAGAAGTAGCGACGAGTGGTTATGGTGATTATCATGTTTGTCACATTTCTATTAGCAACCCACTAGCTAGAAGAAGTAACGTTAAGCTTCTATGGCCTTACACGTAGATTAACAATATTTAACACTTTATGGTATTCTCATCAATTGTTTGCTCTGGAGTACTCACTTTTCATAGCTCACTCCATGATGATATTCCTTTCCCATGGATTGTCTCAAAAGATGGTGAGAACAATGTTAGCCTTTGGATTTTTAGTGGTTTATCCCTAGAAAATTTTGAGCTAATTACATGATCTCAAATGTCTTTACCAGACTTGGAATTACATTTTAGTACTCTTACTGTTGTATATTATTGCATCGAAACTTGTTGGAAGTCTCTTTAAATTTGAATTGTGCTTCAATTCAAGCGTTGTAGGAATTGTGAATTTGTTGTCATTCTATAAGGGAGAAAATATTATATCCTTGAAGTTGTCATTATTCATACCACAATCACTTTTTCCATATTCCAATCACTATGGAATTCCATTTGAAAAGTATTGACTTCCTGTAGGTGGGGCATGTCTTGTCAATATTGAGATGATAATTTTAACACTCATTTTATAGGTGTTTAAATTTAGAATTCACATAACATTAAAAATCACTCACCTCAAAAATATCACAAAGTTTTAATATATAAATACCTGATCCACAAAAGTGTAATGTTTCCAATGAACTCAACCCTTCATCTAGATCTAAATGTCTAATTTTTAGGTATCCTGATACGTTGAGAATTTCCTAGTATTGGGATGAGCTTAGCTTGGGGAAACATTTTAGTTTTTCACAGTTTCAAAGGATCAATATCTTGAGTTAATTCAAATGTGACATGCCAGATATAATTTTTAGTTACATGCAATCGCCAACATCCAACTCAACCAACCCCACATAAAGAGTTGGAAGTTTCTCTAGACACTCTCATTTATTCAAATTGAGCTTGGTTAAATGAACATGTTTATCAATGCTCAGAGGCATCACAGAAAAAGACTATTTTCTAGGTTCAACATTCCCAATGCCGATAAATATTCAATCTATTTAGGAAGATCATCAAAGAGATTACAATCACTTGCATCAAACAAGTCAAGAGATTCAATCTTAGATAATTGTACATGCTTCATGAATTTTAGGAAAGTAGATGTGTTCGTAACCAAAAGGCCTTTCATTCTATTGAATTCTTTCCTTTACATACATTTATTTTTTAGATGCTGCCATCTCTTGATGTAAATCGGGAAAGTTTTCTATCTCTTGGTTTCCATTTAGACAATTTTATTCATTACTTGAATCAGTGCCAATCACCTCTGGCCAATCAATATCTCCCAAGTCAGGTGAATTACATCCTATTACATCAATGTATGAATCAGGATTATATTTAGGTATGCCATAAGAAATACCATTAGTATTTTCTAAATACCTCCTCTTGGCAAGATGAAAAGCCTCTTCTATTGCCGAATCATTCCACTTTTCTACTTTTGGAAAGTAAATTATGTATGTACTCCTTTACCTCACAAAATTCATTCCATGAAAAACCAACAAATTGCTTGCAATACTCCATTTCCCACAAAATGTACAATTGGTATGATCTAGACAACTGGAACATCCATAGACGAGTTAGGCAACATATTATGTGCACAAGCACATAACTTCAATTTCTTTTCAACTGCAATATATGCTTTAGAGACTCCACTTCTTAAAAGATTATATTTTGTTTTTAGGAAGCTTATTGGTTTTTTTGGATTCATGATATAAGATTTGCTAATGTATATGCATGAATTTGTAACAAATTTGAAATGCAGAGATGGAACCTTTAAATGTAATGCTTCATCTATATTTCTACACTTATAAAATCAATCACACCCCTTATCAACATAAACTACAAAAGTAGTAACTATCCCTCTAAAAAAATAACATATACCATTCGGTGTTCACATTGCATTTTACACATGCGATTGCTAGTTTAAATTTTTAAAAGTTTAGTATCAAACTATATAGGGATAAAAATAACAATTTTTGATTGTTTTGAAGAAAATTACATATTGCTATTGGTGAAGCCTAAATACTTGCCTTCTACAGGATAATAATAATGTTACACTATCATTCAATATTAAAGTATTAGATGTGTTAATTTTAAAAATTATTATTTTTACGCCAAAGGTGTTACCTTTATGGGAAAGGGATTTACAAATTTTCATGGGTTTGTGTCAAATTTGACAGCTTAAATGACAATTTTTCTATATTTAACAATTTTTCTTTTGCTATTTTTAACAATTTTACTTTTTGCTTATTACAGTTGTTTTTAGCTGTTTTGATTGGTAGCTGCATGTTTCAGGGTTTTCGTATTTAGGAATTTTAGTTTTTAGGGTTTTCGGTGTTTATTTATTTATAGGGCTACGGGAATGGGAATCGAGGTGAGGAGAATTTTTGACAACAACGATGATAGGCAGATCAGTGTCGTGAAACTCTAACAGGCTCTAGAGAAGCTCGACCTTCCGATCTTAGTGCCTCGAGTTTAAGCACATGCACGGCTAGTGATACGCTCAAATTTGATGGCTTTTAGACACTGCAAAGATCTCCAGTAGACAAGCTATTTAGAGTTTGACGGCGCAGGAGGAGGATCTAATGGATGCAAGTAGGATTTGTGATGGTGGATGCATAAATATATCATTTTTTTATATGGGGAGGTGAATATCCACTGACTCGAACCTTAGGAGATTATTTTATTTTTTCCTTTGCATTGTAGTCAGATACTATGTGGTGATGCAAGCGCAAGAATCTAGGAAGCCTTCGTATATAGCCAAGGTGGAGAAGATTAAGTTTGACAATCGCAACCAAGTCCCCTCCCTTTTCATTTGAAGTTAAATTTATATTGGTGTGTATTGAATTTATGGTTTTGGAAATAAGTTTCTCTTTTGTAATTTTCTAAATATAATTTGTTTGCTAAGAATGGGTGGAGATGATAAAAATGTATTTCTAACACATCTTGTAGGAGGGTAGCTCTATTTTCACATTGAACGCATGCAAAATTTCTGAGCCTATTTTCTTCATTCATTTATATGTGATTCTTTTACCCTTTGATGAGGTATGAAAATTTGTGTTTGCAACATTGAATGAAATGTTTGACAAAATGCCTAAAATTAAAGGGGTTGTTTGTGTTTTTTAAAAGATATTTATTTCAAAATATTTAAGTTATTACCTTATGTGCAAAATCCATGCCTTTAAGATATTTCTAGATCTATTAACCAAATTTATATGCAAAATTTATATATCGTTTATATAAGACAAAAATAGTGCCTTTTAGGGATAATTATAGTAATGATATATGTATGCAAAATGTGGATGGATGTGAATTGTTCGAAAAAATGTCTGAAATTAATGGGGTCTATTGGATTATAATGATTTCATAAATGTAAAAATGGATTTGTTGGAAAATCCTTGAAATTTTTTAGGAAAATACAATTAGTAGGTTTAAAGTCAGGCTCTACAACCTTTGACGCCATCTTTCCAACTTCTTTCAAAATGGGAGGTTTAGAGTAGGGTACAGACAACAATCAAAACATAATGGATTGAGTGAATAGTGTTACTGTGCATGACTATTCTAATTTAATATCACACTAGGTCAAAGAGATTTCCAAAAAGGTTGTTTGAGCAAAATGACAAGGCTAGGTGGAGGAAGATGTTCTTGTAATCTTTATTTTGAAAGGTTTTCCTACCATTGTAAGGAATTACCTTCACATTGGCACTGCAAGGAATTGAATTCAAATCACTGCAATCGCTGCCTGTGGATGGCTGCCTATGGATCCTGTGCCATCAAAAATATTTTAAAAAATGTGTATGCTATTATTCTTTTTCCATCTTATCATGCCACTATACCCTCGTCTGTATCCGTATCTCTATCTCCATCCATCTAAAAAGGGGAGGATGTTATATGGGAGATTCTCCATGTCTTGTATGTTTGTAAAGATTTAAGAAAAAAATGTAACTCATGTATATTAATAATAATAGAAATTTTACATGTGGAATCAAATGTGAAATGTGAGAAGTGTGTAGTGTGGTTAAATAATATGCTTGGGAGGAAACCAAACTTACACGAGACTTTATGAATGTGTTTTTCCTTCTAACTTACAAGAGAGGCAACTGTTATCTAATGTTTCCCCTCAGGAAAAATTGAACAAACACAACCTTGGACAAAGGAAAATGGATTATCTAGGTTGGGTTAGTCATGTGAGCTCACGTTCAATTATGAAAAATCAAGTTACAGGGAGGCTCGACAATGGAAATACAAAGGCAAAAATCAATGGACAAGGGGAATGACAAAGAAGATCGCAGCCCAAGTGCAAGAAGAATGGAGAAAGGCTTGATATTTTAGACTTTACATTGTTTAGCACTATGGAGAAAAGCAGGGAAAAAATGGGTCAGCAATGTCTGAAACCTGAAACCCTGAAAGTCTAAAATTTTAGATTTCAAAGTTTTGGAACTCTTGAAGCGAAAAATGGAAAAAATGGCCACCAAATTCCAGAAGCCCAAAGTCCAAAATTCTGAAATTTCAGACGTTTAGGATTTCAAGAATTTTGGGAAGCATGCCAGAAATGAAGCAACAAAGTCCTAAATCCCAAAGTCTGAAATTCTGAAATTTTAGACTTTTAGGGTTTCGGTGTTTTTGGGAATCATGCACATAAAAAGTGAGTAAAAATCTCGAAATTTGAAATTATGAAATTTTGGACTTTTGGATTTTAGAGTTTTGGAGGTTTGGGATTCAAGGTTTCAGAAGTCTTGGCGAGAAAAATCATAAAAGTGCCAAAAAATTCTGAAATCCCTAAAGTCAAAATATCGAAAGGGTTCGGATTTCAAAAGTCAACACAGGTTTCAGGGTCAAAGCGACGGCAACTTCGGGTTTCAGAACTTTAGGTTTTGAACTTTCAAAATTCTCAAGGCGATTTGGGTGATGAGCAATGTTTGAAAGTCCAAATTTTGGGATTTCAGAGGTTACATGCATTTCAGACTTTCAGAGTTTCAGAACTCGCAGTCTGCCATTTTTATAGAATGACAGCTCGACCTTCAAATGGCCATAACTTTTGACTGGGAGCTCATATTTTCACAAGAAAGGACTTTTTGGAAATTTCTTGACCATACAAGTTAAAAAAATACTTAGCTTTTCTAATTTTGATCCCAAAAAATCAACCATTTGAAACAAAACAAGTAAAGAACATACTTAGGTTATCTAATAGTGATCCTCGAGTCATAACGTGAAATATGGATCCCTAGGAAGTAATGCATCACACCCAATTCAGTCATGGAAAACATGTCATGTAGAGATTCTTTCACTTCTACATTGGATGATGAAGAGCTCCATGTTTTCAAAAGGTCATCAACATATAGAAGAAAAATCATAAGTGGGTCATCTTGCCAGAAAATGTGGACATTCAGATCAGAATGAAATCTAGTGAATTTTGCAATGAGAATGACATTCAAATTCCTAAGGTTGGTGTAGCAACTAATTAACACGATGAGATCCATCTCCACCATCAGTTCGAGCTTTTGGTGTGATGACAAGTCGTGCAGTTGTGAGACATTTTGAGTGATACTAGGCAATAGATCAGAATGTATTTGACATCTAGTCGTTTTTTTAGGAGGTAGGGTTTTATTCCTTTATCTATTGATCCTTATTCTTCTGTTTCTTCTCTTTTTTATTTGAAACCTTTTGTTTCTGATTCCCAACAATTAAAGGTTTTGGTTTTGAGAACTTCACTATGCCCTTCTGAATTAACTTATTTTTCTCTTGAGTGAAGTCAACAACATAATCATTTAAAGAGGGCATTTTCCATGTGGATCTAAGAGCACAACTTCCCAAATATCTTTTCCAAATAGATCCTTTCTTCATTATGTGAATCGATATACTCAACATGAAAGATGAGTTCAAAATAAATAAACAAACATAACAACCCAAATGCTTCATCACAATGGTTGTACCACTTTACGTTTTCTGTATCATTTGTTGAAGCAGTTTCAATACCTAAAGTTATCCAATGTACTCATTTTAATCTTAAAAAATTGTATTTTAGACTTCCATTGGTGGTAGTTAAAGGACATGAGCAGTGGAATTTTATTCATCCATTTTAATGCAACAATAATATTGCTGCAGAAATAGAAAGAGAGTGTAGAAAGAAAGAGATGACATACAACAGACCTTGAAATTAATTTGAGTCAACCCTCCATTTTTCGAAATTTATAATTAATATGATTACAAAATGGATGATTTCAATAGAAAAACCACAAAAAATGACTTTGTTAAAAACTTAAACTCAAGTCTGAGTTGTTGTTGTCATGCAAATGTGCAACATGGAAATTGGCAATTTTCCAAAATGACAAAGATACCCCTTGTGCCAAAAAATTCAAGTCCTATCCTCCACAGAAACTCTGGGTCCACTCAGTCAATCTAATGAACTCCCAGATGATGTTAAATAAGTACCCTCTATGATTTAGGAAAGTTAATTTAACCCCCTTAGGTGATTTTAGGAGTTCTTAGAAAATGCAAATTTTGGGCAGTCACGGGAAGGGCTATCACTGGCCTTACCAGGATTGGAGCAACCCCCTGGAGTAGAACGGAGGATCAAAATATAATATGGAGGTGAATTGAAGGCCTAGAAACATCATGGAAGTGATTTTGGAAGATTCAAGAAAGTTTTGGAGTTGGAGAAGTTTCATCAAAAATAGGGTTCTCAGACCTAGTCAACAAACAAAACTTAAAGAGCCACCAAGCTTTGAGAAGTGATTCTAGGAGATTGGTATGGAGTTAGGAACCAAAAAATACATCTTTGAAAAGGTAATTAAAATACATATAATATGGAGAAATCATATTTTTCACAACACCTTAGCGCAATAGGTCTGAAGGTAGTTTTTCTCATTCATAAGTAAGGGACATATCCAAAATCCAATATTTAGGGCTTAAATGAGGGAATAAAGATCTTAGATCCACACCATTGGATTTATAAGGCCGTTTTCACTAAATTTCATATAAAAATTCACCAAAAAATTCCATTGGGAGCTCAAGTTATCACCGTCGCAAGTTCGCTCTCAAGACCTTATACTTAGCCATATTTTAAAGTGGATACGTGTCAGCTCCAGGAGCCTAGCGGAATTTTGTCTCCCTTTCATCCCTCAAGGTAGGGGAAATGAGGGATAAGAAATTTTTCCTAGCCCCTAGAAGACCCCTGATCACACATAGGATTCCCAGGATCACTAGTTTAGCCCCTAGGTGCTTGCCGGAGCTCATTCCCTCAATTGCTAAGATACGGACAAGTGTCGCATTGAGGTGCGACATGCAAATTGATGTACCTTTTTTCCATTAATGCCAAAGGGACATCAGGGACATAAAATTATTCCCCCCATTTGGAATGTAATTTTTAAATATTTGAAATATGAAACTTAGCCATTTTTTCATGCTTCTTCTTCCTCATAGTCACTCTGCCATTGCTACGTAACTTGTCCATCATTGCTTGCTTACACCTAGTTTGCCATTGATGCTCTGAATCAACTCTACCAAAAATACGAAAAACTTAAATCCATGAAAAAAATATAGATTTCAGAAGAGATCTTGATTGGAAAATACGAAGAAATGAAAGAAGGAAAAGAAGATCAAAGATCTTTTCTTGAAAACTCTCATTGCTGTGAATCGTAAAATATTCATATCTTTCAAAATACAAGTTAAATTGAGATGTCGTATTTTTCATACTTTCTCATTTTTCAAGATGATCAAGATGTAACCAAGGGGAGGTCAAATGGTGCCCTGAAACATTTGTTCCAACAAAAAGCCCATTTTGTACCCTAGCTCACATTCGTCGAATTTCCCATCAATCTGGTTATGAAAACAAGCTAAAAAATTGTAGATTAACTCCACATGAAAAACCAATTGCAATGGATTTAATTTCATATTGACTAGAGAAAAAAACCAAACCTGTAAATTTCAAGCTCCATTAATGGTCGCCATGACAGCTCCATGCCCGAAGCTAAAAATTTTAAATTTTATTTCCAAGCATTTTAAAGGGAGAAATCAAGTGAAATTCAGAGGATGTGACCAAAACAACAATCCAATTCTGAAAAAAAATATTCCATTGCAAACTGAGCAGTGGCAGTCCACTTTCTATAAATAGTAAGATTTCTTATACAGACTTGCTATGTTTGGGAATTCACCATCGAAAGAGGATATAGCAAAGACAGTGTGCATAATAGAAAAATAGGGAGTTCTTCAAATCAGGATGGTCAAGAAGAGGAAAAAATCACCTCTCACTAAAAATAATAAGTCTTCAATCTGGGAACTTACCATTAATAGCAAGTTACACTCAAAGGGCAATTTTGACACAATGGGACATAAAAGGATAATCATTCAGGGGGACATCATCATTCGAGATCATATATAGGCATTTCTTAGATGAAATTCAAGGTCCATCCAAGGGAACTTGACAATGTCTTTCGATAGTCGCTTCATGATTCTAGTTACAAGTATATCATGTGTAAGGTGGAATTTGTAGTCATTGGCAGAACAATTCATTGAATAGTGTTCTTAAACACTCAACCCAAGGTGTCCTGGAACCTATTAGAGTAGGTACTTACCTTAGCTCATGTTCACCTAGGTACATTATTTACCTTTATTGTATTTATCCTCACCCACTTATGTGTGTGGATATTTCTTTTTATTTATTTATATATTATGAGATATTATGTAGTTGTTAGGTATAGTTCTTTCCTTGATCTATGGTATTGACTAGTTCTTTCCTAGATCTATGGTATTGAATAGATCCTTGATGTCTAGTTCTCTCATAAATCTATGGACTTGACTAGTTCTTTGATGACTAGTTCTTTCCATGATTTATGGCTTGATTTACGACCTTGACTGGTTCTTAGATTGTTATTCCTTGCCTATATAAGCAAGGCCCATTCTCATTGTATTTCATTGAGTTCCATAATAATATATGATATTGCTGCTCATTTGTTTGCAAAGGTTTTGTGTAAAGTTATTCTGGTGAATTGCTTTCATCTTATTGATTGTGGTGTTTTATTAGCATCTGTGTTCTTGGCTTGGTATGATCTGGTTATCGTTCCTTTTATGGTATCAGAGAAGGAGATTGCTGTTGATATCCATGTGTAAGTTTTTCTTTGCAAACATTTTTTTATATTCATATATTCAGAATTTGTCCGTATTTTGTTAATGCATGATTTTTTATGCAAAACAAAGTATTCCATTGGATCTGGAAGGTAGAAAAACCCTAAGATCGACTGTAAAGTCGACCATTTCTGGAGGTAGTTGTTTTTTTGTTTTTTTTCTTGTTGCAGAGGAAGGCACTGTTTGCCTCGAGATTCTACGTAGGGCATTTTTTTGTCGCTATATAATATTCTAAAGTTACGTGTAGAAATTTTTTTCGAAAGGATGAAACTTTCCTCTTTTGGCAGGGTACCAGGACAACCGAGATCAGATTTTGATATTTCAGGAACCCATGAAAATCTTCAGCCCTTGGTCATATGGTATGGTCGTATGAGGGCTTAAGCTTGTGATTCCTACTAGCAGGTGCTTAACTCCAACCCCCTTTCATTTTATTTGTGTGGTGAAAGCAAGGGCATTTTATTCTATTTTAGTGGCAACTAAAATAAATAGTAGAGCATAATATTGAAAAGCTTGTAACTTTTGATCGGTAACTCATTTTTTAGTGCCATTTTTGCAAAAACACTTGTTTTTCCGTGCTCTTTCCATTAGAAATATTTATTTTGAGAATTTCACTAATTATAAAGTGCCATATTGTAACACACACTCATTATAAAGTGCCAAAATCTAGGGGGGCTCTTGGTGCATTGCTTGGGGGTCTTGTTGCATTGCTTGGTTCTTGTATTTATTTTGGTGATTTTTTTAGGATGGCATCTACTTCTGTATTAGATCATGTTGAGCTATTAACAACACATAATTACCACATATGGAAACCAAGAATGGAAACAATAACTAAGCGGAAAGGATTATGAGCTTTAACTTCTTCAAAACAACCAATATTCACTAGAGAATATGAGAAATTTTAGTACCAGTGTAAATTTGATGAGTGTATGGGTTTGATAGGAACTTATGTAAGTGACAGTATTTTGTTTCATTTGGAAAAATGTGACTCTCCTTTAAAAATATGAGAGAAATTGGAGGATTTATTTGGTAAGGTGGATCATATGAGAGCCATGCAACTTGAAATTGAGATCACCTCTCTTAATCCTGAAGATTTTCCAACAATTATAGACTATCTTACTAAGTTCAAGCATTTGTTGACACAGTTGAAGGGGAGTGCAAGAGATAAGAAAGATGAAGAGTGTGTTTACTTGATTCTATCCAAGATGAGAGGACCATTTCAAATATTTTCTTCTACCTTTTTCTCTAGCATGGATGCCTTAGGTGACACATTTAAAATGCTTGACTTAGAAACATTTTGTGAAAGACTTACTAGGGAAGAATCCAAATTGTCTCACCTTGAGTCTTCCATCTCTCAAATGCATCTAATCCTAAGGGAAAGGGAAAACCAAATAGTAAAACCAAATCCACCCCTTCTCCATCTCAAAATGCTCCTAAACCCAAAGAAAATAACTCAAAACCCAAGGAGTCTTCTAAATCCAAGAATAAGTCTAGCCGTTCATGCTCTTTTTGTGGGGGCAGTAATCATGAAGAACATAGGTTTTATAGGCGAATGCAAGGCTTAGAGGATGCAGTCAAGAAACAAAAAATTTCTATCTCTACTCCACCTCCTTCTAATCAGAATGGCAAAGCACTTAATGTTGTTGGGAGATGTCAGTCACCACTTACAGACAGTTGGGTTATAGATTCTGGTACTTCTCATCACATGACTTCTTCTAAGGAGTCTCTTGTTTCTCTAGGTTTGAGTTGTACTTCCAAAATTGAGGTTGGAGATTTTTCCTTTCTTTCTATTAAACGAAAAGGTGATATACAACTTGATGGTGGCAGTATCCAAGATGCACTATATATTCCTAACATCACTACAAATTTACTTTTTATGTATCAAATTTGTCATTTTGGTCAAGGGAAAACAATAACTTTTACACTACATGGGGTAGAAGTATGAACTTTGTTGGAGCAAAATTCACTTGTTTCTCAAGGTATTGTTGATCATATTTCTAGACTATATCACTTTGAGGGTTTTGATGACACTTCCTTTATAGGGACAAGATTGGTTTCTCATGCAGATTCAAAGAGTAAGCTTTGGCATGAAAGATTTGGACATCTTAATTACAGATATTTGAAGGAGTTGAGAAATCATGGTATGGTAGATGGTCTTCCTAGAGTTTCTAGTCTTGAGGGAGTTTTCTCTGGCTATGCATTAGGGAAACAACACCAAGATCGATTTCCTAAGAATTTTTCTAAGAGAGTTTCTTCACCACTTGAGCTTGTGCATAGTGACTTGATGGTTTTACCTACCCCCTCTTTCAATGGAGCTAAGTATGCACTTATGTTTATTGATAATTTCTCGAGGCGTACTTGGGTTTATTGTCTCAAGTACAAAAGTGATGTTTTTTCACACTTCAAATTCTTCAAGGCTTTGGTCGAGAAACAATCTTCTAGTTGCATAAAGAACCTTCGTACTGATAATGGGGGGAGTACTTCAGTGATGAGTTTTCTAAATTTTTGGCAACTCAAGGCATTATTCACCAGAATTCTATTCCTCATACTCCACAACAAAATGGCTTAGTAGAAAGGAAGAATAAAACTTTGAAGGAAATGGCTAATTGTATGATGCAGTCTAGAGATTTACCTCCTATCTACTGGGTAGAAGCAGTTAATTGTGTTTACTACATTCAGAATTGCACACCACACAGAGCACTTGAGCATTTGAATCCAGAGGAAGCTTGGTCCAACACTAAGCCAGATGTCTCATTTTTTCGAGTCTTTGGGAGCCATGCTTGGGCCTTTGTGCCAAAGAAGAAAAGGAAAGCTTTGGATAAGAAGAGTAAACCCTTGATCTTTGTATGGTATTGTGAGGACATGAGAGCTTATCATCTTTTAGATCCTGATACACATGATGTTATTTTTTGAACACATGTTTAATTTGATGATCGTTTCACTCCTCATGATTCTTCATCTTCTTCCATTCCTTCTTCTTCTTCATCTGATCTTGAGGATCCTTTCTTTGAGGAGATTAATGAGAAGGTTATAGATGCCATTGAGGATCCTATTCCCACTGATGTTTTCACTTTGCCTAAGTGGGCTTGTACTACAATTTCTTAGGCAACACATTTCATAGAGGATCTTCCACCCACTAGGCATCATCATGCACATTCTACTGGTTATGGACTTTTGTGTCAGGAAATTTTTGAGGATCCATAGTATTTTTCAAAGGCTCATGGGATACCAGAGTGGGATGATGTGATGACAGCTGAGTATTCTTATTTGATGAAGAATCATACTTGGTATTAGGTATCTCTTTCTAAAGGAAGAAAGATGGTTAGGTGTAAGTGGGTATATCGAACCAAATACGCAGCTGATGGGTCCATTGACAAGTATAAGGCTCATCTTGTTGTAAAGGGTTTTTCACAAGTCGAAGGTATTGATTACTCTGATACTTTTGCACCCGTTGCCAAGATAGATTCTGTACGCCTTGTAATTGCTATTGCTGCATCATGGGGGTGGCCCGTATACCAGATGGACATAAGTGGACGTGAAGAGTGCCTTATTACATGAAGATCTACAAGAGGAAATATATATGGAGCATCCGGCTGGATTTTTTTAGGATTCTTCTCTTGTTTGTCAGCTCCAAAGGTATCTCTACGGTCTCAAACAAGCCCCTCGGGCTTGGTATGAGAAGATGGATTCTCTTTTCTTCTATCTACTAGTTTTGTTCGTTGCCATTCCGATCATACAGTGTATCTCCAGCATGTTGGTGAGGATATTGTGATACTTGTCTTGTATGTTGATGATCTGTTACTTGCTGGCAGCTCTTCTTCCCACATTTAGAGTATTCAGAGGGATATTTCTACATAGTTTGACATGACAGATCTTGGGCTATTGCATTATTTCTTGGGTTTGTAGATTTCTCAGACAGATTCAGGGATTCATTTGAGTCAGCAAAAGTACACCCATAATCTTCTTAGGTGTTTTGATATGGCTGATTGCAAGCCAAGTCCATCTCCTTTTCAGTCTGGGGTTACTCTTACATCCACATGTACCACACAACTTTGTGATCCTACATTGTATAAGCATTTGGTTGGGAGTCTCATGTGCTTGACCCATACTCACCCTGCTATTTCATTTGCAGTAGGGCTTGTATCTCGGTTTACACATTCTCCTCATATTAGTCGTTGGCAGGATGTTAAAAGGATTTTACGCTATTTACATGGCACTTCCCACTTTGGCATACACTACACTAGGGGTTCTTATTAGTTGGTTGGGTATACAGATTTAGATTGGGCAGGTTATATTGATGATAGACGTTCTACTTCTGCATGTAAAAAGTAATAGACTATTGTACTTTCATCTTCAGAGGCAGAGTACAGAGCA
Organism: Taxus chinensis; assembly: GCA_019776745.2. Lineage (NCBI taxonomy): Eukaryota > Viridiplantae > Streptophyta > Pinopsida > Cupressales > Taxaceae > Taxus > Taxus chinensis. The sequence goes on along the minus strand of CM034148.1, from coordinate 235,149,684 downwards.
GTAGTTACAGTGAGTTAGTAGATTTTTTGGCTTTGACAGTTATTGAAAGAGTTTGGAGTCCCACAGGATTCACTGAATGTACTTTGGTGTGACAACCAAAGTGTAATTCACATTTCTCGCAACCATGTTCAGCACTAGCAGACCAAGCATATCGAGATACACATCCACTTCGTTTGGTAGCACATTCAGGATGGATTTCTTTGCTTGGAGTACCTTTCGACTCAACAACAGGTTGCAGACATCTTTGCGAAGCCTTTTTCATCACCTCGCTACCTTGAGTTGTGTGGAATGCTTGGGGTTTCAGAAATTGATCTTGGGGGGTGTTTGTGAGAACATCTTCCTTCTTCTTCTTCTCTTTCCTTATAGCAGGATTCTTTCCTTCTTTTGGTTTGAGATTTCTTCATGGATATATTGTACATGAGTACCTCATCAGGCCTAGAAGCTGGGACTCATACTATGGACATGCCACTTCTATTTTTTCCCCTAGCTTCACTTGAGGGGGGGGTGTTAGAGTAGGTATTTACCTTAGCTCATGTTCACCTAGGTACATTATTTACCTTTATTGTATTTATCCTCACCCACTTATGTGTGTGGATATTTCTTTCTATTTATTTAGATATTAGGAGATATTATCTAGTTGTTAGGTATAGTTCTTTCCTTGATCTACGGTATTGACTAGTTCTTTCCTAGATCTATGGTATTGACTAGATCCTTGATGTCTAGTTCTCTCATAAATATATGGACTTGACTAGTTCTTTCCATGATTTATGGCTTGATTTACGACCTTGACTGGTTCTCAGATTGTTATGCCTTTCCTATATAAGCAAGTCCCATTCTTTCCTTCTTTTGGTTCGAGATTTCTTTATGGATATATTGTACATGAGTAGCTCACCAGGCCTAGATGTAGGGACTCATACTGTGGACATGTCATTTCTATTTTGGCCCCTAGCTTCACTTGAGGGGCGGTGTTAGAGTGGTTATTTACCTTAGCCATGTTCACCTAGGTACATTATTTACCTTTATTGTATTTATCCTCACCCACTTATGTGTGTGGATATTTCTTTTTATTTATTTAGATATTAGGAGATATTATGTAGTTGTTAGGTATAGTTCTTTTCTTGATCTATGGTATTGACTAGTTCTTTCCTAGATCTATGGTATTGAATAGATCCTTGATGTCTAGTTCTCTCATAAATCTATGGACTTGAATAGTTCTTTCCATGATTTATGGCTTGATTTACGACCTTGACTGGTTCTTAGATTGTTATTCCTTTCCTATATAAGCAAGGCCCATTCTCATTGTATTTCATTGAGTTCCATAATAATATATGATATTGCTACTCATTTGTTTGCAAAGGTTTTGTGTAAAGTTATTTTGGTGAATTACTTTCATCTTATTGATCATGGTGTTTGATTAGCATCTGTGTTCTTGGCTTGGTACGATCTGGTTATTGTTCCTTTTAGAACCATCCTGAAGGAGTTTCTCAGGGTGCAAGGAGTTCAAAGATTCAGAGTTTCACTACATTTGGAGGTTTCCATCGACAAGGATCAATGGACTTCATCAGGAATGACATCTCTTCCTTCCCCCAACTTTCTCTCTCTTCCCAATGTTCTAATTTTGCATTGGGGTTGTAATTTTTCATATGTATTGTTGTTCCTAATTTAATAAGTCGCCTTTATGTTATACTAAGGGACTTAAAGGTTTCCTAGGAAGTTGAAAATTTTTAAGGTTTGCGAGGACATATGAAAACGACATTGGGGGGTAGATGAAGAGTCATATCTCATTCTATAAATTGTAAAGTCATTCCCATTTCAAGGGGTTGGTGATCAATTTTGGAGACTCAAGAGTGAATTTTACTTAGAGAGAATAAAGGAGATAGCCATTTTCTTCCATTTTCCCCCACTCTCAAATTTCTTCCATTTCCATGCTATGTATAATTTCTACTCAAGAATTAATACAAGGAGTTTCATGCCTTTTTTATGAGGATATTTTAGAAACTTTGAGTTCTCAATCTTAACTCATCTTGTTGCCATTTGCAGGGTTTTTTCTTCTTAACTTTAATGTGTGTGTGAACTTTCCAGTTAATGGTTGTGGGACTCTGATTTTTCTATCCACAACATTAACCCCCTCTTCTCTTTTTCTCACTCCCTTTCCCACTCTCTTGAAAAAGTCCTCTCTAGCAAGAAGTTGCTAGCTTTCCTGTAGGGTCAGTGGAGTGCCCCTGTTGGATCCTCAACCGCAAGGACACCAGGAAAATACACCTTTACTCGTGCATGCATATTCAACAACCTCGCTTGTTACATAGAGGGAATTATATTCCCATAGCATTGGAAATAAATCCATAAGTTTTTCCATCTGAATTTTTTTCTTGCCTACAGTTGCCTATCAAAATTTATTAAAAATTCTATTTTTGGCCATTACTAGACCATTTTAAATGTTTGCACAAAAAATTTAAATGCCTTTATCTAAAAAAAATTCAGTGTCACAAAATTGAGGTGAGATTTGAACTAGAGACCTTTCTCAAAACAATAATAAGTATTAACCAATACACCTACACACTCCACATTAAACTCATTGGAAAAAAATCCTTTTGAGGGTATAAAAAATCAATGATTTAAAACAAATTCTAACATTTCCGATATTAAATATTTTTGAGTATTGTATATTATGGTTTGAAACTTATCTTTCAGAAGAAAATTCTTATGAATATTGCTGAAGTTGCAAGAAATATTTTGTGTCCGTACACAAGACATGGCCACATTGGAGAGATATGCAATATAAAATGTATTTTGAGTGCCACACAGTAAGGAGGAATCCTACACTTTCCCAAATGCTAATACACAAGCTTAAAAATAGTGCACATCTTTCCACAATAGAAAGCATGTGAAAGAAAATCCATGAGGAAGAGAAATAGTCCACCGAGAGGTGAATCGGGTATGTTCTTGTTTGAGTGGAGAGCCCACACTGCAAGAAAATGATGAGATGTTTTCCACCATGTAAAATTTTTATAAAACCATGCAAGAGAAAATAACACGCATGCAAAGTAATGTTCCTACTACAAGAATAGAATCTAATAGATAAAAATATGAAGAAAACGAAGAAGAAAGAAATTTTTTTCTGTAAAAAACCAATATTTTAAAATATTAACATAACACAAATGACATTCTCATTACCAGACCATCGTTTTGATACCATATCAGAGATGTCTCCAAGATTGAGAAACCAAAAATAAAGAATGCATGAAACCTGAACAAAGAAAAGAATAATTTGAACAAGAGGTTGTGCAAGAGAAATTTGTAAAATAATGCAACATGTTTGTAGTCTGAATTAATAGAGAAGCTCACAAAGTCAGGTGTACAAATAGGAGAGAAAATGTAACTCAATAGCAATCAAGGTTCTTAAAATAGGAATGTAACTCCCATACCTAGATTAGTAGATCAAATTAATAACTCCCAATAGTCTACTCATGACAATCAGATGGTCAAATGTAACTCCCATTTGACTATGGCACCTAAGAGCTTGCTCCACAAGTGTAGGAATAATCCATGTGTAGGAAATGTTATCCAAATAACTCTTCCAACTATTTGAATGAATTTTACTCTCACTCTAGCTCTGATGCTTCAAATTGTAGGTTGCGCACCCGTAGGATTTCTCATATGTCACTTTTCATACGTTGTAGTCCTTCTGCATGCTCCCCACGCCATGCATTTGTTTCGCGTGCCCTTTTATAGACACCTTCCAAATCAGCTAAGTTCTGGGTATTCCTATCACACATCCTCTTTTCTTTCTACCGTCGCGTGCCCTTCCTCAGATGGATATCTGCACCCTACTTGCATAATTTTCTTTCACAAGTATGCATTCTTTTCTACGACGCACACACCTATGCATGCACATTCTCTCTACTTTCCTCTCACATGCTTGCATCTTGCTGCACATCTCACTTCCTTGCTAAAATCTGTCCGCGTGCCCTTGCACACCTTCTTGTTTCTTCCTTAAATTTCTACTCCACTTCCATTTCCCCTTTTTAGAGCCTTCCTCCCACGTGCTTGCTTTCTTCACTTCTTCTTATGCAGGAACCTTATTTTCTATCCCCGTGTGCCCTCCTCAAAGTTGAAGTGCTTATTTGTTCACTCGAGACCTGAATCAACTAAGTATAAAAAGGCCAATAGAAGCCTCCACGTATGTCTTCAACATACTTTCGGTATGATGCCTAAAAGGTAGGTCCCCAAACAAGTGTAGGATCTCCACATGTCTAGAGCCCTAGAAAGTTACACTAGCCATTGAAAAGTCTAAGAGCCAACGGAAGCCTCCACATGCCTCATCAGCGCAACTTCAAAATGCACAATAAAAGTGGGGTCCCAAAATGAGTGAAGGATCTCCACATGTTTAGGGCCCAAGAAATTTGCACCGGCCATTGAAAATTCTAAGGGCCAGCGGAAGCCTCCACGTGTTATCTCAACACAACTCTAAAGGAAAAATCCAAAGGCAGGTCCCCGAACGAGCGAAGGCTCTTCATGTGTCTGGGGTCTGAGAAATTTTCACTAGCCATTGAAAATTCTAAGAGCCAGCGGAAGCCTCCATGTGCATCATCAGCATAACTTCAAAAGGTGCAACAAAAGTAGGGTCCCCAAATGAGCACATTCTCTCCACATGTCTAGGGCCTAAGAAAGTTACACCGACCGTTGAAAAGTCTAAGAGCCAGTGGAAGCCTCCATGTGTCAGCTCAGTGCAACTTCAAAGGAAAAATACAAAGGCAGGTCCCCAAATGAGCGCAAGCCTCGACATGTCTAGGGTCCAACATAGTTTCTCCTAAATAGGTGGAAGTTACTTAGCCAAAAAACAAAGGAAAGCAGAGCAGTCTCGTGGACTATGCCAAGTGTAATCATGTCACATTTCCAGGACCCTAAAGGGTAGAAAAAATCTTAAGAATGTGTGGGGCTTCCACGTGGATCTTGCATGGATAGACTCCAAACCCAAAGTATTTTGGAGATGATCATAACTTTCGACTAGAAATTCGGATTTGAGCAAGAGAGGAATTTTTGGAAATATCTCGATGGCTACTATTCAACTACAGGATGTTATACTTCTCACCTACCACCATAATGAAGTATGGGCTTCCTTTCTTTCTCAACAAGGACCAACACATTAAGGCATGTGTTTTTGCAGTGGAACCCATCATGGTTGAGGCAGGTGAATTCAATGCTCTTTTTGGGTGGTTGAGGTAGGTTTCGATTTCTCCTCTCCTTTCCCTCTCATATTCTAAATATATATTATAAGGAGGGCAATCTTTTCATAAGTTAGTAATTTTTTATCTCTTCCCCCCCTCTCACTTTCTTCCCTTCTAGGGTTGATGTGGAGCTTAAGCCTCCTCTCTTTTCTTTGTAATGGAAATTTCTTACCTCTTGCCTACTGATGATGTACTATGTGAATTCATGGAGCAATAAAACTTGGTTTGTGATGCATTTTGTCCATCCTTTACTTATTTTATCGTCTCTTCTTGCCTTGCACCATTGCAGGGTATACTGTGCATATCTCTGATGTCTATTGTAGGTTTTGGGAGCTGTGTTTAATGCGTTAAAGTGGTGTTCTTTGTGAATTTTATCGTTGGTCTGTGATGCATCTTGTCTATCTTCTCCATTGCTCACCTCTCTCCATTTCAGGAAGTTGGATTTGTGATCAGGAACTTCCTTTTCTGGTGTATCACTGCTTTAGTGTGGGCTCTATTTTCATGCATTTCTCTCTCTCCCTAGTCACTTGGAAAGTTAGATTAGGATTAGATAGTTTTCCTCCACTAGAGTAGATTGTGGCAGGTAGTTTAGGAACAGAAACCAACCTTCTCTGAAGGATCATCTCAAGCCCGCAAGTCCCTAATCTTGAGATATTTTCCAATGTTATGCAATCACACTAAGAGTCTCAAACCATCAAGTTACAGACATTCATGGGTGCTTTGATTCTACACTAACAATTTTGGCACGCCTAGTGGGACTCCAAGGTTATATTTTTGTCATCTTTCCAAGGTGTCTCATTATCAAAAAATAAAATCTTAAGCCACCATGCGATCACACGAATAGTTTTGGCATGCCCGGTGGGACAGGTTTGAAGCACGTTACAACTTCATTTCATCAATTTGATGTTTTCTTGGTGAGATTCAACCTTTAGAGCTACATGCAAAGAACATCTAGTGACTCCATCTGGTTAATAACCCATTCTCTAAGTTACATAATTTCATTCCATCCATTTCCACCCATTCTTCTTTCCATATATTTCATCTTTTGCCATTAAAATCATGCAATCATGACTTCATTCCCATCTTGGAATTCACACTTGCAGTAACAGCAGTGTAGTGAACCTCCAATGTATTCCTCGTCTCCTCCAAATCAGAATTAAGATCAGATTCACAAACATCATGCTTACCCATATGAATAGTGTCAAAACCATTTTGGCTATGGAGCTTATCAAGAGAAAGGGTACGCATATGATGATAACAGCTATACAGAGGTTGCTGACTTGCTGGAGAAGATTCAAAGAATAGAGGATAACATGGTTCAATCTTGGGCTACAAAAAAATGAAGGCATTAAAAATTGGTTGCAAGGCATCTTGTCCATGGGAGGGACCTTTTCCAAGAAACTATAGCCCATAGGAGAAGCTTGAATTCATGTTTGAAATTCTGCCTCAACTTGCACAGTGGACCGAGGAAATAGAGGCCTACGAGCTTGGTTATAGACAACCTTGTCAATGGCTAAGTCCACTACCTCATAGATTTTCTTTTCCTCTTTCTCAATCAGTATCATCGCAGTAGTGTCATGAGTCTAGTTTCTCACTTGCTGCCCCAAGTGTTGATTTCCCTTCTCCATCTTCTAGTCTCTCATCCCATCTCAATTGCTTTTCCCTTTTCCCTTCCAAATCATAGTCCCCTCCACAAGAGCCAAAAGAAATACCTTCCCCACCCACCAATCCTCCTAATTTCCCGATTCCATGTTGGGAAGAGACTCAAAAATCTAGTCAAGGAGAGCAGTAAGAAGGAGAGCTAAATAAAGAAGAAAGGATTAGAAGTTTGGTGAGCTTGGCTCTTAGATTCAGGATTGATAAAATACCCTTGATGGTGAAACCCATGGAGGAGGATGAGGTCAAGCCACAAGTGATGGAAGATTCAACTGTAGCACAAGCGAGGGAAGAAGAAGCTACTCCAAATCTAAAAGAGGAGGAGTGCATTCTAGTTGTGGAGGAGAACCATACAGTTCCAGAGGTTTCAAGTAGAGAAAAATCCACATAAGAACCTTAAGTTATTCCTCCCACTTCATCCCCTTTGAGCTCTAATGTCGAATAAGAGTTTGAGATTTCAAACTTCATGTTCGAGGATGAGGGGAACCATGGTGATCAAGTTCTAGATCAGGAAGACAGTATGGAGGAGGTTGAGCACATGCAGTAGGAAAACAAGGAGGTAGATTATCTGTCTGACTTGGAGGATTGATTTGGTGAATAGGAGACTGTGGATATCACATCATTTACTCCTCCCTCATCTACCTTCTAAGCACATGATCCTACTATCTCGAAGGAGGGAATTCAAGCGTGGTAACCTATATTTCACAGTGCCCCTTTGGAACAAACATTGGAGGATCCTAATCTTCCATGTTCTTCCCATGTGGAGGAAGGAAAAGAACACGAAGAAACCATCTCTTCCATATCATTCACCTAGGAAGGTCTGCAGGAAGACTCCATTATTAGAGTTAAATTTTAGAACAATGGGCATATTCATCGGATCAGACCTTTCCCAATTAGGTACTTGGCTTTATTGGAGCCAAAATAGGAGTTTCCACTAGTCATGATTGCTCCTAAGCATGAGGATGAGTTTCAAAGTACCAAGGATAAGCTGCAATGCCTCATTAATCCAAATACAGAGCAACTAAAAGAGGTATGTGTCTGGTTTCCATTTTATACCTTGATGATTTGGGTGGAGGATTAGCCTCTTGTAATTTTTTCACTCATAATAAAATCCATGTTCAGTTCCAAATCATATACATGGCTGCATATTTTAATAAAGGAAAGCTACTTCTCCCTGCTAGTTGCAGGATTTTTTGAGTTCCCTTTGCTTCCAGTTAGCATAGAGTAGGTAGGTTTTCTTTTAACAAAAGAAGTTCTTGTTCCACATCACACTCTGTGTTCCACTTGGGGCATGTATGATATTTATCTTTTTTACATAGTGTGTTTTCCAGTGGTGTTGCATCATACCCTTCAATTGTTTCAGCAAGAACCTCGTATTTGCATGTGATCAGTTGCCAATTTCAAAATAAAGCAAATGTAGAGTAACTAAAATCAGGTTTTGAGATAGTCCATTTCCATAACAGGTGAAGTCCCATGTCATGACAATTTTCTACTCTTAGAAATCTCATCTTCAATATTTTCTTATGAAAATTGAGAGTGCAGACAACGGGGCAAGCTCAGGATCATCAAGTGTAAGCAGTTGGGTTCAAGTTTCAAGAAAAAGATCAGTATCAAGCTATCAATCATGAATCCATTCCTAATGGACACTCCTAAGGCCATTGATCTCTTCATCCAGCAAGCAGATGGCCCTAAAATTCACCAAATTATTATCCAAATAACTCTCACTTTGGCTCTGATGCTTCACATTTTAGGTTACATGCCCATATGCTTTCTCATTTGGTACTTTTCATAGGCTTTATTCCTTCACGCTCCCCACACCATGCAATTATTTGGTGCACCCTTTTAAAGATGCCTTCCAAATTATCTAAGTTTCGGGTCTTCCTGTCGCGCACCCTCTTTTCTTTCTGCCATAGTGCACCCTTCCTCAATTGGATATCCGTGCCCTTCTTCCATATTTTTCATTCACAAGTATGCGTTATTTTCTACAACGCACACACCTACACGTGCACATTTTATCTACTTTCCTCTCATGCGCTTGCATCTTACCATGTGCCTCGCTTTATTGTTGCAATCCATCTGTGCACCCTCACACACCTTCTTGTTTCTTCCTTTTCTTTCTTCTCCACTTCCATTTCCCCTTTTTGGCACCTTCCTCCTGCGCGCTCACTTTCTTCCCTTCTTCCTATGTGTCCACCTTCTTTTCTATCCCATCGTACCCTCCTCAAAGCTGAAGTGCTTATTTGTTCACTTGAGACCGAAATCAACTAAGTATAAAAAGGCCATTGGAAGTAACCACGTGTCTCTTCAGCGCATATTCGGTATGATGGTTAAAAGGCAGGTCCCTAAATGCACAAAGGCTCTCCACATGTCTAGGGACCAAGAAAGTTACACCGGCTGTTGAAAATTATAAGAGCCAGCAGAAGCCTCCACATGCCGCATTAGTGTAACTTCAAAAGGTGCAAAAAAATGGGGTCCCCAAATGAGTGTAGGCTCTCTACATGTTTAGGGGCCAAGAAAGTTGCATCGGACGTGGAAAATTATAAGAGCCAACGAAAACCTCTACGTGTCAGCTCAACGTAACTTCAAAGGCAATATCTAAAGGCAGGTTCCCAAATGATCACAGGGTCTCCACATGTCTAAGGCCCAAGAAAGTTACACTGGCCATTGAAAATTATAAGAGCCAGTGGAAGCCTCCATGTGCCTCATTAACGCAACAAAATCGGAGTCCCCAAACGAGCGCAGGCTCTCCACGTTTATAGGGCCCAAGAAAGTTGCACCGAATGTTGAAAATTCTAAGAGCTAACAAAATCCTCCACATGTCAGCTCAACGGAACTTCAAAGGAAAAATCCAAAGGCAGTTCCCAAAATGAGTGTAGGCCCTCCACATGTCTAGGGTCCAACATAGTTGCTCCTAAATAGGCAGAGCAAAATTAGCCATAACACAAAGGAAAGTAGAGAAAGATTGCGGATGATGCCAAGTGTCAGCACATCGCACTCCTAGGACCCTAAAAGGAAAAAAAAATCTTAAGAATGTGCGGGGCTTCCACATGGATCTTGCACAGATAGACTCCAAACCCAAAGCAATATGGAGATGATCATAAATTTTGATTGGAAACTTGGATTTGAGAAAGAGAGGACTTTTTGGAAAGCTCTCGATGTCTACTACTCTATTGTAGGCTGTTAGACTTCTCATCTACCATGATAATGAAGTATAGGCTTCCTTTCTTTCCCACCAATGAACAACACATGGAGGCATGTGTTTTTGTAGTGGAACCCATCATGGTTGAAGTAAGAAAAATTAATTCAATTTTGAGGTGTTTGAGGCATGTGAATTCAATGCTCTTTTGGGATGGTTGAGGTAGGTTTTGATTTCTCTTCTCCTTTCCCTCTCATATTTTGGATATATATTGTAAGGAGGGGAATTTTTTTCAGAAGTTGGTCATTTTTCTCTCCTGCCCCCCTCTCTCTTTCTTCACTTCTAGGGTTGAATGTGGAGCTTAAGCCTCCTTTATTTTCTTTGTAATGGAATTTTCTTTCCTCTTTCCCACTGATGATGTACTATGTGAGTTCATGGAGCATTAAAATATGTTTTGTGATGCATTTTTTACGTCCTTTTCTTATTTTATTGTCTCTTCTTGCCTCTCACCATTGTAGGGTATAATGTGCATATCTCTGATGTCTATTGCAGGTTTTGGGAGATGTGTTTAATGGGTTGAAATAGTGTTCTTTGTGAAATTGATCTTTGGTTTGTGATGCATCTTGTCCAACCTCTCCATTTCTCATCTCTCTCCATTTCAGGTAGTTGGATTTGTGATCATCAAATTCCTTTTAAGGTGTATCACCGCTTTAATGTAGGATTTTTTTTCATGCATTTCTCTCTCTCCCTTGTCCCTTGGAAAGTTAGATTAGGATTAGATATTTTTCCTACAATAGAGTAGATTATGGTAGGTAGTTTATGAGTAGGAACTAGCCTTCTATGGAGGATCATCTCAAGCCCACAAATCCCATAGCTTGAGAGATGGTCCAGTGTTATAAAATCAAACTGAGAGTCTCAACCCATCGAGTTACAGACATTCAGGGGTGCTATGATTTTGCACTAACAGGAAAATACCCCAAGTACATAAAAGAATAACAATAATATGCTACACTAAGAAATAATGAAGATGAAAATAACTATGGCAAATAAAAATTGTCGTGACATAGTGTTGAGACTATCCCTGACTTGAATAATAGAATATCTGTATAAAATAGAAGAAATAATATTCCTCAATTTAACATATTCAAATGGACAAGTGGTCAAGTAAAACATTTCTCACAGGATGTAGCCAAATTTAAAAGCATGGTCTAAGATGCAAATAGATTTATGATCAAACTCATGAAGGTTTAAAATAAACAACTTTATTTTTATCAGATAGGTAAAAAAAGTGTTTAGATGGTACTTGTTCTATGTCATTGGAATGGATGAGTTGTAAGCTATTATACTATCTTAGCATGTAGGAACAAACACAAATATAAAATATTCAATGAATAACCAAGGAAGCATTACTCTCAAATTGCAAAATGTAGTACATAATTGCAATGTTGAGTAGGGGGTGAAGACATCATAACTATCACCAACTGTTGAATCAAAATATAAAAAATTGTGTAAATGTGTTACATGTGCAAAAACACAAGAAGACCCATAAAGGACAACCAAGGCCATGAAAAAATCAAATAAAAAATTCCTCAAGTGAGTGTACAATATGCCACATAAAGGACCTACTAACCAATTTGAGAAAAGTGTGTACAAGGAGACACATACATGAAGGTAGAAAAGTCTAAAAGAATAATCCCTCCATGATACAGCTCCACACAAATGTAGAAAAGGATGAAACACAAACCCCCATAAAAATTTATAGACGAGTGCGAGTAAAATATTCATCCCAAAGAATTCACTATGAATTTTTGTGAAGAACTAAAAAGTGCACCCCTTTGAAAAATTAGGTAACACCTAAACCCTATGTGTAAAACACTATGATTTATAGTATAAGAATTTAAATTTTCTAAAAAATACAATCATGATACAAAATAAAACATTCTGAAGCCATTGCTGTGAAGAGCACAAAAAATGCAGTTAGAAAAAACAAGTCATTTTTTTGCATGAATGAAACGTTATCACTGGTCAAAGTTCTAAAAATCAACAATTTTACAATTAAATATGGAAAAAACTACAAGTATTGGAAAAATGCATTATTAAATGTGTAAATGGAAGCCACCACTATGTAAATTCTAAAAAAATAGGTAGGTTCTAGAAAATCACTCTCCCTAGCTTCTTGGATCAAAAATTATGATTTCAAGAGTGAAAATAGTTTTACAAAAGAACCAATAACTAATTAGGGTCATAAGACCCTTGATAGTTCAATTTTTATGATCTTAAACTCTTTAGAAAGCTCTCAAAATGAAGAATAAAAAAATATAACTTCAATCTTTGTTTTACAAAATAAATGCAAAAAAATTGTGGAAGAGCCTAGTTGTCCTAGCTCTTCAAAAAACTTGAAATTGAAATTCTTTGAAAATGAGCTAACAATATTCGATTAAGGTGAAAGAAAACTAAAAAATGACTTTATTTGGCACTCTAAACCCAATAAGAATAAAAAATGCAATTCAAAACTAATAAAAAGACTACTCTTCTCTAAACTAGCTGTCCTTCACATGGTTTTATAGAAAAGATGAAAACCAAATTAAAGGAAAAAAATATGATACAATATGAGAGATGTTCTCGAGAAACGTTTGATACAATGCAAGAAATAAGGAATAATAAAGGAAACTTTGCAATTAAACACACTATCTACAAACATGTACTCAAAACAGATATTTCACCAATAACATAAATACATTAAAGCTAATAAAGGAATGTACAATATAGAGATCAATATTTAGTAAACTATTGCACAATAATACTAAGGATGAAGGAGTAATCATTGGTTATCCACAATGACAACATTTCTACTAACTCAACTATATTCCTGCATAAAATATAAAAACGTTTATTAGATAAGAAGCACAAGGGTGAGTGGGATATTTATTATTGGTGGAGTTTAAGGAAGAAAATTTGAATAAGTACACCTAACTTCACCTGACTCTTTTCACATGTATTAGGATTACTGCTACATTAATTTTTTCATATTATCAATGTACACACAATGCATCTCACCAAAATAATATAATTACCTAAGGTCGACTTCACATCATGTAATATCCATTTTGGGACTGAAAATGGAGAAAAGGGGTTAACTGGTTATCCCAAACACATCTGATCTTAAAACACCTTTAATTATTCACACAACAAATTGATAATAATAATAACCAGTCTAACATCAACAATCTTCAAGGGAAGTGAAGTGTCTAAGGAATTTAAGTCCACTTTTCACTATGCAAATCAATGGACAATGCCAAAAATTAATTAACCTAGCCACGCCAATATTTACAAATCATAAATACATCAAAAGATTGAAGGAATATATGATTTCATAGATGAAATTAATTATTTAGAATAACAACAGACTAGCCAAAATTTTTGGATAGGAAAAATAATAAACCTTTTCCAAAACTCACCAAAATGGAGATTTCATCCTTATAAATTAGGGCGAATCAGAATATGAAATCCAATTCACAACTTGTGCCCTAGAAGACACCCAAATAGCCTCAAAACCTAGTCACTCCAACTAGGAATGGCCCTAATATGCATGCAAATGTATGTAAATGTCTTCTTAAATCCTTCATTGTCCAAATCTGCAAAAAGGTCTTCAATATGAATTTTCTTCAATCAAGGATAGAGGGATTTCATCCTCCAACCAACCAAAAGAAGGGTTTCCTTCTTTCTTGGAATCCCACACACTTGAATTTCTACCCAAGAGTGGAAAGACAAAGAGTAAATATCCCAAAGGTCAAAATTAGATAAAATTCCCTAAAAATAGATGCCACCAAATGAAGTCCTTACTCTCCATTTATATCTTATCTTTAGCATTAAGGCCCAAAAGGACAAGGTTGACCCATAAAAAGCTATTTTAATCTTTTAATTGGCTTCTTAAATGCACTAAAGTGAGATGACCTCCATAGAATGAAAATGTAAAAAAATAAAATCATAAATATGAATGAAGAAAATTGAAATATGATCCCCGATCTTCCCTTGCTCATCTATTGCTTGCCTTCAAAAGAGGAAAGGAAAGGAATCCTTTATTGTGGATTAATTCAAAAAAAGGAACATTATAATCCTCCCTTCTTGAAATTGCTTTCCCTCAAGAAATTGTAAGTACTTGTATCCCAAATAAATCTCAATTGATTCTTCTTTTATGTACCTACTCAAAGCAATAAACCAGTTTTGCACAGAGAAAATACACCGAATAATGATATTATAGATTCAAATGATTCGGGATATTTTATTCACAGGTAGAGGTTACATTATATAGGAGAATGACATCCTTAGAATATGGAGTCAAAGAATATCACATTCCACTTATCTCTCCAACATGATTCTCTCCACCTTTATTTCAACTATCCCTTTATTCCCTCATGATGAGTTGTCTATTACACCTCATCATTCACTCACATAATGTAATATCTAAATATTACATTTTACAAATAGTAACTCACACACACTATTAATAATGTTACAAACAATATATTCGTAACATTCACTCCCCTATTGTTGACATTATTAATCCCTATTAAACACTCCCCTAATGTGAACAAGGTAGAGAAAAATATTCACACGTCTTCTACAACTTGCCTCCCTCTGCATGCTCATGATCTTGGTATGCTGAACCTCTGTTCACCAAATACGAACCCCTGTTCGACAATAATGGACCTCTGTCCTAGGTACGAGCCCCTGCTCATGAACCTCTGTTCATCCTCTTCAAGAAAAAACATTATGCTTCTTTTTCTTGTGCTTTTATCTTTCTACTATAACATATTTACATCAGGAGGTCATAAAAGGAAATACAATTCTTAACAGGAATGTGACATCTTTTCTTATTACAAACAATGAAACACAACTGAAATACTTGGCCACCAAATCAATACCGCGGCCTTGTCGATGGTGCCTAATGAGAGGTAACCGATTGCCCTCCTGCCTCCAGCCTCCATCTGCATGTTGCTAACTCAGTAGAATATATCTTTGAATCTCATCAAGTTTCACATTGTACTTTATTTTGTCTCTCCCCTGCAATGTGAAAACAATTATTTCCAGACGTCGGATAACACCGAAAAATGTGTCTGTGAGGCAATATTTTTTTTTTCTTTAATATTTGACAAGGAAACTATTGACAAGACTTGATAATACTATTTTGACAATATGAAAAAGGTAATGACATTAGACTTATCACTTTATTTTAGACTCTCATGAAAAAGAAAGACTATTTATAACTACAGACCACCACAAACTTACAATACCAATATTAAAACAAGACACTTTGAAGAATTTAATTTGTGACTCATTGACAATGAATAAAACAATACTAATTACCTTATGAAATGAAATAGATCATTATCAACTAACCATGAAAAATTAAAAAAAACTTAAATCCCTGACTGGACTTGATAAGAAAGATTACGAGGTGGGTGGACTTATGCAAACTGTACTAAGCATGAGAAAGGCAAGTCGACTGGGTTTTAACAGTTATTAATACTTCAAGGTGAAGTGGTCGTGAAATGTAGATGGACATTGAATGTATGAGAAGGTCATAAATCTACATGGCATGAGATCTATTTGTCAAGGAGACAGTAAAAACACATTCTTTTATGAACCTGATGTGGCACAATGCTAGTGGGTCGAGGAGGATAGCTCGCAGATCATAAGATGCTTGCTGTCAGCTCGCTGGAAGGAGATATCTCTGACGGATTTTTCCTTTGACATGGATGTGCAGGTATCTACATGATGTAATTTTCTTGTGGATCGGTAAAGACAGTGTAGCCACAGGTAGATCTTGGCTCAATGTGGAGACGTTTGGTGAAGGCTGAGATGTGGCAAACATCAATCGATACACATGTAACAATATGAACCTGAAACTTTAGAGCCATGAAGCCATGATCTATATCTCCTAGACCAGAAAAAAAATGTGGCAAACGTATAATATACTGTGCAAGATAGATATACACTCCAATCAGATTTATGACGTAGACACTTCAATATTGTATCTTCCTCATGATCTGAGAGAGGGTGAATCTAGATGCCATATGATTCTAAACCTTTGAAGCACAGATCTGCAGCAAGACGGGAATGCACGTAGAAGACTGATCAACAAAACTGAAAGAGAATTTGATCACAACTAGGGTAGACCAACTAATTGAGTGCGTAATCAATTGATGCCCATTGAAATTTCTCACAAGCCAACCCTGCTCTGATACCAAATCAAAGCAGTAAACCAGTTTTGCATAGAGAAAATACACCGAATAATGATATTATAGATTCAAATGATTCAGGATATTTTATTCACAGGTAGAGGTTACATTATATAGGAGAATAACATCCTTAGAATATGGAGTCAAAGAATATCACATTCCACTTATCTCTCCAACATGATTCTCTCCACCTTTATTTCAACTATCCCTTTATTCCCTCATGATGAATTGTCTATTACACCTCATCATTCACTCACATAATGTAATATCTAAATATTACATTTTACAAATAGTAACTCACACACACTATTAATAATGTTACAAACAATATATTCGTAACACCTACACAAGAAGTAAACATATAAAATAAAACAAGAGTATTTAACAACAATTTTAAATTCCCCTTATCACACCTTAGGGGAACGATAGCTATCTCTCTTCTGTTGCTTGACACCACCTCATAATTTCCATTCAAATGATGGATTCTCAACACTTTAGTAATGTTGTCCCAAAAACAAATGTAATCATGTGTTTTTATATAAAAAATAAGAATGCTCAAGTGTGAAAATAACACATCATAATATGGTTATGTTCCTCACTTTAGCTGAGATCTTATTGCATCAACATTCCATGACATAATTCTCTTCAAAATTGGAAACACACTTCTGCTCATGGATTTTAATGGAAGCCCCAAATCTGATTTTTACAAACTCGACACTATGACCATGGCATAACAATTACCAAACTGAAATCTTATGAAGGAAAACAACTCCATAAGTAAAGTAGGGATTGAAATTTGATTTGTATATGCTGGAAAATTAGGAGCAACATACCTATAATTAAAACCAATAGTTATCTTGGCCTTAAACTTGATAAATTCAACCTTTTTAGCATTCCCCTGAATTATGATTTCATCATTTTCAAGTGGAACCTAAACTCCATGTGAATTTTGAGGGAAACTTTCTATAAAATTTGGAGTTCTTGATACCCAAAAACATTGTACGACTCCATGGAAATGAAAACAATGTAGTCAAAATAAAATCCATACCTCATCATGGGGTCATAAAATGAAAAATAGAACCATCATTATCCTCTTTTGTGGCCATGTGAATAAATACAAGTTTATCATAATTTCTTCCTTTTTCTTTCTCATGGAATTTTAGGTTAACAATTCATAGAGAAAAAGATTGAAATTCCCCACAAGCTTATGTTTCCTTAAACATGTCATGCTATCATTCTCTTTCATCAAACTCCTTCCATTCCATAAGTAAAGAGAAAAATTAAAATCTTTACCTTCACCATTTTTGTGTCTCATGAAATAGCCTGGTTGATCAACCCATGGGGCATCATGAACAACCTACACTATCATGTTATTCACCCTTGGTTTGGAAGCCAAATAGACTCCATTCTTGTAGTGAATGATCCCATCCATTATTTCAAACATTCCATTCCCAATTCCCTCTAGAACAACATTAGAAAAATTCTTCTTAGCTATAATTAAAGGCTCTTAATCAATTGTTTTCTTAGATAAGGAGAAAAAATGTGATTCCCGTGGGCAAGTATATTCTACCAAATAATTAACTTGAGGTGTTTCCGGAAGCATACCTTGTAATGTAACCTTCTTACCCTTTTCAAAGAAGCTTATTTCCACACCATGATAATTAAAGGTGAGCTCTCCCAATGATAGAAACCATTAGACCCCAACCAAGCTATTCATATCAACTATGTTAATGAAATAAAAATCAACACATACCTCATATTTTACAAGTGTAACATGGAGTTCGAAACATTTGGTTGTCCATGACATAGAGTAACCATTTGTTGTCTTGACTCTGAAGCCTTGTCCATGGAGGTTAGAATACTTCATAACCTTGTTAGCATACATAATGATTTCAAAACACTCCTCTATCCAAATTTCTTCTAACCATTTGCATGGAGTAACGATACCAAAGAATTATTTTTTTAAATACATGATGTCAATTAGAATTAAACTCTTTATGCCCGCATAACCTTGGAATGGAAGGTCTAAGTGCCACCAGTTATCCCACAAGTTCTTCATATTTATTTCAACATGTTGCTTAATGAAAGAAACATATTGTAGTGACATAGGGAAAGTTAACAAACATGAAATCTGATTATACCTTGAGTTTCCCTCTACATTTGCACCTTCCCATGCCGGATGAGGAGTGATCAAAACATCTTCAACACTCCCAATATAATGACTCAGAATTTCTGAGTTGGAATCAACCTTATTCTTCTCCTCAGATTCAAAAACTAAAGCTCTTTCTTCCTTTGTTTCAACAATATATTGATGGTGTTTGCATGGGGTATCTTCACAACTCTTACTGTAGTTATGAACACCATCAATATGAATCTTATTGTTTGGTGTTCTGAAAATTCCAGTGAACTAAAATCAATTGTATTCATCTAAAAAGAGAATCTTCTTCATCCACATGACCCTCAACAAGGTTTGTAATGCCCGCTCAAATGACCACTCGAGACCCAAGAACAACCTAGGTTTAGATAGAAAAATTATGGAATTTTTTTTTATGTTTTTGAAAAGTGTGACCAGTACTAGGCTTCAAGCAACAATTTCTACAACAAAGATCCAAAGTCCATTATATTTTAATAAATGAAATTTTCCCACTATAACATACATTGGATCCATATTACAAAATTAATGAGTATAATTAATCCAATTGTAGTTAAATTTCTATTAGGAGTTAACTTAATAAGTAATTAAATTAACATTATAGTAAAGTATTCCCCAATTAATTTTGGAGGGTCAAAGGGGCCAAAAAAATTAAATACCTTGGGTATTTAATTCCACCAGGTCTAAAAAATAAACAAGGTTCCTATTTGCATGGGATAGGAGAACATTCCCTTATCCCCTAATGTAACTCTTAAAAGGTCAACCCATGCTTTAGAATTAAAAATTTAAGTTAAAAAGGGGTAATTTTCCACTTACCCACTCTCAAACTAATATTTTCACTTCAACCTGATTTTTCACATTATTAATGCACTTAAAGATTCCTGAAAACATTTCCATTAGATAGGAAATTTCTTCCCCTTTCCAACGATATAAATAAGTACTCCTAACTCCTCTTATTTCTTAAGTTACAGGCCGACGGGTCTGGAGAGGAAAAGTTTACTTAAAGGAGGGCCTAAGGGACAAAAATTTTCCCAAAGGAGGGCTAGGGGGCCCTAGGAAGAAAATTTTCCCAAAGGCAAGCTAGCGGGCCCAGGGAAGAAAAATTTCCCAAACTGTAAGGGACACGTGGCACATTTTTAAGCCAACGCAGGAAGGCAGGTCATCGGAGGTAATTTGGATTTTAACTCTTTTTGTTTCAAAGGGAAAAAATGTTCAAAAACCCCCATGCCTCCACTGGTGCCTAGGGATGCCACATGTCCTGCCCAAAATCCCATGTGGGGGAGCATACTGTCAGGGAAAACTAAGAAATATTGGATTTTATGTTAAAAAGCGCGAAGGCTAAAAATAACCTGCTCCTCCACCGATGCCAAGCGAAGCCATGTGTTGGTCCAACAATGAATTGCAGAAAGGCGGGCCGATGGGGAAACTTAGGAACTTTTTCCAATATTTTTCCAAAGGCGATAAGGTCTAAAACCATCTGCGGCTCCACCGACGCCTAAAGATGCCACGTGTCAGACCCACAGTGATAGTCGGGGAAGCAGACCGATGGGGAGACTTAAGATTTTTTTCCCTTTTCTTAAAAAGGTGAAATTTGAGGGTGTGGGCCTGCGAAGGAAATTTTTTCCCAAAAGCGAATTGGCGGGGCTACGGGGCCGTGGAGGAATTTGTGAATTTTTTCTTTTTTGCAAAAAAAATGCCCTCAGTAATTTTTGAGTCCGCGATTCCGAATTACAATAAACTTCCATTTCTCTCTCTTTTTTGTTAAACTCAACGAAGTAAAAACTTCAGAATGCCACATCTTACGATTGGAAGCTATGATTTACGAAAATGATGACTTTTTGTAAAGGGATTGAACTCCTCTTTACACAGGAACCATCAATATTCCTTTTTGACAAACTTAAGTGGGTGAATTTGACAAAAACGTCTTTCCTGCCATTAAAACATGAATTAAACTTCTGAATTTAAAATAATTAATTCAATCCACCATTCTTTCTTCTTCGACATGCCAAACCAACATGGAGGATTGCACTTGGAAAGATTTGGATGAATTTTACAGGGTTAAATTCATGAATTGAGTTTCAAAATGAGTTTTCCCCTTTTACTGCAAAATGTTTGAGTTTTGGTTTAAGTATAATCGATTGAAGTCTACTAAATTTTCTTGAGAAATTCAACTATTTGAAAAGTGTTTTGATCTTCCTTAACTTACAATATTATTTCAATTTGTCTTTCAAGTTGTAGAATACTCTTTGAATTTTTCTGATGAATAATTGCAGTATTATAGTGAATCAAAATTGAAATCATACTTAAACCCGAATGGATCAACTTTTCATTATCATCCTCTAAATATTTAAATTCATTCAAATTGGATTTACAAAATTTAACTTTACTTCAGTTAATATGTGAAAACCCAAAATTTACTTCTACTTTCAAATCATGCAATTCAAATGAAATAGAGAAATCTAATATTACTTCATACGTATTTCCTTTTCAATTTTCAAACAAATATTTCATGATATATTTAAAACACAGATTTCAAATGAAAACCACACCATTAGTGGTAATTAAAGCAACTTCTATTGAACTCCAATAATTCTTTTACAACTTCCTTTTTCATTCATCAAATACGACTTACAGAATATACATCTTTCACATTTGAATGTAGATTCCATTTCCAACACAGAGAAAATTTCCACCACAAATAATATTACAATGCCATCCACTTGAAGTGGGAAATTTTTGCAACAAGGAAACCCCAAGGTATAATGGAATATATCTTCCTCCTTAGATCTGGAACAACAACAAGTATATCCACCATATAGATTTTGATCACAACAAAAAAAAGGAGAGGAAACGTTCTCTACCAAACCAAGAATTCCAATGAAGAGGAGAAGTCATCCTCGCCATTGGCCCCCAAGCCCCAACCACAAAGGATTAAGAAATGTATTTCAACTCATGTCAATAGACATGCTTCCACAATACAATTTTTTTTTACATATAAAACACAGTCCATTACATACTGCAGTTTGCAACCACAAGAAGAACAAAAAACAATACTCAGGCTTCATCATGCACAAGCCAAAGGAGAAATACCTATGGGGGAAGCTTCTTATACCTCCCAATGGGGAAATGGGTGTCCACCTTAAGATAAACCAGCCAATATATATATATATATATATATATATATATATATCATTTAAAAACCCTTACATGCCCTTATGCCTCCCCCAAGTACCCCTTATACCTCTCATTCTCTTATGCCTCCCCTGTTAGGAAATAAGAGATAAAATATGTGGAATAATCCCTTAGAGAATCGCAACAATAGAAACTAATATGCATAAAATATTATAGATCTCAAATACAAGTGTAGAATAAATAACACAACACAGAGAGACAAGATTTAACGTGGTTCACCCAATTTGGGCTACGTCCACCAAGAATCACTTGCTTAGATTTTATTACAAGCCTCCACTCTCTCAATACAATACCCAGATCCGTTTGGAGCTATGCTCAACAAAATCTACAGAATTCACACCCGAATTCAAAGCACATCTGCAATACATTTGCTTGTCTATCTATCATATGCATAAGACCATATAAATAGACAATTGCTTAAGTAGTTTGATAAAAAACCATGGGTATCAAAACAATGGGCAAAAACCATGGGTATCAAAACAATAGGTACCGAAAAACCATGGGCCCAAAAACAGCCCATAACGGTTACCCATTACCCATGGGTTAATAAACCACCCATGAAAATTTACTTCGGGGGCTTCGCCCTGGAACCCCCTTAACCTGCTCACCAATGAGCGGGACCACCATAAAAATACCCGAGTGTAACACATAGAAGGTGTACCACACTCTAACATGAAAATAGGCTCTATAAACATAACATCCCCACACTCTTATGGCTCCCCATAATGAGTAAAGAAATGCAAGCTATTTCTTTTACAATGTGGAACCCAATCCCAAACTCCCTCCATAATAACAGTTCAACCTCCCCAAAAATCTTATGCCTCCACACAAGAGATCCCCATAGTCTTCTCCTACACCAAACCTAGGCAATCTACCCAACTAGCCAACAACATACCAAAATATTAAAAGCATTAACATATGCATAAATAAAATAAGAACATTTTAAAGAGCCAAGCTCCTACCTCTCCATGGTAGATTTTGCTCCAAAAGTTCAATTTTTTTTTCCCCAATCCAAACAGTCCAAAAGCTCCATAAATCCAAAAGCATTCAACAAAAATCTCTAACTCTCTTTCCAATTACAAGAGCTCAAAACCAAAAGAAGTAGTCAAAATGAAATCATCACAAAAATGAACCACCTAAAGTAACCCCCAAAATATCAAAAGAAATTCGAATAAATAGAGAAGGGATAGAGGAGGATGAGGTGGATCCATGTAGGATGCCACATCACAAATCCTCAAGTCCACTCCACAAGTCAACTTAAAACACCAAAGCACAATAAAAAAGTGGGTGAATAATTGACGTTTTACTTACGCACACAACTCGAGTCCACACCCCAAGGACCAAAATTAATTTTATGCAAGAAGGTGCAATAAAAACTTACAACTTGTTTTCCCAAAAATACATAACAAGGCCTAATTTGTACTCCCCAACCAATAGGAAGGGTTTTTGTAACAATTTAAGAGGTGTGGGACATGTTTAACTTGTCCTACAAGCCTTCAAAATCAGCCCCTAAGGACAGATCCGAATTTCAAAAGAAAGGTGGAGTGTTTCACACTCAAAGTTACTTACACATTACTTTCAACACATACTCCAAGAGCCATCAGCTCTAATAATTGCATTCTTTTGACCCATTTAATTAACTTAGTGACATGATTACTCACTAATCTAGAAACAAATAAAATAAATAATAAAGGGGAAAATACATCACTAAAATCCACATACTAAAATTTAACAAAGGAACTAGATAAAACAATGCACATAACCCCTTGGTCACATTCGAAGGTAATCCCCCCCATGGGAACCCCTAACAACAATTCAAATACACACACAAATACACGTTTCCATGGAGACCCTCGTTGAATTCATCTAGAACTCCAATGTGGTTGGTCTCCAATCCCTCGATGTTTGTTGTGACATGTTTACCTGCAAAGCATAAATACTTTCTTCAGCCTCGTGGCCGCATAAAAACATCCAAAATAAATATAAAATATAACTCCAAATCATCTATATTTATATGAATCAAAACATCATCCAAGCAAGCAACAATCTCCTTTACAATTCCATCCATAATCATGTGATCTCAAGATTAGTTCCTTTTTCTAGGTTTACTCGATATGAAAAAATGTCACATGTACAAAAAACACATATATATCTAACCATGATAAGAAGTGTATCAACATCATTATCAAATGTGTCTAATAATCCACATGTATCATATATGAATCTAAATCAACCACAAATCATGATCTCTAACATTTAACATCATACCAAATCAACATCTACAATAATGTTCATAAGTATAGTCAACAGTGTCATAATCAATATCAAAAGGTGTCAAAGGGAAGTGGGCACTACATCCCCCTCCCCTTAGACTCGACTTCCTCCTAGAAGTCACTGGAACTGGTGTGGAAACTAAACTCGTAACAAAGTAGCATCCTCCCATGTAGTCGTAGTCTCATCATACCTTTCTCACTACACCCGAACTTGGTCAATCTCTCTACCCCGAAGGTCTAGGGTCCCACACTCTATACTAAAAATGGGCTCCACCATTACTTGCCCCTAATCTTGCACCTGAAATGAGTTCCAATCCAGCACATGAGAAGGGTCTACAACATATCTCCTAAGTATTGAACCATGAAACACATCATGGATGCGAGACAAGCTAGGTGGCAACACTAGATGGTAGGCCAAAGGGCCAATACGCTCTAGGAGTTAACTTAGAACCTTTTATGTGATGGATGGGGATCTTGTGTGGCTTGACACGAATGAAAACCTTCATTCCCACATCAAAACTACGGTCGGTCCTATGCTGATCTACATACTTCTTCTATCTCTCATGTGCCTCCTACAATCTGTCTTATCATAACCACCTACTACTCCATGTCCTGTAGTACAGCTGGTCCAAGAGAAACCCCATCCTGTAACCTGTCCCAACTAAGAGGTGTCCTATACTCTTTACCATATAAATCCTGAAAAGGAGCCATGCCTATCGAACTCTAAAAACTATTATTGTAGGAAAACTCCACCAAGTACAAAACTCCTCCCATCTCGAATGGTGATCCATAACATACATCCTAAGCATGTCCTCTAAGATATTATTCACCCACTCAGTCTATCCATTTGTCTCAGGGTGATATGCAGTACTGAAATTGATCTTCATCCTGAGGGCTTGCTGCATGGTAGTCCAAAGGTGGGAGGTATACAAGGGATCGCGGTCACAAATGATCTTCCGTGGAATCCCGTGTAATCTGAAAATATCATCTAGATATACCTGTTCCATTGTACTAGCTGTATAGGTGGTCTTAACTGGAGAAGAATGAGCCAATTTTGTCAATTTATCCACTGTGACCATGATGGTGTCGTGGTGGTATCTCGACATTGGTAGCCTAACAATGAAGTCCATGATAATGGTGTCCCACTTTCACTTCGGTATAGCATGAGGAAAGTGAAGGCCATCTAGATATTGATGCTCGGCCTTCACTTTATGACACTGTAAATAGTGAGACATAAACTGAGCCATGTCTCTACGAAGTCCCCTCCAATGGTATAACCATCTCAAAGTGGCATGCATCTTCTTCACCTTGGGATGGGCTGAATAGGGTGCCCGATGTGCCGCTGTCAAGATGTCTTACCTCAAGCCTCCTTCTGTGGGAACATAAATTTGACCTGTTATCCAAAATCCACCCCTCAAGGTAATTTTGATAACATGCATCAAATTATTCAGTCCCGAGCAAGTAGATTGATTCAAGGCCCAAAATCATGTTTTTCGAGGTCCCCTCGGCTTTTTCTAACTCTCCCATCCAAGAAGAAATCCCAACGAGTTAGAAAAAATGGAAAAAATGCAAAAATATGGTTGCAGGACTGTTTTGAGGCATTTCGGGTTTGAAGGGCTCGGGTCTTACCAATTTGGGTTGAACTGAGGTTCGTTGTACCAAGCTTGGGGCCGAAAAAGTAAGAAAATCGGCTAAGTCAGACAATTTTGTCCCAGGCGGTCCGCAAGACAGTTAGGACATTGGGACGCAAGGGACGTGAAAATCTGAAATGGCCGAAAGTGGAAAAAATCGTCAAGTTTTGTTTTCGTGTGGTTTGGGATAGCTGGGCCAAAAGTACGTGCGGGACGTGGATCAGCTGGTTTGGCGCAAGTCAGTCCATTTCGAGCGGTTCGGAGATATTTGTCCCAGGCAGTCCGGGACAGCTGTCAAAAAAGTACGTGGAGGACGTGAACCGGTCGATTTGACCGAAACAGGAGACTTTCGTCCGAGACAGTTTGGGACATCCGGGCCAAAAGTACGCGAGGGACGCGAAAAGCCGAAAGAGCCGAGGGCGAATGGAATTTCGCCATGTGTCTTCACCGCAAATAGGAACAAGGAAGCTCGAATCGGCTGAAGGAGGAGATTTTTGTCTGGGACAGCCGGGACAAAGGTACGTGCGGGATGCGAAAAGCCGAAGCAGCCGAAGGCAAAGAAGAAAAGTCAATGTTTGACCCGTGAAACTTCAAACGGCCATAACTTTTGACTCCGAGCTCCGATTTTCACAAAATTGGACTTTCTGGAACGAGCACGACATCCTCTACGCCACAAATCTATATTTATTATTATTTAATGAGGGTAGATATATTTAAATAAAATAAAAATATTCGGTTCCAGTCAGTTAATGCTCATTCCTGTCAAATGACAGAAAACGCCTGCCAGACCCAAAATAGCTGCCCGCACTCAGAAGGCCATAAATTTTGCATTTCTCAATGAAATCACAAAAAATTGGTACCATTGGAATCATGGCTCCAATCCCAATGCACAAAAATCAAAAAATTCTAGATTTGATTAGATATTGTTTGATATTTTTAAGAAAACATGGCCGGGTTCATAACAATGCTGTATTTGGTGGTTGGGAGTGCAATTAAGAGGCATGGTCATCATTCCTTCTCTACTGCAGCACCTAGGATAGTATGGGGATCCTTTTGCAAGTAATATATAATCATTTTACTCTATTTAATGCCTCTTATAGGTGGTTGAAGGACAGATTTCAGGATTTCCTTTTCCCCTTCTCTTTCCCTTCTCATTTTTCTATAAATTGGAGTGTTGGGCTCATTGTAAGAGGGAGGTAGTTTTGTAGCAAAGCTCTACCAAAATTTATTTGTGAAGCCAATGTGTTGTAGGCCCTTGTTGTGGACTCCTTGCATGGTGATCCAGGCCCTTATCTTGTAATAGATTGAACTGTGCATACCAGGAAGCAATAAAATACAAGTTTGTGGATGTATCTTCCCCTGCTGTGTTTTCTTGCATTCTTCTTGCCCCTTTAACCTTATTTACAATAATATTGTGTCTATTATTATGTTCATGCAGGGATCTGTTATCATTGTGTATGTTTGAAATATTTTTGTGAATGCATTTTGCTAGATTATGGAGAACTGTCATCACCTCTTCTAGTGTGCACTTTGCTTCTGTATTTCATGCATTTGGAGACTACTCTCACACCCTCCTTTTCTGGTGTATCACCTCTTTAGTGTAGGATTTCATTTTCTACATTCTCTCTCCCTGGTCCCTTGGAAGTTTAGATTAGATTAGTTAGTTTTCCCTTGCATTAGAGTAGATTGTGGCAAGTAGTTTAGGAGCAAGAACCAGCTTTCTCTGGAGGTCTATCTCAAGTAGCAAGTCCCACAACTTGGAGATAATACCCATGTTATCCAATCACACCGTAAGTTCAAGTATATGCACTTATGGAAACATAAGGGTGCTGTGATTTGGTGATAACATGACCTTTGTACCTGAGAAGGCCATCTGCCTCCAAATAAAAACCATCGAACTTCCCCTCAAGGGGTCTCTGAGACATGATCACTACTCTATCTGTAATGTAGAAACTATCATGAGGAAGCTGCTCTAGAATATTGCTCCAAAAATTTGTGCTCACTGAGGTGTCCATAACCACATGTCTCCTCTTGTTGAGAGCATATGCAACCACATTCTCCTTCCCCTTCATGTGTTCTATCTCCATATCATACTCACAAAGAAACTCCATCCAATGCCACTGACGAGCGTTGAGATTGGGCTGCGTGAAGTGGTGGCAAAGACTCAAGTGATCAGTCTTGAGTGTGAATCTCCGGCCCAGAAGGAAGTGTCTCTATCAAACCAAGGTGTGCACAAATACTGCAAGCTCAAGATCATGAGTCAGATAATTGAGGTCATAATCCTTGAGTTTGCGAGACTCAAAAGAATTTACTTTTCCCTCCTGTAGCAACACATCTCTAACTCATGGCAAAGAAGCATCCATGCATACGAAAAACTCACCCTGCGGATTTGGTAGTACAAGAACATGCACTATCATGAGGCATTACTTCAGTGTCCTGAAGGCATGATCACATCTGTCTGACCAAAAACACTTCTTCCCTTTCTGCTGAAGGGAAGTGATGGGGTGCACAACCCAAGAGAAGTCCTGAATAAATCTCTTGAAATATCTTACCAAGCCTATGAACTTGCACACATCTATCGCACTAGTGGGTTATGGAAAATCCATAATAGCTTGAATATTAGAAGGATTAACTACGATACCCTCCCCAGAAATGATGTGGCCCAAATACTTTACCTCTGTTTGAAAGAACGCACACTTCTCCAGGTTCCTGTAAAGTTGTTGTTCATGAAGGCACTGAAGAACCTCATGAAGGTGCCCCTCGTGCTCCTTATGCATACATGAGTAAATCAAAATGTCATCAAGGAAGATGAGCACGAAGCGATCCAAGAATGTCCTCAAAACTCCATTCATCAAGCTCATGAACACTACGAGGGCAGTTTTTAAACCAAAAGGCACCACGGTGAACTCGTATTGGCCATATCTCATAAGGATGGCAGTATTATGAATGTCTACCTCCGTAATCCTCAGTTGATGATAACCTGAATTAAGGTCTATCTTAGAGAAAATTGTGGCCCCCTTCATCTGATTAAATAAATCATCAATGCATGGAAGGGGGAAATGATTATTGATCATTACTTTGTTCAGCTGGCGGTAATATATAAAAAACCACAAAGATCTATCCTTCTTCTTTACAAATATCACTGGTTCACCCCAAGGGGATATACTAGGATGGATTAGGCCTTTCTCTAAAAGGCCATCTAGCTGCAACTTGAGCTCACAGAGCTCAGGGGTAGTCATCCGATAAGGTGCTTGTGAGATTTTCTATGCTCCTGGAACCAGGTCTATGTGAAAATATATCTCCCGTGGGGGTGGTAACCCTGGTAGCTCCACTAGAAAGACATCAGAAAAC
Source organism: Taxus chinensis (assembly GCA_019776745.2). Classification (NCBI taxonomy): domain Eukaryota; kingdom Viridiplantae; phylum Streptophyta; class Pinopsida; order Cupressales; family Taxaceae; genus Taxus; species Taxus chinensis. The sequence goes on along the minus strand of CM034148.1, from coordinate 235,120,823 downwards.
TCTCTCAAGATGGGATGTTCATCAAGTGATGGTCCAGTAGACTCATACTCTGATCTTTCACTAACTATGATAGCATACATCTAACAACCCCATTACACACACTGTTTAAGTTGCATGGCATAGATGGTGTGAATGGAAATGGGTATCATAACCCCTACTATCACTAACTCAACTCCTAGATCATCTGTACATGAGACAACCTTATGGTAACAATCCACTTTGGCTCTATGTGTGGAGAACAATCCATGCCCAAGATGACTCCATACGAACCCAACAAAAGGATATGAAGATCCGAGGTAGTGGTGAAGGGTTCCAAATCAACTACAAATTCCTTAACTAAGGATTCTACTGAGATCTTTGCTCTAGAAGCCATCTCAACGTCCAAAATAATGCCGTACCTAACTGTCACTAACTTGCATCGCTCTACCAAAGATGGTGCAATACAAGAATCAGAAGAACCAGAATCAATGCTACCTGTCATCTCAATCATGGTAATCTGGTGCTCCATGTGGTGGTTCTCAACCGTTGCATAGATTTGATGGCTGCATCACATGTCACTAATAGTAGGCTCTGAGATCTGTGGCTTACCCTTATTACTAGGGTTCTGAGGGTAGTATTTCAAAAAATGTCCAACAACACCACAACTAAAATAACCACCTGATCCTCTCCCATGAGTAGCAGGTTTGACTGGTACTATGGAGGTATCTAATGTGGATCTTGATGATCTGTTGTGGAATGCTAAGGTATCTGCTGAAAATATCGTGCTAACTGAGCTCTTGGTGCACCTTGTGTCCTAATGGGACCCCTAGGAGGAGGCCTCATACTCTGACCCTTCTATGCATCAAATCTCTGTGGAGGTCTGTATGGTGGATGAGACTACTTCTGTTACTGTTGTGGTCTAAAAGATCACTATGATGAACCCTATACACCACAAGGAGAAGGAGCTGAACCCCTCGATCTGTTATTCTAAATCTGTTGGATGCAGCTCCAGACTCAGTCTCTAGTTTGTTGTGTCCTTCCCTGAGTCTCCTCTGCTATATAGGCCTTTTCAACGGCTTCAGCTAATGTCTGCGGACAACAGATGCGCACCGCACCTCCAATGTCTAGATTGAGGCCCAGGATGAACCTATGTATCTGTACCTTCTCATCCTACATGAAGTCGACATACTGTAGTAGATCCAGAAATCAACTCTCATACTCAGCTACCGTTAAGGACACCTGTCAGAGGTCGTGAAACTCATCTATCCTCTGTTGAATGAACCACTGTGATAAGTACCTCCTCCTGAACTGCTCCTCAAAGATCTCCTAGGTAATTGTCTCTGAATCAACGTGGAGCTTCTCCTCCTTGGTAATCCACTAGACACTGACTCCATCCCTCAGAATATGGATTGTAACACGAGCTTTCATGTTGCTAGAACAAGGGCAGAGATTGAAGCACCCATTCAAGCTCACCAACCAGACCTCTACCTAAAATCCACCTGTGTCACAAGAATAATGAGATGGTCATACCATTAGGATCTCCTTGATATGGTCTGAAGCTATATTTTGGTGACCCCTAGGCCTATCTACATGCTCATCCCTAAGCCTAGGGCTCCGAGATCTATCCATGTGTCTAGAAGTCTTGTCTCCCTCTCCCCTCTACGGTGACTCTGCTCTGGCTTACTTCACATGCGGGATTTATCTCCTCTATGCTCCTTTCTATGTCGAGGAGATTCATGAGCCTCAATGGATGTCATCCCTATCATGTCTGGCTAACATGTCCTCCTATGGACCCTCCGCGTAAAGTGACATTAACATCCTGAAGTGTCTATAAAATATGGGGTAGGATGGCTGCTACAATATGATCTAGAGTTTGTAAGTCTATGATCTATGTGAAAGGACCCCTCGTCTTGTCTGCGCTCTCTTGCACAGACCAACACAAGAGTTAGTTCATTATTCTAAGTTTTGTTCAGTTTTCCATGTTTACTAAGATTATGCAATTTTCAAACAAAGTTGTTCTCTGGGTTTAAAAGTGTGATAGGTTTAATATTGTACTAGGTTTAGTGTTCATGTCTCAAGTTTTCTAGTGTGCCCAAGGGTCTGAGCTTTGAACCCACTAGGCTCTGATACCAAGTTGTAATGCCAGCTCAAACTCACCACTTGAGACCCAAGAACAACCTAGGTTTAAATAGAGAAATTATGGAAGAATTTTATTTTTGTTAAAAGCGTGACCACTACTAAGCTTCAAGCAATTGTTGCTCATCAACAAGGATTCAAAGTTAGTCATAATTGAATAAATGAAATTTTTCCCATTATAACAATTATTAAATCCACATCAAAAATTAATGAGTATAATTTGATCCAATTATAGTTAAATTTCTCTTAGGTCTTAATTTAATAAGTAATTGAAATTAACACTATGTTTAAGAAGTTCCTTAATTAATTTTATAGGGTCAACGGGGCCAGAAGGAATTAAATGCCCAAGGTATTCAATTTGACTAGGTCTAAACAATCACCAAGGGTTCCTAATTAACATGGGATAGGAGAAACATTCTCTTATCTCCTCATGTGACCCTTTGAAAAGGTCAACCCATGCTCTAGAGTTATACATTAAAGTAAAAACAAAAGGGTAATTTTCCCACTTATCCACTCTCAGACTCATCTTTGCATTTCAACCTGATTTTTTCACATATTTAACACACTCAAAGATTTCCTAAAAACATTTCCACGAGATAGGACATTTCTTCCCCTTTCCAACGATATAAAGGAGTCCTCCTAACTCCTCTTATTTCTTAAGTTATAGGCCGGCGGGCCCAGGGAAGAAAATTTTCCTTAAAGGCGGGCCTACGGGCCTGCGGGCCAGGGGATGAAAATTTTCTTAAAGGCAGGCCAATGGGCCCCGGGAAGAAAATTTTCCTAAAAGCGGGCTGGTAGGCCCAGGGAAGAAAATTTTCCCAAGCCGTAAGGGACACGTGGCACATTTTTAAGCCAACATGGGAAGGTGGGTTGTCGGAGATAATTTGGATTTTAACTCTTTTCGTTTGAAAGGGAAAAAAGGTTCAAAAATCCTTGCATCTCCGTACTGATGCCCAGGGACATGCCACATGTCCTAATCCAAGCGGGGGAGTGAACCGTTGCGGAAAGGTGAGAAATAGTGGATTTTGTGTTAAAAATTACGAAGGCTATTGCCAACCTTTGCCTCCATCGAATGTGAGCGAAGCCACGTGTCAGTCCAACAGTAACCTGCATGGGCCAGCGGGGAAACTTCAGAATTTTTTCCGACATTTTTCCAAAGGATAAGGTTTGAATCCACCGTGCCTCCACTGACTCTTAAAGATGCCATGTGTCAGACCCATAGGACAGACGTGGAAGTAGACCAGCGTAGGGAGATTTAATAATTTTTCACCCTTTTCTGAAAGGGGTGAAAGTTTGAAGGTGTGGGCCTGCGAATCCACGAAAGCGCTTTCCCAAAAGCGAATTCAGGTAGGGTTCTGTGGGGCTGCGAAGGAAATTGTGAATTTTTACCTTTTTGCAAAAAATAGTGCCCTCAAGTAATTTTCAGGTCCATGCAGGTCTGATTTACAAAAAATTTCCTTTTTGACAGTAGTTATTTTTAAAACTAAAATGAAGTAGAAAACTTCAGAAGGCCATAACTTTTGACTGGAAGCTCGGATTTGAGAAAATGAGAACTTTTTGGAAAGGGCTCTAACTCATCTGATTTGCATAAGAACCAACAAAATTCATTTTTTAGCAAACTTAAGTGGGTGAATTTTAAGACAAACATTTCTTTCCTACCATTAAAATGTGAATTAAAACTTCTTCAACTTAACTAGACTTGATTCGTTCCACCATTCTTTCTTCTTCAACAAACCAAACCGACATGGAAAACTGCACTTGATAGAAGATTTGGATAGATTTACATATGATTAATTGATTCATGGATTTTTGATGCTCCAAAATTAGTAGGAACCTTGACATTGATCATAACGTTTGAGCTTTGGTCTAAGTGTAATCGATTTGAAGTTTGCTAAATTTTCTTTTAGCAATTCACTATGTGACAATAATTTTGATCAACATATAGCTTACATTATTACTGGAATTTGTTTTTCAAGTTGTGGAAGAACTCTGCAGAATAGTAATGATGAAGTAATTACAGGAAATAGCAGACGTGCATCAAACAGAGAAAGGTCATACTTAAACATGTGGTGAGTTGGTTATGGTGTATTTTCTGGAAGGAAAGGTTTCCAAAAGGAACCTATAACAATTTGAAGTACAAGAAGATTGGTAACCTTACTGTCAATCAATGCATGAAAACCCATAAATGTACTAATGCTTTCAAATGAGGAATTTTGAATTGAAACAGGGACATTTTGATATTTCTTCATACGTGTTTAATGTTTCAGATTTGTCATTCTATTCATAGGGATGGTGCAGAAGGGGATTTTACATGATGAAGTAGTAGATTGGAGGTAGCAGGTTCCATAAAGAACTCCAAGAAGAAGTGGATCAGACTTCTAGATAAGAAATCATAATGGACACGCGACTTATGGGAAATACAACAAATGTTTGGTCCATTTGAAATGTAGACTGGATTTCCAAGACAGAAAACACTTGGGTCCACAGAGTTGGAGATTAAGAAGTCGGATGCAAATAAAGTGGGAAGGAGTTTGACAATAAGGACAACTTGTAGGGACAACTGCATTTTCTTCCTCCTCAACTCCAGAACAAGGGAGAAGTAGATGCACCAAATATCTATTGATCAAGAACTTGACAAGGAGTGTCCATTTGAGTCTGTTTATTTTTTGAAACCTACAATGTTTCCAATGAGAAAAATGCAAAAGAAACCTTCCCTACTCATTTGGGGCCCATGTTTCGGCAACCATTTTCAAAGCCCTAAATCCACCATATTCCAGGCCACAAACATAGGATTCCACAGTTGTAGTTTGGTTTTAACCTATTTTTGAGCATTAGTAAATTACATAGTCTAGTTAGTTGCCATTATGAGTTAGAACATTTGGAACATTCCTCTAGGCTTCATCATGCACAATTTAAGGAACAAGACCTATGTGTGAAGCAATTTATACCTCCCAAGGGGAATAATGCATGTCTGAACTTACTAAGAATAGCAGGTTCTAGTAAACTACTAAAAATACATAATTTCAAAACGCCACCTAGAGTAGCCCTTAGTCAGAGTTAGTTCAGAGTTTACCCCTTGGTAACTCCCAGTTGGGATTATGTTTTCCTACACTCTTATGGAAACCCATTGTAATTCATTATTTGATAACAAATTCAGGAGATATATTTTCTTTTGGAGTTCATAGGTGGATTCGCAGTATATCAAGTTCCCTTCAGAATTTGGCTACATTAGTTTGGGATTTCCCCAAAACGGATCTTATTTCCTTTCTCTTTCTGTGAAATTTAGATTGTTTTAGTCTTCTCCTGATTAAATATGAACTGTGTAAATTACTAGGGCAGTGAAAATGTTTCATGGTGTGATTTTTTCATCCTTAGTTCATTCTAAAGAATTCATTTTGACTTTTGGTGTTGCCGTGTACCCTATATATTTTTTTGATATTTATTTGTACAGGTTTACAGTAAATCAAAATATAATCATACTTAAACACGAATGGATCTACTTTTTGTAATCATCCTCTAAATATTTAAATTCATTTAAATCTAATTTACAAAATTTGACTTACTTCAATCAATGTGTGAAGAGCTAAAATGTAGTTCTACTTTAAAATCATGCATTTCGAGTGAAATAGAGAAATGTAATATTTCCTCATACTTATTTCTTCTTTTTCAAATTTTAAGCAGAGATTTCACAATATATTTCAAACCTAGATTTCAAATGAAAATCATGCCATTTTTGGTAATCAAAAAAACTTCTATTGAACTCCAGTAAATATTTTACAACTTCCTATTTAATTCATCAAATACAAATTACATAATATAAATCTTTTACATTCGAATGTAGAATCCATTTCCAAAAAAGAGCAACCATCCACAACAAATAATATTACAATGCCATCCACTTGAAGTGGGAAATTTTTACAACAAGGAAACCCCAAGGGGATTGCAAATTTTGTCTTCATCCTCAGCTCTAGAACAGCAACAAGAAGATCCACCATATAGCTCTTGATCACAACAAAAAAGGAGGAGAGGCAACACTCTCCACCCAACCAAGATTTCCAATGAAGAGGATAATCCGTCCTCCTCATTGGCCCCTGAGTCCCAACCATAATGAAATAATAAATGTATTCCATCTCATGGCAAAAAATAGGCTTCCACAACATGAAAACAAATTTCACAAATAGAACAAAGTCCAAATATATACTGCAGTTTGCAACCACAGGAAACACATCAAACAATACTCAGACTTCATCATGCACAAGCAAAAGGAGCAAGACCTATGGGGGAATCTTCTTATAACTCTTAATTGGGGAAATGGGTGTCAACCTTAAGATAAACCTGCTAATATATACATATATCATTTAAAAACCCCTACATGCCCTTATGCCTCCCCAAGTACGCCTTATACCTCCCATTCTTTTATGCCTCCCCACACTCTTATGGCACCCCATAACGAGTAAATAAATGCAAGCTATTTCTTTTAGAAGGTGGATATCAATCCCAAACTCCCTCCACAATAACACTTGTACCTCCCGAAAAATCTTATGCCTCCCCACAAGAGATCCCCAAAGTGTTCTCCTACACTAGACCTAGGAAGTCTACCCAACCAACAAATAACATACCAAGATATTAAAGCATTCACATATGCATAAAAAAAAGAATAACATTTTAAAGAGCCAATATCCTACCTCTGCATGGTAGAGTTTTCTCAAAAGGTTCTACAAAAATATTTTTCCAATCCAAACAGTCCAAAAGGTCTAGCAATTCATAGGCATTCTCCAAAAATCTCGCACTCTCTTCCAAAATTACAAGATCTCCAAAACCAAAAGAAGTAACTCCCTGAAGTAACCCCCAAAACAACTAAAGAACTTGAATAAATAGAAAAGAGAGAGGGGGGGATGAAGTGGATCTATGTAGGATGCCACATCACACATCCTCAATTCCACCTCACAAGTCAACTTCAAACTCCAAAGCATAATTTAAAACGGTGGGTAAATAAATGAAATTTTACTTACACACAAAAACCAAGTCCACACCCCAAGGACCAAAATTAATTTCATGTAAGAAGGTGTAGTAAAAAATTACATCTTGCCTTCAAAAAATACATAATAATGCCTAATATTGACTTTACAACCCGTAGGTAGGGTTGGTGTAACACTTTAATAGGTGTGGGACAAGTTTAACTTGTCTTACAAGCCTCCAAAATCAGCCCCTTATGACATATCCAAATTTCAAAAGGAAGGTGGAGTGTTTTACACTTAAATTTACTTACACATCTCTTACAACACATAATCCAAGGGACATCATCTCTAATAAATGGATTCTTATGACCATTTTTAATTAATTAACCACATGATTACTCACTAATCTTGACACCATTTAAATAAATAATAAAGGGAATTACATCACCAAATAATCACATAAAGGGAACTCAATAAAAGAATACACATAACCCCTTGGTCACATTTAAAGGTTCCATGGGAATCCCTAACAACAATAAAAACATACACAAATAACAAATACACATTTCCATGGTGACCGTTGTTGAATTCATCTAGAATTCTAATGTGGTTGGTCTCCAATCCCCCGATGTTTGTTGTGACATGTTTATGTGAAAAACAAAAATACCTCTTTCAGCCTTGTGGCCACATCAAAACGTCTCAATAAATATAAAATATAACTTCCAAACTCGTCTATATATATATATAAATCGAAACATCGTCAAAGTAAGTAACAATATCATTCACAATTTCATCCATAACCATATGATCACAAGATTAGTTCAATTTTCTAGGTCTACTCAATATGACAAAATAACACATGTCCAAAATACATATATACATATAACCATGTCTATCAGCATAATAACATGACTATGAAATGTCTCCAATACATCATGTGCCATATGCGAATCAAAATCAACAATAGTCCATGATTCTATCATCTAACATCATATCAAAATAAAAGCTACAATATTGTCCATAAGTTAAATCAAAACTATCATAATCCATATCAAAAGGTGCCAAAGGGAAGTGGGAACTACATCCCCCTCCCCTTAAACTCAACTTCCTCCTAGAAGTCACTGGAACAGGTGTGGGAACTGAACTCCTAACAATGTAACATCCTCCCAGGTAGCCGTAATTTCATAATATCTATCGCACTGTAGTTGAACCTTGTCAATCTCTCTTCCGCAAAGGCCTAGGGTCCTGTGCTTTATAATGCAAATGGGCTCCACCATCAGCTGCCACTGATCCTGAACCTGCAATGAGGTCCAATCTAGCACATTAGAAGGGTCTGCAACATATTTCCTAAGTAGTGAAACATTAAATACATCATGGATGCAAGACAAGCTAGGTGACAATGCTAGATGGTAGGCCAAACGACCAATACACTCCAAGATCTCAAAAGGACCTACGAATCTAGGAGCTAACTTAGAACCTTTTCCATAATGGATGGGGCTATTATATGGCCTAACATGAAGGAAAACCTTTATGCCCACATCAAAAATATATTTTTTCCTATGCAGATCTACATAATTCTTTTGTTTGTCCCATGCCTCCTGTAGTCTCTGTTTAATCCTAACCACCTATTGCTCCATGTCTTACAATAAAAATGGCCCAAGAGAAACTCTATCCTCTAATCTGTCCCAACTAAAAGGTGTCCTGCACTCTCTAACATATAGTTCCTAGAAAGGAGCCATGCTTATCAAACTCTGAAAACTATTATTATAGGAAAACTCCACCAAGTACAAATACTCCTTCCATATTGACTGGGAATCCATGACATACATCCTAAGAATGTCCTCTAAGATCTGATTTACCTGCTCAGTCTATCCATCTATCTCAGGGTGATATGTCATGCTGAAATTGATCTTCGTCCTGAGGGCATGATGCATGGTATTCCAAAAGTGGGAAGTATATAGAGAATCATAGTCACAAATAATCTTTCGCAAAATCCCGTGCAATATGAAAATATCATCCAGATATACTTGTGCCACTACACTAGTTATATAGGTGGTCTTAACCAGAGAAAAACGAGCCCCTTTCATCAATTTATCCACTATGACCATGATGGCATCATGGTGGTATCTCAACATTGGTAGCCAAATAATGAAGTCCATAGAAATGGTGTCCTACTTCCATTCTAGTATAACATGTGGAAAGAGAAGGCCAACTAGAAGCTGATGCTTATCCTTCACAATGTGAGACAAACTAAGCCACATCTCTATGAAGCCCCCTCTAGTGATACAACTGTCTCAGGGTGGAGTGCATATTGTTCACCCCAGGATGGGCTAAATAGGGTACACGATGGGCCTCTGTTAAGATGTCCTACCTCAAGCCTCAGTCTATAACAACATAAATCTGGTCTCTGTACCTGAGAAGGCCATCTAACTCTAAATAAAAACCATCAAAATTCCCCTCATGGGATCTCTAAGACTTGATCTCTGCTCTAGCTACACTGTAGAAACTGTCGTGAGGAAGCTGATGTAGAATCCTACTCCGCAAATCTGTGCTCACTGAGGTGGTGATAACCACATGTCTCCTCCTACTGAGAGCATTTGCAACCACATTCTCCTTCCTCTTCAATTGTTCTCTCTCCATGTCATACTCACAAAGAAACTCCATCCAACGTTGCTGACGAGTGTTGATATTGGGCTGTGTGAAGAGGTGGCTAAGAATCAAGTGATCAGTCCTAAGTGTGAATCTCCAACCGAGAAGGAAGTGTCTCCATCAAACCAAGGAATGCACAACTGAAGCAAACTCAAGATCATGAGTTGGATAATTGAGCTCATAATCCTTGAGTTTGCAAGACTTAAAAGTAGCTACTCAGTCATCCTGCATCAACACACCTCCAACTCCTGCCAAAAAAGCATCTGTGCATACAAAAAACACACCCTGCGGATCTGACACAATAAGAACAGGCATTTTTGTGAGACATTCCTCTAGTTTCCTGAAGGCCTTCTCACATATGTCTGACCAAACAAACTTCTTCCCTTTCCACCGAAGCAAAGTAATGGGGTACGTAACCCGAGAGAAGTCCTGAACAAATCTCTTGTAATAACCTACTAAACCCAAGAAGAAGCGCACCTTTTCACACTAGTGGGTGCTTGAAAATCCATAATATCTAAAATATTTGAAGGATTGACTTCGATACCTTCCCCAGAAATGATGTGGCCCGAATACTACACCTCTGTCTAAAAGAACCCACACTTCTCCAGGTCCCGTAAAGCTGCTGCTCACGAAGACACCGAAAAACCTAGAGAAGGTGTCCCTCGTGCTCCTTATGCATATGTGATTAAATCAAAATGTCATAAAGGAAGATGAGCATGAAGTGATCCAAGAATGTCATGAACACTCCATACATCAAGCTCATGAAAACTACGAGGCCATTCGTCAAAGCAAAAAGCACCACGGTGAACTTGTAGGGGCCATATCTCGTACGAAAGGTGGTCTTATGAATTTCTGCCTCCGTAATCCTTAGCTGATGATAACCTGACTTAAGTTCTATCTTAAAGAAAATTGTGGCCCCCTTCATTTTATCAAATAAATCATCAATGTGGGGAAGGAGGTAACGATTATGATGCTCGGCCTTCACTTTTTGATGCTTTATTGGCACCCCATAATGAGTAAAGAAATGCAAGCTATTTCTTTTAGAAGGTGGATCCCAATCCAAAAATCCCTCCACAATAACACTTATACCTCCACAATAATCTTATGCCTCCCCACAAGATATAACCATCATCTTCTCCTACACCATACCTAAGTAATATACCCAACCAACAAAAAACATACCAAGATATTCAAGCATTCACATATGCATAAATAAAAAAAGAACATTTTAAAGATCCAAGCTCCTACCTCTCCATGGTATATTTTTCTCCAAAATTTCAAAACCAAGTGTTTTCCAATCCAAACATTCCAAAAGCTCCAGCAATCCACAGGCATTCACCAAAAATCTCCCACTCTCTTTCAAAATTATAAGATCTCCAAAACCAAAAGAAGTAACTCCCTGAAGTAACCCCCAAAACAGTGAAAGAATTCAAATAAATAGAAAAAGGGAGAGAGGGGGGTGAGGTTTATCTATTTAGGATGCCACATCACACATCCTAAATTCCACCTAACAAGTCAACTTCAAACTCCAAATCATAATTAAAAAGAATGGGTGAATAAATGACATTTTACTTACACACAAAAACTAAGTCCACACCCCAAGGACCAAAATTAATTTCATGTAAGAAGGTGCAATAAAAACTTACAACTTGCCTTCCTAAAAGACATAATAATTCCTAATCTTGAATCCAAAACCCATAGGTAGGGTTGGTGTAAAAATTTAAGAGGTGTGGGGCAAGTTTAACTTGTCCTACAAGCCTCCAGAATCATCCCCTAAGGATAGATCCAAATTTCAAAAGGAAGGTGGAGTGTTTTACACTTAAATTTATGTACACATCTCTTACAACACATAATACAGGGCACATAAACTCTAATAAATGCATTCTTATGAACTTTTTAAATTAATTAACCACATGATTACTCACTAATTTTGACACTATTTAAATAAATAATAAAGGGAATTACATCACCAAATAATCACATACAAATATTACATAAAGGGAACTCAATAAAAGAATACACATAACCCCTTCATCACATTTAAAGGTGATTACCCCCACGGGAATCCCTAACAATAATACAAACATACACAAATAACAAATACACATTGTCATGGTGACCCTTCTTGAATTCATCTAGAATTCCAATGTGGTTGGTCTCCAATCCTTTAATGTTTGTTGTGACATGTTTACCTGCAAAACACAAATACCTCCTTCGTCCTTGTGGCTGCATCAAAACGTTTCAATAAATATAAAATATAACTTCCAAAATCATCAATATATATATAAATCAAAACATCATCCAAGAAAGAAACAATATCATTCAAAATTTCATCCATAACCATATGATCACAAGATTAGTTCAATTTTCTAGGTCTACTCAATTTGACGAAATAACACGTCCAAAATACATATATACATATAACCATGTCAATGAGCATAATACCATGACTATGAAATGTCTCCAATACGCCATGTGCCATATGTAAATCAAAATCAACAACAGTCCATGATCTCTAACATCTAAAATCATATCAAACTAAAAGCTATAATAATGTCCATAAGTTAAATCAACAGTATCATAATCCATATCAAAATGTGTCGAAGGGAAGTGGGCACTACAACTTTTCACTATGAAAATCAATGAAGAATGCAAAAAAATAATTAATCTACCCACGAAAAATATTTATAAATCATAAATACATCAAAATATTGAAGGAATATCTGATTTCACAGCTAAAATTATTTATTTAAAATAACAGTAGTATAGCCAAAACCAAGGACTAGGAAAAATAGTAAACCTTTGCCAAAAATCAAAAAAATGGAGATTTCGACATTATATATTATGTTGAATCAGATTAAGAAATCAAATTTTCAATTTTTGCCCTAGAAGGCACCAAATACCCTCAAACCCTAGTCATTCCCACTAGGAATGACTCTAAAATGCATGTAAATGTCTCTAGATGTTTTCCTTGATCTTCTACTCTCCAAATCTGTCAAAAGGTCTTCAATATGACTTTCTTCAACTAAATATAGAGGGTTTTCGTTCTCTAACTAGCCACACATTTGGATTTCCACCCAAGAGTGGAAGAACAATGAGCAAATATCCCAAAGGTCCAAATTAGATAAAATTATGAAAAAGTATAATCCACCAAATGAAGTCCTTACTCTCCTTTTATATCTTATCTTTGGCGCTAAGGCCCAAAAGGACAAGGCCAACCAATAGAAAACTATTTAAACTTTTAGTCAACTTCATAAATGCACCAAACCCATATGACCTTCATAGAATGGAAAAATACAAAAATAAAACATAAATATGAAAGGAGAAAACTAAAATATGATCCACGATCTTCCATTGCTCATTGATTTCTTGCCTTCAGAAAGAAGAAAGGTAATGAATCTTTCAATTTGGATTATTTCACACAAAAGGTAAATTACACATCAAGTGATGTAGGAACATCCAAGATTTAGGGAAATCCTTCACAATTTTGACTAAGTATGGGTGTGCACAAGATGAAGAGTGTGTGAGAAGGAAGAGGAAGTATGATAAAATTAAAGGAATATTTCACATAAGTGCTTGTAAACTTTGCATAATGAAAATAAACAAGGAGGCACAATGTGCGTGGAGTGCATATTAGAAGTAGGTGCAATAGAGTATGAAGTTTTTTGCATAGTAGAGTAGACACGAAAAATAATGCATAATGGTGTGCATAAGGATTTTGGAAGCATAATGGTATAGTTTGACTCTACCTAGTTGTTGGAGTTGGACATAGATTATGAGAATATTTGTGCACAATAGCATAGAGTGCACGAAAGGAGTAAGAGCATGGAAGAGGATTGTGCAATAGCTTTGATTGCGAAGGAAGCATGTGGATAAGCGAAGGAAGGACCAAAATTCCAAGGATAGTGCACGAAAGAATGTAAATGTGTAGCTCTAAGATTAATGTGTGTGGAAGAACTATGAAGAGGCATGGCAAAGAGAAAGAAGATGGTGTGCATAAGAGTTGGTGGTTGGTAAAAATAAAAAAAGGTGTTAGAAATTGTCTAATCATGGATGTTGATATAGACTGAATGGTCAGAGAGGTGCAACAACTAGATTGATGTGGTATAATAGGGACATTTAGATGGAAATAAAGTAGCGTAGAGAATTCAATGGGATCAAGTTTAAATTTGAGTTTGAGTGGGAAGATCTAAAAGCATCTAGAAGGGATAAACTCGCCCAAAAGAGATTCAAACAAGGAAAAAGAATTGAAAAACCATGGTTATTTAAGGAGGATGATTTCTTTGGGGGCTAGTGGACAGATGAGCCAGAACCACCCAAGGAGTAAGAAATGACTGAAGAGACTCAGATTTAAGGTTGTTAAATGTGCATTAAGGAAAAAGAAAACCAGTCTAGGTTGGGTCCATAGGAGAACTCCAAGAGTCTTTTCATAACTCCAAGATAATGATTTGTAAGCTCCACAGAGATCCGTTGAACGTAAATTTCGTTAAGACTTTCATATTAATGACACACCAATAATCTAAGATTGATTGATTATAATAATCAGCTATTTAATAATACAATTATTTTACTACTACATATTAGAAAATTATTTGGGTAACTCAATTATAATATCTAAAGTCTAATATATATTTAAAGTTTATGATTTTATTCCTCTATAAAAAATATGTAACACAAAGGGACTCTGACTATAAAAAATTCACACAACATAATCTTCTCGGTGCGTACTAAATATGCAAGTCTTAACGAAGGTGGTTTTAATTTTTTTCAAGTAAAATCCTACGTAAAAAATATGTAAGCCATAATGAAAAGGAAAAAAATGAATTCAATTAATCACCTTAAGAAAAATATTAAATTACACAAGTTAAGAGGCCAAATTTACTTTGAAGTGTTAGATAGATTAGGGAAAACATCGTTATGTTGAAATATTCACTATCGATGATTGCTTCTATTGTAAAAAAGATGTTTTAATAAGATAACGATATAAAAGTTAGGTAGTTAAGATAAAAACATGAACATAAAGCTTATTTGTATCCTAATAGGTATATAAACTAAAAGAGTTGAATTATGTGGGAAGTGTGAAAATAATATATTATTGAAATATTTATTATTGATAATTATTTTTATGTTAACAAGGTCGTGATATGGTAAATCCTATCGAAGTGTACTGTTTTAGTAATAAACAAAAATTTAGAAATTAATAATGGGAAAAGAAATAAGAAATATCTTAACATATACGAAAAAAAGTATTAGAAAAATTAAATGTTTTTAATTTTGAATCCTAATTTATATACAATAGGCTTCAAATGAAAATAAATTTAAAAATGATTAAATGCTTACCAGATGCACTGATTCCAAATCTAAAAAACTTAGCAAGTACACACATTGCAAATTTCGGGAATGAATCTCTCGATTTTATCAAGCGCAATTTTATCTTGCAGTTTCTGAATTGATGGTAGCATAGAACAAATGGCTATGAAAATTGGCAAAGTATAAATATGAAATGTTTGTGTGGAAGCAATGCATTTATAGAAATTATGTAGATAGAGTTCGAGACCCAAATGACAACAACTGTTAAACCGGTTGTAGAAATTGGTTATTTTTTGGTTTTTATTTATGTGAGCAAGTAATTTTTTAATTATGCGGTGAAAGTAATTTTTTAGTAGTTGAGAAAGTAATTTTCCCCTAATTTTTTTAGTAGTTGCGACAATATTTTTTGTCTAATTTTTGGTTTTTTTTCATGGACACAAAATAATAATTTATACAATGCAACATCAGACTTTTGGGCATAATAAATATATGTAAATGTATATGCATAAATAAATAATGTAAAATTAAATTTTACTTGTGACATAATGTTAAAAAGTGAGATTAAATACCTAAATTAAATTTTATTTAGTAACATAATTGTAACAAAATGACACTATATTACATTCCACCCCAATACCAAATCTAAAAAATAATTCATTTTATTAAAATCTTTGCAAGTGTGTTCATTTCCTCTCATCATTACAATCTTTCCAATCCAACCATTTCCAACCATAAAAATTAAAATCAATCTTTCCAAGCCCGTTCATTTCCAACTTCCAATAATCTTTCTACCTCCAACAATCATGTCATCATTTGCAAAGAAGAGCTTCGACCATTGACTCATTTGCGCGCATTTTTCCTTAATTTATATTATTGCATGGATTTTTTTCCTCTGCTAAGAAAGTGAGATAATACTTTGCATTGACTTGTGTATTTCCACAACAAAGAGTGTGGGATAATTCTCTTTTAGTTTACAAAATTATCAATGTATAATTTGTAAAAGGTGACCTTTCAAAGAAAAATTTGGGTTCGATTTTAAAATGAAAATGAAAAAAATAAATATACGTATAGTCAATCTCCTTTCATTACAAAAGGATCTAAACTCAACATTTGTATGAGCTTAACAAACAATACACAAAAGATAAGCTTGGGTACTGCCACATAATTTTCATACCATGTGTTTTTTTCATTTACTATTGTACTTTTGAGAAAGTATTGTTAAGAGAAGGCTCTTTTATGTGAGAGAGTGAGACCCTTTTGTGCCACCCTGAAGGACAAAAAGATGACATTGTGCTTACCAATGGTGGTAATCATACTACAAACATGTAGAAAATTCGGTAGGATCACATACAATTGTCTCATACTTTCCTCCAATTAAATTTCTTTCTTAGCCTTCATGCTCAAAACACAACTTTTAAAGAGACCTAAAATGAATGCAGCTCATGAAGCTACACCAACAAAATATAGCCAGAGTCTTCAGAGTATTCATGATGAACCATAGTAAATTATATGGATTAAGGGTTCACCTCTAATCAAGAAGCTATCCACATAGTGCACAATTCAAATGAGGTATTTTTAGGATGCCAAAAGAGATTTGGTGAATACTGTTAGATATGATAGCTAATCAAGGATAATTGTTTTAGATCATTTTGGCTTGATTTTTCCACGATGGATATCCTTTTACAGACTGAGTTTAAGTTATTGTATAGCTTTTTAGCTACATGGTTGGAGATACATGCATGTTTAGCCCAAAGTCAAACTAAACACATTATTAACTCATGTAAGAAAAGTAATATCCAAAATGAGGTGTAAGCCTAGTGAGGGAGGACATGTAGTTATAAAGATAGAGCAAAAAGTTACGTGCATAATCTGTTTCAAAGTGGACATTGTTGATTGAAGTCAACAAACATTATGACTGAGTCAATAATGTGAATTCAAACCATCCCAAAGCTTAGAAGTTTTCAGCAATCTAATTACCTCAAGCAATGTTAATAATATACTAATCTATTAATAGGAGGTTTTATTTTTTCACGAAGTAGGTCGAACCATGTTTCATGTGAGGGTAGTCACCATAGCTAGCACGTGATGATTTGTCTCCAACTCGATCAATTATTAATTCCAACTGTAAGAAAAAATATCCAAAATGATAGTACCTTCAAATGTCTTATAAAGTCATATTACATAATGTACCATCAATCATTACTAGGTGTAAAGTGGATGTTTGACGTCTTGTATAGTCAACAAATGATGTTTGATTTGAAGTCAATGAGATCTATAAGCACCAATCCCAGCTTTTACAAGGTGTTTTTTCCAACTCTATGTTCACCATGTACAAGCCTATGTTCACCATAATATACTGAATGTATTAATAGGAGGTTTTCTCTTATTCTTCGAAGCATAGGTGGAACCATTGCATTGTGCAGGGTCTCTAATTTAGCTAGCATTCACAGTATTTGTCTCCAACTAACATTATTAACTCATGATAAGAAAAATCTTTAAGACAAAATGATTACCTTAAATGTCTTATAAAGCATTGAACATGAGATTACCATACATCTTTTCAATTAGTGGATGTGTGATTGAAGTCATACAACCAGTCCTTGATTCTTAGTCAATAATGGTAAACCATCCCAGCTTAATTTTTTTTCCAGATTCATTACCTCAAGCATTGCAATTCATAATATACAGTCAATTATTAATAGGAGGTTTTATTTTTTTTGAAGTAGGTCAAACCATGCATGTGAGGGTAGTAAAAGCTAGCATTGTATTTGTCTCCAACTAACTTAACATGAGTCTTGCAAATGAATTGGAAATGAGTGTTAGTACTAGTTTAGATGTTTTGAGATGATTCAACTCCTCCTTTATTCTGGATATGTACCAATTTCATAACTTTTTTGGTCTGTAGGGTATGTAGACTAAATCCTCGGAGGAAGGTCAAATAATGTGTCAACAGAGATAACTGCTTTAAAACATTCATAGTTTATTTTAGAAGTTTATTTACTCTAGCATCATGATTTGAAGAACTAGTAAGACTCATTTCCTCCATATGTGTTCAGCTAATTTGAAAAGTGTGTTACAATAGGTTACATTGACATGTGTTCAGTGAATTTATTACGATCCTTTGCATGCTCATAGAGTCTTAAACGCAAAGCCATTAAGTAGTTTTGAAGGTTTTGCAGATCTGATTTTAAGTGCGTGTTTGTTTGTACTCCATTGGTCCTGGCCATTGGCTGTAGACCCAGTATCTTCCCTCCCATCATTTGTCACTGAACTTGTTGATGATGTTATTTTCTTGAAGATGGTAGGATAGGAATCACTTAAGAAATTAGATGAAGTAAATGTTAAGAGGTCTTGAAAAGCCAAACAATATAAAAAGATGCAATCATAAGTTCTCCAACACATCATTGTTGTATCACTTATTTTCAATCATGATGATTAGTTGAGTTTATGATATTTCTCTCCCTAGATCCCCAACAGACTGATATGCTGATTTTAGGGTGAATATAAATACCTAAGGAGACCATGAAAACCCCATCTCAAGAGGTTCTTTCTTACAGTGTTGTGAGTCACCCACACTCTTAGAGGTTCCGTAATATTTTATCAACCAAAGTAGAAGGAGTACTTATGCACTTAAATCAATTAAAAGAATAGCTCTTCGAGAGTGAATAACAATTCCATACCCTAAGATAAATCACTGGGGGGTTTATATGCATTATCAATTTTCACCGATCTATTTTTATGAAGTGAAATCTGGCAGAGATTGAGTGGTCTATAAATTCAGTGTCAAAGAAATACTTGACATGTGACAAAGGCATTGGCATTGTGCAAATGGTTCTATTCCCTCAGAAATGTCGAAAATGGTATTGTTTGCTGAATCACAATGGAGTGATTCTCTCTGAAAGGATGAGTGGTTGTAATTCCCACTAATGATGCCCATCTATGAGACTTCTCAGTATTACTATATCTTGGGATTTAGTTAAAAAAAATTGAAAAATGTGCCCACATAAGTTTTCAAAAAAGACAGTTGCCACATTAATGTCCAAAAGGCGATAGCTTATTAATTAATTTTTTTCATTATAACATAATATTTTAAATCTACAGTATGCTTTAATACATTGTTTTGACTAAAAAAGATTAATCTCCCTAAGGGTTATTCAAATAATAAAAATAATTCCTACTAAAGTTGAATATTCCCCTATGGGGTGTCAAGGGTAAAAGTGGCCAATGAAATTAAATACCAAGGCTATTTAATTTCTACTATGTTGAAACAACTAGCAAGGTCCCATATTAAAGGTTGGGTTAGGATAATGAACACTTCCCTACCCCATAAAGTGACCACTTAAAAGTCAACGCATGATTTGAAATTAAAACATTTAAATTAAAATGGGTAATTTCCACTCACCCACTCTCCACCTACTTTTTGTAGGGATGAATCTCATCCCTTGGATGGATTCAATTTGGTTCCTTGATGTGGAAAAAAGGGGAACCAACCTTAAAACATCCTTATGAAGTCTCTTTTCTCATTTCACTTGTCTCATTGTTTCTATTTGGTTTTGTAGGTTAATAGAGGAGGAAGGGAAGCCATTGGAGGTCACTCTAAGCTTTTGGAAAGGCTTTTAAGTTTTCTTGCTTTCTTATGTTGTGTATACCCTCATTTAGGGTTTTAAAGTATTGGTTTAAATTATTTCATTCGTATTTTGATTATATTTACCCAAATGGGTATATGGGTATTTCCCACTTTAAGGTTATAATCAAATTTGAGGTGCGATTTACATACATACATACATACATACATACATATATATATATATATATATATATATATATATATATGTGTGTGTGTGTGTGTGTGTGTGTGTGTGTGTGTGTATATATGTGTGTGTGTGTGTGTGTGTGTATATATGTGTGTGTGTGTGTGTCTATACACACACACACACACACACACACACACACACACATATATATATATATATATATATGTATGTATACATATACATATGTATGTATGTATGTATGTATGTATGTATATATGTATATATCTATAATATATAGATGTATATACATACATACATACATACATATATATATGTATGTATGTATGTATGTATGTATATATCTACATATACATATCTGTGTGTACATGCACTTCTATATATATATAATTATATATTATAATTATATATATATATATATAGTTACTATTCTTTAGTGAAAAATCCCGAAATACTGGTATCTTCATTTTTTTAAACTCGCAGATTTAAACACTACACAGTGCGCAGGGAAGAGGTCACGGATCTTCACCAAAAGTATGCAGGCCGTGAGAGTAAAATACAGTGCACTGGTGTATAGCCTCAGTTTTTTGTTTGCGGGGTAATGGGGAGGTTTGGTCGGCAGTTTATTGATAACACATTTAGGGGTGGGGTAATTGCCACAAAACAACAATGCGCAACTTTTAATAAAAAGAAGGGCCACATGAACTAAGGGGCACGGCCTAAGTCAATACACTGCCATAGCCACCAGATTCCCAAATGCCAGGCCGCATCTCTTTCCTTATAAGCAACTTTTGAGGTTATTTAGTATATTTTAATATTATTTACTCTATAAATAGACCATAAAATAATCTATTAAAATCTTATTCTTTTTGATAATATTAATAATAATCTATAAAACTAATAATTTAATATTAAACATATATTAATATTTATACATATATACCAATACTTTTTGTATCAATAATGTCTCCTTTTTAGTAAATGTACTTATTATTAAGGTAACTTAAGATTCATAACTATTATTTGGAATAAGTAAAAACTGATGGTCTCATGCTGATATATTTGTCCATTCACCCTTGCTCTAGAATCCCTTAATAATAGAAAGGTTCTAAGAATTTTTTTTTTTTGATAGGAGGTTTAGCCAAAGTCCAATTTTCACAAATTAGTATTTCAAGGATGTACTATGAGTTCTAAGGATATTTCAATAATGGTGTAGATAATGTATTTGGCACATTCAAAGGAGACTTAAGGCCTTAAGTTGCAAAAGAGTATTTTACCTCTTTCCCTTACTAGTATTAGGAATTTCTATATTTGTAATAAATCAAGAAAATAACAATTTAAAATTTAAGTTCTTTCACATCTAACTTGAAATAAAGCTTAACTTTCCTACAACAATATAAGAAAAAAATGCAAGAAGATAGTCCAACTTTTCGATGCATGCCTTTTAAATGACACTAAGAAATGCAACCTTGAGTAGTATACACTTTCCAACTTTAATAAAAAGGAGTGTGTAATAATATTTCTCATAATATGTTATAATACAAGAACAACACCCTTTGTGGAAAAGAACTCAACTTCAATGAAATGAAATATTTTTCCTTTCCTACATTACAAATTTCAAACAAGGATAGTAAAATTTCCTTTCTATTTCACAAGACTAGTTTATAACACATGTCTTTCTTTATTTTTCCAATATACAATACAACTTTCATATCCAATAATTGAATGCAAGTATTCTTCACAATATTAATACAATGTCCTCCACTTAAAGTGGGAAAATAATACAAGAATGTAAGCTAAAATAATACAAGGTTACAAGTTCCTCCACCCTAGGTGTGAACAACAAAAAATCTTTTCACAAGAATGAGTTTGTTAAGGATTCCAACAAAAAGATCCAACCCTCACAACACCAACAAGAGAGATCTTTCATGATTTTCTTGATTCACAACAAAATGGGGGGAGAGGAAACACTCTCCACCCAACCAAAATATCCAATGGGGAGGAGAATCCATCCTACTCATTGGCTCCTGAGCCCTTACCACATTACAATGATAGGCGAATCTAACCAATGGCAACAACAAGCTTCCAAAACACAACACCAAAAATTTCACAACCATTCCAAGAAAATTCAACTTAACTAACAACACAAGAAGGAAGAACAACAAATTAACAATAAACAAGGCTTAAAAATGAAAGCAAAAGGACCAAGAAGTTATGGGGAGGCCACTTATGCCTCCCAATGGGAAATGGGTGCCCACCTAAAATCCTCAAATAAAATATCAAATCCCCTACATACTTTTATGCCTCCCTCAAATACATCTTATGCCTCCCACATACTCTTATGCCTCCCCTCATTCTCTTATGCCTCCCTCATACAAGAAACAAGTAAGGAATGCAAGTATTCCTTGTCCAAGGTGGGGCACCCAACCCACATTCTCTCAAACAAAAGCATGAAATAAGTCTTATGCCATCTATAAATGAATTCTCCACATAGTCCCCTCCTACACCACACTTAGGCAATCTACCCAAGTTCCCAACAAGCATGCCAAACACAAAATAAAGGAATAACATAAGTAAAATTAAAGCTCCTACCTTTTCAGAGTAGAGCTTGTTCTAAGAGTCTAACTCCAAGCTCCTTCAAAGTCTAAGAAATCATCCAACAAGCTTCAACCAAGACCACAATATCACTCGAAAAATCCTCCAAATCTTTCCCAAAAATACAAGAGCACAAAATAATGAAGTAACCCCCAAACAAGCAAAAAAAATTCAATAAATAGCAAAAGGAGAGAGGAGGATGATGTGGCTCCAAGTACGATGCCGTCTCATTTCATCTCCACTCCACATCACCTTAGTCAACCTCATTGTTGGCTAGATTTTCTACATAGCACAAAACCTAGACAGTCATGAGATAAATCTCCCTCATTTACCGGTGAGGCTCCCGTGTCAGATTTTTCAATTAAAATATGCTAGTATTTATATGGGGTTTTACTTTAACTGTTCAGCTCATGAACCATAGTTGTACAGTTATGAAATAAGTAAACAGTTGTTTTAGAAATGAAATATTTATAGAAGAAGGGAATTCTATAAACATAGAGAAGAAAATGGGGAAGATGTGCATCCCAATCAATAGATAACAGAGTTGGTTGCATGCACATAAAAGAAACCAATAGATATAAACATAGAATTATAAGCAAAGGTAGATCTAGATCTAGATCTGAAATAACACAAAGTTTATTAAAATATCTAAGATATAAAAGCTAGAAACACAATACATCGTGACAAAAAGTTATCTGAAAATCTACACCTGTATATTCCTTTGCTTCAAGTGGCTCTCAAGGGTTTTAGCAAAAAGTCTGGAACATAAGGGTGCTGCTTACAAATTCTGATCATTAACCCAAAGGTTCTTCCTCTACTTATAGAATGTAGAGGGGAAATTAAAAGTCAGAAGCTTTTAGTTGAAATGACACATGTGGAAGTCGGAAAGGAAACAAATGGCAATCTCCCTCCTAGAATTCCTCTTTACATGACATGCATGATTTGCAACTAAAAATAGAACCTTCTATTTTGCACGTCTGCCACCTATCTCCAAGAAGTTGACTTCTTCAAGTAATGGATTTTAAACCAATCACTTATGCTGTATAATTTAATTGATCACTCAATTATTTTGTCAAAGGAAATAAGAGAAAGAAGAAAAAAGAGGAAAGTTGCAGTCTTGTCCTTTTTCATATTTTGCATGCAGCTGATTCAAACTAGATCTAGAAGCGGTTGGATCTACAAGTGACTAGAAGCAGTTGGATCTAGAAGCGGCTGGATCTGGAAGTTAATGGAAGAAGCTTACATGTCTTCCCTCTTATCCTTGAATCTTTTGTGGTTCTCCTCCAGTACATGCATCAGTGTAATGTTTACCATAAATAACTCGTCATTTTTATTTTTAATTACATATGAGTAATTAAAAATACTGGAAAGCAATCAGGGTGAATGCAACTTCAATAAAGGCTTCAACTGGAAGAATGGGAGTACATGCACAAGATCTTGGAAGAAATTTTCCACGCACTGACTTCTACATGGGCTACATCAGAAATAAGAGGATGAATTTTTGCCAGAAGCTTTTACAATTATGAGACCTGGATCTGGGCCTGGATTTGTTTCTCCAATGTCAACAAATGTGGAAGTAATGCATGATTCCACTGAGATTTATCATTCATTCCGCTTTGCCATAGCTAGAGTAATCTTTGTCTAAACAATTCTTTTTCTTCTTACTCGGCCGAAATTCTTCAAAACTGGTGCAAATCTAGATAATTCTTTAGATTCGGAGGATATATTTAATGTATTGGACATTGATTTAATCTCCTTTTTTCTTATGAAAGCACCTGTAATGAATTCCTACAATTAATTCAGATAAAGATGGCAACCGAAACATGAATAGTGAATTTTAATCATAAAAATATGCATAATTCAAGCTTGCTGCCCAAAAATTTGATGTTTTATTTGCATAAAAAGTAAGCATGGATTTTACCAACTTAACCTGAGCACCTGTATCACTTATTCAAACAATTATCCAGACACAAATCAAATTCCTTCAACCTGTGCGCCAATTCTAGAATCTTTCAACATTAATTTCACCTTCTTTTGAGCAAAAATCCTCTTCAAATGGGGTGCACTTTTCTTCTTGGCTGCAGTTATCTACCTATGAATTAATTAATTCATCCTTATGGCAGCCCTTGCTTATATAATCCTTATGATTCTATAATTAATTAATGCCTTTCCTATTACTAGCAATTAATTAATTAATTAATAAGCTTCACTCTTCAAATGGGGCGCCTATTTTGTGCATGCTTATGGTTGCCATTAAATAAAATAAATTTATTTAATTCTAGACTTTTGCTTCCACTTAACTCAAGCCTCATAGTATGCTTTGACCTTAGCCACTGAAAATAGGAATTAATTTAATCATTTAATACTTTAAAAAGTATTATTTCTCTCCCAAATGGGGCTGCATTAAATAAATTAAATTTATTTAATTTTGGAATTCTATTTTTAAATTCCTTTTGTCCACTTCCTTTTGTTGAATTTTCCATAAGCCTGGGCGCCAAAATTGGGTGAATAAATATTAACAAATATTTATTTAATGCATTATTATTCACCCAAGGTGGGTCGCACTTTTTGGAATAAGGAATTTCTATTTTTAAAAGTCACATGACAATGGGATTATTTACCCTGCAAGGCAGCCCTGAAAATCCCATGATTCACTTAAGTCGTTTGACTTTCATAATGAGATTATTTACCCTGCCAGGCAGACAATAAAATCCCATGATTCACTTAAGTTGTTTTTCTTTTATTTCACAATGGGAATTTTTACCTTGCAAGGCAGGTAAGAAATTCCCACCTGCCTGCTGCCTCTAATTTTCTCATCATAACTTAAGTTACTTTGCCTTCATGGAAAAAAGTACTCTACAAGGCAGGTACAAAAATCCCACATGCCTGCTATGACCAAAAATCCCATGATCCACTTAAGCTGTTTGAATTTCATAATGGGATTATTTACCCTATAAGGTAGGTAAGAAAATCCCATCAACGCCTTAAGTGATTTTTCTTTTATTTGACAATGGGAATATTTACCCTACAAGGCAAGTAAGAAATTCTTGCCTGCCTGCTGCCTCCAATTTTCCCATTGTGACTTAAGTGGTGTTGCTTCCATGGGAAAAATTACCCTGCTAGGAAGGTACAAAATTTCCACCTGCCTGTTGCTTCCAAAAATTCCATGATCCACTTCAAACTCTCTTTTGCCAAAAATGCGGCTAGCCCAGAAGAAGCTTTTTTAGTACATGACTTTGTCTTTTCCAAGAGAAACAGATCTCCGATGGTGAATTTCTTCTGACACAACGTGCGTATGTGATCTTGAGATACTTCAAGATAAAAATCAGGCCAAACCAGGAAAGGAATTGATCTAGAGAAATTTCACAGAAAATGAAACGGGAAAACACAAAAAACACAAAATGTTTCCAGAAGTTACAAATAAAGCCCATGATTCATTCATGGTTAAAACCCTACTAGCATATGCGAATAACGATATGTACAATCACAACAGAGTTAAACCAGAGCACAAATTACCTCAAACAGGGTTCAAAATAATTAAATACAAATTTCCTGCATGTAAATCCCGATGATAGAATATAACAATTTTGGGCATCTGAGTATTTGATGAAAATGGCTAATATGGCTCCTTGGGAATATCTTAACACATTACAGGAAATTTCTGGCAATAAAAACACAAAATGACCCATTATTTTAAAAGTACGAAATATTTTCAGATAGGGTAGTCTCAGATTTCAGGGTGAAATCTGGGGACACCAGTTGGCTCCATCTATGGACATCTTTTCCTTTGTCAAAATGACAAGGGTAAAGATGAGATCCCATAATCTCTGGTTTCATATCTTGTCCATTGGGCTCAGGGTCAGGCAAACAACACAACACAAAAACAAAACAAGGAAAAATAAACAAATTTTTATTTATATACATACATGTTTTATCCTGTTTTTGTATGTACGGAAAAGCTTCAAATGATGTCCGTTGAAAAGTAGTGGTAACTCAATTGCATCCCAGTAGGAAAGGAAGAAAGTGTCCATTCTAGCATCTCTTTTGATCATGAAGGGCCCTTTCCAGAGTGAATCCGAGTTGCTATGCATTCCCTTCAGTTCATATCTCTTGTCCTACCAGAACACCCAATCCCCGATATTGAACTTCCTTTCTTTGGCCTTCTTGTCAAATACTCTGGGTAAGTCCTTATCAACTTCATCTAGTGGTGGCTCATCCTTTCTTATCTCCATGGTGGGTAAGTCTGAATCAACTTGCTCCATCTAGGGACACCATTTGGCTCCGTCTATGGACATATTTTCCTCTATCAAAATGACAAGGGTAAAGATGAGATCCCATAATCTCTGGTTTCATATCTTGTCCATTGGGCTCAAGGTCAGGCAAACAACACAACACAAAAACAAAACAAGGAAAAATAAACAAATTTTTATTTATATACTTGAGAAGGGCATCTACATCTACAGAAAACCATCAAACTTACCCTCAAGGGATCTCTAAGACTCGATCTCTGCTCTAGCTACATTGTACAAACTGTCGTGAGGAAGATGATGTAGAATCCTACTTCACAAATTTGTGCTCACTGAGGTGGCCATAACCACATGTCTCCTCCTACTGAGAGCATCTGCAACCACATTCTCCTTCCCCTTCACATGTTCTATCTCCATGTCATTCTCACAAAGAAACTCCATCCAACGCCACCGATGAACGTTGATATTGGGCTTTGTGAAGAGGTGGCGAAGACTCAAGTGATCAATCCTGAGTGTGAATCTCCAACAAACCGAGAAGGAAGTTTCTCCATCAAACAAAGACATGAAAAACTGATGCAAGCTCAAGATCATGAGTAGATAATTGAGCTCATAACCCTTGAGTTTATGAGACTTAAGAGTAACTACTCAGTCCTCCCGCATCAACAAACCTCGAACTCCTACCAAAGAAGCATCCGTGCATACAAAAAATGCACCCTACGGATCTAAAAAATCAAGAACATGTGTTTTCATGAGACATTCCTTTAGTTTCTTGAAGGTATGCTCAAATTTGTCTGACCAAACACACTTCTTCCCTTTCCATCGAAGGGAAGTGATGGGGTGCGCAACCTGAGAGAAGTCCTGAACAAATCTCATGTAATAACCTGCTAAACCCAAGAAGCTGCGCACCTTTTCACACTAGTGGGTTCTTAAAAATCCATAATATCTCAAATATTTGAAGGATTGACTTCGATACCTTCCCCAGAAATGATGTGGCCCAAATATTACACCTCTGTTTGAAAGAACGCACACTTCTCTAGGTTCTCGTAAAGCTGCTTCTCACGAAGACACTAAAGAACCTGGTGAAGGTGGCCCTTGTGCTCCTCACGCGTACATGAGTAAATCAAAATGTCATCAAGGAAGATGAGCATGAAGATATCCAAGAATGTCATGAACACTCCATTCATCAAGCTCATGAAAACTACAAGGGCATTCATCAAACCAAAAGGCATCACGGTGAACTCATAGTGGCCATATCTCGTACGGAAGGTGGTCTTATGAATTTCTACCTCCGTAATCCCCAGCTGATGATAACTTGACTTAATTTCTATCTTAGATAAAATTGTGGCCTCCTTCATTTGATCAAATAAATCATCAATGCTGAGAAAGGGGGTAATGCTTATGATGCTCGCCCTTCACTTTTTGATGCTCTATTGGCACCCCATAATGATTAAAGAAATTCAAGCTATTTCTTTTAGAAGGTGGATCCCAATCCCAAAATCCCTCCACAATAACACTTATACCTCCCCAAAACTCTCATGCCTCCCCACAAGAGATCCCTATAGTCTTCTCCTACACCAGACCTAGGTAATCTACCCAACCAACAAACAACATACTAAGATATTCAAGCATTCACATATGTATAAATAAAAAAAGAACATTTTAAAGATCCAAGCTTCTACCTCTCCATGGTAGAGTTTTCTCCAAAAGTTCAAAAACAATCATTTTCCAATCCAAACATTCCAAAAGCTCCAACAATCCACAAGCATTCACCAAAAATCTTCCACTCTCTTCAAATATTACAAGATCTCCAAAACCAAAAGAAATAACTCCCTGAAGTAACCCCCAAAATAGCTAAAGAATTTGAATAAATAGAGAAGGGAGAGGGGGGGATGAGGTGCATCTATGTAGGATGCCACATCACACATCTTCAATTCCACCTCACAAGTCAACTTCAAACTCCAAATAATAATTAAATAGAGTGGGTGAATAAATCACATTTTACTTGCACACAAAAACCAAGTCCACACCCCAAGGACCAAAATTAATTTCATGTAAGAAGGTGCAATAAAAAATTACAACTTGCCTTCCCAAAATACATAATAATGCCTAATATTGACTCCGCAACCCATAGGTAGGGTTGGTGTAAAAATTTAAGAGGTGTGTGCCAAGTTTAACTTGTCCTACAAGCCTCCAAAATCAGCCCCTAAGGACAAATCAAAATTTCAAAAGGAAGTTGGAGTGTTTTACTCTTAAATTTACATACACATCTCTTACAACACATAATCTAGGGCACATCAACTCTAATAAATGCATTCTTATGAACTTTTTTTAATTAATTAACCACATGATTACTCTTTAATCTTGATACTATTTAAATAAATAATAAAGGGAATTACATTAGCAAATAATCACATACAAAGATTACATAAAGGGAACTCAATAAAAGAATACACATAACCCCTTGGTCACATTTAAAGGTGATTCCCCCCCATGGGAATCTCTAAAAAGAATACAAACATACACAAATAAAAAATACACATTGCCATGGTGAACCTTTTTGAATTCATCTAGAATTCCAATGTGGTTGGTCTCCAATCCCTTGATGTTTGTTGTGACATGTTTACCTGCAAAACACAAATACCTCCTTCGGCCTTGTGGCCGCATCAAAACGTCTAAATAAATATAAAATATAAGTTCCAAAATCATCTATATATATATAAATCACAACATCATCCAAGAAAGCAACAATATCATTCACAATTTCATCCATAACCATATGATCACAAGATTAGTACAATTTTCTGGGTCTACTCAATACGACGAAATAACACATGTCCAAAATACATATATACATATAACCATGTCAATCAACATAATACCATGACTATGAAATGTCTCCAATACCCCATGCGCCATATGTAAATAAAAATTAACAACAGTCCATGATCTCTAACATCTAACATCGTATCAAACTAAAAGCTACAATAATGTCCATAAGTTAAATCAACAGTATCATAATTCATATCAAAAGGTGTCGAAGGGAAGTGGGCAGTACAACTTTTCACTATGAAAATCAATGAAGAATGCAAAAAAAATATTAATCTACCAACGAAAATATTTATAAATCATAAATACATCAAAAGATTGAAGGAATATGTAATTTCATAGCTAGAATTATTTATTTAAAATAACAGTAGTATAGCCAAAACCAAGGACTAGGAAAAATAGTAAACCTTTGTAAAAAATCACCAAAATGGAGATTTCGACATTATAGATTATGTTGACTCAAATTATGAAATCAAAATTTTAATTTGTGCCCTAGAAGGTACCCAAATACCCTCAAACCCTAGTCATTCCGACTAGGAATGACTCTAAAATGCATTTAAATGTCTCTAGATGTTTTCCTTGATCTTCTACTCTCCAAATATCTAAAAAGGTCTTCAATATGACTTTCTTCAACTAAAGATAGAGGGTTTTTGTCCTCCAACTAGCCACACATTTTGATTTACACCCAAGAGTGGAAGAACAATGAGCAAATATCCCAAAGATCCAAATTAGATAAAATTATGAAAAAGTATAATCCACCAAATGAAGTCCTTACTCTCCTTTTATATGTTATCTTTGGTGCTAAGGCCCAAAAGGACAAGGTCAACCAATAGAAAACTATTTAAACTTTTAATTGGCTTAATAAAGGCACCAAACCCATACGACCTTCATAGAATGGAAAAATACAAAAATAAAACATAAATATGAATGGAGAAAAATAAAATATGATCCACGATCTTCCATTGCTCATCGATTTCCTGCCTTCGGAAAGAGGAAAGGAAAAGAATCCTTTAATTTGGATTATTTAAGATAAAAGGTAAATTACACATCAAGTGATGTAGGAACATCCAAGGTTTAGGGAAATCTTGGACAATTTTGAGTAAGTATGGATGTGCACAAGATGAAGAGTGTGTGAGAAGGAAGAGGAAGTATGATAAAATGAAAGGCAGATTGCACATAAGTGCTCGTAAACTTTGCATAATGAAAATAAACGAGGCACAATGTGCGTGGAGTGCATATTAGAAGTAGGTGCAATAGAGTATGAAGGTTTTTGTATAGTAGAGTAGACACGAAAAATAGTGCGTAATGGTGTAGTTTGACTAAACCTAGTTGTTGGAGGTGAATATAGATTATGATAAGATTTACGGACAATAGCAGAGAGTGCATGAAAAGAGTAAGAGCATGGAAGAGGATTGTGGAAGAGCTTGGATTGTGAAGGAAGCATGTGGATAAGTGAAGGAAGGGCCAAAAGTCCAAGAATAGTGCACGAAAGAATGTAAATGTGTAGCTCTAAGCTTAGTGTGTGTGGAAGAACTACAAAGATGCATGGCAAAGGAAAAGAAGATAGTGTGCATAAGAGTTGGTGGTTGGTAAAAATGACAAAATGTGTTAGAAATTGTCTAATCATGGATGTTGACATGGACTGAATGGTCAGAGAGGTGCAACAACTAGATTGATGTGGCATAATAGGAACATTTATACGGCAATAAAGTAGTGTAGAGCATTCAATGGGATCAAGTTTAAATTTGAGTTTGAGTGGGAAGATCCAGAAGCATCTAGAAGGGATCACCTTGCCCAAAAGAGATTCAAAAAAGGAAAAAGAAGTGGGAAACAATGGTTATTTAATGAGGATGAGTTATTTGGGGGCTAGTGGACAGATGAGCCAGAATCACCCAAGGAGTAAGAAATGACTGAAGAGACCTAGATCTGAGGTTGTTAAATGTGCATAAAGGAGAAATATAATGAGTTGTAAGGTCCTTAGAGAGCCGTTGCACTGAAATTTCATTAAGACTTTAATATTAATGACATACGAATAATCTAAGATTGATTGATTATAATAATCAACTATTTAATAATATATATATATTTACTACTACATATTATAAAGTTATTTGGGTAACTCAATTATAATATCTAATGTCTAATATATATTTAAAGTTTTTTATTTTTTCCTCTATAAAAAATATGTAACACAAAGGGACTCTGACTATAACAAATTCACACAACATAATCTTCTCGGTGTGTACTGAATATGCAAGTCTTAACGAAGGTGGTTTTAAATTTTTTTAAGTAAAATCCTACGTAAAAAATATGTAAGCCATAATGAAAAGGAAAAAAATGAATTCAATTAATCACCTTAAGAAAAATATTAAATTACACAAGTTAAGAGGCCAAATTTACTTTGAAGTGTTAGATAGATTAGGGAAAACATCGTTATGTTGAAATATTTGCTATCGATGATTGCTTCTATTGTAAAAAAGATGTTTTACTAAGATAACAATATAAAAGTTAGGTAGTTAAGATAAAAACATGAACATAAAGCTTATTTGTATCCTAATAGGTATATAAACTAAAAAAGTTGAATTATGTGGGAAGTGTGGAAAATAATATATTGTTGAAATATTTATTATTGATAATTATTTTTATGTTAACAAGGTCATGATATGGTACATCCTGTCGAAGTGTACTGTTTCAGTAATAAACAAAAATTTAGAAATTAATAATGGGAAAAGAAATGAGAAAAATTTTAACATATATGAAAAAAATTATTAGAAAAATTAAATGTTTTTAATTTTGAATCCGAATTTATATACATAGGCTTCAAATGAAAATAAATTTAAAAATGATTAAATGCTTACTAGATGCGCTGACTCCAAATCTGAAAAACTTAGCAATTACACACTTTGCAAATTTTAGGAATGAATCTCTCGATTTTATCAAGCGCAATTTTATCTTGCAGTTTCTGAATTGATGGTAGCATAGAACAAATGTCTACGAAAATTGGCGAAGTATAAATATGAAATGTTTGTGTGGAAGCAATGCATTTATATAAATTATGTAGATAGAGATCGAGACCCAAATGACAACAACTGTTAAACCGGTTGTAGCAATTGGTTATTTTTTGGTTTTTATTCATGCGAGCAAGTAATTTTTTAATTATGCGGTGAAAGTAACTTTTTACTAGCCAAGAAAGTAAATTTTCCCTAATTTTTTAGTAGTTGCGACAATTTTTTTTGTCTTATTTTTTTATTTATTTAATGGACACAAAATAA
Organism: Taxus chinensis; assembly: GCA_019776745.2. Classification (NCBI taxonomy): domain Eukaryota; kingdom Viridiplantae; phylum Streptophyta; class Pinopsida; order Cupressales; family Taxaceae; genus Taxus; species Taxus chinensis. Next base: position 235,088,079 of record CM034148.1, on the reverse strand, counting down.
GAATTTATACAGTGCAACATCAGACTTTTGGGCATAATCAATATATGTAAATGTATATGCATAATTCAATAATGTAAAATTAAATTTTATTTGTGACATAATGTAAAAAAGTGAGACTATATACCTAAATTAAATTTTATTTAATAACATAATTGTAACAAAATTAGACTATATTACATTCCACCCCAATACCAAATCTAAAAAATAATTCATTTTATTAAAATCTTTGCAAGTGTGTTCATTTCCTCTCATCATTAAAATCTTTCCAATCCAACCATTTCCAACCATAAAAATTAAAATCAATCTTTCCAAGCCCGTCCATTTCCAACTTCCAATAATCTTTCTACCTCCAACAATCATGTCATCATTTGCAAAGAAGAGCTTCGACCATTGACTCATTTGCGTGCATTTTTCCTTAATTTATATTATAGCATGGATTTTTTTCCTCTGCTAAGAAAGTGAGATAATACTTTGCATTGACTTGTGTATCTCCGCAACAAAGAGTGTGGGATAATTCTCTTTTAGTTTACATAATTATCAATGTATAATTTGTAAAAGGTGACCTCTCAAACAAAAATTTGGGTTCGACTTTAAAATGAAAATGCAAAAATTAAATATACGTACAATCAATCTCCTTTCATTACAAAGGGATCTAAACTCAACATTTGTATGAGCTTAACAAACAATGCACAAAAGATAAGCTTGGGTATTGCCACGTAATTTTCATACCATGTGTTTTTTTCATTTACTATTGTACATTTGAGAAAGTATTGTTAAGAGAAGGCTCTTTTATGTGAGACAGTGACAACCTTTTGTGCCACCCTGAAGGACAAAAAGATGACATTGTGCTTACCAATGGTGGTAATCATACTACAAACATGTAGAAAATTCGGTAGGATCACATACAATTGTCTCATACTTTCTCCATCAAATTTCTTGCTTGGCCTTCATGCTCATGGCACCCTTTTAAAGGACCTAAAATGAATGCAGTTTTAGGTTAAAAAATCTGCCAAACTCTTCAGCTATTCAGGTGAACCATATAAATTATATTGATTAAATTATTAATAAAACTATCAATTGCATGCAAGAGTACAGTGGGGACGCCAAAAGGGATTTGGTGAATACGTTAGATATGATAGCATCAAAAACTTCCAAGACAAAAAAATTGATTGTTGAAAACAAGAGTGAGGGGGAGTTATTGTATAATTTGTAGCTAGAGTTAAGATACACGTTGTTTGAACCCAAACGCATGTGAATTGACGAGGAGAAGTAATAAAAATGAGGTGTAAGCCTAGCGAGGAAGGACATGTAGTTGTAGACATAGAGGAAAAAGACGTGCAAATTGTTTATTTGAACATCGTGAGTGGATCCATAGGGGATTGAAAATGTGAATTCAAACCATGTAAAAGCAGAAGTGCAGCAATCTAATTATAATCAATGCAAAAAAAAAATCTATGAAGAGAAACAATTTGATCACAAATGTTTGCGTAGTTTTTCCACAAATCTACACGTGATGATTGCAACAACTCGATCACTTAACAACTCCAACTTAAACCAACTCCAGTAAATAGTACCTTCAAATTCTTACAAAGTCAAATTACATTGTGCAATCGATCATTACTAGGTGCAGTTGATTTTTGACGTCTTGTATATTAAAAAATTATGATGTTTATTTGAAGTATGAGATTATAAGCACCAATTAGCTTTTACAAGAGGTTTTGTACAACTATATGTTCACCATGTACAACCCTATGTTCACCATAATTATGAATGTACTAACAACGTTTTCTCTTATTCTTGAAGCATAATGGAATGATTGCATTGTGCATTTCTCTATTTTATAGTTTCACAGTTTCACAGTTTTTTCCCTTACTTATTTTCTTCTGATTTGGTTCATCTTTATGACAAATCTGGTTTGTCTTTCAGGCATTGAACGTGAGATCACAACACTGCAATTAGAGGTGTGTGAAAAATCATAAACCTCCCTGTTTCTTAGATTGGTAACTGCCAGAGAAATCTAGTATAGATTCAAGCTAAAGCATTGCAATTCATTTGTGCAGTCAATTCCTAATAGTGGTTTTTGGTTTGAGTGCTCAATGGCAGGAAAAAAAACTTGTTGCCGAGATTAAAAAGACTGCAAAAACTGGAAATGAGGTTAGCTGCTTTATATGTTTGAAGTTGATCTCTCAACTGGATTGAGAATTTCATAACTTTTTGGTCTGCAGGTTATGTAGACTAAATCCTCGAGGATTGTCGAATAATGTGTCAACAGAGACAACTGCATTAAAACAATAAATTTATAGAAGTCTGTTCAGTCAGCATCTGTTTGGAAAATAGTAAACTTAGTTACTTATATGTGTTCAATTAGTTGCAAAAGTTGATAGTTTACTCGAAAGATTCAGCCAAAAAAAACCAATCCGGAAACTTATAGGTTAAAACACAAAGCCACTGCAAAGAAATAGCAATCTGAGTTAGGAGTTAGAGAACTCCACTGTCCTAGCCATGGCTGTGACCGGTACTAAACAACATCTTTGTTTCTCAACATCTTTAATTCCCTTGACCGCGACCTAAGCAATACACTACCATGCCAACACATTCCCAAATGCCAGGCCGCATCTCTTTATTACAAGGTTGTTGTGCGTTTATTTGTATATTTTAATATTATTTACTTTATAAATATAAATAAAAGAATGTATCACAATATTATTATTAATGATAATATTAATAATAATCTATTCACTAATATTTTAATATTAAACATATATATATATATCACAAATTATTATTAATGATAATATTAATAATAATCTATTCACTAATATTTTAATATTAAACATATATATATATATATATATATATATATATATATATATATATATATATATATATATCTTTATTTTTTTTATCTATAACGTATCAAAATTATTAAATTTCTTTAGTATTAGGGTTACTTAAGTTATTAACACTATTTTTAATAAGTAAAAACTAATTCTCATGGTGATATATTTGTCCATTTACCCTTGCTCTTAAATCTCCTTTTTTTTTAATTTTTAAGAATATATTTTTTTGATAGGAGGTTTAATAAAGTCCAAGTTTCATTTGTTATTGCATTGATTTACCATGGGTTATAAGAAATTTTAATAATAACTAGATAATGGATTTACACAACCCCATGAGACTAGGGCTTAAATTGCAAAAGACTATTTTCTTTTCTCTACTAGTATTAAGAATTTCTATAGTTTTATAAATTGAGCAAATAACAATTTACAACTTAGGTTCTTTCCATCCAAATTTCATATGTTTAGCTTTCTTACAACAATGCAAGAAAAAAACAAGAAGGTAGTCAACCTTTTCAATGCATGCCTTTTAAATGACATGAAGAAATGCAACCTTTCCTAATACACTTTCCAACTTTAAAAAAAAAGGAGTGTGTAAGAATTTTTCTCATAATATATTATAAAACAAGAACAACACCCTTAGTGGAAAAGAACTCAACTTCAATGAAATGAAGTATTTTTCCTTTCCTACATTACATCTTTCAAACAAAGATAGTAAAATTTCATTTTTATTTCACAAGACTAGTTTATAACACATGTCTTCCTTTTTTTTTCCATTATACAATACAAATTTCATATCCAATAATTGAATGCAACTCTTCTTCACAAGATTAATAAAATTTCCTCCACTTAAAGTGGAAAAATAATACAAGAATGTAAGCTAAAAAAATAATACAAGGTTACAAGTTCCTCCACCCTAAGTGTGCACAACAAAAATCTTTTCGTAAGAATGGATTTCTTAAGGATTCCAACGAAGCTCCAAGCTTCACAACACCAACAAGAGCTCTCCATCATAATTTTCTTGATCCACAACAAAATGGGGGGAGAGACAACACTCTCCACATAATCAAGACATCCAATGAAGAGGAGAAGCCATCCTCTCCATTGGCCCTCGATCCCCAATCACATTACAATGGGAGATAATTCTAACAAATGGTAACAACAAGCTTCCACAACAAAAAAAAATGTTTCACAACCATTTCAACCACATTCACCTCAATAACAAGACAAGAAAGAAGAACCACAATATAACAAAAACAAAGCTTAAAATGAAATCCAAAGGAGAAAGACCTATGGGGGGCCGCTTATGCCTCCCAATGGGAATGTATGCCCACCTTAAAGCCTCCAATGCATATCTAAAATCCCCTACATACTCTTATGCCTCCTTCAAGTACCCCTTATACCTCCCACATACTCTTATGCCTCCCCCAATCTCTTATGTCTCCATCATAAAAGAAACAAGAAAGGAATGCAAGCATTCCTTGTACAAGGTGGGACATCCAACACAAACTCCCTCAAACAAAAGGGTAAATTCTTATGCCTCCCTACATGACATCTCCCCATAGTCTCCTCCTACTTCAAACTTAAGAAATCTACCCACACCCAACAAGCATTCCAAAGAAAACAATACTCAACACAAGCATATAAACACAAAATAAAGCATAACATAAACAAGGGAAATCTCCTACCTTTCCATATTAGATATTGTTCCAAGAGTAAGTCTCTAATCTCCTCAAAGTCAAGCAAGCATCCACAATCTCCAACAATCCATAAGCTTTCTCAACAATTCTCTAACTCTCTCCAAAAAATGCAAGAGCACAAAACAATGAAGTAACCCCCAAACAAACAAAAAGATTTTAATAAATATAAAAAGGAGAGAGGAGGATGATGTGGCTCTAACTAGGATGCCACCTAATTTACTCTCCACTCCACATCACCTTAGTCAACCTCATATTCCAAAGCACCATTAATAGGTGGTTGAAGGAATGAAAAGTTACTTACACACACTATTTAAGCCCAGACCCCCTAGGGATAAAATTAATTTCTTGAAAGAAAGTGCAATAAAAATTTTACCTTTTTATATTCACAAAACACCTAATGGGGTCTAATTTTGACCCCCAACCGATAGGTAGGGTTTGCATAGCCATTTAAGAGGTGTGGGACAAGTCAAACTTGTCCCACAAGCTTCTAAATTTAGCCTCTAAGGCCAAATTCGAGTTTCGCATGAAGGGTAGAGTGTACAACACTCAAAATCTTAAACATTTAACACACAACACAAAATCCAAGAGAAATCTACTCTAATAAATGCATTCCATTGGTCACATCTTTAAATAGTTTAGGACAAGGTTAAATTAGCTTAAATAAGACACTACAACCCATTAATAATAAAGGGGTAAACATACATCCAAAACCTAAATAATTAAAACAAGTAAATTACATTACTAAAAGAAACACATACTAACATTAATAAAAGGGAACTAATAATAAAAGACAACACTTGACCCCTTGGTCACAATTTTCCCCTAACCAAATTCAAACACACACACACAATTATATGTTGTCATGGTTACCCTAGTTGAATTCATCTAGAATTTCAATGTGGTTGGTCTCCAATTCCCCGATGTTTTTTTTGAATAATTTTACCTGTAAAACACATAAATACCCTCTTCGGCCTTGTGGCTGCATTAAAAATATCTATGATAAAATATACAATGAAATTTGAAAATCATTTATATACAAAACAAATATCATCTAGACAATTACAATATTATTTACAATTTCTAGCAACATTTCTATTCCACATTTCATCCATGTCGAAATGATCATGACATTAATCCAATTATCAAAGGCCTGCTCAATATGATGAAATATATCACATGTCAGAAATATATATATATATATATATATATATATATATATATATATATATATATATATATATATATATATATATATATACATATACATATATAAACTTAACCATGTCAACAGTATATCGACATCAATATAAAATGTCTCTAATAATCCTCATGCATCATATATGAATCAAATCAACAATAGTCCAATATATCTAACATCTAAGCATCAAGCTAAATCAAAAGCTACAATAATATCTGTAAGCATAGTTGACAATATCATAGTCAACAACAGAAATGTGACGAAGTAAAGTGGGCACTATATCCCCCTCCCCTTAGACTTGAATTCCTCTTGAAAGTCACTAGAATAGCTATGGAAACTAAACTCGTAGAAATGTAACATCCTCCCATGTAGCCGAAGTCTCATCATATGTATCCCACTACACTCGAACTTGGTCAATATCTCTTTCTCAAAGGCCTAGGGTCCTGCGTTCTAAAATGTAGATGGGCTCCACCATCACCTGCCCCTGATCCTACACCTGTAATGAGGTCCAATCTAGCATATGAGAAGGATAAAAATATATCTCCTAAGTACTAAAACATGAAAAAGATCATGGACGCAAGATAAGCTAGGTGGCAACGCTAGATGGTAGGCTAAAGGGCCAATACGCTCCAAGATCTCAAAAGGACCCACAAATCTAGGAGCTAACTTATAACCTTTTCTGTAACTGATAGGGATCTTATGTGGCCTGACACGAAGGAACACCTTCATGCCCACATCAAAACTACGATCTATTCTATGCTGATCTGCATACTTCTTATGTCAGTCATGTGCTTCCTACAATCTCTACCTGATCATAACCACCTGATGCTCCATGTCCTATAATAAAGCTTGCCTAAGAGAAACCATGTCCTCTAACTTGTCCCAACTAAGAGTTGTCCTGCACTCTCTGCCATACAAATCCTGAAAAGGAGCCATGCCTATAGAACTTTGAAAACTATTATTGAAGGAAAACTCCACCAAGTATAGGTACTCCTCCCATTTCGACTGGTGATCCATGACGTACATCCTAAGTATGTCCTCCAAAATCTGATCCACCTGCTCAGTCTGTCCATCTATCTCAGGGTGAAATTATATAATGAAATTGATCTTCATCTTGAGGGCATGTTGCATGGTGGTTCAGAAGTGGGAAGTGTACAAAGGATCACAGTGACAAATGATTTTCTACAGAATCCTATGTAACCTAACGATCTCATTAAGATATACCCGTGCCACTTTACTAGCTATGTAGGTGGTATTCACTAGAGAATAATGAGCCACTTTCATCAATTTATCCACCGTGACCATAATGGCATCATGGTGGTATCTCGACGTCGGTAGCCAAACAATGAAGTTCATGGAAATGGTGTTCCACTTCCACTCCAGTATAGCATGAGGAAAGAGAAAGCCAGCTGGATGTTGATGCTCAGCCTTCACCTTCTGACACTCTAAAAAACGTGATACAAACTATGTCCCATCCCTATGAAGTCCCCTCTAATGGTATAATTGTCTCAAAGTGGCATGCATCTTCTTCACCCTGGGATGGGCTGGATAGGGTGCACGATGAGCCTATGTCAAAATGTCCTATCTCAAACCTCCATCTCTAGGAACATAAATCCAACCTCGGTGTCAGAGAATGCTATCTTTCTCTAATGAGAATTCATCAAAATTCCCTTCAGGGGGTCTCTGAGACTCAATCTCTTCCCTGGCTGCAAGGTAAAAGCTGTCGAGAGGAAGCTACTATAATATCCTACTCCAAAAATTTGTGCCAACTGAAGTGACCATAACATCATGTCTCTCTCTACTCAAGGCTTCTAAAACCACATTCTCCTCCCCCTTTATATGTTATATCTCCATGTCATACTCACAAAGAAACTCCATCCAATGCCAGCGACGAGCGTTGAGATTGGGCTGCATGAAGAGGTGACAAAGACTCAAGTGATTAGTATTGTGTGTAAATATCTGTCCAAGAAGGAAGTTTCTCCATTTAACTAAGTCATGAACAACTGCCGCAAGCTCAAGATCACGAGTTGGATAATTGAGCTCATAATCCTTGAGTTTACGAGACTCAAAAGCCACTACTCTACCCTCTTGCATCGACACACCTCCAAGTCCTGCCAAAGAAGCATTTGTACATATGAAGAACTCGCCTTGAGGATCTGTTACTACAAGAATAGGTTCTATCGTGAGGCATTCCTTCAGTTTCCTCAAGGCCTGCTCACATTTGCTTAACCATACAAATTTCTTCCCTTTCCGCTAAAGGGAAGTGATAGGGTACACAACTCGAGAGAAGTCCTAAACAAACCTTCTGTAATATCCTGTTAAACCCATGAGGCTACGCACCTCTGTCACACTAGTGGGTGATGACCAATCCATAATAGCTCAAATATTGGAAGGATCGACTGCTATACCTTCCCCAGAAATGATGTGGCGTAAATACTACACCTCTTTCTGAAAGAACACACACTTGTCTAGGTTCTCGTAAAGATGTTCATCACGAAGACACTAAAGAACCTAGCGAAGGTGCTCCTCATGATCAGCACGTGTATGTGAGTAAATCAGAATTTCATCAATGAAAATGAGCACGAAGCGATCCAATAATGTCCTGAACACCCCATTCATCAAGCTCATAAACATTACGGGGGAATTTGTCAAACCAAAAGGCACTACGGAGAACTCGTAGTGGCCATATCTCGTACAAAAGGTGGTCTTATAAATATCTACCTCTATGATCCTCATTTGAAGATAACCCGACTTAAGATCTATCTTGGAGAAAACTGTGGCCCCCTTCATCTAATAAGATAAATCATCAATATGCGGAAGGGGTAATGATTCTTGATTGTTACTTTGTTTAGCTGGCGGTAATCAATACACAACCATAGAGATCCATCCTTTTTCTTTACAAAAATCATCGGTGTAGCCCAAGGGGATACACTAGGATGGATTATACCTTTCTTCAGAAGGCCCTCAAGCTACAACTTGAGCTCACAGAGCTCCGAGGTAGTCATCTGATATAATGATCGTGAGATAGGATCTGCTCCTGGAACCAAATCTATGTCAAAATCTATCTCACATGGGGGTGGTAACCCTAGTAGATCCCCTAGAGAAACATCAACAAACTCTCTCAATATGGGATGGTCCTCAAGGGATGGTCCACTAAACTCATCCTCAGATCTATCACTAACTGTAACAACATACATCTGACAACCCCATCGCACACACCACTTAAGTTTCATAATAGATATGGTGCGAATGGAAACGTGCCTCCTAACTCCTGCTATCACTGACTCAACCTCTAGATCAACTGTACAAGCAATAGTCTTATGGTAACAATCCACTCTTGCTCTGTGTGCAAATAACAAGTCCATGCCTAAGATGACTCCATAAGAACCTAGAGGAAGGATGCAAAGATCTGAGGTAGTGGTGAAGGATCCCAAATCCACTAAAAACTCCTCTACTAAGGTGTCTATAGAAATTTTGGCTCCAGAATCCATTTTGACGTCCCAACTAAGACCCTTCCTAACTGCCACCAGCCTGTAACTCTTTACTAAGGATGGTGCAAGAAAAGAATTAGATGAACTAGAATCAAATAATGTGGAGGTGGAAATACCACCAATACTACCTGTCATCTCTGTCATGGTACTCTAGTGCTCAGCCTTGTGGTTCTTGACCACTGCGTAGATCTGATGGCTTTGTGCCATATCTCGAACAGTAGGCCTTAAGATCTACATCTTACCCTTGTTGCTAGGGTTTTGTGGGCAATATCTCCAATAATTTCCAGCAACGCCACAACCACAATAGCTTCTTGGTCCTCTCTAGTGAGATCCAACTCCAGCCGATACTCTAGATGTATGAGCTGTGGATCCTGATGATTTGGCTACGGACTACTGAGGTCTCTGCTGGCAAGCTCCTACTGACTGAGCTCTCGGTGCACCATGTGTCTTGATGGGACCTCTAGGAGGGGGCCCCATACTTTTCCCTCTCTGTGCATCAAATCTCTGAGGAGATTTGTAAGGTGGGTGGGTCTGCTGCTACTGAGGTGGCTGTTGTGGTGGCCTGAACGAAGCCTGTCTTGAACTCTGTCCACCACATGGAGGAGGAACTAACCCCCTTGATCTGCCATCCTGCATCTGCTAGATGTGGCTCTAAACTCTGTCTCTAGCCTGCTGCGTATTACCCGATGTCTCCTCTGTAATATAGGCCTTCTCCATGGCCTTAGCTAATGTCTGTGGGTAGTTAATGCACACCGTGCGACCCAAATCCAAATTTAGGCCCCTGATGAACCTATGAATCTGTAGTTTTTCATCTTGCATATAGTCGACGTACTGGAGTAGATCCAGAAATTGACTCTCATACTCAGTTACGGTCATCGATGCCTAACGGAGGTCATCAAACTTGTCTATCCACTACTGAATAAACCTCTAGGATAAGTTCCTGCTCTTGAACCACTCCGTAAAGAACTCCCAAGTAATCATCCATGAATCAACGTGGAGTTTCTACTCCTTTTTCCTCATCCAGACACCAGCTCCATCCCTTAGAAGATGGATCATAACACGAGCTTTCATGTTGCTAGTACAATGGTAGAGATTGAAGCATCTGCTCAAGCTCACCAACCAGGCCTCTTCCTAAAATCCAATTGTATCTCCAGAATAGTGAGATGGTTGTAACTTAAGGATCTCCCTGATATGGTCTGCAAATGTCGACTGGTGACCCCCATGCCTCTCTATGTGCTCATCTCTAGGCTTAGGGCTCCTAGACCTATCGCTATGTCTTGAAATCCTATCTTCTTGTCCCCTCTACGGTGACTCTACTCTAGTTGACTCCATGCAAGATTTGTCTACCCTATGCTCCTCACTATGTCAAGGAGATACACCAGCCTCAACAGATGGCTCCTATCATGTCTAGTTGATCATCCTCCTAAGGACCCTCCATGTATAGCGGCATTGACGTCCTGAAGCATCTGTAAAATATGGGGTAGAATGGCTGTTACGGCCTACTCTGGAGGTGGTATATCTAGGTCTATGTGAAAGGACCCCTCATCTGATCCACGCCTCCTACATAGACCAAGGCGAGAGTTAGTTCATCATTCTAGGTTTTATTCCATTTGTTCTAAGTTTACTAAAATACAATCTTTCAGACAAGTTGTTTTCTAGGTTTAGTATTGTGCTAGGTTTAATATTGTACTAGGTTCAATGTTCGTGTCTCACGTTTTCCTGTGTGCCCAAGGGTTGAAGCTTTAAACCAACGACTCTGATACCAAGTGTAACGCCTGCTAAAATGCCCTTATGAGGCCCAAGAACAACCTAGGTTTAGTTAGAAAAATTATGGAATAATTTTTTTGAAAAGCGTGCCCACAAAAGTTTTTTAAAAATACCATTGCCACATTAATGCCCCTAAGGCAATAGCTTATTAATTTATTTATTTCATGATAAGATAATATTTGAAATCTACAGTATGCTTTAATACATTGTTTTGACTAAGCAAGCTTAATCTCCATAAGGGTTATTTAAATAATAAAAATAATTCCTACTAAAGTTAAATATTCCCCTATGGGGTGTCATGGGTAAAAGTGGCCAGTGAAATTAAATACCAAGGCTATTTAAGTTATACAATGTTGAAACAACTAGCAAGGTCCCACAGTAAAGGTTGGGTTAGGATAATGAACACTTCCCTACCCCATAAAGTGACCTCGTAAAAGTCAACCCATGATTTGAAATTAAAACCTTTAAATTAAAATGGGTAATTTCCACTCACCCACTCTGCACCTACTTTTTGTAGGGATGAATCTCATCCCTTGGATGGATTCAATTTGGTCCCTTGATGTGGAAAAAAGGGGAACCAACCCTAAAACATCCTTATGAAGTCTCCTTTCTCATTTCACTTGTCTCATTGTTTCTATTTGGTTTTGCAGGTGAATGGAGGAGGAAGGGAAGCCATTGGAGGTCACTCCAAGATTTTGGAAAGGATTTTAAGTTTTCTTGCTTTCTTATTTTTTGTATACCCTCATTTACGGTTTTAAAGTATGGTTTAAATTATTTCACTCGTATTTTGGTTATATTTACCCAAATGGGTATATGGGTATTTCCCATTTTAACGATATAGTCAAATTTCAGGTGTGAGTTACACACACACACACACACATATCTATGTGTGTGTGTGTACATATGCTTCTATTATATATATATATATATATATATATATATTATTACTATTCTTTATTGAAAAATCCCGAAATACTAATATATTCATTTTTTTAAACTCTTGTTATATATATATAGATAGATAGATAGATAGATAGAGAGAGAGAGAGAGAGGTCACAGAAAAAAAAAAATTTATAGGCCGTGAGAGTAAATTAGAGTGCACAAGTGTATAGCCGCGTTTTTTTTTTTGCAAGGTAATGAATATGTTTGGTGGTAGTTTATTGATAAACTTTTAGGGTTGGGGTAATCACCTCCACCCATCCCACCTTTTTCTTTAGTTCCCTTCACCTAGGCTGTGGCCTAAAAAATACACTGCCATGCCACCACATTCCCAAATGCCAGCCGCATCTCTTTATTACAAGGTAGTTGGGAGTTTATTTGTATATTTTAATATTATTTACTCTATAAATATAAATAAAAGAATTTATTAAAATATTATTATTGATGATAATATTAATAATAATCTAATCACTAATATTTTAATATTAAAAATATATTAATATTTATACATATATATCTATATTTTTTTATCAATAATGTATCAAAATTAGTAAATTTCCTTAGTATTATGGTTACTTAAGTTATTAACACTATTTTTAATAAGCAGAAACTGATTCTCATGGTGATATATTTGTCCATTCACCCTTGCTCTAAAATCCATTTTTTTTTAGTTTCTAAGAATTTTTTTTTATAAGAGGTTTAGTAAAGTCCAAGTTTCATTTTTTATTGCATTGATTTAATGTGGGTTATAAGAAATTTTAATAATAAATAGATAATGTATTTACACAACCCCATGAGACAAGGGCTTAAATTGCTAAAGACTATTTTCTTTTCTCTACTAGTATTAATAATTTTTATAGTTGTATAAATCGAGCAAATGACAATTTACAACTTATGTTCTTTCCTTCCAACTTTAATATGTTTAACTTTCCTACAACAATGCAAGAAAAAAACAAAAAGGTAGTCCAACTTTTCGATGTATGCCTTTTAAATGACACTAAGAAATACAACCTTTCCTAATACACTTTCCAACTTAAAAAAAAGGAGTGTGTAATAATATTTCTCATAATATATTATAAAATAAGAACAACACCCTTTGTGGAAAAGAACTCAACTTCAATAAAAAGAAATATTTTTTCTTTACTACATTACATCTTTCAAACAAAGATAATAAAATTTCATTTTTATTTCACAAGACTAGTTTATAACACATGTCTTCCTTTCTATTCCTTTTTTTCCGATATACAATACAACTTTCATATTAAATAATTGAATGCAACTCTTGTTGACAAGTTTAATACAATGTCCTCCACTTAAAGTGGAAAAATAATACAAGAATGTAAGATAAAAAAATAATACAAGGTTACAAGCTCCTCCACCCTAACTGTGCACAACAAAATGCTTTTCACAAGAATGAATTTCTTAAGGATTTCAAGAAAGCTCTGAGCTTCACAACACCAACAACAGAGCTCCATCATAATTTTCTTGATCCACAAAAAAATGGGGGGAAAGGCAACGCTCTCCACCCTACCAAGACATCCAATGAAGAGGAGAAGCCAACCTCTCCATTGGCCCCTGAGCCCCAACCAAATTATAATGGGAGATAATTCCAACGCTTGGCAACAAAAATCTTTCACAGCCATTTTAACCACATTCAACTCAATAACAACAGAAGTAATAAGAACAAAAAAATAAAAAAATAAGGCTTAAAATGAAAGCTAAAGGAGCAAGACCTATGGGGAGGCCACTTATGCCTCCCAATGGGAATGGATTCCCACCTTAAAGCATCCAATGCATATCTCAAATCCTCTACATACTCTTATGCCTCCCTCAAGCACCCCTTGCACCTCCCACATACTCTTATGCCTCCCCCAATCTCATATGCCTCCCTCATAAAAGAAACAAGAAATGAATGCAAGCATTCCTTGTACAAGGTGGTGCATCCAACCAAAACTCCCTCAAACAAAAGGGTAAAATCTTATGCCAACCTACCAAAAAATCTTCCCATAGTCTCCTCCTACTCCAAACTTAGGCAATCTACCCATACCCAACAAGCATTCCAAAGAAAACAATTCTCAACACAAGCATATAAACAGAAAATAAAGCATAACATAAATAAGGGAAAGATCTTACCTTTCCATAGTAGAGTTTGTTCCAAGAGTAAGTATCTAATCTCCTCAAAGTCAAGAAAAAATCCACAAGATCCAACAATCCAAAATCTCTTTCAAAAATTCTCTAACCCTCCCAAAAATACAAGAGCACAAAACAATGAAGTAACCCCCAAACAAGTAAAAATATTTCAATAAATAGAAAAATGAGAGAGGATGATGATGTGGTTCCAAGTAGGATGCCACCTCATTTCCTCTCCACTCCACATCACCTTAGTCAACATCATATTCCAAAGAACCATTAATAAGTGGTTGAAGGAATGAAAAGTTACTTACACACACTATCTAAGCCCACACCCCCTAAGGATAAAATTAATTTCTTGAAAGAAAGTGCAATAAACATTTTACCTTTTTATATTCCCAAAGCACCTAATGGGGTATAATTTTGACTCCGCAACCCATACGTAGGGTTGACATAGCCATTTAAGAGGTGTGTGACAAGTTTGACTTGTCCCACAAGCTTCCAAATTTGGCCTCTAAGGGAAAATTCTAGTTTTCATGAAGGGTAGAGTGTACAACACTCAAGATCTTAAACATTTAACACACAACACAAAATCTAAGAGAAATCTACTCTAATAAATGCATTCCTTTGGTAACATATTTAAATAGTTTAGGACAAGGTTAAATTAGTTTAAATAAGACACAACCCATTAATAATTAAGGGGTAAACATACATCCAAAATATAAATAATTAGAACAAGTAAATTACATGTAGTGCCCACTTCCCTTTGACACCTTTTTGATACTGATCATGACACTATCGACTATATTATGGACATTATTATAGTTTTGATTTAGTATGATGTTAGATATTTTGTCATGGAGTATTGTTGATCTTTATTCTCATATGATGAATGATGATTATTAGAGATACTTTATATGTTGATGATGTTTTACTGTTGGACATTGGTATATGATGGATGTTGTTTGGACTTGTGATATTTGGATATTGTGAGTAGCCCTAGAAATGGAAAATTATTGGATGATGATATTGTTGATAAAACTATAATGATATTGTTAGATTTCTTGGATGTTGTGATTCATACATCTAGATGATTTTGGAAATTTAATTATATTTATATGATTTTGGACGTTTTGATATGGTCATGAGGCCGAAGGAGGTATTTGTGTTTTGCAGGTTAAAATATCACAACAAACATCGGGGGATTGAAGACCAACCACATTGGAATTCTATATGAATTCGACAAGGTCACCATGACAACTAGTTTTATTTGTGTGTGTCTTTGTTAGTGTTAGGGATTTCCATGGGGGGGATCACCTTTAAATATGACTAAAGGATTTTATTTATTTCGTTTATTTTTTGTCCCTTTTGTTTAATTTTTGCATGTGTTTATTTTGTGGTGAACTTACCCGCTTTCATTATTTATTTAATGGTGTATAAATATTGTGAGTAATCATATTGTTTAGTTATTTAATTAAAATATGTCATAAGAATGTAATTAATAGAGCTATTGGATATATGTTTTAAAGATGGTAAGTGATGTGTAACTTAACTTTGGAGTGTGAAACACTCCTTAGAAATTTGAAATTGTCCTTGGGGGATATTTTTGGAGTATTGTGGGATAAGTTAAACTTGTCTCATTCCTCTTAAATTTAATTACCAACCATACCTATGGTTGGAGAGTTAAAATTAGACTTTTATAATACTTTTTGGGAAGAAAAATTGTAGGTTTTAATTATACTTTTCTTACATGTTTTAATTTATGTCCTTTGGAGTGTGGGTTGGATTTGAGTGTGTAAGTAAACTGTCATATTATTCACCCACCTATTTATTATGCATTGGAGAATGAAGTTGACTTTGTGTTTGGGGTTGAGGATATGTGATGTGGCATCCTACATGGATCCACCTCATCCTCTTCTCTTCACTCTTCTATAAAATTCAAATTTCTTGCCTTGTTTTGGGTTGCTTCACTTTTGGGAGACTTCATTTTGGGTGAATTTTCTTTCTGTTGGGAGATATTGCTTGAACGAGTTTTTAAAAGATTGTTGTATGCTTGTGTTGTGTTGATTTCTGGATTGCTTGCATTGGAAGGAGCTTGCTGTTTTGAACTAGGAACAACTCCATCATGTAGAGATACGAGTTTGGCTCTTCAAATGCTCTTCTTTTATTTATGTAAATGTTCTTATGTGAATGTTTTGGTATATATTGTGGGTTGTTGGGTAGATGGCCTAGGAATGGTGTAGGAGAAGATTATAGGGTTATTTTGTGGGAGGCACAAGTGGTTTTAGGGAGGTATAAGGGTGGAGGGAGTTGGGAATTTGGGTTCCACCTTACAAAGAAATAGCTTGCATTTATTTACTCGTTATGGGATGCCATAAGAGGTTGGGGAGATATAAGAAAATGTGAGGAATAAGGGGTACTTGGGGGAGGGATAAGGGGTATGACATAGTATAAAATTATATATATATATATATATATATATATATATATATATATATATTGGTGGGTTGTACTCAAGTGGTAATACCCATTTTTCCCCTTAGAAGACATAAACAAGATCCCCCATAGATTCTTGCTCATTTGGCTTGCTTGATGAAGCCTTAGTATTGATTGTCATGTGTTAATGTAGTTCTAAAACTACATTCTGTTTTGGAATGTGTCTCTTTGTGAAAATGTTGTGTGTATGTTTTGTGGAAGCCTGTTGTTTCCATGAGTTGGATCACATCTTCTATTGCTTTATGGTTAGGGCTCGGGGGCCAATGAAGAAGGATGGATTCTCCATTCATTGGATGTCTTGGTTGGGTGGAGAGCATTGCCTTTCCCCTGCCTCTGTTGTGATCAAATTGGATGAGTGAGAAGAATGCATGTTGTTGTTCTGGAGCTGAGAAAAGATAGTTTGACAGTCCCTTGTGAAATGAAATCTTATTGTAACCTTCCCACTTAAAATGGATGATCTTGTAAATGATTGTAATGGAAATATGTTGTACAATTTTACAAGTGAAATTTGAAATGTAAAAGAGTTATACTCTGTATTTTGTTTAGAAAGAATGTGAAAGAATGATATGTGTTTAGTATACTGTATTTTGTAATCAAATGAAATGTAAGTTGTAAGAGTTCCTTTGAATTAATGAAAATGGTTTTTTCTTGTCCATATGAAGTTATTATGTTGGAAAACTATGTTTAGAATACTCTATGAAATCTCTGTTTGAAAAGTGGTGAAGTGGAACACATGAAAATAAAATGTACTGTCTGCCCTGTATACAATAAATGATTTTTGGAAGAAATGAAAGAAGGAAGTTGTAAGTTGTATTTTGGAATCAATAAATGAATGTAATGCTTTTCTCAAATTTCATTGTTGAATTGAATATGATCATATCAATGTATTGTACTCTCTGTTTGAAAGGAAGAAATCCATCTGAGAAACATACAATATTTTATCTCTTTGAAATGTGAAAAATTAGAAATAAGTATTTCATTTTGGTCTTGAATGGTTTGTTTTGAATCAACTAAAATGTGTTAGATTGAAATTGGAATGTATTATAAATACTTGGAAGAATAAATGGAAAATAGACCCATCAGAATTTGATCCATGTTATTTGTAATTTCAAAATGGCAATTATCTAAACCAAAAAATACACAGTTCGAACCTGCAATAATAAAAAAACAAATTAAATGATTGAATTGAAGTAGTAGGCCCTAAACGAGTTCAAATAGATTAAAAAAACACTTAAGGAAATATCTCAAAAATTAGCAAAATCGCGCTCAAACCGTTTTGTTGTCATTTTCCGTGAAGAAACATAAATGTTCAAATTGTAAATCATTTAGACAAATTGAACCTTGAATCGTTAATTAAATCCATTTAGGAACAATCTTCCATGTCTATTTGACATGTTTAGAGAGGAGGAAGATCAAATTGAATAAATCTAACAAGTTAAAATTTACCAGTTCACACTATGAAAGCCTGTAGGCCATTTTCTTAAAATTGACCCCTTAACCTTTATCAAAATAAAAAATTAATGATCTTTGTGAAAAGAGGACGTCAATAGATTTCCAGAAAGTCCTTGTTTTCCCCAAACCGAGCTCTCTATCAAAATTTATGGCCTTCTTAATTTTTCTTCACTTGATGTTAAAATTTTGGAAAAAATTTCCTTGGTGGGTCTGCAGCCCGAATTTTTCCCTTGGAGGTTCAAAAAAAAAATTTGTGAAAATTTTCTAAATTTTCCCCACTGGCCCGCAACCAATCAAGTGATGCATCATGGCATCACGAGGCATCGACAAAGGAACGGGTTCCTTTTTGTCTTTCACGTCTCAAAATTTTTTTGGAAACATTTCCAAGTTTTCCCCGCTGTTCCGCCAGCCCGCGCCCAACCATGGGCTGCTACGTGGCATCGCGAGGTGTCGGCAAAGGCGCGGGTCTATATACCCTCTTATCCCTTTGGGGTGTTAAGCCAATTTTTTCCCCATCACCCTGCCTTCCCCACGTTGGCTCAGAAGATGCCACGTGTCCCTTACAGACTTGCGGAAGTGCGGGCGCAAATTTTTGCTCCTCGTCCGCACGTGAGAATTTTTAAAATGTCTCCCACCACCCTGTTTTCCCCACACTAACTTACGAAGCGCTACATGTCCCTTGTGGACATGCAAACCCATGGGAGTGTAGGTGCAAATGTGATTTTTTCCCCGCGTGGAAATTTTTTTCTCAAGGTCTCCCCGTAGGCCACCAACCCACCCTTTAGGCAAATTTTCACCCCTCAACCCGCAAGCCCACTCTTGGGGAAAATTTTCACCCCAAGGCTTGCCGGCTCATAACTTGAGAAATATGAGGAGTTATGAGGAATTCTTTATATCAATGAAAAGGTGAGGAAATTTTCTATCTAATGGGATTGATTCAAGAAAATTTTGAATGTGATAAGTGTGAGAAAAATCAAGTTGAAACTTTAATCCTATGAGAGAGTGGGTATGGTGAGGAATTTCCCTCTGAACCTAATTGAAACTTCTAACGCTAAATTTAGGACCTTATGACCTCTAATAATTATTAATAAAAGGAAAGTATACTCTAGTAGATTAGAATTGTAATGGAACCTGTTAGTGACAACTCTTGTCTTGTAACATGGTTGTAGATTCTTGTAATAAAAAAAAAATATTCCATAATTTTTCCTAACTAATCCTAGGTTATTCTTGGGTCTCAAGTGGGTTGTTTTAATGGGTGTTACACTTGGTATCAGAGCATTGGTTCAAAATCTTGGACCATTGGGCACACTAGAAAATTTGATACATGAAACTTAAACCTAGCACACTTTTAAATCTAGAAAACAACTTAGTTTAGAAATTACATATTTTAGTAAACATAGAAATTGAATAAAACTTAGGAAGATGAACTAACTCTCGTTTTGTTCTGTGCAAGAGGCATAGAAAAATGAGGAGAATTTTCACATAGACCTAAAATTACCACCACCAATTCATGTTGTAGCAGCCATCCTACCACAGATTTTGCAGGCTCTTAAGGATGTTAATGCCACTCTACGGAGAGGATCAGTAGGAGGACATGCAACCAGACATGAAAGAGTCCCTTCCATTGAGGGTCAGGTATCTCCTTGACCCAATGAGGAGCATGAATGAGAGAACTCCCATGTAGAGTTAGCCAGGGAAGAGTCACCACAGAGGGGATAGGGTGACCGAGTTGTAGGACATAGAGAGAGGTCTCAGAGCCCTGGGATTAGGGATGAGCATTCAGAGAGACCTAGAGGTCATCAGACCACAACTGCAAATCACACCAGTGAGATCCTGAAGCTTTGACCATCACATTATTCTCGTGACATAGGTGGATTTCAGGTAGAGGATTGGTTGGTGAGCTTGAGTGGATGCTTCAAGCTCTGTCCTTGTTCTAGCAACACAAAAGCTCGTGTTGCGATCCATCTACTAAGGGATGAAGCTTGTGTCTGGTGGAGGATAGAGGAGCAGAAGCTCCATGTTGATTCTGAGACAGTTACCTGGGGGATCTTTGAGGAGCGTTGCAGGAACAGATACTTGTCACAGAGGTTCATACATCAGTGGATAGATAAGTTTCATGACCTTCGACAGGCATCTCTCAAAGTGGCTGAGTATGAGAGTAAATTTATCGATGTACTCCAGTACATTGGTTGTATGCAGGATGAGTAGGTGTGGGTTTATAGGTTCATCTGGGGAATGAATCTAGATATTGAAGGTGTAGTGCAGATCCATTGTCCATAGAAATTAGCTGAGGCCATCGAGAAGGCCTATATAGCACATGAGACTCAGGGAAAGACCCAACAGGCTAGAGACCAAATCCAGAGTCACATACAACAAATCTAGGATAAAAGAATGAGGGGATTAGTACCTCTTCCTGATGGTGGAAAGGGTTCAGCACAGTCATCTTTTAGACCCTAGCAGCAGCAGTCCCGCCCACCTTATAGACCTCCTCAGAGGTTTGATGCACAGAGAGGTCGGAGTATGGGGCCTCCTCCTAGGGGTCCCATCAGGACAAAGAGCTCCTAGGTAACCATCTCTGAATTAATGTGGATATTCTCCTTCTTCGTACTCCACCAGACACTAGCTCCATCCCTTAGAATATGGATTGTAACATGAGCTTTCATGTTACTAGAACAAGGGTAGAGCTTGAAGCACCCACTCAAGCTCACCAACCAGGTCTCTTCCTGAAGTCCACCCGTGTCAAAAGAATAATGAGATGGTCGTAGCTTCAGGATCTCCTTGATATGGTCTAAAGCTATAGTCTAGTGACCCCTAAGCCTATCTGCATGCTCATCCTTAAGCCTAGGGTCTGAGATCTATCTGTGTGTCCAGAATTCTAGTCTCCTTGTCCCCTCTGCAGTGACTCTACTCTGCCTAAATCCACGTAGGATTTATCTCCTCTATGATCCTCTCTATGTGAAGGTGATACATGAGCCTCAATGGATGGCTCCCTATCATGTGTGGGTGACTTTCTTCCTATGGACCCTCAGCGTAAAATGACATTAATATCCTAAAGCATCTGTAAAATCTGGGGTAGGATGGATACTACAACATGATCTGGAGGTGGCAAATCTAGATCTATATGAATGGACCCCTTGTCTTGTCTGCACCTCCTGCAAAAATCAAGATGAGAGTTAGCTTTTTATTCTAGGTTTTATTTAGTTTTCCATGTTTACTAAGATATGCAATTTTCAAACAAAGTTGTTTTCTAGACTTAAAAGTGCCCCAGGTTTGATGTTCATGTCTCAAGTTTTGTAGTGCGCCCAAGGGTCTAAGATTTTAACCCACTGCTATAATACCAATATAACACCTGCTCAAATGACCACTCGAGACCCAAGAACAACCTAGGTTTAGATAGAAAAACTATGGAATAATTTTTTTTTGAAAAGCATGTCTACTACCAGGTTTCAAGTAACAGTTGTCACAACAAGGATTCAAAATCAATTATAATTTACTAAATGAATTTTTTTCCCATTGTAATAAGCATTGTAACACATTACAAAATTAATGAGTATAATTAATCCAATTGTAGTTAAATTTATCTTACGAGTTAACTTAATAAGTAATTAAATTAACATTATAGTTTAATATTCCCTAATCAATATTAGAGGGTCATAGGGCCAAAGGAATTAAATACCCAGGGTATTTAATTCCACCAGGTCTAAGCAATAAACAAGGTTCTTATATGCATGAAATAGAAAACATTTTCTTATCCCCTATCGTGACCCTTAAAAGGTCAACCCATGCTTTAGAATTATACATTTAAAGTTAAAAAGGAGTAATTTCCCACTTACCCACTCTAAGACTCATATTTTCACTTCAACCTGATATTTCATGTAATTAATACACTTAAAGTTTCCTTTAAACAATTCCATTAGATAGGAAATTTCTTCCCCTTTCCAATGATATAAAGAAGTCCTCCTAAATCCTCATATTTCTTAAGTTACAGGCCGGTAGGCCTTGGGAGGAAAATTTTCCCTAAAGGCGGGCTCGCAGGCCCAGGGAAGAAAATTTTCCCAAAGGCGGGCCTAGGGAAGAAAATTTTCCTATAGGCGGGCCAGCGGGCCAGGGGAAGAAAAATTTCCCAAATGCGGGCCAACGGGCCCCAGGAAGAAATTTTTCCACAAGCCGCAAGGGACACATAGCACGCTTTTAAGTCCACACAGGTGGGTCGTCAAAGGTAAATTTGATTTTAACTCTTTTTGTTTGAAAGGGCAAAAAGGTTCAAAAATCCTTGCACCTTCGCCAACGCCTAGGGATGCCATGTGTCTTCCTAATAACTCAAGTGGGGGAGCAAACTGGCAGGAGACTTAGAAATATTGAATTTTGTGTTAAAAAGTGCAAAGGCTAAAAACAACCCGCACCTCCACCAATGCTAAGCGAAGCCACGTTTCGGTCCAACAGTGACTTGCGGGAAGGCGGGCCGATGGGGAAACTTAGGATTTTTTTCTAATCTTTTTGCAAAGGTGATAAGGTCTAAAACCATCCGCACCTTCACCGATGCCTAAAGATGGCACGTGTTAGATCCGCGATGACAGGCGGGGAAGCAGATCGGTGGGAAGACTTCAAATTTTTCACCCTTTTCAAAAAGGTAAAGTTTGAAGGTGCGGGCCCGCGAAGGCGTTTTTCCAAAAAGTGAAAAGGCGGGGCTGCGGGGCTATGGAGGAATTTGTGACTTCTTGACTTTTTTGCAAAAAATTTCCCCAAGTAATTTTTAGGCCCACAAGTTCGAATTACAAAAATTTCCCTTTCTCTTGTTTGTTTCTTTTTAACCAAGTGAAGTTAAAACTTCAGAAGGCCATAACTTTCGACAAGAAGCTCGGATTTGGGAAAATGAGGACTTTTTGGAAAGGTCTCAAACTCCTCTTAGCCTAGGAAACATCAAAATTCATTTGTTTTTGACAAACTTAAGTGGGTTAAATTGATAAAAAACATCTTTCCTGCCATTAAAGTGTGAACTGGACTTTTAACTTAACAAAATTAATTTAATCCACCACTCTTTTTTCGTCAACATGCCAAAATGACATGGAGGACTGCACTTTGAAATATTAGGACAAATTTTGCAGGGTTTAATTGATGGATTGAGTTTTAAATCAAGTTTTTCCTTTTTCTGCAAAACATTTTAGTTTTTGTCTAAGTCTGATTAATTGAAGTCTGCTAAATTTTCTTGAGCAATACAACTATTTTGGGATGCATCTTGATCATCCTTAGTTCATTTTAAGTTTTCATTTTATCTTTCATAGTTCCAGGGTACTCTGTATTTTTCTTACATATGTTGTAGGTTTGAAACAATTTAATAGAATCCACATATTTCAACTGGATATTTATCTATTTCATTTGCCATGATTTAAACATTTAAGTTCATTCCATTCTAAATTTGCAATGTTCAACTTTCCTTCAATCAATATGTGAAAAGTAAGAATGTAATTCTATTTTGAAAACGTGCATTTTGAATGAAACAGAGAAATGTAATATTTCTTCATACGTATTTCTTTTTTTTAATTTTTTAAACAGATATTTAAAAATATATTTCAGACACAAATTTCAAATGAGAACCATACCATTTTTGGTAATTGAAAAAACTTCTATTGAACTCTAGTAATTATTTTACAACTTCCTTTTTCATTCATCAAATGCATATTATATAATATACATCTTTCGCATTCAAATGCAAAATCCATTTCCAAAACATAGAAACTTTCCACCACAAATAATATTACAATGCCATCCACTTGAAGTAGGAAATTTTTTTCAACAAGGAAACCCCAAGGGAACTCTAAAATTTGTCTTCATCTTGAGCTCCTGAATAGCAACAAGAACATCCACCATATATGTTTTGATCACAACAAAAAAGGAGAGGTAATGCTCTCTACCCAACCAAGAATTCAAATTAAGAGGAGAAGCCATCCTCCTCATTGGCCCCCGAGCCCCAACCATAAAGCAATAAAAAATGTATTTCAACTCATTGCAACAAACATTCTTCCACAACACAAAAAAAAAATTCACATATAGAACACAGTTCAACTACATACTGTAGTTTGACACCACAAGAAGAACAACAAACAATACTCAGGCTTCATCATGCACAAGCCAAAGGAGCAAGACCTATGGCAGAATCTTCTTATACCTCCGAATATATATTGGTGGGTTTGTCTTAAGGTGAACATCGATTTCCTCATTCGGAGGTATAAGAAGATTCTGCCATAGGTCTTGCTCCTTTGGCTTGTGCATGATGAAGCCTGAGTATTGTTTGTTGTTCTTATATATATATATATCATTTCAAAACCCCTACATGCCCTTATACCTCCCTAAGTACCCCTTATATCTCCCATTATCTTATGCCTCCCCACACTCTTATGGCACCCCATAATGAGTAAAGAAATGCAAGTTGTTTCTTTTACAAGGTGGAACCCAATCTCAAACTCCATCCACAATAACACTTATACCTCCCCAAAACTCTTATGCCTCCCCACAAGAGATCCATATAGTCTTCTCCCAAACCATACCTAGGTAATCTACCCAACCAACTAACAACATACCAAGATATTCAAAGCATTCACATATGCATAAATAAATGAAGAACATTTTAGAGAGCCAAGCTCCTACCTCTCCATTGTAGAGTTTTCCCCAAAATTTCAACAAAAATCTTTTTCCAATCCAAACAGTCCAAAATCTCTAGCAATCCACAAGCATTCAACAAAAATATCGAATTCTCTTCCAAATTTACCAGAGATCAAAACCAAAAGAAGTAACCAAAATAAAATCACCAAAAATGAGGTAACCCCAAAACATTTCAAGCAATTCAAACAAATAGAAGAGGGAGAGAGAGCGATGAGGTGGGTCCATGTAGGATGCGACATCACACATCCTCAACTCCACCTCACAAGTTAACTTCAAGCTTCAAATCAAAATTAAAAAAGTGGGTGAATAAATGACCTTTTTACTTACACACACAATCCAAGTCCACACCCCAAGGACCAAAATTAATTTTATGTAAGAAGGGGCAATACAAAATTACAACTTGCCTTCCCAAAATACAGAATAAGGCCTAATATTTGACTCCCCAAACCATAGGTAGGGTTTGTGTAACAATTTAAGAGGTGTGGGGCAAGTTTAACTTGTCCTACAAGCCTAAAAAATAAGCCCCTAAGGACAGATCCGAATTTCAAAAGGAAGGTGGAGTGTTTCACACTCAAAGTTACTTACACATTACTTTCGACACATAATCCAAGAGCCATTAGCTCTAGTAAATGCATTCCTTTGACCCATTTAATTAATTTAGCAACATGATTACTCACAAATCTAAACACAATTAAAATAAATAATAAAGGGGAAAATACATTACTAAAATCCACATACTAAATTCAAACAAAGGAAACCAAATAAAAAAATACACATAACCCCTTGGTCACATTCGAAGGTGATCCCCCCATGGAAACCCCTAACAAAAATTCAAATACACACACATAACAAATACACGTTGCCATGGTGACCCTTGTTGAATTTCTCTAGAATTCTAGTATGCTTGGTCTCCAATCCCCTGATGTTTGCGTTGATGGTGAATCACAGCACCCCTGAATGTCTGCAATTCTCTTATGGGTTCCCAGACTCTCAGTGTGATTGCATAACATGGAGCTTTTCCCAAGTGTGGGACCTTGTGAATTGAGAAAGCTCTTCGGATGAAGGTCGGTTCCTATTCCTCTATTCAGATGCACACATAAAAATGTAGAGGGTTTACTCAAAAACCCAATCTAACTTGCCAAGGAGACAGGGTAAGAAGATGCATAAAAATAAACCTAAACTAATGAAGGTGATGAATCGAGAAATGAAGAAAAAACCTGTCCTACCAATAAACACAAACCATTAAAATGCAATGCAAGATCATGCACCGATAGCCAGATTTGCAGTGAAAGATCAGGAGGATACAAATGAACACAGAGAGGGTTGAGAATCATCCAAAGACATGCATTATTTTCTCCAAAGATTGATACAATACACTACAAAATGCCAAGAGGCAAAGTTGCATTACAGTTTTAGATGGGAGGTTTGAAATCCACAAATTCACCTGCAAAAGAGAAGAAGGGAGGGGCAAAACAAGAATGTCCAACCTTTAGAAAGAAGCCCCTCCTTACAATTTATAGGAAGAATGAGAGAGGGAAGAGAGAGGAAATCCAAATCTACCCCAACCACCTCCAAACTGCATTTAATTCATCTCATTATGGCGGTAGGTGAGAACCCTAGCAAACCCAAAAAATGGTGAATTGTATTTTACATTTTTGAAGAACTTGTTCTCACCCAATTAAATATATCCAATAGTAGTTTGACATAGGACCTTGTAAGTTTTCTGAAAAGTCCAACCTTGCATGAATCCGAGCTCCCTATGAAAAGTTATGGACATTTGAATATCTGCATCAAGGTTTGCTTCCTATCAGGGTTTCAATGCTCAAAATGTTGTGCCTCCCGAAGATGCATCTCAGCGCAACTATCCTCATGTAAACGTACTCTCAAGTGTGCCATAGGCATTGAAAATGTGGTGTTAATACCTTCTGATGTGTGCCCCTAACTTGCGCCAGGGCGTGAATTTTCACATGTCGACACCTTCTGATGTGCACCCCCAACCTGCGCCAAGGCATGAATTTTCACATGTCGACACTTTCTGATCTGCGCCAGAGGCGCTTGGTGATGCAATAAATGTCAGGTTTTTGACCATGCAATGCACTTTCAAAACCCAAAATGAAGGATTTCAATTTTCCTTGATTTCCATATTCTTCTGTTTGTCTATATTTACCCAGGGAGGGAGATATATACAACAGTTTGTTGTGACATGTTTACCTATAAAACACAAATACCTCCTTCGGCCTCATGGCTGCATAAAAAAATCCAATATAAATATAAAATATAACTCCAAATCATATATATATCTATATATATATATGAATCAAAACATCATCCAAGCAAGCAACAATCTCGTTTACAATTCCATCCATAATCATATGATCACAAGATTCGTTTCATTTTCTAGGTTTACTCGATATGAAAAAATATCATATGTAAGGAAAACACACACACACACACACATAGATATATATATATATATATATATATATATATATATATATATATATATATATATATATATATATATATATATATATAACCATGCCAAGAAGTGTATCAACATCAATATAACATATCTCTAATAATCCACATGCATCATATATGAATAAAAATAAACCACAATTCGTGATCTCTTAACAGTTAACATCATGTCAAATCAACAACTACAATAATGTTCATAAGTATAGTCGACATTATCATAATCAATAACAAAAAGGTGTCAGAGGGAAGTGGACACTACATCCCCCTCCCCTTAGACTCAAATTCCTCCTGGAAGTCACTGGAATAGGTGTGGAAACTTAACTCGTAGAAAAGTAGCACCCTCCCATGTAGCCGCAATCTCATCATATCTGTCCCACTACACTCAAACCCGGTCAATCTCTTTTCCTTGAAGGTCCATGGTCTTGTGCTCTGTAATGCGAACAGGCTCCACCATCACCTACCCCTGATCTTGCACTTGCAAAGAGGTCCAATCTAGCACATGAGAAGGGTTTGTAACATATCTCCTAAGTACTGAAACATGAAACACATCGTGGATGTGAGATAAGCTAGGTGGTAATGCTAGATGGTAGGCCAAAGGTCTGATACGATCCAAAATCTCAAAGGGACCTACGAATCTAGGCGCTAACTTGGTAACTTTTCTGTAATGGATGGGGCTATTATGTGGCCTGACACAAATGAAAACCTTCATGCCCACATCAAAAAAATGGTTGGTCCTATGCTAATCATCATACTTCTTATGTATGTCTTGTGCCTCGTGCAATCTATGTCTGATCGTAAGCACATGTTGTTCTATGTCTTGCAATAAAGTTGGCCCAAGAGAAACCTTGTCCTCTAACCTGTCCCAACTAAGAGGTGTCTTACACTCTCTACCATACAAATCTTGAAAAGGAACCATGCCTATCAAACTCTGTAACTATTATTGTAGGAAAACTCCACCAAGTACAAATACTCTTCCCATCTCGAATGGTGATTCATGACATACATCCTAAGCATGTCTTCTAGGATCTGATTCACCTGCTTAGTTTTTCCATCTATCTCAAGGTGATATCCAGTGCTTAAATTGATCTTTGTTCCAAGGGCATGTTGCATGGTAGTCCAAAAGTGGGAAGTATACAGAGGATCACGGTCACAAATGATCTTCCATGGAATCCTATGTAGTTTGAAAATCTCATCTAGATATACTCATGCCACTACACTAGCTCTATAGGACCATAGGTGGTCTTCACTAGAGAAAAATGAGCCACTTTCGTCAATTTATCCACTGTGACCATGATTGCGTCATGGTGGTATCTCAACATCGGTAGCCCAACAATGAAGTCCATGGAAATGGTGTCCCATTTCCATTCTGGTATAACATCCAGAAAGACAAGGCCATCTGGATGTTAATGCTTGACCTTCACTTTCTGACACTCTAAACATCATGACACAAACTGAGCCACGTATCTACAGAGTCCCCTCCAGTGATACAACTGTCTCAAGGTAGCGTGCATCTTCTTCACCATGAGATGAGCTGAATAGGGTGCACAATGTGTCTCTATCATTATGTCCTTCCTCAAGCCTCCATCTCTAGGAACATAGATTCGTCCTCTATGTATGATAAGGACATCTGCATCTAATGAAAACCCATAAAATTTCCCCTCAAGGGGTCTCTGAGACTCAACCACCACTCTAGCTGCAATGTAGAAACTGTCACGAGGAAGCTTCTATAGAATCCTGCTCCACAAATCTGTGCTCATTGTGGTGGCCACAACCACATGTCTCCTCCTTCTGAGAGCACCTACAACAACATTATCCTTCCCTTTCACATGTTCTATCTCCATATCATACTCACAAAGTAACTCCATCCAACACTACTAACGAGCGTTGAGATTGGGCTATGTGAAGAGGTGGTGAAGAATCAAGTGATCAGTCTTGAGTGTGAATCTACGGCCAATAAGGAAGTGTCTCCATAAAACCAAGGCATGAAAAAATTCCGCAAGCTCAAGATCATGAGTCACATGATTGAGCTCATAATCCTTGAGTTTGTGAGACTCAAAGGATACTACTCTGCCCTCCTGGAACAACACACCCCCAAATCCTGCCAAAGAAGCATACATGCATATGAAAAACTCACCATGAGAATCAGGCACTGAAAGAATAGGCATTATCGTGAGGCATTCCTTCAGTGTCCTAAAGGCCTAATCACATCTATCTAACCAAACAAAATTCTTCCCTTTCTATTGAAGGGAAGTGATGGGGTACGTAACCCGAGAGAAGTCCTGAACAAATCTAGTGTAATATCCTGCCAAGCCCATGAAGCTGCGCACCTCTGTCACATAAGTGGGTGTTGTCCAATCCATAATAGCTCAAATCTTGGAAGGATTGAAAACAATACCTTCCCCAGAAATGATGTGGCCCAAATATTACACCTTTGTCTAAAAGAATTCACACTTCTCCAGGTTCTCATAAAGCTTCTGCTCACAAAGACACTGAAGAACTTGGAAAAGGTGCCCCTCATGCTCCACATGCATACGTCAGTAAATCAAAATGTCATCAAAGAAGATGAGCACAAAGTTATCCAAGAATGTCTTGAACACTCCATTCATCAAGCTCATGAACAATGCGGGGACATTCATCAAACCAAAAGGCACCACAGTGAACTCGTAGTGGCCATATCTCGTACATAAGGTGATCTTATGAATTTCCACCTCTGAAATCCTCAACTGATGGTATCCTGACTCAAGATCAATATTAGAGAAAAATGTGGCCCCCTTCATTTGATCAAATAAATCATCAATGCGGGGAAGGGGGTAATGATTATGATGCTCAGACTTCACTTTCTGATGCTCTATTGGCACCCCATAATGAGTAAAGAAATGCAAGCTATTTCTTTTAGAAGGTGGATCCCAATCCCAAAATCCCTCCACAATAACACTTATACCTCCCCAAAACTCTTATTCCTCCCCAAAAAATATCCCCATAGTCTTCTCCTACACCATACCTAGGTAATCTACCCAACCAACAAACAACATACCAAGATATTCAAGCATTCACGTATGCATAAATAAAAAAAGAACATTTTATAGATCCAAGCTCCTACCTCTCCATGGTAAAGTTTTCTCCAAAAGTTCAAAAAAAAGTATTTTCCAATCCAAATATTCCAAAAGCTCCAGTAATCCACATGCATAAACCAAAAATCTCCCACTCTCTTCCAAAATTACAAGATCTCCAAAATCATAAGAAGTAACTCCCTAAAGTAAACCCCAAAACAACTAAAGAATTCGAATAAATAGAAAAAGGAGAGGGGGGGATGAGGTGCATCTATGTATGATGCCACATCACACATCCTCAATTCCACCTCACAAGTCAACTTCAAACTCCAAATAATAATTAAATAGAGTGGGTGAATAAATCACATTTTACTTGCACACAAAAACTAGGTCCACACCCCAAGGACCAAAATTAATTTCATGTAAGAAGGTGCAATAAAAAATTACAACTTGCCTTCCCAAAATAAATAATAATGCCTAATATTTACTCCGCAACCCATAGGTAGGGTTGGTGTAAAAATTTAAGAGGTGTGTGCCAATTTTAACTTGTCCTATAACCCTCCAAAACCAGCCCCTAAGGACAAATCCAAATTTCAAAAGGAAGGTGGAGTGTTTTACTCTTAAATTTACGTACACATCTCTTACATCACATAATCCAGGGCACATCAACTCTAATAAATGCATTCTTATGAACTTTTTTAATTAATTAACCACATGATTACTCTTTAATCTTGATACTATTTAAATAAATAATAAAGGGAATTACATTAGCAAATAATCACATACAAAGATTACATAAAGGGAACTCAATAAAAGAATAAACATAACCCCTTGGTCATATTTAAAGGTGATTCCCCCCCATGGGAATCTCTAAAAAGAATACAAACATACACAAATAAAAAATACACATTGCCATGGTGAACCTTTTTTAATTCATCTAGAATTCCAATGTGGTTGGTCTCCAATGCCTTCATGTTTGTTGTGACATGTTACCTGCAAAACACAAATACCTCCTTCAGCCTTGTGGCCGCATCAAAACGTCTAAATAAATATAAAATATAAGTTCCAAAATCATCTATATATATAAATCACAACATCATCCAAGAAAGCAACAATATCATTCACAATTTCATCCATAACCATATGATCACAAGATTAGTACAATTTTCTGGGTCTACTCAATACGACGAAATAACACATGTCCAAAATACATATATACATATAACCATGTCAATCAACACAATACCATGACTATGAAATGTCTCTAATACCCCATGCGCCATATGTAAATAAAAATTAACAACAGTCCATGATCTCTAACATCTAACATCGTATCAAACTAAAAGCTACAATAATGTACATAATTTAAATCAAAAGCATCATAAACCATATCAAAAGGTGTCGAAGGGAAGTGGGCACTACAAATTTTCACTATCAAAATCAATGAAGAATGCAAAAAAATAATTAATCTACCCAAAGAAATATTTATAAATCATAAATACATCAAAATATTGAAGGAATATCTGATTTCACAGCTAGAATTATTTATTTAAAATAACAGTAGTATAGCCAAAACCAAGGACTAGGAAAAATAGTAAACCTTTGCCAAAAATCACCAAAATGGATATTTCAGCATTATAGATTATGTTGAATCAGATTATGAAATCAAATTTTCAATTTGTGCCCTAGAAGGTACCCAAATACCCTCAAATCCTAGTCATTCCCACTAGGAATGACTCTAAAATGAATGTAAATGTCTCTATATGTTTTCCTTGATCTTCTACTCTCCAAATCTGTAAAAAGGTCTTCAATATGACTTTCTTCAACTAAAGATATAGGGTTTTCATCCTCCAACTAGCCACACATTTGGATTTCCACCCAAGAGTGGAAGAACAATGAGCAAATATCCCAAAGGTCCAAATTAGATAAAATTATGAAAAATTATAATCCACCAAATGAAGTCCTTACTCTCCTTTTATATCTTATCTTTGGTGCTAAGGCCCAAAAGGACAAGGCCAAGCAAGAAAAAACTATTTAAACTTTTAATAAGCTTCATAAAAGAACCAAACCCATACAACCTTCATAGAATGGAAAAATACAAAAATAAAACATAAATATGAATGGAGAAAAATGAAATATGATCCACGATCTTCCATTTCTTATCAATTTGTTGCCTTCAGAAAGAGGAAAGGAAATGAATCCTTTAATTTGGATTATTTCAGACAAAAGATAAATTACACATCAAGTGATGTAGGAACATCCAAGGTTTAGGGAAATCCTGCACAATTTTGACTAAGTATGGGTGTGCAAAAGATGAAGAGTGTGTGAGAAGGAAGAGGAAGTATGATAAAATGAAAGGAAGATTGCACATAAGTGCTCGTAAACTTTGCATAGTGAAAATAAACAAGGAGGCACAATGTGCGTGGATTACATAGTAAAAGTAGGTGCAATAGAGTATGAACGTTTTTGCATAGTAGAGTAGACACGAAAAATACTGCGTAATGGTGTGCATAAGGATTTTGGAAGTATAATGGTGTAGTTTGAATCAACCTAGTTGTTGGAGGTGCACATAGATTATGAGAATATTTATGCACAATAGCAGAGAGTGCACGAAAGCAGTACGAGCATGGAAGAGGATTGTGCAATAGCTTGGATTGAGAAGGAAGCATGTGGATAAGCGAAGGAAGGAAAAAAAGTCCAAGAATAGTGCACGAAATAATGTAAATGTGTAGCTCTAAGCTTAGTGTGTGTGGAATAACTACAAAGAGGCATGGCAAAGGAAAAGAAGATAGTGTGCATAAGAGTTGGTGGTTGGTAAAAATGACAAAAGGTGTTAGAAATTATCTAATC
Organism: Taxus chinensis; assembly: GCA_019776745.2. NCBI lineage: Eukaryota > Viridiplantae > Streptophyta > Pinopsida > Cupressales > Taxaceae > Taxus > Taxus chinensis. The sequence continues at coordinate 235,055,030 of CM034148.1, read as the reverse complement.
ATGGATTTTGACATGGACTGAATGGCCAGAGAGGTGCAACAACTAGACTGATGTGGCATAATAGGAACATTTAGATGGCAATAAAGTAGTGTAGAGCATTCAATGGGATCAAGTTTAAATTTGAGTTTGAGTGGGAAGATCTAGAAGCATCTAGAAGGGATCACCTTGCCCAAAAAAGATTCAAACAAGGAAAAAGAAGTGGGAAACCATGGTTATTTAAGGAGGACGAGTTCTTTGGGGGCTAGTGGACAAATGAGCTAGAATCACCCAAGGAGTAAGAAATGACTGAGAGACCTAGATCTGAGGTTGTTAAATGTGCATAAAGGAAAAAGAAAACCGGTCTAGGTTGGGTTCATAGGAGAACACCAAGAGTCTTTTCATAACTCCAAGATAATGAGTTGTAAGCTCCATAGAGAGTTGCACGTAAATTTCATTAAGACTTTCATATTAATGACACACCAATAATCTAAGATTGATTGATTATAATAATAAACTATTTAAGAATATATATTTTTTTACTACTACATATTAGAAAGTTATTTGGGTAACTTAATTATAATATCTAAAGTCTAATATATATTTTATTTTTTTTATTTTTTTCCTCTATAAAAAATATGTAACACAAAGGGACTCTGACTAGAACAAATTCACACAACATAATCTTCTCTGTGCATACTAAATATGCAAGTCTTAACGAAGGTGGTTTTAAATTTGTTTAAGTAAAATCCTACGTAAAAAATATGTAAGCCATAATGAAAAGGAAACAAATGAATTCAATTAATCACCTTAAGAAAAATATTAAATTATACAAGTTAAGAGGCCAAATTTACTTTGAAGTGTTAGATAGATTAGGGAAAACATCGTTATGTTGAAATATTCACTATAGATGATTGCTTCTATTGTAAAAAAGATTTTTTAATAAGATAACAATATAAAAGTTAGGTAGTTAAGATAAAAACATGAACATAAAGCGTATTTGTATCCTAATATGTATATAAACTAAAAAAGTTGAATTATGTGGGAAGTGTGAAAATAATATATTGTTGAAATATTTATTATTGATAATTATTTTTATGTTAACAAGGTCATGATATGGTAAATCCTGTTGAAGTGTACTGTTTCAGTAATAAACAAAAATATAGAAATTAATAATGGGAAAAGAAATAAGAAATATCTTAACATATATGAAAAAAAGTATTAGAAAAATTAAATGTTTTTAATTTTGAATCCGAATTTACATACAATAGGATTCAAATGAAAATAAATTTAAAAATCATTAAATGCTTATCAGATGCGCTAACTCCAAATCTAAAAAACTTAGCGAGTACACACTTTGCAAATTTTAGGAATGAATCTCTCAATTTTATCAAGCGCAATTTTATCTTGTAATTTCTGAATTGATGGTAGCATAGAACAAATGGCTACGAAAATTGGCAAAGTATAAATATGAAATGTTTGTGTGGAAACAATGCATTTATAGAAATTATGCAGATAGAGATCGAGACCCAAATGACAACAACTGTTAAACCGGTTGAAGCAATTGGTTATTTTTTGGTTTTTATTTATGCGAGCAAGTAATTTTTTAATTATGCGGTGAAAGTAATTTTTTAGTAGCCAAGAAAGTAAAATTTCCCTAATTTTTTTAGTAGTTGCGACAGTATTTTTTCTCTAATTTTTGTTTTTATTTCATGGACACCAAATTAAGAATTTATACAGTGCAACATCAGACTTTTGGGCATAATCAATATATGTAAATGTATATGCATAATTAAATAATTGTAAAATTAAATTTTACTTGTGACATAATGTAAAAAAGTGAGATTAAATACCTAAATTAAATTTTATTTAATAACATAATTGTAACAAAATGAGACTATATTACATTCCACCCCAATACCAAATCTAAAAAATAATTCATTTTATTAAAATCTTTGCAAGTGTGTTCATTTCCTCTCATCATTAAAATCTTTCCAATCCGACCATTTCCAACAATAAAAATTAAAATCAATCTTTCCAAGCTCGTCCATTTCAAACTTCCAATAATCTTTCTACCTCCAACAATCATGCCATCATTTGCAAAGAAGAGCTTTGACCATTGACTCATTTGTGTGCATTTTTCCTTAATTTATATTATTGCATAGATTTTTTTCCTCTGCTAAGAAAGTGAGATAATACTTTGCATTGACTTGTGTATTTCCGCAACAAAGAAAGTGGGATAATTCTCTTGTACTTTACATAATTATCAATGTATAATTTGTAAAAGGTGAACTCTCAAACAAAAATTTGGGTTCGATTTTAAAATGAAAATGCAAAAATTAAGTATATGTACAGTCAATCTCCTTTCATTACAAAAGGATCTAAACTCAACATTTGTATGAGCTTAACAAACAATGCACAAAAGATAAGCTTGGGTACTGCCACGTAATTTTCATACCATGTGTTTTTTTCATTTACTATTGTACATTTCAGAACGTATTGTTAAGAGAAGGATCTTTTATATGAGATAGTGACACCCTTTTGTGCCACCCTGAAGGACAAAAAGATGACATTGTGCTTACCAATGGTGGTAATCATACTACAAACGTGGAGAAAATTTGGTAGGATCACATACAATTGTCTCATACTTTCTCCAACAAATTTCTTGCTTGGCCTTCATGCTCATGGCACCCTTTTAAAGGACCTAAAATGAATGTAGTTTTAGGTCCAAAAAGCTGCCAAACTCTTCAGCTATTCATGTGAACCATAAAAATTATATTGATTAAATTATTAACAAAACTATCAATTTCATAAAAGAGTACAATGGGGGCACCGAAAGGTATGTGGTGAATAAGTTATACATGATAGGATCACAAACTTCCAAGACAAAAGAATTGATTGTTGAAAACAAGAGTGAGGGGGGAGTTATTGTATAATTTGTAGCTAGAGTTAAGATACATGTTGTTTGAACCCAAACGCATGTGAATTTATGAGGACAAGTAATAAAAATGAGGTGTAAGCCTAACAAGGAAGGACATGTAGTTGTAGAGATAGAGTAAAAAGACGTGCAAATTATTTATTTGAACATTGTGAGTGGATCCATAGAGGATTGAAATTATTTATTTTAACAACTCTATGTTCACCATGTACAACCCTATGTTCACCATATTTATGAATGTAATAAGAACGTTTTCTCTTATTCTTCAAGCATAATGGAATGATTGCATTGTGCATTTTCTCTTTTTTATAGATTCACATTTTTTTCCCTTTCTTATTTTCTTCTGATTTGGTTCATTTTAATGACAAATCTGGTTTTTCTTTCAGGCATTGTACGTGAGATCACAAGACTATAATTAGAGGTGTGAAAAATCATAAACCTCCCTATTTATTAGATTGGTAACTACTAGAGAAATCATAAACAATGGAGGAGGATTCTGAAGACGAGAAACTATAACTTCGACTAAAACACCCGCACGAGGCCCAAGAACAACCTAGGTTTAGTTAAAAAAATTATTAATGTCCCCGCAAAAGCTTTCAAAAAAGACAGTTGCCACATTAATGTCCCTAAGGTGATAGCTTATTAATTAATTTTTTTCATGATAACATAATATTTGAAATCTACATGATGCTTTAATACATTGTTTTGACTAAGCAAGCTTAATCTCCCTAAGGGTTATTCAAATAATAAAAATAATTCCTACTAAAGTTGAATATTCCCCTATGGGCTGTCAAGGTTAAAGTGGCTAATGAAATTAAAAAAAAAGGTTATTTAATTTATACAATGTTGAAACAACTAGCAAGGTCCCATATTAAAGGTTGGGTTAGGATAATGAACACCTCCCTACCCCATAAAGTGACCACTTAAAAGTCAACCCATGATTTGAAATTAAAACATTTAAATTAAAATGTCTAATTTCCACTCACCCACTCTCCACCTACTTTTTGTAGGGATTAATCTCATCCCTTGGTTGGATTTAATTTGGTTCCTTGATGTGAAAAAAAGGGGAACCAACCCTAAAACATCCTTATGAAGACTCCTTTCTCATTTCACTTGTATCATTGTTTCTATTTGGTTAATGGAGGAGGAAGGGAAGCCATTGGAGGTCACTCCAAGATTTTGGAAAGGCTTTAAAGTTTTCTTGCTTTCTTATTTTGTGTATACCCTCATTTAGGGTTTTAAAGTATTGGTTTAAATTATTTCACTCGTATTTTGGTTATATTTACCCAAATGGGTATATGGGTATTTCCCATTTTAAGGATATAGTCAAATTTGAGGTGTGATTTACACACACACACACACACACACACACACACACACACACACACACACACACACACACACACACACACACACACACATACACACATATGCTTCTATTATTTTTATTTATATATTTTTTACTATTCTTTATTGAAAAATATGGAAATACTGATATTCTCAAATTTTTTTAAAACTCTTGTTATATATAGAGGGAAGAGGCCATGGCTAACCCAAAATTACAAACCGTGAGAGTAAACAGGTATAGAGGGAAGAGGCTGCGGCTAACCCAAAATTACAGACCGTGAGAGTAAACAGGTGTATGACCGCATTTTTTTGTTTGCAAGGTAATGAGTAGGTTTGGTGGTAGTTTATTGATCCCCCCCACCCACCCACCTTTTTCTTTAATTCCCAAATGCCAGGCTGCATCTCTTTATTACAAGGTAGTTGTGCATTCATTTGTAGATTTTAATATTATTTACTCTATAAATATAAATAAAAGAATGTATCACAATATTATTATTAATGATAATATTAATAATAATATATTAACTAATATATTAATATTAAACATATATTAATATTTATACATATATATCTATATTTTTATATCAATAATGTATCAATATTAGTAAATTTCTTTAGAATTAGGGTTACTTAAGTTATTAACACTATTTTTAATAAGAAAAAACTAATTCTCATGGTGATATATTTGTCCATTCACCCTTGCTCTTAAATCTCTTTTTTTTTTTAATTTTTAAGAATATATTTTTTTGATAGGAGGTTTAATAAAGTCCAAGTTTCATTTGTTATTGCATTGATTTACTATGGGTTATAATAAATTTTAATAATAACTAGATAATGGATTTACACAACCCCTTGAGACTAGGGCTTAAATTGCAAAAGACTATTTTCTTTTCTCTACTAGTATTAAGAATTTCTATAGTTTTATATATGGAGCAAATAACAATTTACAACTTAGGTTCTTTCCATCCAAATTTAATATGTTTAACTTTCTTACAACAATGCAAGAAAAAAACAAGAAGGTAGTCCAACTTTTCAATGCATGCCTTTTAAATGACACTAAGAAATGCAACCTTTCCTAATACACTTTCCAACTTTCAAAAAAATGAGTGTGTAATAATATTTCTCATAATATATTATAAAACAAGAACAACACCCTTTCTGGAAAAGAACTCAACTTCTATGAAATGAAATATTTTTCCTTTCCTACATTACATCTTTCAAACAAAGATAGTAAAATTTCATTTTTATTTTACAAAACTAGTTTATAACACATGTCTTCCTTTTTTTTTTCCATTATACAATACAAATTCCATATCCAATAATTGAATGCAACTCTTCTTCACAATATTAATACAATGACCTCCACTTAAAGTGGAAAAATAATACAAGAATGTAAGCTAAAAAAATAATACAAGGTTACAAGTTCCTCCACCCTAAGTGTGCACAACAAAAAGCTTTTCACAAGAATTAATTTCTTAAGGGTTCCAACGAAGCTCCAAGCTTCACAACACCAACAAGAGAGATCCATCATAATTTTCTTGATCCACAACAAAATGGGGAGAGAGGCAACACTCTTCACCCAACCAAGACATTGAATGAAGAGGAGAAGCCATCCTCTCCATTGGCCCCCGATCCCCAACCACATTACAATGGGAGACAATTCCAACACATTGCAAAAACAAGCTTCCACAACACAAACAAATGTTTCACAATCATTTCAACCACATTCAACTCAATAACAACACAAGAAGGAAGAACCACAAAATAACAAAAACAAAGCTTAAAATGAAAGCTAATGGAGAAATACCTATGGGGGGGCCACTTATGCCTCCCAATGGGAATGTATGCCCACCTTAAAGCCTCCAATGCATATCTAAAATCCCTTACATACTCTTATGTCTCCCTCAAGTACCCCTTATACCTCCCACATACTCTTATTCCTCCCCCAATCTCTTATACCTCCCTCATAAAAGAAACAAGAAATGAATGCAAGCATTCCTTGTACAAGGTGGGACATCCAACCCAAAATACCTCCAAAAAAAGGGTAAACTCTTATACCTCCCTACATGAAATCTCCCTATAGTCTCCCCCTACTTCAAACTTAGGCAATCTACCCACACCCAACAATCATTCTAAAGAAAAAAATACTCAACACAAGCATATAAACAAAAAATAAAGCATAACATAAACAAGAGAAATCTCCTACCTTTCCATATTAGAGCTTGTTCCAAGAATAAGTCTCTAAGCTCCTCAAAATCAAGCAAGCATCCAAAAGCTTCAACAATCCACAAGCTCTCTCAACAATTCTCTAACTATCTCCCAAACATACAAGAGCACAAAACAATGAAGTAACCCCCAAAAACGCAAAAAGATTTCAATAAATAGAAAAAGAAGAGAGGAAGATGATGTGGCTCCAAGTAGGATGCCACTTCATTTCCTCTCCACTCCACATCACCTTAGTCAACCTCATATTCCAAAGCACCATTAATAACTGGTTGAAGGAATGAAAAGTTACTTACACACACCATCTAATCCTAGACCCCCTAAGGATAAAATTAATTTCTTGAAAGAAAGTGTAATAAACATTTAACCTTTTTATATTCCCAAAACACCTAATGGGGTCTAATTTTGACCCCACAACCCATAGGTAAGGTTGGCATAGCCATTTAAGATGTGTGGGACAAGTCAAACTTGTCCCACAAGCTTCTAAATTTGGCCTTTAAGGCCAAATTCAAGTTTCACATGAAGGGTAGAGTGTACAACACTCAATATCTTAAACATTTAACACACAACACAAAATCCAAGAGAAATCTACTCTAATAAATGCATTCCTATGGTCACATATTTAAATAGTTTAGGACAAGGTTAAATTAGCTTAAATAAGATAGTACAACCCATTAATAATAAAGGGGTAAACATACATCCAAAATCTAAATAATTAAAACAAGTAAATTAGATTACTAAAATAAACACATACTAATATTAATAAAAGAGAACTAATAATAAAAGACAACACTTGAGCCCTTAGTCACAATTTTCCCCTAACCAAATTCAAACACACATACACAATTACATGTTTTCATGGTTACCCTAGTTGAATTCATCTAGAATTCCAATGTGGTTGGTTTCCAATCCCCACGATGTTTATTGTGAATAATTTTACTTGTAAAAAAAATAAATACCCTCTTCGGCCTCGTGACCGGATTAAAATATCTATGATAAAATATACAATGAAATTCCAAAATCATTTATGTACGAAATAAATATCATCTAGGCAATTACGATATTATTTACAATTTATAGCAACATTTCTATTCCACATTTCATCCATGTCGAAATGATCATGACATTAATCCAATTATCAAAGGTCTACTCAATATGAAAAAATATATCACATGTCAGAAATATCTATATCTATATATATATATATATATATATATATAATTAACCATGTGAACAGTATATCAACATCAATATAATATGTCTCTAATAGTCCACATGCATCATACATGAATCAAATCAACAATAGTTCAATATATCTAACATCTAATCATCATGCTAAATCAAAAGCTACAATAATATCTGTAGGTATAGTTGACAGTATCATAGTCAACAACAAAAAGGTGTCAAAGGGAAGTGGGCACTACATCCCCCTCCCCTTAGACTCGAATTCTTCCTGGAAGTCATTGGAACAAGTGTGGAAACTAAACTCCTAGCAATGTAGCATCCTCCCATGTAGCCGCAGTCTCATCATATCTATCCCACTACACTCGAACCGGGTCAATCTCTCTTCCTCAAAGGCCTAGGGTCCTGCATTCTAAAATGCAAATGGGCTCCACCGTCAGCTGCACCTGATCCTACACCTGCATTGAGATCCAATCTAGCACATGAGAAGGATAAAAAACATATCTCCTAAGTACTAAAATATGAAACAACTCATGGATGCAAGATAAACTAGGTGGAAACGCTAGACGGTAGGCTAAAGGGCCGATATGCTCTAATATCTCAAAGGAACCCACCAATCTAGGAGCTAACTTAGAACCTTTTCTGTAACGGATAGGGTTCTTATGTGGCCTGACACGAAGGAACACCTTCATGCCCACATAAAAACTACAATCTATTTTATGGTGATCTGCATACTTCTTCTGTCAGTCATGTGCCTCCTACAATCTCTACCTAATCATAACCACCTGATGCTCCATGTCCTATAATAAAGTTGGCCTAAGAGAAAACTTGTCCTCTAGCTTATCCCAACTAAGAGGTGTCCTGCACTCTTAGCCACACAAATCCTAAAAAGGAGCCATGCCTATAGAACTATGAAAACTATTATTGTAGGAAAACTCCAACAAGTACAAGTACTCCTCCCATTTTGACTGGTGATCCATGACGTACATCCTAAGTATGTCCTCCAAAATTTGATCCACCCACTTAGTGTGTCCATCTATCTCAGGGTGATATGCTATACTAAAATTGATCTTCATCCTAAGGGCATGCTGCATGGTGGTTCAAAAGTGGGAAGTGTACAAAGGATTGTGGTCACAAATGATGTTTTACAAAATCCTATGAAACCTGACGATATCATTAAGATATACCAGTGCCACTACACTAGATGTGTAGGTGGTCTTCACCAAAGAAAAATGAGCCACTTTTGTTAATTTATCCACCATGACCATAATGGTGTTCTGGTGGTATCTCGACATCGGTAGCCCAATAATGAAGTTCATGGAAATGGTGTCGCACTTCCACTCCAGTATAGTGTGAGGAAAGAGAAGGCCAGATGGATGTTGATGCTCAGGATTCACCTTCTGATACTCTAAAAAATGTGATACAAACTATGTCACGTCCCTCCGAAGTCCCCTCCAATGGTACAACTGTCTCAATGTGGCATGCATTTTCTTCACCCTGGGATGGGCTGAATTGGGTGCACGATGAGCCTATGTCAAAATGTCCTATCTCAAGCCTCCATCTCTAGGAACATCAATCTGACCTTGCTGTCAGAGAAGGCCATGTTTCTCTAATGATAATCCATCAAACTTCCCTTCAAGGGGTCTTTGAGACTCAATCTCTACCCTGGCTGTAAGGTAGAAGCTGTCGAGAGGAAGCTGCTGCAATATCCTACTCCACAAATTTTTTCCCACTAAAATGACCATAACATCATGTCTTTGTCTACTCAAGGCATCTAAAACCACATTCTCCTTCCCCTTCACATGCTATATCTCCATGCCATACTCACAAAGAAACTCCATCCAATACTGCTGACGAGCATTGATATTGGGCTGTATGAAGAGGTGCTAAAGACTCAAGTGATCAGTCTAGAGTATAAATATCCAGCCAAGAAGGAATTTTCTCCATCGTACTGAGGCGTGAATGACTACCGCAAGCTCAAGATTATGAGTTGGATTATTGAGCTCATAATCCTTGAGTTTGTGAGACTCAAAAGCCACTACTCTGCCATCCTACATTGACACACCTCCAGGTTTTGCTAAAGAAGAATATGTACATACGAAGAACTCACCCTGAGGATCTGGTACTGCAAGAATAGGTGCTATCGTGAGGCATTCCTTCAGTTTCCTAAAGGCCTGCTCACATTTTTTTGACCATACAAATTTCTTCCCTTTTTGTTGAAGGGAAGTGATAGGGTATGAAACCAGAGAGAAGTCCTAAACAAACCTCCTGTAATATCGTGTTAAACCCATGAAGATGTGCACCTCTGTCACACTAGTGGGTTCCGTCCAATCCATAATAGATCGAGTATTGGAAGGATCAACTGCAATACCTTCCCCAGAAATTATGTGGTCCAAATATTGTACCTCTATCTTAAAGAATGCACACTTCTCCAGGTTCTTGTAAATATGTTGCTCACGAAGACACTGAAGAACCTGGCAAAGGTTCTCCTCACATGTACGTGAGTAAATCATAATGTCATCAAGGAAAATGAGTGTGAAGTGATCCAAGAATTTCCTGAACACCCCATTCATCAAGCTCATAAACATTGCGGGGCATTCGTCAAACCAAAAGGAACTATAGTGAACTCGTAGTGGTCATATCTCGTATGAAAGGTGGTCTTATAAATATCTACCTCTGTGATCCTCATCTGAAGATAACCCGACTAAAGATCTATCTTGGAGAAAACTATGGCCCCCTTCATCTGATCAAATAAATCATCAATGCGTGGAAGGGGTAATGATTCTTGATCATTACTTTGTTCAGCTGGCGGTAATCAATACACAACTGTAGAGATCCATCCTTTTTCAAAAAAAAATCATCGGTGCACACCAAGGAGATACACTAGGTCAGATTAGGCCTTTCTTCAGAAGGCCCTCAAGCTGTAACTTGAGCTCACAGAGCTCCAGGGTAGTCATCTAATATGATTCTTGTGAGATAATATTTACTCCCGGAACCAAATATATGTAAAAATCTATCTCACATGGGGGTGGTAACCCTAGTAGCTCCCCTAGAAAAACATCAGCAAACTCTCTCAATATGGGATGGTCCTCAAGGGATGGTCCACTAGACTCATCCTCAGTTCTGTCACTAACCGTAATAGCATACATATAAAAACCCCATCACACACATCGCTTAAGATTTATAACAGAGATGGTATGAATGGAAACATACCTCCTAACTCCTGTTATCACTGACTCAACCCCTAGATCATCTATACAAGCAATAGTCTTATGGTAACAGTCCACTCTAGCTCTGTGTGCAAACAACCAGTCCATGGCCAAGATGACTCCATAGAACCTAGAGGAAGGATGTGAAGATCTGAGGTAGTGGTGAAGGATCCCAAATCCACTACACACTCCTTTACTAAGGAGTCTATAGAAATTTTTTCTCCAGAAGCCATTTCTATGTCCCAACTAAGAACCTTCCTAACTACCATCAGCCTACAACTCTCTACTAAGGATGGTGTAATAAAATAATTAGATGAACCATAATCAAATAATGTGGAGGTGGAAATACCAACAATACTACCTGTCATCTCTATCATGGTACTCTGGTGCTTAGCCTCGCGGTTCTTGACTATTGTGTAGATCCGATGGCTCCGTGCCATATCTCCAATAGTAGGCTCTGAGATCTACATCTTACTCTTGTTACTAGGGTTCTATGGGCATTATCTCCAATGATGTCCAGAAACGCCACAACCATAACAGTTGCTTGGTCCTCTCTAGTGAGATGCAGCTCTAGCCGGTACTCTAGAGGTCTAAGCTATGGATCTTGATGATCCGGCTATAGACTGCTGAGGTCTCTACTGACGAGCTCCTTCTGACTGAGCTCTCGGTGCACCATGTGTCCTGATGGGACCTCTAGGAGGAGGCCCATACTCTGCCCTCTCTATGCATCAAATCTCTAACGAGGTCTGTAAGGTGTGCAGGTATGTTACTGTTGCTGCTGCTGAGGTGGCTTGAATAAAGCCTATCCTAAACTTTTTCCACCACATGGAGGAGGAACTGACCCCCTTGATTTTCCATCCTGCATCTGCTGGATGTGGCTCTAAACTTTGTCTCTAGTATGCCGCGTCTTCCCCCATGTCTCCTCTATAATATAGGCCTTCTCCATGACCTTAGCTAATGTATGTGGGCAGTTAATGTGCACCATGCCACCCAAATCCAAATTTAGGCCCCTGATGAACCTTTGAATTTGTACCTGCTCATCTTGCATATAGTCAATCTACTGGAGTAGATCCAAAAATCGACTCTCATACTCAGTTACAGTCATCGATGCCTGATGGAGGTCATCAAACTCATCTATCTACTACTAAATAAACCTCTGAGATAAGTACCTACTTCGTAACCACTCCTTAAATAGCTCCGAAGTAATCATCTCTGAATCAACTTTGAGTTTCTACTCCTCAGTCCTCCACTAGACAACAGCTCCATCCCTTAGAAGATGGATCGTAACACGAGCTTTCATGTTGCTAGTACAAGGGCAGATCTTGAAGCATCTGCTCAAGCTCACCAACCAGGCCTCTTCCTAGAATCCACCTGTATCTCCAGAATAGTTAGATGGTTGTAGCTTCAGGATCTCCTTGATATGGTTTGTAACTATAGATTGGCGACCCCCAGGCCTCTCTATGTGCTCATCTCTAGGCTTAGGTCTACGAGACCTATCGCAATGTCCTAAAATCTTGTCTCCTTTTCCCCTCTACGGTGACTCTTCTCTGGCTGACTCCATGCAAGATTTCTCTTCCCTATGCTCCTCAATGTGTCGAGGAGATGGATGAGCCTCAACAGATTGCTCCCTATCATGTCTGGTTGATCATCCTCCTAAGGACCCTTTGCATATAGCGGCATTGACGTCCTAAAGCATCTGAAAAATATGGGGTAGAGTGGCCGCTACAGCCTGCTCTGGAGGTGGTATATCTAGGTCTATGTGAAAGGACCCCTCGTCTGATTTGTTCCTCCTACATAGACCAAGGTGAGAGTTAGTTCATCATTCTAGGTTTTATTACATTTGTTCTAAGTTTACTAAAATATACAATCTTTTAGACAAGTTGTTTTCTAGGTTTAGTATTGTGCTAGGTTTAATATTGTACTAGGTTCAATGTTAGTGTCTCACATTTTCCTCTGTGCCCAAGGGTTGAGGCTTTGAATCCATGACTCTTATACCAAGTGTAATGCCCGCTAAAACGCCCTTACGAGGCCCAAGAACAACCTAGGTTTAGTTAGAAAAATTATTGAATAATGTTTTTTTGAAAAGCGTGCCCACAAAATTTTTCGAAAAATACCATTACCACATTAATTTCCCTAAGGAGATAACTTTTTAATTAATTTATTTCATGATAATGTAATATTTGAAATCTAAAGTATGCTTTAATACATTGTTTTGACTAAGCAAGGTTAATCTCCATAAGGGTTATTTAAATAATAATAAAAAAATCTTACTAAAGTTAAATATTCCCCTATGGGTTGTTAAGGGTAAAAGTGGCCAACGAAATTAAATACCAAGGCTATTTAATTTCTACAATTTTGAAACAACTAGCAAGGTCCCATATTAAAGTTGGGTTAGGATAATGAACACATCCCTACCCCATAAAGTGACCCCGCAAAAGTCAACCCATGATTTGAAATTAAAATAAATAATTTCCACTCACCCACTCTCGACCTACTTTTTGTAGGGATGAATCTCATCCCTTGGATGGATTCAATTTGGTCCCTTGATGTGGAAAAAAGGGGAACCAACCCTAAAACATCCTTATGAAGTCTCCTTTCTCTTTTCATTTGTCTCCTTGTTTCTATTTGGTTTTTCAGGTTAATGGAGGAGGAAGGGAAGACATTGGAGGTCACTCCAAGCTTTTGGAAAGGCTTTCAAGTTTTCTTGCTTTCTTATTTTGTGTATACCCTCATTTAGGGTTTTAAAGTATTGGTTTAAATTATTTCAATCGTATTTTGGTTATATTTACGCAAATGGGTATATGGGTATTTCCCATTTTAAGGATATAGTCAAATTTGAGGTGTGATTTACGCACACACACACACACATATATCTGCGTGTGTACATATGCTTCTATTATTTTTATTTATATATATTTTTTACTATTCTTTATTGAAAAATCTAGAAATACTAATATCTTTAGGTCGTGGCTTAACTAAAATTATAGGCTATTAGAGTAAATTGCAATGCATAGGTGTATAGCCGCATTTTTTTGTTTGCAAGGTAATGAATAGGTTTGGTGGTAGTTTATTCATAAACTTTTAGGGGTGGGGTAATCGCCCCCACCCACCCCACCTTTTTTTTTAGTTCCCTTCACCTAGGCCATGACCTAAGCAATACATTGCCATGCCACCACATTCCCAAATGCCAGGCCGCATCTCTTTATTATAAGGTACTTGGGAGTTTCTTTGTAAATTTTAATATTATTTACTCTATAAATATAAATAAAAGAATGTATTAAAATATTATTATTGATGATAATATTAATAATAAACTATTCACTAATATTTTAATATTGAATATATATTAATATTTATACATATATATCTATATTTTTTGTATCAAAATTAGTAAATTTTTTTAGTATTAGGGTTACTTAAGTTATGAACACTATTTTTAATAAGCAAAAACTAATTCTCGTGGTGATATATTTGTCCATTCACGCTTGCTCTAAAATCCCTTTTTTTTCAATTTTGAAGAATATATTTTTTTGATAGGAGGTTTAGTAAAGTCCAAGTTTCATTTGTTATTGCATTGATTTACTATGGGTTATAAGAAATTTTAATAATAACTAGATAATTTATTTACACAACCCCATGAGACAAGGGCTTAAATTGCAAAAGAGTATTTTCCTTTCTCTACTAGTATTAAGAATTTCTATAGTTGTATAAATCGAGCAAATAACAATTTACAACATAGGTTCTTTCCATCCAACTTTAATATGTTTAACTTTCCTACAAAAATGCAAGAAAAAAACAAGAAGGTAGTGCAACTTTTTGATGCATGCCTTTTAAATGACACTAAGAAATGCAACCTTTCCTAATACACTTTCCAACATTAAAAAAAGGAGTGTGTAATAATATTTCTCATAATATATTATAAAACAAGAATAACACCCTTTGTGGAAAAGAACTCAACTTCAATGAAATGAAATATTTTTCCTTTCCTACATTACATCTTTCAAACAAAGATAGTAAAATTTCATTTTTATTTCACAAAACTAGTTTATAACACATGCCTTCCTTTCTTTTCTTTTTTTCCAATATAGAATACAACTTTCATATCAAATAATTGAATGCAACTCTTCTTCAAAATATTAATACAATGTCCTCCACTTAAAGTGGAAAAATAATACAAGAATGTAAGCTAAAAAAATAATACAAGGTGACAAGTTCGTCCACCCTAAGTGTGCACAACAAAATTCTTTTCACAAGAATGAATTTCTTAAGGATTTCAACAAAACTCCAAGCTTCACAACACCAAAAAGAGAGCTCCATCATAATTTTCTTGATCCACAACAAAATGGGGGGAAAGGCAACACTATCCACCCAACCAAGACATCCAATGAAGAGGAGAAGCCATCCTCTCCGTTGGCCCCCAAGCCCCAACCACATCACAATGGGAGATAATTCAATCGCATGGCAACAAAAATCTTCCACAACACAAACAAATCTTTCACAGCCATTTTAACCACATTCAACTCAATAACAATAGAAGAAATAAGAACAAAAAAATAACAAAATTAAGGCTTAAAATGAAAGCCAAAGGAGAAAGACCTATGGGGAGGCCACTTATGCCTCCCAATAGGAATGGATTCCCACCTTAAAGCATCCAATGCATATCTCAAATCTTCTACATACTCTTATGCCTCCCTCAAGTACCCCTTATACCGCCCACATACTTTTATGCCTCCCCCAATCTCTTATGCCTCTCTCATAAAATAAACAAGAAAGGAATGCAAGCATTCCTTGTACAAGGTGGGGCATCCAACCCAAACTCCCTCAAACAAAAGGGAAAACTCTTATGACAACCTACATGAAATCTCCCCATAGTCTCATCCTACTCCAAACTGTGGCAATCTACTCACACCCAACAAGCATTCCAAAGAAAACAATACTCAACACAAGTATATAAACACAAAATAAAGCATAACATAAATAAGGGAAAACTCCTACCTTTCCATAGTAGATTTTGTTCCAAGAATAAGTCTCCAAGCTCCTCAAAGTCAAGAAAGAATCCACAAGATTCAACAATCCAAAATCTCTCTTAACAATTCTCTAACTCTCTCCCAAAAATACAAGAGCACAAAAAAATGAAGTAGTCCCCAAACAAGCGAAAAGATTTCAATAAATAGAAAAATGAGAGAGGAGGATGATGTGGCTCCAAGTAGGATGCCACCTCATTTCCTCTCCACTCCACATCACCTTAGTCAACCTCATATTCCAAAGCACCATTAATAATTGGTTAAAGGAATGAAAAGTTACTTACACACACTATCTAAGCCCAGACCCGCTAAGGATAAAATTAATTTCTTAAAAGAAAGTGCAATAAACATTTTACCTTTTTATATTCCCAAAAAACCTAATGGGGTCTAATTTTAGTCCCCCCCAACCCATAGGTAGGGTTGGCATAGCCATTTAAGAGGTGTGGGAAAAGTTTGACTTGTCCCACAAGCTTCCAAATTTGGCCTCTAAGGCCAAATTCGAGTTTTGCATAAAGGGCAGAGTGTAACACACTCAAGATATTAAACATTTAACACACAACAAAAAATCAAAGAGAAATCTACTCTAATAAATGCATACCATTGGTCATATCTTTAAATAGTTTAGGACAAGGTTAAATTAGCTTAAATAAGACACTAAAACCCATTAATAAGTAAGGGGTAAAGATATATCCAAAATATAAATAATTAGTACAAGTAAATTACATGTAGTGCCCACTTCCCTTTGACACCTTTTTGATACTGATCATGACATTGTCGACTATATTATGGACATTATTATAGTTTTGATTTAGTATGATGTTAGATATTTGATCATGGAGTATTGTTGATCTTGATTCTCATATGATGCATGATGATTATTAGAGACACTTTATATGTTTATGATGTTTTACTGTTGGACATGGTTATGTGATGGATGTTGTTCAGACTTATGATATTTGGATATTATGAGTAGCCCTAGAAATTAAAAATTATTGGATGATGATATAGTTGTTGATAAAACTATAATGATATTGTTAGATTTCTTAGATGTTGTGATTCATATATCTAGATGATTTTAGAAATTTAATTATATTTATATTATTTTGGATGTTTTGATATGGCCATGAGGCCGAAGGAGTTATTTGTGTTTTGCAGGTTAAAATATCACAACAAACATCGGGGGATTGGAGACCAACCACATTAGAAATCTAGATGAATTCGACATGGTCACCATGGCAACTAGTTTTTTTTGTGTGTGTTTTTAAGTGTTGGGGATTCCCATGGGGGGATCACCCTTAAATGTGACCAAGGGATTTTATGTACTTCATTTATTTTTGTGGTGCACTTACCCCCTTTCATTATTTATTTAATGGTGTGTGAATATTGTGAGTAATCATATTGTTTATTTATTTAATTAAAATATGTCATAAGAATGTAATTAATAGAGTTTTTGGCCATGTTTTAAAGATTTGTAAGTGATGTGTAAGTTAACTTTGGAGTATGAAACACTCCACCTTCTTAGAAATTTTAAATCGTCATTGGGGGCTATTTTTGGAGTCTTGTGGGACAAGTTAAACTTGTCCCATTCCTCTTAAATTTAATTACCAACCATACATATGGTTGGAGAGTTAAAATTAGACTTTTGTCATGCATTTTGGGAAGACAAATTATAGGTTTTAATTGCACTTTTCTTACATGTTTTAATTTCAGTGCTTTGGGGTGTGGGTTGGATTTGAGTGTGTAAGTAAACTATCATATTATCCATCAACCTATTTATTATGCATTGGAGAATGAAGTTGACTTTGTGTTTGGGGTGGAGGATATGTGATGTGGCATCCTACATGGATCCACCTCATCCTCTTCTCTTCCCTCTTCTATAAAATTCAAATTTCTTGCCTTTTTTTGGGTTACTTCACTTTTGGCTGACTTCATTTTGGGTGAATTTTCTTGCTGTTGAGAGCTGTTCCTTGAAGGATTTTTTGGAAGATTGTTACATGCTTGTGTTCGGTTGATTTTTTGATTGCTTGAATTGGAAGGAGCTTACTGTTTTGAACAAGGAACAACTCCATCATGGAGAGGTACAAGTTTGGCTCTTCAAATGCTCTTAATTTATTTATTTAAATGTTCTTGTGTGAATGTTTTAGTATATATTGTGGGTTGTTGGGTAGATGGCCTAGAAATGGTGTAGGAGAAGACTATGGGGTTATTTTGTGGGAGGCACAAGTGTTTTTAGGGAGGTATAAGGGTGGAGGGAGTTGAGAATTTGGGTTCCACCTTACAAAGAAATAGCTTGCATTTATTTACTCGTTATGGGGTTCCAAAAGAGGTTGGGGAGATATAAGAAAATGTGAGAAATAAGGGGTACTTAGGGGAGGCATAAGGGGCATGATAGGGTTTGAAATGATATATATATATATATATATATATATATATTGGTGGGTTGTACTTAGGTGGTGATACCCATTTTTCCCCTTGGGAGACATAAGCAACATCCCCCATAACTTCTTGCTCCTTTGGCTTGGTTGATGAATCCTTAGTATTGTTTGACATGTGTTAATGTAGTTGTAAAACTACATTCTGTTTTGGACTGTCTCTTTGTGAAAATGTTTTGTGTTCGTTTTGTGGAAGCCTATTGTTGCCATGAGTTGGATCAGATACTCTATTGCTTTTTGGTTAGGGATCAGGGGCCAATTAAGAAGGATGGATTCTCCTTTCATTAGATGTCTTGGTTGGGTGGAGAGCATTGCCTTTCCCTTGCCTCTGTTGTGATCAAATTTGATAAATGAGAAGAATGCATGTTGTTGTTCTGGAGCTAAGAAAAGATAGTTTGACAGTCCCTTGTGAACTGAAATCTCATTGTAACCTTCCCACTTGAAATGGATGATCTTGTAAATGTTTGTAATGGAAATATGTTGTACAATTTCGCAAGTGAAATTTGAAATGTAAAAGAGTTATACTTTGTATTCTATTTGGAAAGAATGTGAAAGAATGATATGTGTTTGGTATACTGTATTTTGTAATCAAATGGAAAGGAAGTTGTAAGAGTTCATTTGAATTAATGAAAATGGTTTTTTCTTGTCCATATGATTTTATTAATGAAGTATGTGTTTAACGTACTCTATGAAATCTCTATTTGAAAAGTGGTGAAGTGGAACACATGAAAATAAAATGTATTTTCTACCCTGTATATAATAAATGATTTTGGAAGAAATGAAAGAAGGAAGTTGTAAGTTGTCTTTTAGAATCAATAAATGAATGTAATTATTTTCTAAAATTGCATTATTGAATTCAATCTGATCATATTAATGTATTGAAATCTCTGTTTGAAAGGAAGAAATGTGTGTGAGAAACATACAGTATTTTGTCTCTTTGAAATGTGAAAAATTAGAAATAAATATTGCATTTTGGTCTTGAATGGTTTGTTTTGAATCAACTAAAATTTGTTAGATTGAAATTGGAACGTATTCTAAATACTTGGAAGAAGAAATGTAAAATAGACCCATCAAATTTTGATCCCTGTTATTTGTAATTTCAAACTGGCAATTATCTAAACCCAAAAATACATAGTTCGAACCTGCAATAATAAAATAACAAATTAAATGATTGAGATGAAGTAGTAAGCCCTAAATGAGTTCAAATAGAAAAAAAAACACTTAAGGAAATATCTCAAAACTTAGCAAAATTAGGCTCAAATCGTTTTGCAGTCGTTTTCTGTAAAGAAACGGAAATGTTCAAATTGCAAATCATTTAGACAAATTGAACCTCTAATCCTTCCTTAAATCCATTTAGGAACAATCCTCCATCTCTATTTGACATGTTTAGAGAGGAGGAAGTTATGGCCTTCTAAATTTTTCTTCACTTGCCATTTAAATTTTGAGAAAATTTTCCTTGGCGGTCTTGCGGCCTGAATTTTTCCCTTAGAGCTTTAAAAAAAAAATTGTGAAAATTTTATAAATTTTCCCTGCCAGACCACAACCAATCAGGTGATGCCACATGGCATCACGAGGCATCGACAGAGGAATGGGTTCCTTTTTGTCTTTCACATCTCAAATTTTTTTTGGAAACTTTTCCAAGTTTTCCCCGTTGTTCTGTCGGCCCGTAACCAATTAGGGGCTGCCACGTGGCATTGCGATGTGTCGGCGGAGGTGTGGGCCTATGTACCCTCTTAGCCCTTTGGTGCGTTAAGCCAATTTTTTCCCCGTCACCCCTCCTTCACCGTGTTGGCTCAGAAGATGCCACATGTCCCTTATGGACTCGCGGAAGTGCAGGCACAATTTTTGGCTCCTCGTCCATGCGTGAGAATTTTTAAAATGTCTCTCGCCACCCCATTTTCCCCGCGCCGACTTGTGAAGCACCACATTATCCCTTGTGGACTTGCGGATCCACAGGAGTGCGAGTGAAAATGTGTTTTTTTCCCCACGTGGTAAAGTTTTTCTCAAGGTCTCCCCGTGGCCAGCCAACCCGCCCTTTGGGCAAATTTTCATCCCTCGGCCCGCAAACCCGCTCTTGGGAAAAAAATTCACCCCAATACCCGTCGGCCCATAACTTGAGAAATATGAGGATTAAGGAGGACTTCTTTATATCTATGGAAAGCTGAGGAAATTTCCTATCCAATGGGAGTGATTTAGGGAATTTTTGAATGTGTTAAGTCTGAGAAAAATTAAGTTGAAACTTTAATCCTGTTAGAGAGTGGGTATGGTGAGGAATTTCCCTCTGAACCTAATTGAAACTTCTAACCCTAAATTTTAGACCTTATGACCTATAATAATTACTAATAAAAGGAAAGTATACTCTAGTAGATTAGAATTGTTCTGGAACCTGTTAGTGACAACTCTTGTCTTGTAACATGGTTGTAGATTTTGTTAATAAAAAAAATTATTCCATAATTTTTCCTAACTAATCCTAGGTTGCTCTTGGGTCTCAAGTGGGTTGGTTTAACGGGTGTTACACTTGGTATCAAAGCATTGGTTCAAAATCTTCGACCATTGGGCACACTAAAAAAATTGAGACATGAAACTTACACCTAGCACACTTTTAAATCTACAGAACAACTTAGTTTAGAAATTGCATATTTTAGTAAACATGGAAATTGATAAAAACGTAGGAAGATGAGCTAACTCTCATTTTGTTCTGTGCAGGATGCACAAAAAAAAATGAGGGGACTTTTCACATAGACCTAGACTTACCACCACCAATTTATGTTGTAGCAGCCATCCTACCCCAGATTTTGTAGGCTCTTCAGGATGTTAATGCTGCTCTACGCGGAGGATTAGTAGGAGGACATACAGCCAGACATGACAGAGTCCCTTCCATTGAGGGTCAGGTATCTCCTCAACCCAGCGAGGAGCATGGAGGAGAGAAATCCCATGCGGAGTCAGCTAGGGCAGAGTCACCATAGAGGGGATAGGGTGACTCAGTCTTAGGACATAGAGAGAGGTCTCAAAGGCCTAGTCTTAGGGATGAGCATGCAGAGAGACCTAGAGGTCATCAGACCACAACTGCAGATCACATCAGGGAGATCCTGAAGCTTCGACCATAACATTATTCTGGTGACATAGGTGGATTTTAGGTAGAGGTCTGGTTGGTGATCTTGAGCGGATGCTTCAATCTCTGTCCTTTTTCAAGCAACACAAAAGATCGTGTTGTGATCCATCTACTGATGGATGGAGCTGGTATCTGGTGGAGGATAGAGGAGCAAAAGCTCCATTTTGATTCTGAGACAGTTACCTAGGAGCTCTTTTAGGAGTGTTTCAGGAATAGATACTTATCACAGAGGTTCATACATCAGTGGATAGATAGGTTCCATGACCTCCGACAGGAATCTCTCATAGTGGTTGACTATGAGAGTAGATTTCTTGATCTACTCCAGTATGTTGGTTATATGCAGGATGAGCAGGTACAAGTTCACAGGTTCATCTAGGGCCTGAATCTAGATATTGGAGGTGTAGTAAGGATCCATTGTCCACAGAAATTAGCTGAGGCCATCAAGAAGGCCTATATAGTAGAGGAGACTCAGGGAAAGACCCAGCATGATAGAGATCGAGTCTGGAGACACATACAGAAGAACGAGGGGATCCGTACCTATTCCTCATGGTGGATAGGGTTTAGCACAATCATCTTTTAGACCCAAGCAGCAGCAGTCCCGCCCACCTTATAGACCTCCTCATAGTTTTTATGCACAGAGAGCTCAGAGTATGGGGCCTCCTCCTAGGGGTCCCATTAGGAGAAAGGGTACCCAAAGAGATCACTTAGAAGGAGCTCACCAGTAGAGACCTCAAAAGACCGTAGCCAGATCATCAGGATCCGCACCACATACCTCAAGAGTACTGATTGGACCTTCTACATAGGGGAGTGGATCAGGAGGATGCTTTGGTTGTGGTGTTACTGGACATTTTTGGAGAGACTTCCCACAGGTCCCTAACAACAAGGGTAAGACAAAAATCTCATAGCCTACTGGTTGTGATATGGGGCGCAATCATAGGATGTATGCAGTGGTTAAGAAGCGTCAGGTAGAGCATCATAGTATAGTTATTGAGACTTCATGTAGCATTAGTGGTACTCCTACCTCCATCTTGTTTGATTCTGGTTCTTCTGATTCTTTCATTGCACCATCTTTAGTAGAGCGATGCAGGCTAGTGGTAGTTAGGAAGGGTCATAGTTGGGATGTTGAGATGGCTTCTGGAGCCAAGATCTCTGTAGAATTATTAGTTAAGGAGTGTGTGGTGGATTTGGGACCTTTCACCACTACCACGGATCTCTGTATCCTTCCTTTGGGCTCTTATGGAGTCATCTTGGGTATGGATTGATTGTCTACACATAGGGCCAAAGTGGATTGTTACCACAAGGTTATATCTTCTGTAGATGATTTGGGAGTTGAGTCAGTGATTTCAGGTGTCAAGAGACTCATTTATATTCACACCATCTTTGTTATGCAACTTAAGCAGTGTGTACGATGGGGTTACCAGATGTATGCTGTTACATTCAATGACAGATTAGAGGATGGGTCTAGTGGACCATCGCTAGACAATCACCCCATTTTGAGAGTTTACAAATGTCTTTCCAAGGGAGCTACCAGGGTTACCACCCCCATGTGAGATTTATTTTCATATAGATCTAGTTCTAGGAGCATAGCCTATCTCACGAGCACCTTATCGGATGACCACCCCAGAGCTCTATGAGCTCAAGTTGCAACTTGAGGGCCTTTTGGAGAAAGGCCTTATCCGTCCTAGTCTATCCCCTTAGGGTGAATCAGTGATCTTTGTGAAGATGAAGGATGGATCCTTACGGTTGTGTATTGATTACCACCAACTGAACAAAGTAACGATCAAGAATTGTTATCCCCTTCCTCGCATTGATGATTTGTTTGATCAGATGAAGGGAGCCACTATTTTCTCTAAGATTGATCTTAAGTCAGGCTATCATCAGCTAAGAATTTCGTAGAAAGACATTCATAAGATGGCCTTCCGTACAAGATATGGCCACTATGAGTTCACAGTGGTGCCTTTTGGTTTGACTAATGCCCCCGCAGTATTTATGAGTTTGATGAATGGGGTATTCAGGACCTTCTTAGATTGTTTCATGCTCATCTTCCTTGATGAAATTTTGATTTACTCATGTACGTGTGAGGAGCACGAGGGGCACCTTCGCCAGGTTATTCAGTGTCTTAGAGAGAAGTAGGTTTATAGGAACTTGGAGAAGTGTGCATTCTTTCAGATAGAGGTGCAGTATTTGGGTTATATCATTTCTAGGGAAAGTATCACCTTCAATCCTTCCAAGATTAGAGCCATTATGGATTGGCTAGCACCCACTACTGTGACTGAGGTGTGCAACTTCATGGGATTAATAGGTTACTACCAGAGATTTGTTCAGGACTTCTCTCAGATTACACACCCCATCACTTCCCTTTAGGGGAAAGGGATGAAGTTTGTTTGGTCAGATAGATGCAAGTAGGCCTTCAGTAAACTAAAGGAATGTCTCACTACAATGCCTATTCTTGCAGTGTCAGATCCACAGGGTGAGTTTTTCGTTTGCACATATGCTTCCTTAGCTAGGCTTGGAGGTGTGTTGATGCAGGAGGATAGAGTAGTGGATTTTGAGTCTCGCAAACTCAAATATTATGAGCTTAGTTATCCAACTCATAATCTTGAGCTTGTGGCACTTGTGCATGCTTTGGTTCAATGGAGGCATTTTCTGCTTGGTCAGAGATTCATGCTTAGGAAATATCACTTGAGTCTTAATCCCCTCTTCACGCAACCCAATCTCAATGCTCATCAGTGGCGTTGGGTGGAGTTGCTATGTGAGTATGATATGGAGATAGAGCATGTGAAAGGGAAGGAGAATGTGGTGGAAGATGCTCTCAGTAGACAGAGACATGTGGCTATGGCCACCTCAGTGAGCATAGATTTACGGAGCAAGATTCTTCAGCAGCTTCCTCTTGAAAACTTCTACATTGTAGTTTGAGCAGAGATCAAGTCTCAGAGACCCCTCGAGGGGAATTTTGATGGTTTTTCCTTAGAGTAAGATGTTCTTCTTAGGCACAGAGGCTGGATTTATGTTCCTAGAGATGGAGGCTTGAGGTAGGACATCTTGGCAGAGGCACATCGTACACCCTATTCATCCCATCCCAAGGTGAAGAAGATGCACGCCACCTTGAGATAGTTGTATCGTTGGAGAGGACTTTGGAGAGACATGGCCCAGTTTTTTTCATGATGTTTAGAGTGCCAGAAAGTAAAGGAAAAGCATCAAAACCTAGCTGGCCTTCTTTTCCCTCATGCTATACTGGAATGGAAGTGGGACACCATTTCCATGGATTTCATTTTTTGGCTACCAATGTCGAGATATTACCATGACGCCATCATGCTCATGGTTTATAAATTGACAAAAGTGGCTCACTTTTCTTCAGTGAAGACCACTTATATAGCTAGTGTAGTGGCACAGGTATATTTGGATGAGATTGTCAAGTTACACAGGATTCCGTGGAAGATCATTAGTGACCGTGATCCTTGTACACTTCCCATTTTCTGACTACCATACAGCATGCCCTGGGGATGAAGATAAATTTCAGCATGGCATATCACCCTCAGATATATGGACAGACTAAGAGGATGAATTAGATTTTAGAGGACATGCTCAAGATGTATGTGATGGATCAGCAGTCTAGATGGGAGGAGTACTTATACTTGGTGGAGTTTGCCTACAATAATAGTTTTCAGAGTTCCATAGGCATGGCTCCTTTTCAAGATTTGTATGGTAGAGAGTGCAGGACACCTCTTAGCTGGGACATGCTAGAGGATAGGGTTTCTCTTAGACCAGATTTGTTATAGGACATGGAACAGCAGGTCATTTTGATCAGATACAAACTGCAGGAGGCATAGGACAAATAGAAGAAGTATGCAGATCAGCATAGGACCAAACATAGTTTTGATGTGGGCATGAAGGTGTTCCTTTGTGTCAAGCCACATAAGAGCCCTATCCGTTATGGAAAAGGTTCTAAGTTAGGTCCTAGATTCATGGGTCCTTTCGAGATCTTGGAGCGTATCGGCCCTTTGGCCTACCGTCTAGCATTGTTGCCTAGCTTGTCTCACATACATGATGTGTTTCTTGTTTCTGTTATTAGGGAATATGTTACAGGTCCTTCTCATGTGTTAGATTAGACATCATTTCAAGTGCAGGATTAGGGGCAAGTGATGGTGGAGCCCATTCACATCATAGATCATAGGACCCTAGGCCTTTGAGGTAGAGAGGTTGATCAGGTTCGGGTGCAGTGGGACAGATATGATGAGACTGCAGCTACATGGGAGGACGCTACTTCGTTACGGGTTTAGTTCCTACATTTGTTCCAATGACTTCCAATAGGAAGTTGAGTCTAAGGGGAGGGGGATGTAGTGCCCACTTCCCTTTGACACCTTTTTGTTGTTGACTATGATACTATCGACTATATTAATCATGACACTGTTGACTATATTATGGACATCATTATAGTTTTGATTTAGTATGATGTTAGATATTTGATCATGGATTATTGTTGACCTTGATTCTCATATGATGCATGATGATTATTAGAGACACTTTATATGCTGATTATGTTATACTATTGGACATGGTTATATGATGGATGTTGTTCGGACTTGTGATATTTTGACATTGTGAGTAGCCCTAGAAATGGAAAAATATTGGATGATGGTATAGTTATTGATAAAACACGAATGATATTGTTAGATTGCTTGGATGTTGTTGTGATTCATATATCTAGATGATTTTGAAAATTTAATTATATTTATATTATTTTGGATGTTCTGATATGGCCACGAGGCTGAAGTAGGTATTTTTGTTTTGCAAGTTAAAATATCACAACAAACATCGAGGGATTGGAGACCAACCACATTGGAATTCTAGATGAATTTGATAAGGTCACCATGGCAACTAGTTTTGTTTGTGTATGTGTTTGTTAGTGTTAGGGATTCCCATGTGGGGATCACCTTTAAATGTGATCAATGGATTTTATGTATTTCATTTATATTTGGTGCATTTTGTTTATTTTTTGCATGTGTTTATTTTATGGTGCACTTACCCCCTTTCATTATTTATTTAATGGTGTGTAAATATTGTGAGTAATCATATTGTTTAGTTATTTAATTAAAATATGTCATAAGAATGTAATTAATAGAGTTTTTGGCCATGTTTTAAAGATGTGTAAGTGATGTGTAAGTTAACTTTGGATTGTGAAACACTCCACCTTCTTAGAAATTCGAAATTTTCCTTGGAGGCTATTTTTGGAGGCTTGTGGGACAAGTTAAACTTATCCCATTCCTCTTAAATTTAATTACCAACCATACCTATGGTTGGAGAGTTAAAATCAGAATTTTGTAATGCATTTTAAGAAGACAAATTGTAGGTTTTAATTACACTTTACTTAAATGTTTTAATTTTAGTCCTTTGGGGTGTAGGTTGGATTTGAGTATGTACATAAATTGTCATATTATTCACCAATCTATTTATTATGCATTGAAGAATGAAGGTGAATTTGTGTTCTGGGGTTGAGGATGAGTGATGTGTCATCCTACATGGATCCACCTCATCCTCTTCTCTTCCCTCTTCTATAAAATTCAAATTTCTTGCCTTGTTTTGGGTTGCTTCACTTTTGGGAGACTTCATTTTGGGCAAAATTTCTTGCTTTTGGGAGGTCTTGCTTGAAGGAGTTTTTGGAATATTATTGCATGCTTGTGTTGGGTTGAGTTTTGGATTTCTTGCATTGGAAGGAGCTTGATGTTTTGAACTAGGAACAACTCCATCATGGAGAGGTACGAGTTTGGTTCTTCAAATGATCTTCTTTTATTTATGTAAATGTTCTTGTGTGAATGTTTTGGTATATATTGTGGGTTGTTGGGTAGATGGCCTAGGAATGGTGTAGGAGAAGACTATGGGGTTATTGTGTGGGAGGAACAAGTGGTTTTAGGGAGGTATAAGGGTGGAGGGAGTTAGGAATTTAAGTTCCACCTTACAAATAAATAGCTTGCATTTATTTACTTGTTATGTGGTGTCATAAGAGGTTGGGGAGATATAAGAAAATGTGAGTAATAAGGGGTACTTGGGGGAGGCATAAGGGGCATAACAGGGTTTTAAATGATAATCATATATATATATATATATATATATATTGGTGGGTTGTACTCATGTGGTGATACCCATTTTTCCCCTTCGGAGACATAAGCAACATCCCCCATAGATTCCTACTCCTTTGGCTTTCTTGATGAAGCCTTAGTATTGTTTATCATGTGTTAATGTAGTCATAAAACTACATTCTATTTTGGACAGTGTCTCTTTGTGAAAATGTTGTGTATATGTTTTGTGGAACCCTGTTGTTGCCATGAGTTAGATCACATATTCTATTTCTTTGTGGTTATGGCTTGGGGGCCAATGAATAAGGATGGCTTCTCCTTTCATTGGATTTCGTAGTTGGGTGGAGGGAATTTTCTTTCCCCTACCTCTGTTGCGATCAAATTGGATGAATGAGAAGAATGCATGTTATTGTTCTGGAGCTGAGAAAAGATATTTTGATAGTCCCTTGTGAAATGAAATCTCATTGTAACCTTCCCACTTGAAGTGGATGATCTTGTAAATGTTTGTAATGGAAATATGTTGTACAATTTTTCAAGTGAAATTTGAAATGTAAAAGAGTTATACTCTGTAGTCTTTTTAGAAAGAATGTGAAAGAATGATACGTGTTTGGTATACTGTATTTTGTAATCAAATGGAAAGGAAGTTGTAATAATTAATTTGAATTAATAAAAATGGTTTTATCTTGTCCATATGAAGTTATTCTGTTGGAAATCTGTGTTTAGCATACTCTATGAAATCTCTATTTGAAAAGTGGTGAAGTGGAACACATGAAAAGAAAATGTATTGTCTGCCTTGTATACAATAAATGATTTTGGAAGAAATGAAAGAAGGAAGTTGTATGTTGTCTTTTGGAATCAATAAATGAATGTAATTCTTTTCTCAAATTGAATTTTTTAATTGAATCTGATCATATTAATGTATTGAAATCTCTGTTTGAAAGGAAGAAATGCATGTGAGAAACATACAGTATTTTGTCTCTTTGAAATGTGAAAAATTAGAAATAAATATTGCATTTTGGTCTTGAATGGTTTGTTTTGAATCAAATAAAATGTGTTATATTGAAATTGGAATGTATTCTAAATACTTGGAAGAAGAAATGGAAAATAGACCCATCAAAATTTTATCCCTGTTATTTGTAATTTCAAACTGGCAATTATCTAAACCCAAAAATGTAAAGTTCGAACCTGGAATACTAAAATAATAAATTAAATGATTGAATTGAAGTAGTAGGCCCTAAATGAGTTCAAATAGACCAAAAAAAACACTTAAGGAAATATCTCAAAACTTCACAAAATCGGGCTCAAACCGTTTCATAGTCATTTTTTGTCAAGAAACGGAAATGTTCAAATTACAAATCATTTAGACAAATTGAACCTTGAATCCTTCCTTAAATCCATTTAGGAACAATCCTCCATGTCTATTTGACATGTCTAATTGAGTAAATCTAACAAGTTAAAATTTACCAGCTCGCACTGAGAAATCCTGTAGGCCGTTTTCTTAAAATTGACCCCTTAAATTTTATCAAAATCAAAAATTAATGATCTCTATGCAAAGAGGACGTCAAGATATTTCTTGAAATTCCTCGTTTTCCCCAAACCAAGCTCTCTATCAAAAGTTATGGTCTTCTGAATTTTTCTTCACTTGGCGTTAAAATTTTAGGAAAAATTTCCTTGGTGGTCTTGCAGCTCGAATTTTTCCCTTGGAGCTTCAAAAAAAAATTGGGAAAATTTTCTAAATTTTCCCTGACGGCCCGCAACAAATCAGGTGATGCCACATGGCATCATGAGGCATCGATAGAGGAATGGGTTCCTTTTTTTCTTTCACATCTCGGAATTTTTTTGGAAACTTTTCAAAGTTTTCCCCTCTGTTCCGCCAGCCTATAGCCAATTAGGCGCTTCCATGTGGCATCGCAAGGTGTCGACATAGGTGCAGGTCTATGTACCCTCTTAGCCCTTTGGGGCATTAGGCTAATTTTCTCCCCACCTCCCCACTTTCCCCGCATTGGCTAAGAAGATTCCACGTGTCCCTTATGGACTCACAAAAGTGTGGGTGTAAATTTTGGCTCCTCGCCTGCGCAAGAGAATTTTTAAAATGTCTCCCGCCACCCCGTTTACCCTTCGCCGACTTGTAAAGCGCCACATGTCCCTTGTGGACTTGTGGACCCATGGGAGTGTGGGTGCAAATGTAATTTTTTCCCCACATGGGAAATTTTTCTCAAGGTCTCCCCGCAGCCTGCCAACCCACCCTTTGGGCAAATTTTCACCCCTCGGCCTGCAGGCCCGCTCTTGGGGAAAATTTTCACCCCAAGGCCCGCTGGCCCATAGCTTGAGAAATATGAGGAGTTAGGAGGAATTATTTATATCAATGGAAAGGTGAGGAAATTTACTATCCATTAGGAGTAATTTAGGGAATTTTTGAATGCATTAAGTGTGAGAAAAATCAAGTTGAAACTTTAATCCTGTTAGAGAGTGGGTATGGTGAGGAATTTCCCTCTGAACCTAATTGAAACATCTAACCCTAAATTTTGGACCTTATGACCTCTAATAATTATTAATAAAATAAAAGTATACTCTAGTAGATTAGAATTGTTCCAGAACCTATTAGTGACAACTGTTGTCTTGTAACATGGTTGTAGATTCTTTTAATAAAAAAAAAATTATTCCATAATTTTTCCTAACTAATCCTAGGTTGTTCTTGGGTCTCAAGTGGGTTGTTTTAATGGGAATTTACATTACATTACTAAAATAAACATATACTACCATTAATAAAATGGAACTAATAATAAAAAATAACACATGACCCCTTGGTCACAATTTTCCCCTAACCAAATTCAAACACACACACACACACACAATTACATGTTGCCATGGTGACCCTAGTTGAATTCATCTAGAATTCCAATGTGGTTGGTATTGAATTCCCCTATGTTTGTTGTGAATAATTTTACCTGCAAAACACATAAATACCCTCTTCGGCCTCATGGCCACATTAAAAACATCTATGATAAAATATACAATGAAATTCCAAAATCATTTATATACGAATCAAATATTATCTAGGAAATTACGATAGTATTTACAATTTCTAGAAACATTTCTATTCCACATTTCATCCATGTCAAAATCATTATGAAATTAATCCAATTATCAAAGGTCTACTCAATATGACGAAATATATCACATGTCATAAACATATATATATATATATATATATATATATAATTAACCATGTCAACAGTATATCAACATCAATATAAAATGTCTCTAATAATCCACATGCATCATATATGAATCAAATAAACAATAGTCCAGTATATCTAACATCTAATGATCATGCTAAATCAAAAGCTACAATAATAGCCATAAGTATAGTCGACAATATCATAGTCAATAATAGAAATTTGTCAAAGGGAAGTGCGCACTACAACTATCTGCAAAATTATTAACAAAAATGCACCGTGGGTATCTGCAAAATTATTAACAAAAATGCAATCTTTTGAGATAAAGGTAAGATCCCAGGATAAATTATTGGAAAAATCAAACCCGCCAACAATTTTTTCAAAAAAAAATATGAATCAGAAAAGTGTGATAAATTTCCAATTTTTTTTTTGGAAACAACACAGTTGTATTAAATTTTTTAAATTTATTGCGTCCCCATTGGAAAAAATCCCTCACCCAATGAAATTTAAGAAAAAAAAATACTTTTTAATTACGCCAAAGGCATTACCGCTATGGGAAAGAGGCCTCCTGTCATTCACGCGACGGTCTTAAATTTGACGCGTGTTTAACCTACTGAAAAATGGGAAGTATATCATCATAACGATAAAAAAATTTTAGAAGACCTATGAGCTGTGGTTTGTAGAATCATGCTATCCACTTTTTTGGGTTTTGAATATGGTCTCCATTGCGTCACAAACACCTGTTCATGTATTATGATGAAGGAGGACCTTGGGAAACATATGGACGACAAACCTCCCATGCCTGCAAACTAAACAGAGCCCTTTGGTGAGGCAGGGGAGGACTTGCTTAGGGTTTTTCTTTAGTTCAAGGCTTCAAGAAAAAGCTTGGAAATGTTATAGAAAAGGGATTTTTTAGATAAATTTAGATTCACCGACAATATGCAAATTGGGCGAATTCCCAATAACTGTAAAATTTGAAATTGAGGCATTGGTACTTGAAACAATAATTGGAGGACAGTGGTGATTTGTCCTACAATTATGTTTAATTCTCAGGTCTCCCATGACATCATCCTCCTACCACCAATCCATGCCCCCTTGAAAATTTCTCTCCTCTTCCTTTGGTAATGCCACTTTTTTGAGATTGGTCATAATCTATTTTTGGAAAATTCTCACCCGTGCCAAGAATTTCAATTGTAATATTTCCCTAATGTCAAGGCCATTTTATTAAGATGGTCTCTACCTGTCATTTGGTTTTCTTTTGTGGAGAATGCCAAGGCTATCTTGTGTTTTTTGACCGATGTTAGATTTCACAATATTCTTTCCGCCTTTTTTTTTTCAAGCACCTTTAGAATCTTTTGGCTCAATTTTCAAGTATTGATACTGGAAATTTCCTCAAGGCATATTTTATAGGTTTATAGCGTCTTCGAACATTAGTTTCATATTTTAGTGTTGCAGCTAAGTGGCATTCCTCTCTTATTGTCGAGGTGGGATATACAAGAATATTGGCGGGCTTTCACATTTAGTAGGACTCTAATATCCCGTGGGGGAAATTGTGTTATCTTTAGGGAGTGGCTATTCTAGCTTATTTATAGTTGATATCCTTTGTAATTTAGAGCTATGATCTTCTTTTTCTTGTTGAAAATGTTGTTAGTAAAAGGTCTTTCTCTATAGGGCATTTGAAAAACCCTTCAAGCTTTCATTCACCCTGTGTGCTATTTTGGTGGTTTTATATTTCATGTGTCATTTTTATTTAGTAATATTTGTTATTGGATTTCTATTACTGACTACAAACCCATTTAATTTGATATTGTGTCTTTAGGATAATGTAGAGGATACAGATAACGACATATTGTGTCTTCTAGATAATGTGGAGGATACAGAGAGTGACGATGATGAAAAGATGAAACATAGTGGAAGTAATAATTTTAACCTTGTAATTATGTATTTGATTCTTTATGCTTTATTGTTTTAAATGTGTATTTAGTACATGTTAGAATCCTACATCAATAAGAAGGTGGAAGTTCCTTTTGAATTATTTTTTGCAACATAGTGATAAGTGCATTCTAGATGTTAATTTTTTTGAAGTGAACTACTAGGTGTAGCTTAGTTTTATTAGATAATTAATTTTTACTGTTGGCATGTAGAGGATCTGGCAGGACCAAAGGTTCTTCATGGACTTGATAAAGTAATGGGAGGGGCAGTTGTATTGACACAAAAGGACCATAACATTCTTGTTGGTGGTGATGTTAATTATGGTATGCCCAATTGATATGCTGAAATATAAAGCTGTTTTATTTGCAAAATTTGGACTTGTTGTCTCTCTCTTCTTGATCTTTTTATTGGTGCACTGATTCTCTTATATTTCCACTACAAATATTGATATGCTTGAAAACATTGAAATTGGAGGGTAGAATGCTAGAGATGAGGCCTACAAGGTAGCAAGGAGAAACCTAGGATCTATGAAGACAAGTAAGTGGGATAGTTCATTTGATAATCATTTTCTGATCTTTATCCCTTTAGGCTTTAAAAATTTAACTCATTATATTTTTTTTTGATAGATTTCAAGATGACATAAATGTAGTGAAAACAATTCCTCTTCAGTATGATGTCCCTTTTAAGGAGGAGGTCATTTTTATTTTTGATGTTCAATTTTGAGTGGAATTTATATACTTAAAACTATTATTTAGTTAACATCTATCTTTTGTACAATTGGATTAAAAGCTTAAATTATTTTCAGGGGGTGACTTTGGATTAAACATGATGTATCAATGACGAATCCCAAAAAAAAATTGATGAAGTATGAAGACGAATATCCCTTTTATAGTAGGTTTGGGGTAACATTTGTTTTAACTGGTTATCAGATAGATATTTTGTTAATCAATAAATGATATTTTGATTACACTTTGGCAATAGCATTTTATTTTCTGCTTTAGATGCATAAGAGGCTTCAAGGTACAACCATGGGTAACCGAGATGAAGAGTTGCTTTCTCAAACTAGGACCAGTATTTCAGATTTTTATACTCATGATAAAATGCTCCAGTTCAAGAAACCCAAGAAGAAGAAGAAATTGCGGAAGAAGGATAAATTGGATGTTGACGCACTTGAAGTAGAAGCAGTTAATTTTGGATTGGGAATTGGTTCCATGGCTAGTATACAAAGAAGGGGTTTAAGGGAAGAGGCAAAGAAAGTTGAAGCTGAGCAACAAAAAAATGCATATGAAACTACATATAATAAACCAACAGAGGCTTTTAAAGTCCTTCAAGATGAGAAGCCATTGTATGAAATCAATATGGATGATGATGGTGATATTTTTTTTGGTGGGGAGGATGACGAACTATACAAGTCATTGGAGAAGGCAAAGCAAGAAGTTGTAAAGAAGCAAACAAAAAGTCTCGGATCTAGTTCTCATGAAATAGCTCAGCTAGCAATATCTGCAAATCAGTTGAAAGGAGATGGGAAAATCCAACCACCAAGGGAAGCACCTGAAAATAAAGTTGTATTTACTAATATGGAAGAATTTTTGTGGGATTTATAGCCTAATGAGGGTATGCTAAAACATGCAACGATATTAGAAAATTGAAATGGATTTTTCTCTTTTATTTTACAAGAAGCTTTGTCCTATAGTCAATATATCTTTAATGAATTTTCTTTCTCATATAATGTTTCTAATTATTTTTATGTTTTCTAATGAAATTATGGGGCTTTATGGGTAGGTTAATTTTATACAGAATTGTTGCATTGGCACTAAAAAATTTGAAGGCACAAAGCCTTCATTTACGGGAATTCTCGTGACCATAGAAGTAGCGACAAGTGGTTATGGTGATTATCATGTTTGTCACATTTCTATTAGAAACCCACTGGCCTAAAAGAAGTAATGTTAAGCTTCCATGGCCTTACGCGTAGATTAACTTGATATTTAACATTTTCTAGTATTCCCATCATTTGTTTGTTTTGGTGTACTCACTTTTCATAGCTCACTCCATGATTTTATTCCTTTCCCATGGATGGTCTCAGAAAATGGTGAGAAAAATGTTAGCCTTTTAATTTTCAATGGTTTATCCCTAGAAAAAATTGAGCTAATTACATGATCTCAAATTTCTTTACCAGACTTACAATAATGTTTTAGTATTCTTAATGTTCTATATTCTTGCATCAAAACTTGTTGGAAGTCTCTTTAAATTTGAATCGTGCTTCAATTCAAGATTTATAAGAATTAGGCATTTATTGTAATTCTCTAAGGGATAAAATATTATATCCTTTAAGTTGTCATTATTCATACCACAATCAATTTTTCTATATTCCAATCACTATGGAACTCCATTGGCAAAGATGTTGACTTCCTGTAGGTGGGGCATGTCCTGTCAATATTGAGATGATAATTTTAACACTCATTTTATAGGTGTTTAAATTTAGAATTCACATAACATTAAAAATCACTCACCTCAAAAATCTCACAAAGTTTTAATATATAAATACCTGATCCACAAAAGTGTAATGTTTCCAATGAACTTAGCCCTTCATCCACATCTAAATTTCTAATTTTCAGGCATCCTTATATGTTGATAATTTCCAAGTATTGGGATGAGCTTAGCTTGGGGAAACATTTTAGTTTTTCAGTGTTAGAGGATCAATATGTTGAGTCTATTCAAATCTGACATGCCAGATATTCTTTTTAGTTGTGTGCAATCGAAAACATCCAACTCAACGAACCCCACATAAAGAGTTGGAAGTTTCTCAAGACACTTGCATTTATTCAAATTGAGCTTGGTTAAATGAACAAGTTTATCAATGCTTAGTGGCATTATAGAAAAAATAATATTTTCTAGGTTCAACATTCCCAATGCCGATAAATCTCCAATCTATTCAGGAAGACCATCAAAGAGATTACAATTACTTGCATCAAACAAGTTGAGAGATCCATTTTTGGATAATTGTATGTGCTTCATGAATTTCAGGAAAGTAGATGTGTCACTAACCAAAAGACCTTTCATTCTATTGACTTATTTCCTTTACATACATTTATTTTTCAGATGTTTCCATCTCTTGATGTAAATCAGGCAAGTTTCTTATCTCTTGGTTTCCATTTGCACAATTTTCTTCATTACCTGAATTAGCACCAATCCCCTCTGGCCAATCAATATCTCCCAAGTTAGGTGAATTCCATCCTATTACATCAATGTATGCATCAGGATCATATCCAGGTAGGCCACAAGGAATACCATTAGTCTTTTCTAAATACCTCCTATTGGCAAGATGAAAGGACTCTTCTGTTGCTGAATCATTCCAATTTTCTACTTCTGGAAAGTAAATTATGTTGTGTTCCTTTACCTCACAAAATTTGTTCCATGAAAGACCAAAAAATTGCTTCCAATAGTCCATTTCCCACAAAGGTACAACTGGTATGATCTATACAACTAGAACATCCATACACGAGTTAGTCAACATATTATGTGCACAAACACATAACTTCAATTTATTTTCAGCTGCAATAGATGCTTTAGAGACTTCACTTCTTAAAAGATTATATTGTGTTTTTAGGCATCTTATTGGTTTTTTTGGATTCATGATATAAGATTTGCAAATGTATATGCATGAATTTGTAAAAATATTGAAATGCAGAGATAGAACCTTTAAATGTAATGCTTCATCTATATTTCTACACTTACAAAATCAATCACACCCCTTATTAACATCAACTACAAAATTAATAACTATCCCTATAAAACAAATAACGTATACCGTTCGGTGTTCACATTGCATTATACAGATGTAATTTATAGTTTAAATTTTTAAAAGTTTAGTATCAAACTTTATAGGGAAAAAATAGCAATTTTTGATTATTTTGAAGAAAATTGCATATTGCTATTGGTAAAGCCTAAATACCTACCTTCTGCAAGATAATAATAATCTTACAATATCATTCAATATTAAAGTGTTAGATGTGTTAATTTCAAAAAAAAAAAAATTATGCCAGAGGCGTTACCCCTATGGGAAAGGGATTTGCAAACATTCATGGGTCCATGTCAAATTTGACAGTTTAAATGACAATTTTGCTATTTTTAACAATTTTGTTGTTGCTATTTTTAACAATTTTAGTTTTTTCTTATTAAAGTTGTTTCTAGTTGTTTTAATCGATAGCTGCATGTTTTGGGATTTTGGTATTTAGGACTTTTTGTATTTAGGGTTTTTGGTTTTTTTTTATAGGGCTACGGGAATGGGCATCGAGGTGAGGAGAATTTTTCTATGGTAACAAAAATAGGCAGATCAGCGTTGTGAAGCTTTGAAAGGCTCTAGAGAATCTCAACCTTCCGATCTCGTTGCCCTAAGTTTAAGCACATGCACGACTAGTGACACCCTCGAATTTGATGGCTTTTCGATGCTACAAAGATCTCCTGGTGACAAGATATTCTAATTTTGATGGCATGGGAGGAGGATTTAATGGATACAAGTAGTATTTGTGATGGTGGATGCATAAATATATCATTTTTTATATGCAGAGGTGAATATCCACCGACTCTAACCTTAGGAGATTCTTTTATTTTTGCCTTTGCATTATAGCCAGATATTGTGTGGTGATGCGAGCACAAGAATTTGGGAAGCCTCTATATATAGCCAAGGTGGAGGAGATTAAGTTCGATAATCACAACCAGGTCCCCTCCTTTTTCATTTGAAGTTATACTTATATTGGTGTGTATTGAAATAACGGTTTTGGAAATAAGTTTCTCTATTGCAATTTTCTAAATATAATTTTTTGTCGAGAATGGGTGATGATGATAAAAATGCATTTCTAACACCTCTTGTATGAGGGCAGCTCTGGTTTCATGTTGAACACATGCAAAATTTATGAGCCTATTTTCTTCATTCATTTATATGTGATTCTTTTACCCTTTGAAGAGGTATGAAACTTTGTGTTTGCAACATTGAATGAACTGTTCGACAAAATGCCTAAAATTAACAGGGTTTTTTGTGTTTTTTAAAAGATATTTATTTGGAAATATTTAAGTTGTTACCTTATGTGCA
This sequence comes from Taxus chinensis, assembly GCA_019776745.2. Classification (NCBI taxonomy): domain Eukaryota; kingdom Viridiplantae; phylum Streptophyta; class Pinopsida; order Cupressales; family Taxaceae; genus Taxus; species Taxus chinensis. The sequence continues at coordinate 235,017,313 of CM034148.1, read as the reverse complement.
AAATCTGTGCCTTTTAGAGATTTCCAAATCTATTAATCAAATATGTATGCAAAATTTAGAGATTGTTCAGATAAGACAAGAAATGTGCCTTTTAGGGATAATTATAGTAATCAGAAATGTATGCAAAATGTGGATGGATGTGAACTGTTCGACAAAATGCCTAAATGTAACGGGGTCTATTGGATTGTAATGATTTCATAAATGTAAAAATGTGTTTGTTGGAAAATACTTGAAAAATTTCAGGAAAATACAATTGGTAAGTTTAAAGTTAGGCTCTACAACCTTTGACGCCATCTTTCTAGCCTCTTTCAAAATGGGAGCTTTAGAGAAAGGTATGGAAAACCATAAAAACATAATGGATTGTGCGAATGGTGTTACTGTGCACGATTATTTTGATTTAATATCACCCTGGGTCAAAGAGATTGCTAGAAAGGATGCCCGAGAAAAATGACAGGGCTGTGTGGATGAAGATGTGCTTGTAATCTTTATTTCAAAAATTCTACCTATCATTGTAAGGAATTACCTTGAAATTGACACTGCAAGGAACTGAATTCAAATCACTGTAATGGCTGCCTATGGATCCTATGCCATCAAAAATATTTTTAAAAATGTGTACGCTATTATTCTTTTTCCATCTTATCATGCCGCTATACCGCTATCTGTATTTGTATCTCTATCTCCATCTAGCTCAAAAGGGGAGGATGTTATATGGGAGATTATCCATGTCTTGTATGTTTGTAAAGATTTAACAAAAAAATGTAACTCATGCATATTATTATTAATAATAAAAATTTGGCATGTGGAATTAGATGCCAAATGTGAGAAGTGTGTAGTGTGGTTAAATAATATGCTTGGGAGGAAACCAAACTTACACGAGACTTTATGAATGTATTTTTCCTTCTAACTTACACAAGAGCCTACTGTTATCCAATTTTTCCCCTCAGGAAAAATTGAACAAACCTGACTTTGCAAAAGGGAAAATGGAGAGGTTGGTTCAGTCATGCGAGCTCACATTCGATTATGAAAAATGAAGTTGCAGGATGGCTCGATAATGGAAATGAAAAGGTAGAAAATCAATGGCCAAGGGGAATGAAAAAGAAGATCGAAGCTCAAGTGTGAGAAGAATATAGAAAGGCTTGAGATTTCAAACTTCACATTTTTCGGAACTATGGAGAAAAGAAGGTTAAAAATGGGTCAGCAATGTTCGAAACTCAAAACCCCGAAAGTTTGAAATTTTAGATTTCAGACTTTCAGAGTTTCGGAACCCTGGAAGCGAAGAAAAGGAAAAATTGGCCACCAAAGTCTGAAATCCAAAAGTTGGAAAGTCTAAAATTTTAGAATTTTGGGATTTCAAGAATTTGGGAAGCATGCCAAAAATGAAGCAGAAAATTTTGAAACCCTGAAGTCTAAAATTTTGAAATTTCAAAATTTCGGGGTTTCGATGTTTCTGGGAATAATGCACAGAAAAAGTGAGTAAAAATCCTGAAATCTGAAATTCCGAAAGTCCAAAATTTCAAACTTTCAAGTTTCTGAGTTTTGAGGGTTCAGGACTCTGGGTTTTGGAAGTCTTTGCGAGCAAAATTGGAAAAGTTCCAAAAATATCTTAAATCTAGAAATTCCAAATCCTGAAAGGGTTCAGATTTTGGAAGTTAATGCATGTTTCAGGGTCAACACAACGGCAGCTTCAGGTTTCAGACTTTCGGAACTCTCAAGATGATTTGGGAGATGAACAATGTTTCAATCTCCAAAATGGAAATTTCTGAAATTTTGAATTTTAGGATTTCGAAGGTTGCATGCATTTTAGACTTTTAGAGTTTTGGAACTCTCTTTCCACCATTTTTATAGAATGACACATTGAACTTCAGATGGCCATAACTTTTCACTGGGATCTTGGATTTGCACAAGAAAGGACCTTTTGTAAATCTCTCGACCTTATAAGTCAAGAACATATTTAGGTTTTCTAATAGTGATCCCAAACAATCAACCATTTGAAACCAAACAAGTCAAGAACATACTTAGGTTGTCTAATAGTGATCCCCGAGTCATAACGTGAAATATGGATCCCTAGGAAGTAATGCTTCACACCCAAGTCATTCATGGAAAATATGTCCTGTAGAGCTTCTTTCACTGCTACAATGGATGATGAAGAGCTCCATGTTTTCAAAAGGTCATCAACATATAGAAGAAAAATCATAAGTGTGTCATCTTTCCAAAAAATGTAGACATTCAGATCAGAATGACATCTAGTGAATTCTGTAATGAGAAGGAAGGAATCCATCTTAACATACCAAGCCTGAGGGGCATGTTTGAGTCCATAGATTTCCTAAGTTTTCATACTCAGGAAGAATACTTGACAGAAATATGTCGATATTCCATGTAGATTGTATCCTCATGGTTATTGTGAAGAAAAAAAATATTCACATCCATTTGATGAATATCCTAATGATGAGTTGTGGAAATGCAAAGAGTGAATCTGATGTAGCTCATTTTGGAAACCATTGTAAATGTCTCAGTGTAGTTGATACTAATAATATGTGACAAACCTTTTGCTACTAGTCATGCTTTGAACTTATCTACAAACCCATATGTTGTATACTTAGTTCGATATATTCATCTGCATCAAACCATATCCCTTCCCTTAGGAATATGTCTCAAATCCCAAGTGTTGTTCATAATCAAGGATTTGAAATCCTCATACATAATAGTGTCGCACTCAAGAATGTTAGACGCCTCCTGTAAATTTTATGGGTCAGAAGCAGAGGTGTATAAAGCATGTAGCCCACTTTGAAACTATGAATGTGTCTTCCTAAAATTTGAAGGATCTCCAACTCATGTACTTGTGACCAGAAGTGTCTTTCTAGCCAAAAGAGGACTAGAAGTGAGTGAGTTAGGTGGTGAATCCTCATCCTCTGAAGTGTGGCCAGATGTGTATGGAGATGGATCTCCATCACTACTCTCACTACCTAAACTGGAAGGAGATTCCCCAACCTCAGGAATCTTCTCAAGTTGGTCAAATATAAGTGAGTTCAATGAAGAGAGAGAAGTGTCAAGTGTCAAGTCTAAAGGACTCTCCTGAAAGAGAACACTTCTCTCAATAAACAACTCATGTGTGGTCATATAAAGAAGTAAATATCTCTTAACACCATCTGGGTATCCTATGAAGATGTAGGGCTTACTCTAAGGTTTCATAGCCTTACTTTTCTTCTTAGGTACACATGATTTAGCTCAAGATCCGAAGACCTTGAACTACTGCACTTTAGTTTTACTATTGTTCCAATCTTCAAAAGATGTGTTTCCTTTCAAGGCATTTTGTGAAACCTGGATCTAAAGTAGAAAGCATAATTGATTGGTTATTCCTAATACTGAGATGCTAGCGATTTGGAGTGAATCAAGCAGTTATCCATTTCTTTCAAGGAGTTGTTCTAGCATTCTCCAACATAATTTTGCTGAGGACTATAAGGAACTATACACTATAAATCAATTCCATCTTATCTATAAAAATTTTCAAACCTGTTGTTGAAATACTCAGCACCACTATCTGTACGCAAAACCTTGATGAATTTTCTAGATTGTTTTTCTATAAGATCCTTGAAGTCTCGAAATTTTTGAAAACTTCATAGTTAGATATTGAAAGAAGTAGACCCACGTATACCTAGAGAAATTATCAATGAAGGTGAGAACATACTTATCTCGAGTGAAATATGGTTTGGGGAATGCCCCAAATACATCATTGAGTATTAACTCCAATGCATGTGTATCCCTCTATGCTTTTCCCTTGTCATATTTCTCTTCGGGATGTTTTCTAGGTGTGTAACCCTTACAAAAACCCTTATAAAAATGAATACAAAGAAAACCTATGACCATATTGTGTTTACTGAGGTTTTGCAAATAATAATAGTTAAGGTTACTAAAATTCTTGGGTCATAGATATCCACGACAACAATACTTCACAACACATAATACTAAGGCACTGGTTTTCTTATAAATTCCCCACATAACCCATGCCAGAGTTTAACAAAATAAAAACATTTGTACAAAATTTCTTCATAACCAAGTTTGATGCAATATTCTAAAGTATTTCCCTCATCTACTCGCATAAGCCATCTGCAACAATTATTAACCTGAGTCAGTTTTCGAGAACTGATCAAGATAAGACTACAGAAAGCAACAATAAGCTAATATCTAACAATATCAAGAAAGGAAAATATTCTATTCCGAGAATTGGGTTGAAGCTCTAAATAATAACAACCCCTTAAGATAATTAAAATTTCCACCATGCCAATCTAAGAAGAAATCCTTATACTTCAGTTATGAACATTGTCTAAAAGCAAAAAAAATTAAACAATCATTTGAGAAGTGGCCAATGACCTGATAAGTTAGAAAAAATAGTCTAGTGTAATGGGATTTCCATCAAATAAACAATTAGCTTAAAATATTGAGAACTGATATTCAAACCAACAATCTACACTCATAAAAGAGGTTCCAAAAGCACAAGCTATGATACTCATTTTCAGGAACGACAAAAAAACAATTAATCTAGGAGGAAGCATGGATTTCAAGGTTAACACCAAAGCTTGAGTGTATTAAAATTTTAATCATGTAATCATATAAGTTATATGATGGAAAACTAATACAAGACCACCAATCAACATTGTTTAACAAGGGAAAGAAGATAATACTAGTTTCAGCCATTAACTCTAAGGAATTTCACAATCATTCAAGAAGAGGCCACTGCCCTTATAGGCTAGTAACGACACGCGAGAGTAAAAGAGAGTTTCTTCATACAAGTTAACATTTTAAACATAAATCCAAGTTTTACCACACTAGGGATTTCCAAACCTTCTCTATAAGCCTATAGTTTTGGTTTAAAACAATGTGGATCACCACTTTCCATCAAAATTCCTTTTAAACTACCCCTCGTTAACATATTCAAACCATTCAAAAAAGAAAATTTTATTTATAAGTATCACCAAAAGTAATTAAATTAACATCAAATTCAAATATAAATCAACAATGCATCTATATATAAATACCCAAAAAAACTCCCTAATGCTCTTAACCATTCTATCCTAAGTCAACAAGATATCAATGCACATACATCATCCAAACGTCAATTAAAATCAGTGAGATAAAAAATTATAAAAATTCCACCAAGAGTCATCACGAGTAGAATTATGTCAAGGTAGTTTTGACAATAAAGAAATACTATCCATAACACACATGAAACTACAAATCTCAGTGATGAAACACATTTTCTATGGTTTAAGCTTCCTAGGGGATGGTCAAAGTGCCCCTTAGGTAAAAATCTTAAACGTTTTAGAACTATATTGATGTTCGACATGAAAAAAGGGTATGCGTCAAGCGTCATAACAATTAAGCAGAAATACTCAATGTGCAAGACAACTAGAAATCTAGGTACCTTAGCCAAGATACACCCTCCAAGCATAAATCTAACCACAGAAGTCAACCGCACATAAAGTTTTGCAAACCTACGGGATAATTCAAAGTGGACATTTAACTAGTTCAAGAAATGAGAACATGGATATCTAATAGACCTCGCTAACCACACCACTCCAAGGTTGGGAAACACCAAATAAAAACTAACACTACGAGATTGAAAACATAATCCAAAAGGGTGATTAAGTGTCCATAAACGATTGTCAACCTAGATCGGGTTCCTTATAGTAGTTTTTTTCTAAAGCAAGGTTATCAAACTTACGAGAACTGTACTCAAAAAACCCACAACGATAAGAAAAACCTTCACTAGTCTTGATTTCACTAAACCAAATTATTTAAGGAAAACTGAGAGAGAGGGGGTTATAAACCTATAATGATTAAAACAACTCACATACACAGAAAGGGCATTTTCAGATAAGGTAACTGATTGAGTAACCAGATCTAGGAGTCATGAAATCATGGGCAACACAATTATCCTGAAAGAAAATCAAATCCAAAAAATATATAATAAGCTCATATGAAAAGCAAGAGGTTTTTTAAAAAATGCAACAGGATTGCACTCACAATGGAAAATTACTAGCTATAAACACCATGATGAACTTGATGCTCAATCAAAGAAATGTAGAAATTAATGGTAGAAGGTTGATCATTCAAGCATGAACACACAACAACTCGAGAAGGGGGATAAATCTATGTTTTCCATTTTAACATTGACAACAATAGTTAAAACAAGAAGATAACAAGAGGAAAGAGAGATTTCCCAGCTTGGCGTCTAAACCCACAAACAAAACCAGTAGAGGCAAACCAAATTTAGGGAAGAGAAGGCTCTATTTCATGATATTTTTAAATTTTAGAAATTGTAGCAATAGTAGGGTTATCTTTCCTGATCCTCCAGCTTCTCCAAGTTGCATGAACACCTCACAAACCTACAGCAGCATTTCTCAAGTCGAAACTCATCTCTTCCACTAGATGGGCACTAAAACCCCACTCATATGGAGCTCCAAAATCCATGAGTGACATCAGTCATAAATAGATGTGGTCTTAAAGACTTCCATGACTATAGTAATTACACAAAATGGGTTTATTGAAAAAGGACCCAATACACATGTGAAATACAGGGATAAAACTAGCCTCCATAGCCTTGCCAATATCTTCACAGCCTACGTAAAAAATGGGATGCCATCATAGTAGGATAAGCACAAACGGGTTAAAAAAACAAATAATTTTCTTCACTCCCAAACAACCAACAAGTGCCCAAATTGCAAAGTTCACCTCTTCCTACCTATACGCAACTCGATATAAAAAACAACTTAGGGACAAGGTAAGAACATCCATTGAAGCACAATGAAATGTAATCCTTTTTTATCAGTTATAGTCACAGGAGGCTTAGGAGCTTAGAATGCAACGTGGAGGAATAAAACATCAGGTGTGAGAGTTGTTGACAAAATGCCTCAAAGAGATGAGGTCTCAAGAAAAGCCACATTGTAGGATGAGAACAAAGGGGGTCTGCAAAATTGGGCTCTTTAGGTCACCATTCCAGCATACATGCAGCCAAAGACAAATAAAAATCCTTAAAATAGGAATGGATATCCACTCGAGCATCAGGAGAAAAACTTTTCCACGTTTTAGAAGCAGGTGCCATGGGAGGAAGGTATACGGGGCAGAGACCCTGTGACAAGAGGGAGAAGATTCAAATCAAAATGCTTAAAAAGCTATTGACAAACTACCTCAAAGAGATGTGGTCTCAAGGAATTCCATGACTGTAGGAAAAACACAAAAGAAGAACAACAAACCAAAAACAACTTGTATAGTGCACCTTTTCTAGCATGCACAGATAGCCACATCTCTGGCGTAGCAAACCACCACAAGCACCAAGTAGACAAAACAAAAAGCAACCAACAATTTTCTAACCTACAAATGAAGTATAACCTTTTCCCCCAAATTGTTGCCAAGCAAGACAAACAGAAAGGACAAACAAGGGAAATAACAAGTGAACAACATAAAGAAAAAAAAAACGTGTTTTCTCATAAAGTAATTTCTTTCAGTCGGTGAATCCATGAGCAAGGTCAGACTACTGCTAGGGAGGATGAGGGAGTTGGCAAATAAAACATTAAATTCCCCATTAATAGCAGTCCTTCATCATTGCAGCAAAATGACCCCTTCAAAAAAGGGTGCCTTCTCCTAATATCTCCTTCTTCTACACATCCATAGCCAAGGCTAGATATACGGGGCATTACACACAAGATGAAGAGTGCGTGCGAAGGAAGAGGAAGTACGATAAAATGAAAGTAAGATTGCACATAAGTGCTCATAAACTTTGCGCAAATAAAATAAGCAAGGAGACACAATGTGCATGGAGTACATAGTAGAAGTAGGTGTAATAGAGTATGAAAGTTTTTGTAGAGTAGAGTAGACACGAAAAATAATGTGTAATAGTGTGCATAAGGATTTTCAAAGTATAATGGTGTAGTTTGACTCAACCTATTTGTTGGAGGTGCACATAGATTATGAGAAGATTTATGCACAATGGCAAAGAGTGCACAAAAGGAGTAAGAGCATGGAAGAGGATTGTGCAATAGCTTGGATTACGAAGGAAGCATGTGGATAAGTGGAGGAAGGCACAAAATTCCAAGGATAGTGCACGAAAGAATGTAAAGGTGTAGCTCTAAGCTTAGAGTGTGTGGAAGAACTACGAAGAGGCATGGCAAAGGAAAAGAAGATAGTGTGCATAAGAGTTGGTGGTTGGTAAAAATGACAAAAGGTGTTAGAAATTGTCTGATCATGGATGTTGACATGGACTGAATGGTCAGTGAGGTGCACCAACTAGGTCAGTGTGGCATAATAGGGACATTTAGATGGAAATAAAGTAGCGTAGAGCATTCAATGAGATCAAGTCGAAATTTGAGTTTTAGTGGGAAGATCTAGAAGCATCTAGAAGGGACCAGCTCACCCAAAAGAGATTCAAACAAGGAAAAATAAGGAGGACGAGTTCTTTGGGGGCTAGTGGATAGATGGGCCAGAATCACCCAAGGAGTAAGAAATGACTGAAGAGACCCAGAGCTGAGGTTGTTGAATGTGCATAAAGGCCAAAAAAAACCAGTCTAGGTTGGGTCCATCGGAGAACTCTAAGATTATGTTCATAACTCCAAGATAACAAATTGTAAGCTCCATAGAGAGTTGTTGCACGTAAATTCCATTAAGACTTTCATATTAATGACACATCAATAATCTAACATTGACTGATTATAATAATCAGCTATTTAATAATACAATTATTTTTACTACTACTTATTAGAAAGTTATTTGGGTAACTCAATTATAATATCTAAAGTTTTTTATTTTTTTCCTTTATAAAAAATATGTAACACAACGGGACTTTAACTATAACAAATTCACATAACATAATCTTCTTGGTACATACTAATTATGCAAGTCTTAACGAAGGTGGTTTTAATTTTTTTTAAGTAAAATCCTACGTAAAATGTATGTAAGCCATAATGAAAAGGAAAAAAATGAATTCAATTAATCACCTTAATAAAAATATTAAATTACTCAAGTTAAGAGGCCAAATTTACTTTGAAGTGTTAGATAGATTAGGGAAAACATCGATATGTTGAAATATTCACTATCGATGATTGTTTATATTGTAAAAAAATCTTTTAATAAGATAACAATATAAAAGTTAGGTAGTTAATATAAAAACATGATCATAAAGCTTATTTGTATCCTAATAGGTATATAAACTAGAAAAAGTTGAATTATGTGGAAAGTGTGAAAATAATATATTGTTGAAATATTTATTATTTATAATTATTTTTATGATAACAAGGTCATGATATGGTAAATCCTGTTTCAGTAATAAACAAAAATTTAGAAATTAATAACGGGAAAAGAAATAAAAAGTATCTTAACATATATGAAAAAGAAAAATAAAAAAATTAAATGTTTTTAATTTTGAATCTGACTTTACACACAATAGGATTCAAATGAAAATAAATTTAAAAATAATTAAATGCTTACTAGATGCGCTGACTCCAAACCTGAAAAACTTAGCAAGTACGCACTTTGCAAATTTCAGGAATGAATCTCTCAATTTTATCAAGCGCAATTTTATCCTGCAGTTTCTGAATTGATGGTAGCACAGATCAAATGGCTACGAAAACTTGCAAACTATAAATGTGAAATGTTTGTGTGGAAGCAATGCAATTACAGAAATTATGCAGATGGAGATCGAGACCCAAATGACAACAGCTGTTAAAACCAGATGTAGTAATTATTTTATTTTTTTTGGTTTTTATTTGTACGAGAAAGTAATTGTTTAATTCTGCAAAGCAAGTAATTTTTTAGTAGCTGAGAAAGTAATTTTTCCCTAATTTTTTTAGTAGATACAAATGTAATTTTTCTCTAATTTTTGTTTTTATTTCATGGACACAAAATAAGAATTTATAGGGTACAACATCAGACTTTTGGGCAAAATCAATATATATAAATGTATATGCATAGTTAAATAATGTAAAATTAAATTTTACTTGTGCCATAATGTAAAAAAGTGAGATTAAATACCTAAATTAAATTTTATTTAGTAGCATAATTGTAACAAAATGAGACTTTATTACATTCCACCCTAATACCAAATTTAAAAAGTAATTCTGTTTATTAAAATCTTTGCAAGTGTGTTCATTTCCTCTCATCATTAAAATCTTTCCAATCCGACCATTTCCAACCAAATAAATTAAAATCAATCTTTCCAAGCCCGTCCATTTCCAACTTCCGATAATCTTTCTACCTCCAACAATCCTGTCATCATTTGCAAAGAAGAGCTTCGACCATTGACTTATTTGCGTGTATTTTGCCTTAATTTATATTATTGCATGGATTTTTTTCCTCTGCTAAGAAAGTGAGATAATACTTTGCATTGACTTGTGTATTTCCTCAACAAAGAGTGTGGGATAATTCTCTTTTAGTTTACATAATTATCAATGTATAATTTGTAAAAGGTTCCACATCCTCTCAAACAAAAATTTGCATTCGATTTTAAAATAAAAATGCAAAAATTAAATATACGTACAGTCAATCTCCTTTCATTACAAAAGGATCTAAACTCAACATTTGTATGAGCTTAACAAACAATGCACAAAAAACAAGCTTGGATACTGCCACTTAATTTTCATACCATGTGTTTTTTTCATTTACTATTGTACATTTGAGAAAGTATTGTTCACATACTATAAACGTGGAGAAAATTTGGTAGGATCACATACAATTGTCTCATACTTTCTCCAATAAATTCCTTGCTTGGCCTTCATGCTTATGGCACCCTTTTAAAGGACCTAAAACGGATGCAGTTTTAGGTTCAAAAATCTGCCAAACTCTTCAGCTATTCATGTGAACCATAAAAATTATATTGATTAAATTATTAGTAAAACTATCAATTGCATGCAAGCAGTACAGTGGGGGCGCCGAAAGGGATGTGATGAATAAGTTGGATGATAGGATCATAAACTTCAAAGAAAAAAGAATTGATTGTTGAAAACAAGAGTGAGGGTGAGTTATTGTATAATTTGTAGCTAGAGTTAAGATACATGTTGTTTGAACCCAAACGCATGTGAATTGACGAGGACAAGTAATAAAAATGAGGTGTAAGCCTAGCGAGGAAGGACATGTAGTTGTAGACATAGAGGAAAAAGACGTGCAAATTGTTTATTTGAACATCGTGAGTGATCCATAGGGGATTGAAAATGTGAATTCAAACCATGTAAAAGCAGAAGTGCAGCAATCTAATTATAATCAATGCAAAAAAAATTATCTATGAAGGGAAACAATTTGATCACTAAACACAAATGCTCGCGTAGTTTTTCCACCAATCTACACTTGACGATTGCAACAACTTTATCAATTGCTCTATTAACAACTCCAACTTAAACCCATATGTTGCCAGTAAATAGTACCTTCAAATTCTTACAAAGTCAAAATACATTGTCCAATCGATCATTACTAGGTGGAGTTGATGTTTGACGTCTTGTATATTCAAAAATTATGATGTTTATTTGAAGTATGAGATCTATAAGCACCAATTAGCTTTTACAAGGGGTTTTGTACAACTCTATGTTCACCATGTACAACCCTATGTTCACCATATTTATGAATGTACTAACAACGTTCTCTCTTATTCTTCAAGCATAATGGAATGATTGCATTGTGCATTTTCTCTATTTTATAGATTCGCAGTTTTTTCCCTCCCTAATTTTCTTCTGATTTGGTTCATCTTTATGACAAATCTGGTTTGTCTTTCAGGCATTGAACGTGAGATCACAACACTGCAATTAGAGGTGTGTGAAAAATCATAAACCTCCCTGTTTCTTAGATTGGTAACTGCCAGAGAAATCTAGTATAGATTCAAGCTAAGCATTGCAATTCATTCGTGCAGTCAATTCCTAATAGTTGTTTTTGGTTTGAGTGCTCAATGGCAGGAAAAAAAACTTGTTGCCGAGATTTAAAAGACTGCAAAAACTGGAAATGAGGTTAGCTGGTTTATATGTTTGAAGTTGATCTCTAAACTGGATTGAGAATTTCATAACTTTCTGGTCGGTTATGTAGACTAAATCCTCGAGGAAGGTCGCATAAAGTGTCAACAGAGACAACTGCTTTAAAACAATAAATTTATAGAAGTCTGTTCAGTCAGCATCTGTTTGGAAAATGGTAAACTTAGTTACTTATATGTGTTCACTTAATTGCAAAAGTTGATAGTTTACTAGAAAGATTCAACCAAAAAAAACTAATTTGGGCACTTATAGGTTAAAACACAAAGCCGCAAAGAAATAGTAATCTGAGTTAGGAGTTACAGAACTCCACTGTCCTAGCCATGACTGTGACCGGTACTGAACAACATCTTTGTTTCTCAACTGATGATGATGTTATTTTCTTAAGATAGTAGGATAGGAATCAATAAAAATTCATGATGAGGCCAAAAGAAAAGAAACAATAGAAAAAGATGATAAGGTTCTCCCGCTCATCATTTTGACACTTTATGACAATCAAGTGATTCGTTGGCAATGCTAAAACCTCCAAAGAAGCACATGAGACTGATCTGTGATCTAGGGTGAATATAAATACCTAAGGAGACCTCGAAACCCCATGGAAAATATTATGCCTAACAATGTTGTGGCATTCAAGAGGCTGCGTAACAATAAATACTTGGTAGAAAGTACTTATGAATAAAATAAATTCAAAGAACAGAGAGTGAGAGGAACTGATTTCATACGCTTGATAAATCACTGCAACTGCATTTCCATATGAAAATTACAATTATGATGAAGAAGTGAAATCTGGCAGAGATTGAGCGGTTACAATTTTAGCGTCAAAATTTAATTGCATGTGCTGAAGGCTGGCACTCTGAAAATGTTCTATTCCCCATAAATGACAAAAAATATTATTCGTTGAACACAATGGAGGAGGCATCTGAACTATATTACTTAATAAAAATATTACAGCTATCCACAAAAAATATGGGTGGTAAAGGGCACACCCCACGTTCAAACTAGCCGAAGGCTAGGAGACAAAAGTATCAAAAGGCAACAATGCCAAAAAACAAAAGGAAAACAAACTAAGCTGCCGCAACAAACATAGCAGTAGGGGGCGGTGGTGGAGGCCCTTTATCCTCCAGGTTACTACCTAGAAGATCATTTCCATCTGGAAGGGGCGGCCAGCGAGAGCCAACTTCTTCTTCTTTGTCGTCCTGCTGATTAGGAGATATGGCAAGAGCCAACCAGGGGACTTTGCCAGAATCCCATCCATCCCATTGCGTAGGAGGCGGGGAGTGGTGGCGGGAGCCCCAGCCACTGTGATGCGTGGACCATTGTGGGGACCCCCAACCACCGCGGTTGACAGGGCTCCGCCGATGCTCAGGTTGCTGCCTGGGAGAGCGATGATGGTGGGTACATTCATTCGACCGGCCCCGGCCACGGCGTCCTCTCGAACGAACACTCCCAGAAGGGGAGGTGGGGGGCTCCCATGCCACAGTGCAAGGAGCGTTGGCCCAATGATCCAGAAGGGTCTGGAGGTGCCACACTTCTAGCTCAACCTTGCGGGCCTAGTCCTGGATCTGTAAGAACACATTCGAGATAAGCATGGCCTTATCATAATGCGAAAGAAAGCAAGAAACTACAGAATTAGCAAAAACAACAGAATTGTGTTCTTTCCATATAAAAAAAGGATCTCCACTCTGAAAGTATGCCACACTTGCGCAAAAGCATGGGGAATGGAAATAGAATCCCCAAGCAAAACATGTTGCCAAAGAAATGGAGCTGGTCGAAACGGCCGAAAGAAATCGTGGATCCAGTCCCAAATAGCCTGAGCTTTTGGGCAGTACCAGAACAGATGCGTAAGCATCTCAATATGCCCACAAAAAGGGAAAAGCCGAGGAGCAATCCCATAATGAGCTAATCTGTGCCCAATAGGGAGGCCTTGAAAGAGCAGGCACCAAGCAAAACAGGCTAGCTTGGGCTGAAGGATGGCCTTCCAAACTGTGTGAAATCTAGCTTCCCAGGAGGACCATCCAGAATTGATGGACCACCTGGAGTTTAGCAAAGCCACCATTGGCAGCCTGGGGGTGAGAAGAGCATACCCTTTTCCTGGGGAGTAATTTAAGAATGGGGTATCTGGAAACCATTTCCAATCCTTCCACCAAGGCCTGAGAGAGACAACACCAACTTTGTGAAGCATCTCAGCAGGAATGGAATCAAGAATTTCCTGATAAGACTCTCTGTCGGATGAAACAAGCCAAAATTTGGCTTTAGCTTGAGGCCAAGTGAGAAGCAGTCTGGACTGCCTGCAAAATATGTCATTAAGAGTGCGCAAGCCTCGACGATATAACTTAAGGGCATGAACCCAGGGCACTTGGGCAAGTGGCACATCATGAAAATTGATGAGAGGAGACCACCAGATGTTGTGGTCATTAATGGAAAGCCCATTACAGAAACCATCCCCTTCCCAGATTAAAAAGGGTTTGAGCAATTCCCAAGCTTTCCATATGCTTTTGACAACAAAGGTGCCCACAATCTTGACCGGGGCTTTGAGAATGAGCAGACTGTGAAAATCCAGCCCTTGCCAAGTTTTGCGCCCTTGAGGGGAGCCTTGGCAAATACAGTTGTGAATCAGAACTTTCCAAGCTTTGTTGCCAGTGCAGGCCTGAATGATCCACTTGGCAGCCAATGCAGTCCCCTGGCGGCCAATGTCGGTCAGCCCAAGCCCACCAAAATCCCTAGGGAGGCAACAATATTCCCAGGTAACTCTGTGAAAACCTTTGCCAAGCTCTGAGCTAGCCCAAAGGAAATCTCTGAGAAGTTTTTCCAACTTCTTGTAGGAGGCTTTGGATGATACCCAACATGAAGAATAATAAACATGCATGGCAGCCAAAATCTTGGAGCAAATCTGAAATTTTCCTGCCAGCGAAAGGGGTTTAGTAATCCAATACTCCAACTTGCGGGCGACCCTGTCAATAACATACTACCAAAGTTGACTGGGGAGCAGCATCAAAAGCAAAGGGGATACCCAGGAATTTAAAAATTTCTCCATGCTGGATGTACTTCCAGTCAAAATGATTAAGCCAACCAGGCTTGGGGAGAAAAGATTTCCTGAAGCACTGGGTCTTTCGCCATTGGATACTGGAACCTGAAGCTAAACAATACGTGTCCAAACATTGCATGGCATTGTTGATATTAGTTTCTTCCTCCAGGAGCATGAGGAAGGAGTCATCTGTAAAATTCCCATTGATAAGCTGAAGGGGAGTCGGGGAAGGGAGCTGAATTCCTCGCACAAGCCCTTGGTCCCGAGCATGGGCAAGGAGAAACCCAAAACCTTCAGCGGCAAGCACATAAAGAGCAGGTGCTAAAGGACAACCTTGCCTAATAGAGTGGAAAATCCCAAACTGCTCAGAAGTATGACCATTTATAGATAGAGAGGCAGAGGTATCAGCAAAAAACATTTTGACAGAGGTGATGAAGACCGAACCGAAGCCCAACGCTTCAAGCATTACCAAAATGAAATGCCATTCAATTCTGTCTTAAGCTTTTTCAAATTCAATTTTGACAAACATGGCAGATTGTTTAGAGATTCTAGCCCACTCCATGACTTCTTATACAGCCAAGATATTATCCAGAATGTACCTGCTCTGTATGAAACCAGTCTGCTCAGGACTGACGATAACTGGCAAGATGGGCCGAAGCTGAAGAGCTAAAGCCTTAGCTATGATCTTGTATGAGACATTGAGCAAGGTAATCAGCCACCAATTGCATATGAGCTCTGGGTCTCCCACTTTAGGGATGAACTTTATGTGACCTCAATTGATAAGGGCACCGAGGGACCCTAAGTGGAGAGCTCCAAGATAGACTTGCAACAGATCCTGACCCACCATGTTCCAAAGGGTTGTGTACTACTCGCAAGGAAAGCCATCCATTCTAGGAGCTTTATCATTGGCCATGAGGGAGACAGCTTCATATAAGTCCTCTAAGGTAAGCAATCTGTCACAGACAACCTAGGTGTGCATGTGAGAGTTTGCATGGAACAACCGAGAGGCATTTAGCGAGCATGGCTTGTCGCTCAGGAGACTCCTCCTGAGCTTTGAAAACCTGAACATAGTGCCTAACAAAGGCTTGGACCATCTGAGGAGTGTCTGTAATCTGAACACCAGCATCAACAATAACTAAAATTTGTTGGTTCATGTGCTTGGCTTTGAGCCATTGGTAAAACTCTTTGGTGTTACGGTCTCCAATTTTAAGCCAGTGCAGCCGAGCTTTGATCTGGGCACCCCGCGCTGTGTAATCATCAGCAATGCGGATTTGCTACCGAAATTTAGCAACTTGGAGTTGCATAGCCACATTGAAAGGAGCCTGGGCAAGCACCACCGTGGAGCGGCTCAGCTTGGCGGAGGTGGTGGAGTAAGCTCGCCACCGAAATTTAGCGAGCTGGACACCGTACATCTGGAGGAATTTAGTTAGCCGAATTATAGCATCCTTCCACCAGCTTATCCATCCAACCTTACCAAGAGGGCGAGGTGCAAGGTTCCAAATTTGGTGAATGTGTGCCAAAGTGGGGTCATGATGCAATAAAGTAGTATTTAAATAAAATTGCATTTTTTTAATCTTTGGCAGTTGAAAATTCCATTCAATACGGAACCGGATCGGAATGTGGTCGGAAAGGACAATGACTGACAAAGCTTCCACCGGAAGAGAATAACAGTTGGCAAACTTAAAGAAAGGCTGTAAAGAGATCATTACATGATCCAGCCTTTTAAAAACCTGATCTTGGCCATTTCTAAGATTAGACCAAGTGTACCATGGCAGCGTGTTGGTGTGACGTGAATAATTAGGGTCATAAAACCCAAATTTATTGCGCATGTAAAACCAAGCCTCCCTTTCGCCAGCTGGCCACCTCATGGGTAAAAGGCCCAATTTATCATTGGGCTGCTCCACCATATTAAAATCCCCATTGATCAGCCAGTGCGCATTTGGAAGGTCGTCAACCACCCACCTCCAAAGCGTCATCCTTTCTGACGCGTCATTAGGTGCATAAACATTGATAATCCCAAAGGAGAGATTTTCAATATTGAATAACACCCAGAGAATACGGTTGTCAGGGTCACATCCATGATTGACGTAATGCGGCCACCATTTCAGAGAAATAAATGTGATCATTCCACCTCTTCCAGTAGCATGGTTGCTAGAGATAGCTAAACTGTCAGGCCAAATAGTCCTGGCGACAGAATCAAGTAAAAAACCTGAAACTTTGATTTCCTGTAAACACAGAATATCCATATCCGGGAAGCTTTTCCTAAAATCTCACACAATGTATTTGCGAGTGGAGTATGTGAGACCCCGAACATTCCATGAGTAGAAATTCATGAGGAAACATTGTCAAGATGCATCTTTGAGTCTAGCTCACTCAAACCATCAAGGGCCCCAAAACTGTTCTGTAAAAACCATTGTTGGTTAACTAAAAAAAATCAGATAGTTGAGCAGCCCGTCGGCTGGTAGGGCTATACTCCCCTTCCTCGCGCTCACGAGGAGGGCTGCGAGAACGCCGAACTACCTACTTTCATGGAGAAACCACTTTGTTAGGTATGAGTAACGATTGAAGTCTACCCTCATGCTGTAAAATATTAGGCTGAGAGTTTGAGGCCAAAGGTGCCAATTTGCTTGAAGAACCAACCATACTGCCAGCCAATACCTTCATGTGAGCTAGAGGTAACTTGGTATCCGAAGGTTGCTTTGCAGCTGAGTTGGAAGCATTTGGAGGAACCTTTCCGGCTTGAGTAGCTGAACCATGTTGCGAAGGCCTGACATGAGCGGCCTTGTTCTTGTTGGTTTTACGGCCACCCATAGTGTGTCAGCCCTCCTCTTCAGGTTGAGGGCGGGGATCACCCATGGGCTTTGAAGCGGCGTGGTGAGTGGCCAACAAGGGATAGTCCCTAATTTTATGCTCAGAATATTGACAGTGAAAACAAGTATTTGGAAGATTGATGTATACCACCTTCTGAGCAAAAGACACATCACCAACCTGAATGGCAATCGATTCTTTCAGGTCCTTCAAAAGATCCAGTTCAATGCAAACCCTCTTTTGTGGACGAGCTGCAAAGAACCTAGAAGGCTCTGTGTAAATAACACGGCTGAGAGTGGCAGCAATACGCTCTAAGAAATGCCAGCAAGGCATAGGAAGCCCTGGGAATTCAACCCAAACAGGGACTTTAAGAGCCGTCTGGTCAGAGACAACAAAGTCTCTGGTCCAGGGTGACAAAACCAACAGGGAGCTTCTAACATACCAGGTTTGTTGCTTATGCAAAATAAGGGAAGCATGACTAGGATCAGCAAATCGAAGGCAAAAAAAACCACGGGTTAGGTTCTGGATGGAATCCAGCTTAATACCGTGCGTTGTCCAAGCAGTTTGGACCCATGATTTAAGCATACTTTCAGAGGGAGTCCTTCCAACAAAATATCCTATTAAACAGAATTGTTCTAGCCATTTACAAGCGGAATCAAATTCTGAAAGCGGTAAAACAATATCAGGGGGAGAATCGTTACCTTGTGGAATACTTTCAGCACGAACTTGCGAGGGCATTTCCCCAGAGCCATTGTTCGCAAACTCACCGCTCTCCATCGCAGTTGAAACAACTGGACTAGAGTCGTGCGAAGTCATATTTAAAGCCCGCCAAGTGGCAAGGCTCTAGAAAAGAGG
Organism: Taxus chinensis; assembly: GCA_019776745.2. Taxonomy (NCBI): domain Eukaryota; kingdom Viridiplantae; phylum Streptophyta; class Pinopsida; order Cupressales; family Taxaceae; genus Taxus; species Taxus chinensis. The sequence continues at coordinate 234,998,629 of CM034148.1, read as the reverse complement.
CCGAATAAATGCGTTAATGGCAATAGATCTCTCACTGCAGATGAACTCGTTGTTCTCGGCATGCAAAACCCTAGTTTCGCAGCCAGAACCCTAAAAGCTTTGAAAACGAGAGCTCCCACAGATATTTTTTTTAGTTTTTTTGTTTTCTCTGTTTTTTTTTTCTTAGGTATTATTAGTCCTATTGAAAGTTTGGCCCTACAGCCAATCAGTGGAAAGATACTGGTGGATGGAAACCATGCATAATCATAAGTGACAGATAAGTCCAATTAACAATCGTCAGTGGATGGGAAATTTCAATGCAACCACTGGTTAAAATCTAGGTTTGAGATCTGAAAGAATGCTTAGCTATAAATAGGGTGCAAAACATTTGAAGATTCATCTGGATTGCTGCAACACAAAGGTGGAATCTCTGTCCCAACATTATTACCCTTTGCATGCATTGTGGCCGATGTAGCTTTCACATTCAGAAGAGTCGCAGGTTTAATTTTGAATTTTTATGACACTATTCAGGTAAGAGGATTTCTTTGTTCTCTTTTAATGAAATACTAGGATCATTGCTCGTATTCCTTTGCTTTTTTTTTCCCTCAGTGGAATCTATTATGTTTGAATTTCTCTTATTGATTAATCGGTAAACAATAATACCCTGTATGGAGGGAGTTCAGTATCAAGATTAGACACCATATCTATTCCGCCAAAAAAGATGCCTGAAACTTGCACTTAGTCATATTCAATTCTTAGGAGGCATTATTACTCTCTACCATACCACTATAACATGCTTGCTGGAGATATTGGGTTTCAATTTAAATATAATTATAATGCAACATACGTTTATTTGATTGTTTCCCTAACCTAGCCTCTATTGGCTATACATTTAAGGCATATGGCACTACCCATTGGCCATGCCCATGTTTTGTCTCCCCCACATCGAATCTATTTTTTGGATTTCAATTTTTTCTATCTATGTCCAAGGGATGTTAGATCTCCATATCTTATTCTGATATTGTTGTATGTACCTCATTTTTTTGGTATTGAGGAATTGTCCTTGTGGGTACATGGCACCCAGACATGGGCTTGGTAATTTACCCAATCTCAACACTTAACATGCATCCAAGGGAATTTTAACCAGGGTCTCTGTCATGACATCCCTGATAAAAGATCACTTAAGTTTGTCCCATTCCACTTCCTATGCTTGTATTTTTTGTTAGGATATTTTTCCTTTGTTGGATTGACAGTGTATGTTTCACCTTCCAGAGGTATTGAACTCCAATTTACAAATTGTACCTAAATTTCCACATTGCTGCACGGGGCATGAGTTCAACTGGTTTTGAACCCAGACAATTGCGATGGTGAGCCTCCAATTTACTGCTAGACCATAGTATAGGGAACTAGTATTTTTCATTATCTTATGTTGGGATCTGCCTGCTTATTGATCACACTGCATATACCTATAAATTGTCTCCATGTGTGTGAGGGGTTCAGTTTTGTATAATGATTACTCTTCTGATGTCTATCCGTCCGATCGGGGAAAGCACCTGGAAAAAATTCTCAGCCACAGCCGGTTTTTGGTTTTTCAAGTAAAAAACCAGGTGCGCAAGGTCAATTATTTTCTTCAAAATTAACATATACTGCAATCGATCTTTATAATATTAACAGGTTTAGATACATCATAGGGTTAGTTTTTTCTAAATGCTATTTAGAAACATTGATTCATGAGGGTATGGTGTTTTCCTTTGATTTTAAGCTATACTTGAATTCAAGGGCTGTGACTAATTTACGACTATGTGCTAGGCTTAGTAAGATTTTATAGTAAGTGTGAATACAATGTTTAAACTATTAACAATGTTAGGTTGTGCTCTTCCAACGATTGGTATACAAGGTCATAAAATATCATATTTTCTCGGCCACTCATCATAGAAACTTTGAACCCTTCTTTACTATACAAAATTCAAATCTCTTGTTCTTGTTGACGATGCCTGAGGGTGTTCATATTTAGTGGATCTGAAAAGTTGCATGTTTATTTATATGATGATAGATGCTTTTGTCGTGTGACGTCACAAATGTGTTAGAGATCTATTAGGTACTATAACCTATTCACTTCCAATGAGTATACCCCTATTGGCATTTCAGTAGCTCTTGACTGATTAACCACAATAAAACATGGAACATGAAATCGTTAAATATTTTCGTATGTGGAGAATAACTTGTCTTCTTGACAACCCTATTGGTCCTAGAATTTATTAGTGCAAGACTGATCTTACGTGATTTACATCGTAAGATACTCTAATATAGTCATGTACTATTTTAGAACCATGTTTCTTGTGGTTATAGTTTGTGATTGAGGAATAAACATGACAAATGGAGCTATGGTGAGAGTAATGGCACCACCTTGTTGTCTAGGTCTATACACTGAGATAACTTGATGGATCATGTCAATAATTATGAAATCTAATATCATGTTTCTGAATATGGACTCATTCAAAAGGACATGGACCCTTGAGAGTTGAGACACATGCTTAGCCAGTCCTACACCTTATTGAAACAACTACCTTCAAGTGGACTGTAAAATTGTAAGCAAAACAATATGTTGGCCTGTATTATTGATTGAATTCATGGCTACCATTAGGGACAACATAAGTTGTCCTATAACTGACTTCAACCTGCTAATGATATGGCAAGGACTGTGGTAACTGTGAGGTATCCTCCAGCTGTAGCTCTTTTATAAATTATAAGTATATGAGTTGCAGACTAGGATAATATTAAGTCTTTGTTTAGGCTATATGAACCTTGTCAGTTTTCAAACAAATTCATCCTCCTTTTAAGTCATTATTCATGGCTTGTGTCTATCACAATTCATATTTTCTAAGGACTTTACAGAAGTGATTCCTTGAGAAGTACAATGAGTGTCATTAGAATTACAAAACAAGATCATGGAGAAATAGAAACATAAAACAGGGCCTAAAGGTGTGAAAGTTAATTGAATAATATGTTTTTGCATCAATTTGTGGACATCTTACAGTATTGTCTTGCACATGTGAGTTTTGATGCATTTTGAAATTATCTGTCTTGCACTCTTGTATCTATATTATAGCTTGTAAATGTGAGTTAACCACATAGGGGTAACTGGTAGGTAGAAGTATTTACTTTTAGAGTGGCTTTGTTGGGGGCTTACAATAGTTGTGTAGAATAGAAAATGGTTGGATTTTTTTAACAGGCTTTGGATACTTTAGATATCTAAGGTATAGGGTCTAAATTTGTAATTTGTTCTGTATTATAGCTTGGTAATTCTCTTTTTGCTCAAAGAATATATGTAGATTATAGGCTGAGAAATCACAATACGTAGGGGAGCAAGTTATTTTCCCTTATACAGTGGTTGTTACAAGGTTTGGGAAAGCTTATTTAATATTTTGCTGCTCAAGGTTTGATATATGTTGACCTTAACAACATGTTGGTGCCATTTATTGGTCTTATTCTTGATATTCTTTAGTATTATTCAAGGAAATGGGTTAATCGATCTTGTTGAATCAATTTTGGAACAACCTGCACAATCAATTAGAATCAGTTGATTTTATATGGACGGTTTTTCTAAACGAAATGACATCGAATTAATATTTTATGGTTTGATTTTTGGCCACTCATAATGCACACACAATGAAACCTTTTTTTGTGTTTCCATGTTCCTTGTGGATTGTAAGCACCTAGATGATTATCCTTTAAATAACAAATAATTTTGCACGTCTGCACTAAGGTGAAACTGCATTTCTATTTATATTGGGCAAATAAATATGTGACTGACTGTATTTTCTAACAGTCAGACCCATATTTAACATGTAATTAAATACAAACTGATATGCATTTTTCTGATATGCATTTTCTTTGATGTAAATAAATACATTGTGTTTGACAAATAATATAGATTTATAATTGAGGTTTTCAATCTGAATTTTTAAGTAATAATTTTATCATGCAATTTTGAGATCTAGTTTCACTGCCCTAGAACGATGGGCTCTATTTTTTACAATTTTCATATATTTATTTGTTTTGTCTAAGCAATTTTTTTTCTTATATTGCAAAATTGAAAGATTGAATTTAGTTGATCATCATTTCTTTCAATTTGCACAAAGTATGTAATTTCTTGTTCATTAGCTGAAATTTTAGAGACAAACTTTGCTATTTAGCTTTTTTGTAATCTTGGTTTTAAAAAAATTTAGGTGTTGGTTTACAAGTTATGTAACAAATAACCTTAAGATTGTGTACCTTGCATGTGAATCTGGTTTAAGATTGTCCATACAAATCCGTGCTACATAGGTCTAGCTTGGTGATTTGGTGCTTCCTTGAGAATCGTGTCTAAGTTTCTTGAAGTTATTGAAGATTTCTATTAGGCAAATATTATCACTATAGTTAAGTAATTATCAGTTTCCCAGATTGTCCATACAGATCCATTCTTATACAATACTACATAGTTACAACTGGGTGATTTGGTGCTTCCTTGAGCATCACATATTTTTTTCTCAAAGTTGGTCATCATACTTTCTCAAAGTTGGTTAAGATGTCTATTTGGAAAATATTATCACTATCAGTTTGTGGGGTATTTTGTAGCTATAGAATTTATTTTTATAAGAAACAAAAGAGCGATCAACCTTAAATTTAATAATTTTTCACTATGTTTGCTAAACATTTTCACAGCAAACACATCATCTATTGGTCAAATATTTTCACTATCAGTTCGTGAGGTATTTTGTAGCTTCAGTTTTACAAACATAGACTTTATATTTATAAGATGAATAAAAGAGTTATCAATCTTATTCACTATGTTTGCTAAACATTTTTCATAGTATTTTAATAACTTGTAATCAATGTTAGAAACATTTCCTTTAATTCACTAAGTATTGATAATTAAAATATGTGAGGGTTTTTGGGAAGAAGGTAAACCAAATAAATTGTAGGTTAAGCTCTTTATGATGGCGACAACATGGTGGAGAGTTCTAGATCTTCCCTTCCTAATGATGGACAAACTTTTACTTCTTATTTTTTACCAAGAAAATTTATCATTACAACTCTGGTAGGACCATGGTTGAGTGAATGAGAATATTAGGAGGATGAATGCCATTTCTTAACCTGTTTGATTTCATTAACTCACTGGATCACAGGGAAACATATCACCGTAATTTAAAGTTCTTTCATAGGATTGTTTGAGGAAATTGAAAACAATGATAACAGGTGCTCTTACTAAACTTAATGGTATAGATATACCCTTAAGATGCATGACATGTCATGTGCTACAAGTTTAATGGTATAAATATATCCTTTTGTTACCCATAACAAGAACTGTGGAATCAACTTTGAATTTGGTTGGATTGGTTAATACGCACTTTGATAGTTTTATAATATTACTCCCACTCATATGTGAAACTCTCTGTGAAAATAATTTCTTGTGACTTGTGGTGACTTGTTGGTGTGTGAGAATTATTTTCGAAGCTTTTGTAATTTCCTTCTTTCTTTTAACAACGGAAGCAAGCTTGGATGCCTTGAAAAACATAAACTATGTATTTTGTTTGGAAATAGTTTTAATATAATGTGTGTATTTGGAAAAGAATATTCATGGAATTTGATTTGGGTTATGATTCTTAACTACATGTTTGAAGTATGTGCATCCATGAACCACATATATTATACTGATGTGAATTCAAGTTTAGTTCCCATCATGTAATGGAGGAGTCCCTCCTTTTGAATTCACAGATACATTTAGTTTTATTAACTTCTTCTTTCACTTTTTTGCAGGAACAACCAATGCACAAGTTTCATTCCATAATTTACTGCTCCACATGTGAGATTCAACTCCTCTTATTGAGGATTGGGAACTCCTAATGTCTCGCATAGACACACACCTAACTCAGCAGGTCCTCAACATTTTTAAGGACGCACCACATTTGCTTGCGAAAAATGATCTCCTGGACTCCCACAACCTTCAGATGTTGAAGGCATTGAATGTTCTGATCGCCCAATCCATTGCTGAAAGTAATAGGTGGGATGGACCAGGAGATCCTGATGATGATCAGTTAGAACACAAAATTATGCTATGCAAACAATAAAAAATCATGCTTATTGTAAATTTATGGGTTGATACAAGCCTCGTGAATGGTGCTACAAGAACAATCACCGACATTGTCTATGAAACATCAATATCGCTACCAACATTACCTTTATTTGTTCTCAAATTTGATAGATACAACGACCCATGTTGGGATCCCTCTAACTCGTTACATATTCCGATACCTCTAATTTTGAGAGGGAATCGAAGACAATTGCCGATTAAAATTACCTATGGATTAACTATCCACAAGTCCCAGGGAATTACTTTGCATAAGGCAATTGTCGATATTAGAACCACTAAAAGGCAGGGTCTGACATTCAAAACTTTCTCCAAAGTTCCCTCGCTTGTAAATCTGCACATTTCACCTCCTTTTTCATTCGAAAGGTACTCAAAAATGGCACACATACCAACACTTGGAGCAAGAACAAAGGAGGAGTGGAGACTACTATCCCTCAACCCTTCATAAATACCACCCTCTACTTTGAAGGAAACTCCACTACTACTTTACTCAACACTTCTTGTATCCAAAGCGACATTTCTGTTCAAGGGGTATCAAATGTATTCATGTTTACTGGAAATAAAATTGGCCACAAAAGGCTACCATTCATGATATAAATTCTACAAATGTACGAAGGTCTTCATGTATACATGTTTAGCTCAGATGTCGTGATTTAAGATTTACAACTTTTTATGTACGAATTTGTAACAAATTTAAATGTACACATACAACATTTCAATGTAATGTCGCATCTATATTCCTACACTACCACTATCAATCACACACCTTATCAAGTATACAAAAGACTTCATGTATTCATGTTTAGTTCAAATAAACTACTCCCCATAATGCTACCACTCATGATATAAGATTTGCAAATGTATATGTACAAATTTGTAACAAGTTTGAAATGTAGATATGGAACCTTCAGAAGAAGTGATATATACACTTACAAAATCAATCAAGCCCCTTATCAACATCAAATACAAAATAAATAAGCATCCCTCTAAATCAAATAACATATACCATTCGGTGTTCACATTGCATTGTACACACACGATTGCTAGTAATATTCACTATAAAAAATTAAATTAATGTTTACTTATATTTTGATAGGCTATATTTTGATGTAAAAAATGTATTTGTTTGATTATTTTATAATTTAATGTTGTGCTCTCATTGAAATGGTCTTCAATTATTTTTCTTCTAAATGGAGTACTTTACATAGGTTCTTCGACCACCTAAAAGAGGGCAATATGACTAAACTACTCTATTGATGAAATCTAAAATATAATATATTAGCATTTGTACCACAATGAGGTGTAATGGTATCCCGATGATAAAATATCAGGGATTGTAGAGTTGTCAAAGCAATTTGAAGATGCACTTTACATAGGTTCTTTGACCACCCAAAAGAGGGTGATATGGCCAAACTACTCTATAAATGAAATCTAAATATAATATACTAGCACTTGTATCAAAAGGAGGTGTGATGTTACATTGATAGTAAAATATAAGGGTTTGTAGAGTTATCAAAGCAATTTGAAGATGCAATGTAGATGTATGTATGATTTGGGTGATAAGGCTAGCAAGGTATGCAAAGTCGTGGAAGAAATTTCAAGATGCATTAAAGAGGCATATCTAACCTCTAAAGCAAGGAAAAAAACATACATATCCCACAAATAACTAACTATTGTGTTAGTGAGAGGGCCACCTCCAATGTGACTTCACCCCGATTAGCATAAGGATCACAATATATTTACAATGGACCAATCTCATAACAAGCCAACTAACTAATGTGAGATTGATGTTTTGATCGAATGTGGATTTTTAGAGTCGTAGAAACAATTCCATGGTGCACTAATCCCACAGCACCAAGCATGTTTACCATTATTTCTGGATAACATCACTTGAGATGAAGATAGAGGACCGAGGGCTAGATCTGATCTAAATCTTGCTTGTATGCACCAACTCTATGTCCATAGAAATGTGGGACAATTCTAATATTTTGTGGGAAATTTCATTGGCAATTCATAAGATAAATTATAGAAATTGTTTTATTTGGGGATTACAATTTTGCTAGCCATCATATATTGTTTTTATTGTTTTTCTCCTTGTTAGCTTTACAAAATTGAATTTTTTGGAAAGGAAAAAATAACATTTCTCGTGACTAATAGTTTCTTCCCATGTAATATAGCGTATCGGTTCCCATAATAATAACTAAATATTTTATCTTTTAAAATTTTTGAATGAAACTCTTTCTCAATTTTCCAAGAACTTTGTAATCATTATAAAATTATAAATCTATGTTCTATTCGCCAACCATGTGACATCTAGATAATGCTTGGTGTTTGTCTTGCAGGTGGCTATGCCTTCTATGTTCTCAAGTGATGTGTCGAGAGAGGGATTTAGGCATAAGAAAACTAGGAATTTTCCTAGGATGCTAATTTTTAGGGAGGCACTAATATGAAGAGTAGATTAATTTATATGAATACAAGTTGTCCTATTGTATATACTATAATTTTCCATCAATTATTGCGATAATGATTAAAGTTGGTGACCAGTAACCACATACTTATACTACTGCCTAAAGTAATTTTATCTAAATATGTGCCTGAGACTATGTTTTATTTTTAGTGAATTTCCAAAATGTCTATACCAAAACACCTGAATATTGTATGTCTATGCTAAAACACACTACAATTATTCTTTCATCATGTTTATGCACACAAAATACTAATACCACATTAAACATGGAATTTGTTGGACAAACTTATGAGCTTGTTTTGTATAACAATAATGGCATGTCTGAATGTGTATATATATACTCGGAACTTTGATAGTCATATCCATAAAATTTAGAGATAAAATTACCCCTAATCAGTGGGGTTAACAATAATGATGTCACAAATTTTGATATGAAGATCAAATATTTTCAATATGTAGGACCAAATACAAGTAGGACCAAATAAAGCATAGGGTTGATGTATTAACAAAAATGCCTTATTCAAAGGTTTAAGACTTTTTCACACCCCTTGATCATATAAGCTACCAAAAAAAAAGTTACCACCATTATCAGATACAAGATCACAAAATAGACCCATAATACAATAAAAAAACCATGTAAAAATCAAAACATACATAAAACAACATTTAGCGTTATTTTTCGTAATCACACTAAAACTAGACTGTGTAAACCATAGAACACTCATAAGACAAAATTAAAAAATAATTGGTCATAAAGATAGAAATACCTTCAAGATGCATTCAATCCTCCAAAAGAGAGCCAACGATGCGAAACTTGAATTTTGGTCGAGGGTGTTGTCCCTGTGATTCATGAAATTGAATTTGAATGAATACATATTATAATCACATAACAATGATACTCACCCAAAATCTCTACTATAGCCTCACACTTTCTTTGATTGTTACACCAATATATTTCCGTGTTTGCTTAAGTAGTTTCCTTCCATGATTTGTGTTAGGTAATGTATACTCCTCATACCCATGAGCATCATCATTTAAATCCTCCACCATGACCTCCTTTTGCTTCCTCTTTCAAGTTTTCCTTCTTTCACTGAACCATGGCCGAAAACGGGTGGTAGAAGTGTCATTTGCATTACAATTTAGAATGAACTCGAACATAAATGAACCAGAGTCATGTAAAAGCTTTTGAAATTATTGCACACAGTCTCCAAAAGAAGAAAAATAATTTCATCACTGTCTTGCACCACATCCAATAATGCCTTAAAAAACTCTTTAGATTGGTTGAGAACTTACAATGCATTCCCATGGTTTCAAACATGTTGCTCAGGGATGAGGTCTTTTTTTGCCTACTAAATTCTATCATCACCCTCAACTATCAAAAAATAAATAAAATTGAATTACTAAGTGTGAAATTATTGATATAACAAATATTATTTATTAATAATCAAATAATTATTGTCAACGACAATGTGGGGCTTCTCTGATGCAACTTATTTAGGTGAATTATATTCAACTGCTTCCACAACGTGAACAACATGGTCACCTAAATTGAAAACAATAGTTTTAGAGGATGTGCAACGACTCGTTTTAAGGATAACAATGATACATAATAGTTGAAATAATGAAATGAAAACATACACTCTCACCATTGAAATTTGGATCCCTTGTAGATTCACTAGCCTCGTGTGTCCTCTTGAGTTGCAACACCTTCAAAATATGTTTACAGGGGTTGCCTTCGAAATCCCAGGGATATTCATAAACATAAAAATTCGGGTTAAATCTCTAAACAAAATACTATTAGTCCCTAGATGTTTGACTTATAACCATGTAAGACCCATGAATGGTATTGTTTGCACAACACTCACTATATGGTATTGCTTTGGCCTTCTTAGTGGTGGAAAAAATTTCCTTCTCCTTCTTGTAATTTGTCAAGAAGTTGGATACTTGTAACTTCCTCTTGTTTTTGTAATGTAGTTCAACTCAAAACACCAATGTGTAAAACAACCAATCCATTCTCCTTGTGAATTTATTTCTTCGATCGAACAAGTATCGGGTCTTCAGGAAATAATGATAAGATTCTATGGTTACATTCGTATCCTGATTAGTATAGGTAAAGTTATGGAAATTCTTTGACCACATAGCTGCACACAAAACAATAACACAATTTGAAACAACTTAAAAAAATTTAACTCTACACATAGCTACAAATATAATCACATGTATTTTAACACTTACCAATAGTTCGGTCTTGTAACCATGCCTTTATGAAATAATCCAAAAAAATAGTCTACTCCTTATAATCCTCCATGAATTTATTGATGAGGAAAAGGGTCATGTGCTCATTGTCATTAATGGTGCACATGATATCACCTAGTCTCTTAAACATAACCATCCCCCCCTCCTTCTTTGCATATTTGTAAATAAAATTGTCACATGACAATAAGTAATGCAAAAAACTAAAAACCAACCGAAGAATGTAAACATTGTATTATGTAAATGAAGAAAAAAACCTAGAAATATTGTTAGACCCCTAAGAGATGATAAGTATAAGGGGTGCAAGGATTTTTAAAATGTGGGAGTTACATGCAAAGGCACACACAAAATTATAATAGACAGTGCACGAAGGCTCGCATCTGGGCCTGTTACATTTGAGAGTTAGCCGCATTTTGGTAGAACTGGGAGATGAATGGTTGGAGTAGTGGCCAAGCAAGGTTTTGGAGATAAGAATAGATCATGAAGACTTACAGTTTAAGTAAAGTCTATTTTGGGGTAGATCTCATGTGAAGGAAGTCAAAGTGTCATGTAGAGCATTGGGCTAATAATAGGTTTTGAACTGAAGTTATCTATAGGAGATGTATTATTAGAAGAAACTTGCATGATTTTATTCTTACCTTGTAGTGGTGCATGGATATGCTTATCATGCATCCTATTTTGAGGATGCATAGGTGGTGAAAGGCAAGTCCCCACCCCTACATATATGTATTATCTACATAGTTTTAGTAACCCTCATGATTGTGATAGAGTTATGATGTTGGTTTATGTGCATGCATGACTCATGGTGACATTATTTTGTATGTATTTAGTTTATTTGTTTTACAGTTATTGATACAATGGATCTTGGTGGTTGGATATTGGTTATTGACATATCTATTTCTAGATCTCTCATGGTAGACCTGGTATTACTACTTGTTTAGTTCATTCTTGCATATGGTTGTTATCTAAATCTGTTTATGGTTATCCTTGCATGGTTATTATGTACCTAGAATGTATCTATATGTGTGTTTATCATACTAAATCCTTGACAAAGATTTCATAAAAGAGGGACATGGTACCCTTATGTGCTTCAGGTGAGCAATGTCTGCTCAGGTGATGTGCAAGTGCACCTTGGATCATTTGGTGAAATAAAAGACTATATTTTGGTTCCATTTTCAGGACCTCTTTTCAAGATATTTGCAAGGATGTTGTATGATGAAGACTTACCGATTGAATTTGACTAGTATTGAAGATTGGGTAGAGAATTTAGAGGAAGATTTTTCTCACAGATTTAACACTGGACCTGAATTTGATGCACACACGTGAGTGGAAAAAAAATGTATCATAAAATCTATGAGACATTCTTCAGTTGTTTTCCCATAGAGTTTTATGAGTGGCCGGTAGCATATGCATCAAAGAGTAATTGGAGGTTTAGAACAATTATATGTACACATGAAGAATTCCATAATTTGCATGATTTCGATTTGACTTGGACACGTGCAATAGATCATTGGTAGAGTGGTGTTTTGCAGAGTTACACCTTGGAGTACGTTATTTCTACTTATTTTTGTCCAAAGTTTGCTGAGTTCCAGTTCTTACGTAAACCTAGGCGATCTTATTTGTGTGTTATGCCTTTAGTGATTAAGATCTTGATTGTAACTCTGTATTTAAAGGCACGACCTATGGCTAGCTAAATCCCACCACGTATGGGGGTAGGAGAAAGCATGGTGAAATATGGTGGTAGAAAGGAAGAGAAAATAAAGGTGGATTAAGTTTAATGAACCATGCGAGAGGGACTTGGCAAAGTAACATGATATTGCGTAATGAAAGGTGTTGCAGACAGAGATAGCTCGTGAAGGATTTGGGGCTCACATGGAAGACATGGAGCTGGAGCATATGGAACTCCTCCATTTGGGTAAGCATGGTAGAGAACCCTCTTCGATGTCTGATGAGATTGCGTTTGAAGAAATATTAAGAACCACGAGTGTACATCTAATCCGACCTAGTGACCTAGCCCTTGTGTTTGGTGTTCCAGTTTCTAAGATAGTTATTGAGAATTAGGGTAGTGTAGGTGTTTCAATAGTAACAAGTAGATTTAATTTTACCTTACATTTAGGAGTTAATTAGATAGCACATTTATCTATGGCGGCGCAGATGTCATCTGTGTTATTTTTGGGTTTGGTTGGAAGTATGTTTTTTGGCACATCATCGACACAGAGCATGGGTGCACAAAACATTGATATTACGTCTAGGAGTAGCACAAATTCATATACCATGGAGTTTAATTGAGTACAACTATTGGGACACAAGGTAACACATCCTCTGGTCTGGTGCCCACTATATGAAGGGGATCAGGAGGATCTGGTGGTTCATAATCTAGTGGATCTAGTGGCTCTAGAGGTGGAGGGAATACTAGAGGTTGTACAGGTTTTGGATCTAGTGGTAATGTTCTGCACCAACCCCAACAAGTTTATTATAAAATTTCTCTTTGCCTACGAAAATATAGAGGAATTGAAGATGCAACTGAGCATGTACACAGGTGTGAAATATTATGTCGCACTAAGGGAATTACATATCCAGAGCGTGTTAGGATAAATTAATTATGCATTATATGATTAATTTTTTAATCAATTTTATTAATTAAATAATTTTGTTATATGGTTTTATCAACCATATTTGTTTTATTTCTTCACGGGTATAATATTATTGTTATGCTTCATGGATGTAATATTGGAAGCTTATGTAATATGGAATATGGTTTCACCTCTACAACTTAGTTTCTTGTTTGTATTTGGCTGTGCAATATCTATAAATATTTCAGCCCATTCTTTGCTTTTTTGGTCGATTGAGTTTAATACAATTATCAAGATTCCACCCATGTTGCTCAATCTACATTTGGTTTTATAGTAGGTTGAAGGATATTGGAGGATTGCAACAAAGTTTGAGGAGCATTGGAGTAGCTTGTGCAAGCAAAAGAGAACCAGAGTTACCTTTGCAACTTCCAAGCCCCATCCCCTGCAACACCACCATAAAATTCCTCAAAACTACCATCAAATTCCTCAAAACCACCTTTATTCATTGTAATTAAGGTTGAGGAGGATAGAATTCACCAAGGAAGAGATTACAAGCTCAAAGGAAGGAAGAAAAATGATCTAAGGCGCCATACACACTCAAAACCGCCTTCATTCTCACCAAAACAGCCTTTCATTTTTCTCTTTGCTGGAATTTTCGCTCAAAACCACCTTTCCAAAACTATGGTTTTTTGAAGAGGTATGGTTTTACAGTTTGGAAGTGTTTAATTACATTTTGCTCTTTGTTTATACTTGTTTAGCTTAGCCGCCCGATTGGCTAGCATAACTTTTGTAAGACACTTCCCATCAAGAGAGGTCAAGGATTCAAATCCCCCTCCCTCATCCACTACCAAATTTGGTGGAAACTTTAGTGGAACTGCTAACTTTAGCAAAAAATTCAAATTTAGTTATAACTAACTAAATTTAGCGAGAAAAACCCTATTTTAGGGTAAAACTTTTTTTTCTCCACTCTACATATTTTTACATTCTGAGCACATTTTTCCAAAGGAGGGATACCTAAGAACTTAATTTTAAGCTAGTTTTTTACATATTTTTGCTCAGCAAGTCATATTGGGCACCATAGGCCACCATGGCCCGCAAAACTAAAAAAAAATCTTTTTAATAAATTTTTGAATGTAGTTGCATGCTACAATATATTGTACTAATTTATAGGTTGTCATAAGTCAACTTCAAACTTTGTAACTAATCAGAAACTGGCAGAATTGTAATAAAAAACAACAAAATTGGTTCTGTAACACTCACGAGATCCTAGATCTCATTCGCAGTGTTCGGTACATACAGTGCCTCTGGGAAGCACTTACGAGTAAAGTCGTCATGACTACTACTACACTTAACACCTAATATAGCTATAACAACATCATCTGGGCATCGTCCGTATAAATGGATGGGGAGTAATAAGGTCATAATGCACACACTATGAGCCATCCCATTCGTCTGTGAACGATTACACAAAATAAATCTAGACTGAGAAATTATCGAAGTATATAGCGAAGTTACACATGCGTATGAGGATATTTCTTTGAGCCGGTGTTAATAATCACAGAGACCCCTTTCAGTGTTGTCTTGGTACCACGTATTGAATTCTTTCACGTACGTTAACGTCTCTTTCACATACCATCAGGTATATATAAAGGGTGAGATTTTTCCATGTATCACTGAGTATATCAGAAGGGCATTTATATAGAAAGGTTCGGTATATCAGACTGATGGTATATAGATTGGGAGACCTTATACCTTGAGTGATAAGAGTCAAACCCTGTTAGTGATTTCTACAAAATGGGCACCAATGCCCCCAAATTTTTTCTTCCAGATTCACAATTACTCAAATAAAACAACTATGTTGCATGGAAGACAAAAATTAAGACACAACTTGAGTTTGAAGAAATCTGACCTACTGTGAATGGTACTCTGACTAGATCAACTACTGATACAACACAACAACGGTAGTTTGATAAAGCAGATCAGAAGGCCAAACTCATCATCTTGTTTAGAGTGTCCGATGATGTGTAACCCCACATTCAAGATGTCAAAACATCCAAAGAAGCATGGGATAATTTGAGCACAGTATACGGGGCCAAGAATAAGAATTTTATATTGAATTTGTAGAGTCAGTTACACACATTGAAGTTCAAGAAGAATGAAAAAATAAAAGCTTTCTTAAGAAGAGTTATAGAATTGAGGGCTTCACTTCTAACCCTGGGAGAAGCAGTGTCAAATGATGCTATCATTCCCATTGTTCTAAGAGAACTCCACTCTTCTTACCACATTTTTGTTACAACATTAAACGTGTTAGATATGACCATTAGTTTTGACAAGTTGGTAAACCTACTACAACAAGAGGAAGTAATGCACAATATGGATGATGAAGAAGATCATGCACTTTCTTCACATCAAAAATGGAAAGGAAAAGGTAAAGGAAAACCTAATTCCTATCAACAGTCCCAAAATCAAAATCAGTATCAAGGGGACAGACAAAAGAAGAAGAAATGTCCTATCTGTAAAAGATGACATGACCTACAAGATTGTTGGTATAATACTTACAAGAAAGGTTCATCTAGCAACTCTGGACCTCAACAACAATAGTCTTACAAGGGACATTCTAACCATAATCATGGGTAGAAAAAGGGGAACTAGAAAAGAAGACCCCATCAGCAAGGAAATATTATTGAGCAACAGGAACAGTTAGACAATGAAGACTACTTGTTCACTACTCAATCAAGTGAACCATCCACGTCATCTAGTGATGTTTGGTATGTTGATTCGAGGTCCACTCAACACATGACCAACCAAAGAGACTAGTTTATTTCAATGAGGGACACACCATTAAAAAATCATGTTTTATTAGGAGATGATTCTTCATATACAATTCAGGGGATTGGGAACATTTATCTACCCCTTGGTTCATGCAACTGTAGACTTTCAGATGTCTTATATGTCCCTGGGTTGATAAATAATCTACTTTCAGTTAGTCAACTCCTTGATCACAATCTAAAAATTGACTTTAATAGTGATTTTGACAAGAAAATGTGTTTGATTCGAGATAAATCACGAGCTTGAAAATAGTTTCAAAATCCTCTAATGTGGGACACATGTTCCAACTTTATTTTTTCCACATAGATGAGCAGGTACTTGTGGCTAACAGTTGTGGCATCAGAGACTTGTTCATGTAAGTTTCGAGTACCTCGAGACAATTCACCGACACAATATGGTACATGGGATACCATCTCTTCAGAAGGATACAGACAAGTGTCCTCACTGCCTAGCAGGAAAACAACACAAAGCTTCATTCCAGAAGATTACATTTTGAGCTCATGGAAAACTTGACCTAGTTCATACTGATCTTTGCGGTTCGATGTAGCCAAGTCATTCTAGGTTCCAGTACTTCATGCTTTGTGTTGATGACTACTCAAGAAAAATGTTGATTTTTTGTCTTCACAAGAAAAGTGAAGCTTTTGAAACTTTCGAGAAGTTCAAAGTAGAATTTGAGAATGAAACTAGTCATCACATCAGAACTCTCTGCTCAAATAAATGGGGAATTCACCAGTAATGAGTTCAAATACTACCTACAAACTCACGAGATTCATCGACAAATGCCTCCTCCACACACGCTTTAGCAAAATGGTGTTGTTGAGAGAAGAAATCGTACTATCATGGAAATGGTGTGATGCATGATCGATGACTTTGAATTTACAAAGACATTCTAGGTAGAAGCAGTAAAGACAATAGTGTATTTTTTGAACAGAGTGCCCACAATTACTCCTGACGGAGTAACACCATAAGAGGTATGGTCAAAGTGGAAACCATCTATTGCACACCTTAGAGTATTTGGGTCTAAAGAAAGCATGCGCATACCTAAGAAGAACATAAAGAAATTGGACATGAAGTCACAGAAATTCGTCTTCATTAGGTACAGTGAAGCAACTCTTGGGTAGAGATTGATGGATCTTAAGACCAGAAAAGTCTACACTAGAATAGATGTTGAGTTTTTTGAGAAGAAGGAAGTAGAGACTCCTCCTCTAGACTCACTAGATGTAGATTCTTCACCAGTTGTAAGAACTGAAGCTGATGTTCCCACTAATGATGAAAGTGAGGATGGGGATGATGGTTATGATTAGATAGAACCACAACCCACAAGAACAGTTCAGCGTATGCCCAAGTGGTGTACTAGCACATTACAAGATGCAAGAATGGATGTTGCACTGGATACATCCACCCCTAGACAATAGACTTGCAGTAAAGCAAGAGAATAAGTTTACTTTGCTTTGATGAGTAGAGTTATTGAGTCTGATGATCCCACTAAAGTCTAGGAAGCCCTACAGTGAAAAGCCTGGAAATATTCCATGGACTCTGAATATCAATCAGTGATGAAAAATAACACTTGGCAGCTTGTCAATCTTCCACCAAGGAAGAAACCCATTGGATGTAGATGGATATTCAAAATGAAGTACAAAGTAGATGGGAAAATGGACAAGTATAAAGCAAGACTAGTAGCAAAGGGGTGTGCACAAAAATAAGGCATTGATTATGAGGAGACATTTTCTCTCACATCTAAGATCAAAATGATCAGGATGATCTTTGCTCTAGCTGCTCAGTTTGGATGGAAAGTCCATCAGATGGATGTAAAAAGTGCCTTCCTAACTAGAGATTTACAAGAAGAAGTCTACATGACTCAACCTAAGGGATATGTAGTATCTGGTCAAGAAGCAAAGGTATGTGGACTCAGGAAATCTATGTATGGCCTTAAAAAGACACCTCGAGCATGGTACATCAAGATTGATGAGCATCTCATACAACATGGATTTTTTAGAAATCCATACAATCTCAATCTTAATCTCAAAAAGGAAGGGGGGAAGATTGTGATTGTCATTTTCTATGTCGATGATCTAGTCATCACTAGCAGTTCAGTGAGGATGATTGATGCAATGAAGAAAGATCTTAATTGATCATTCAACATGACCGATCTCGGGATGATGCACTATTGTCTTGGATTGGAAGTATGGTAGAAGGAGAATCAAATTTTTGTTTCTTAGATGAAATATACCAAGACAACACTCGAGAAATTTAGGATGATGGATTGCACACTAATTGCTACACCCATGGAGAACAGATTATAGTTATCTTGTTCAGATCCATCTCCTAAGGTAAGTTTCACTCTCTGTCAGTGGTTGATTGGGAGTCTCATTTACCTGACCTACACTAGACCAGATATCAGCTTTGCAGTGAGCTATCTATCCAGGTTCATGCAGGAACCCAAAGTTTTTCATTGAAAAGCACTAAGGTGCATTTTGAGATATCTCAAAGGATCAGTGGATCTTGGTCTAGAATACAAGAAGAATGAAATTTTCTTCTTGATTGGATATTCGGATTCAGATCATGTAGGAAATATTGATGATAGAAAATCCACTTCTGTATTTGTATTCCTTATGGGATCTGGACCAATATCACGGGAAAACAAGAAACAACACTTTATTTCTCGCTCTTCCACAGAATCCAAATATTGTTCTGCAGGAGAAGCTGTCTCTGAAGTGATTTGGCTACATCACATTCTAGAAGGACTTGGAATACCACAGGAAAAACCAACCACCATGTATTTTGACAATGAAGGTGTTCTCAAACTTGTTCAAAATCTAGTTTTTCACGAGAGAAAAAATCACATTGAAGTACAGGTTCATTTCATACGTGAACATGTGTTGAAGCACAACATCCAGCTTCAATTTTTTCCAACAACTAAACAATGGGAAGATATCTTCACAAATTCACATGAACGTGACAATTTTGGGTTGTTCAGAGAGTTCCTCTCCTTATCTCTTGAGACAATGCACAATTAAGGGGGCAATGTTAGGATAAATTAATTATGCATTATATGATTAATTATTTAATTAATGTTATTAATTAAATAATGTTGTTATATGGTTTTATCAACCATATTTGTTTTATTTCTTCATGGGTATAATATTATTGTTATGCTTCCTAGATGTAATATTGGAAGCTTATGTAATATGGAATATGGTTTTACCTGTGCAACTTAGTTTCTTGTTTGTATTTGGCTGTGCAATATCTATAAATATTGTAGCCCATTCTTTGTTTTTTTGGTTGATTGAGTTTAATATAATTATCAAGCTTCCGCCCCTGTTGCTCAATCTACAGAGCGTAAGGTGAGTCAATTTTCTACTAATTTACAAGGGCATGCAAATAGTTCGTATAGGAAGTATGATCTGAACTAGACTTGTGTAGACTATAATGCGATGTGTGATGCTTTCTTAGTTGATTTCCATACACTTGTGTTTGAGAAAAAAAGCATCAGTGTAGTGAAGGACATTAAGCAGGGAATGGATGAGAGCATAAGGGAGTATGATGCATGCTTCAAAAATTTGTTATCAAAGTTGTCTTATGATATACACCCCAGTCAGGATGCTCAATGGTTTTTTAGAGGCTTGATCACACCTTTCAGGAGTGTGCTCTCACATAATAATTTTATAGATCTGAGTAAGGAACTTGAGGCTTCTCTGTACACTGAGGAAGTTGGGAGTGTAGACACTAGAGTTAGCCCATTTTTGAAGGCTCAAAATACATCTATGGAAAAATAGTTAGAAAAATTGTCATCTAATTCAGCCCATGAGATGCGCAGTGGTATGTGGTGTATGAATTACGATGTAGAAGGGCATACCAAGGATAGTTTCCCTTGTAAATCGGTGTGCGCCATGTTTTTGGATTGCGATATTTGTCACTTAGATCATGATTCAAGTAAGTGCCCCTTGTTGCGGCGCGTGATAAGAAAGAACGTATCATGTTATTGTAATATTTGTAAGTATACCACTCATGATATAGAGAATTGTAGACTAATTGATCAGATTGATGATGTCATTTAAATTGGTTTACGTCAAACCAGTTTTATAAACAATTATATGGAACAAAGTGAACATCGTAATCATAATCAGAAGGAAGGGCACTCTAATGGAGGTGTAGAGGTAGAGGTTACTGTGGAGGATTCATAGGCTGAGGTCGTGAAGGTGGAAGATGTGACTTCTCTTATGGAACCTGTTATACATGAGATTCCCTGATCATTATAGGCATGAATGCCATCAGAACATCATTTTCTCCTGATGCGGAAAGAATCATAAGTTTAAGGAATGCTTGGATTTGTATGAGAAAGAAGCACAAGTAGGATAAGGGTGCGAGAATGGTAAGAGTACAACACACTTTAGAAGACCAATGGATGCCAAAGATAGCACCTGATCCTGAGATATTTCCTATACTAGTCACTACACGCACTGAGGCAACGTGCACTACGGAAGTTCCAAAGCATAAGTGTGTTATTACAAAATAGGAGGTATTACATGTAAAGTATCCAAACCCTACCCATTAGAAGGAAGTTTATCAAGATATTATGGAGGTTATTAGAAGCTTACAAGGTGAGATATAATGCTTGAAGGAGTAGTCGCGAAAGCTTGAACAGGAAAAATAAGTTGAGCTTCCCTAAAAGGATGTTGATGAATTGAAGGAATTTTGTAAGATGTTGCGCCAAGAGAACATCATTCCTTTATTAGGGGAATGGTTAAGGGAGAATATACCGTGCCCCAAATTTGAGTGTAAGAGACAAATATTACATGCGAACTTACCTCCTCATAGTATTGAGTATGATAAAGAGATCAATTTCAATGTAGTTGTTAATGGATGGTTGTTGAGTAATTTTTTGATTGATGTAGGTGTAGAAGTGAATGTAATCACTCTGGATGTGTGGAATCAGATGGGGAGACCACCATTACTATTCTATTCAGATGTGTTGTATATAATGAATAGACCTAAATCCACGCCAATTGGAATTTTGAAGGATGTCACTATTACTATACAAGATGTGAATTTTACTGAGGAAATTGAAGTCTTGATGCTTGCAGAAGCAGATAGTTTTCCAGCTCTACTTGGTCACCCTTGGTGTTATGTGAATAATGTTGATATGCACTTTAATAAATGGTATATCAGTTTTGAGTACAAGGAAGAAAGCGTGATCCTTCCTTTGACAAAGTAAATTCTCTAGAGGTCTCAACTTTATTAATGATCCCTCATTTAGAGTTTGATCAAGAAAAATACACAATTAAAATGGTTTTTAGGCCAAGTGTTCCTGACAATACAGAAAATTGGCAAGTATTCAATGATGATCAACAAATTATTTCCTTCTTGGAAAAGAGAGATAATTTTGAATAGTTATACTTTGAAGAAAGTGACTCTGCATTTCGTGAATCGACGACCTCATCTATTCAAGAAGGAGTTGAGAATGAGGATCCTGGTGATGGCATCATTCAACTCAAAGGAAATAAAATTTCAAAGGATTTTTGTCACTTGAATAACTTTATGATAAACATGACATGTTTATTAAAGAGAAATAGTAGGCAGAACCTATGAATTCTATTGACTATGAGCAAGTTAACATTGGTACCAAGGACAAACCTCACCTAGTCAACATTGGCAAGTGTTGCTCACCTAAGGAGAGCAAGAAATTTGTAATCCTCTTTACCAAATATTCTAATGTATTGGCTTACTCATATGAGGACTTGAAGTCTTTCTAACCTAGGAAAATGGAGCATGCCATACCCTTGAAACCTGGCGCAACTCCATTCAAGTAGAAGCAAAGAAAATATAATCCCAAGATAGCATGGACAATATTTCATGAGGTTCAAAAGAGGTTAGATGCACGAATAGCTTTTCCTATTCAACATTCAACTTTGATAACTAATATTGTACCAGTTTGCAAGAAAAATGGAGGAATTAGGATTTGTGTGGATTTCCGCAATCTTAATCAAGCTTCCTTTAAGGATAACTATCCACTCCAAGTCATGGACTAATTTTTTATCAGCTAATTTTTACTTTGCAAAATTAATAAACATGGAAATTTTGAAAATTTTCAAAAGTGTTATTTTACATGATTTATCACCCTCATCGCGATCATCTCATTTTGTGATCGTTCTGGTTTTCGTTTCATCCATTTTGGACGATAAATCCTCCCGCCAAGTCACAAACTATGTTAATTAATTAATTAATTAATATTTAATTAATTCATTACCCTTTATTTGATAAAATCAATTTTATTAATTTTTGCGGTTTTTTAATTAAATATATATTAATATAATATTTATTAAAATTCAATCAACAAGTTTTTAATTGTTGGGGGGGGGGGAAGTAAGCTTTTGCTTCCAATTCCCGGGGATGCAAAATTGGCTTCACATACCCAGAGTTCCCCTTTCCTGGAAAATTCTTCTTATTTTCCCATTTGTGGGATTTCTTCCAATGATTTTGAATTCAATCGGTTGGCAAACGGGAAAAAAAGATCCCAATTTCCCACATGGGGAAATAGAATGGGGATTTCCAGCCTGCCTTTCCATTTCCACTGGCAAATGGTTATCTTTTTCCCATTTTTCCCCTAGAAATTAATGCCACTACCCAAAAAAGAGGGAATTTGTTATTTTAATGAGAAGGGGAAACGGTTACAGGGAATCTCCTTTAATTCTCGTAACCATTTCCCATGAAATTAATTCGAAGAAGTTTTGTTCCTTACTCGTGTTATTTCTAAACTGTTACAAAGAAGAAGAATAGTTTTCTGTGAATACAAGTTTTTAAAGGAGAATTTCCAACACATTGGGCAGAGAAATATCTTCAACGCATGTTTTGGAATAATAAAAAATAGTCAACCAAAACAAAAATCCTAGCATGCCTTGAAGGAGATGAGTTATTCATAGTTGGCAAGATACACTCATTCACCAAGCAATATTCCATGTCTGGGAGAAAGGAAATCAAAACAATAAAAAGAAATTTGTTTTCTTTACAAGTTTCCATGTATTCATTCCACTAGGAAAGCTTACTGTCCATGCCTTGGAAAGAAGAAAAATTTTACATTTGCCACACATTGGTCAAGGATGAATAAACTAGAGCAAGGTAGGTAATACATGCAAGTCCACGCATTGCGAAGGAGGAATATACTTGGTCAAGGAGGGATAAAAGACAACATTCTAAAAAAATAACAATCCACACATTTATCTAAAAATGCTAACCACGTGGGAAATGAGAAAAAAGGAAGAAGAAGATTCTCTACAAATCTCTACGCATTTTCCTTAGAGAACAGTCCAAAACAACAAAAGGGAATTTTTTTGTCTTGTTAAAAATCCCACACATTGGGAAAAGGAAATTTTAAATGCATACATATACCATTGCTAAAATAGCCAATGTAAATTTTAAGTTTCAACGCATTTACTTGGGTCACTTCCATGCCAAAGACATGGGGAAAGAAAGAACAACAACCCACGCATTGGGAAGAGGAAATCATCCAAACGTAACCAAATAATTAAAATCACTATCCTTGCACTCAGCAAAATAAATCATCAAAATCCATTCAAAGGATTAAGAAAATCATTTCCACGCATTTGCAAATCAGGAGTATTCCAACGTAAAACACCAATAGTTCACATGGCAAGGAAGAAATATTATTTTCTGAATCTTCCACCCATTTGTATAAAGATACGATCTTCCACACATCAATCAAAAGATATCAGGCATGAAGAGAAGAAAGAAGAATTAAAAAAGGATTAAATTGATCCACGAAAAATATTAAAATTGGGATATATAAATTAAAAAATAAATATCATTATTGTCTCCAAATTCTGAACTCGAGCTTAGTCTCAATATGTTGTATTGACATTAAAAAAAATTATTAGCTAGGATTGATTATTATTATTAAAATAATAATAATAATAATATCAAGGTGATTTATATTCCTTTTGCATTAATGGTGGTTCAGTGACTAAGACCCGACCCTGTTTGCATTATTTTATGTGTTTGAGTCATTTTTCTATAAATTTCATAATGGCCAAAAAATCTAATAAATTTGTATTTAGATCGAGGAAACTAGTGGAGAAATCAAATAATTCCGCACTCAAGTATGAATTCCAAGGAATCATACCTCCCAGTTATATCAAGTATGCATACGAAAACATCTACGATAAAATCCTTGGTCACATCAACGTGCAAAAATTCTGTGATTGGGTGAAAGTTAAAGGCAAAACCATATTCTTCGATAGGCTCTACCATAGCAGTCTACCCCAAGTAACGAAATTTCCTATCTCAGTGAAATGCTCGGTGCTTTTTATCATTTTCATGGAGCATTATGATCCTAAGAGACAAGGAATTTATAAAGATAATCTCGAGCCTTTCCTCTTAATCACGTCAGAGTGCATTGAAGAGATGCTCAACATCCCTGACTTCCTTGAGAACGCTGACAGCACTTGAAAGTCAGTAGAAGAATTTTGGGATGAAGAACCCATTAGGTGGAGAAAGATGGTTAATAAAAACTGTTTAGTGACCAAGAGGCCTCAATTTGACCAGATTCCTAAAGAACTATACTGTGTTGAGTTCGTGGAAGAAATCAGGAACATGATTACTCTACTAAGTTGAGTCTTTGGTCTACCCTCTGCCAGGATTTTCCACCCATGGATGTATCTGTTTATCAGTTTCATCCTTGCCAAGGGATAGTTTGTGGATTGGGCTACCATCATCAGTGATACTCTTTACAAAAAAATTGATCGAAGTGAAGATGACTGGATGTTTCTACATGACATCATACCTTACTTATGCAGTGGCTAGAAGAAATCTATTTTTGGGACTCAAAACGAGAGGAGTCATGGGTCCATAAAATAATGTCTTCCATTATTATCCAAAGCTATGTTTTAAAAATATCTCTCATCATTTTAGAATATTTAACGATGTATTCACCTTCCGCGTGATTCGAAACCTGAATCAGAATATAGAGGAAATATTTTCCAAAGAGGCCATGAATGTCATTTCCCAATGGGGAACATGGTTTATTCAATTTTCCTTCTTTTCCTACATTCATGTAAGCGTCTTTGAGGTTAATCCATGGAAGATTCCTAAGTACGTCAGTAACAAGTGGGCATTAATGGATCTTGCACGAAAACTATTCCAAGTTCACTGGCTTCTCAGTGACAAATATCATTCAGGAAATCATTTCCCAATCGAAATTGGGGAATACCAATGTCCAAATGTCTTGAGTGCACAACTCATCGAGAAAGAGTTTCCCCTCATCATTATTCTTCCATATGTGAAGAGATCCCAATTTGATATCAACGGATATATGTAAAATATTCTTAGAGCAAAGTATCAACATAACCCTACCATGGAAGATTTCTGGGCTGCCTGTTCAGACGAACATGAAGTGAGAAGGTGAGAGTTTTCCCGCCTAACCCTTTCTCAGATCAAGGCCTTTCACATCAAGAACCCTTCAAATTAATTTTTAGATGATGATGAAGATGTTATTGATCCCTCATATGATGTAGTTTCTTTTACCACATTGCCACGAATTGATTGGACCAAAACAGATGAATTTTCTCTTGATAGGAAGAATCAACCGATTCCTGAAAGACGCATATCCTAGTATGAAAGATAACTTGAAAAATTAAAATAAATCCAAAATCATACCTAAGGATTAAAAAATTACCAACTCACGGAGGTATCCAGTTAACCAAAGCTTCTTCTCAATCAACATTCATGACATCTAGTCATACATGCCAAGCAAGAATGAAGTGGTTGCCAAAATCCACTTCACCAAAGAATGTGTCACGAGGTGAAAAATGTAAGGGTCCTAGCCCTAGTGAAGGAAGAGAGCATTTGTTGGGATTTTCCAATTCAAGTAGAGATTATTCTACTCACATTGTTGATAGTTCATAGAAGCTCATAACAGACAATCCTCAACCATGCCTTGAACAAGAGTCATCTTGACTACAAGTAGTCTAGACATCAAATGCTTCTGAACCTATAGTTCATGAAGAGATTTCACATAATATCCCTAATGTTTGAGAGAGATATATCGAGGTTATTTCCCTATAAATTGAGGTCATGGAAAGGATTTTTGTAGAATCTAATAATGTTGAGAACAATAGAAATATTACTTTAGACTCCAGGATTCTAAATGTGGAAGTAGTGAAGGATACCCCTTTTTGGGTTGATTTTGAAATAAAGAAAAGGAAAAGGGTTGTCAAGGCAATTGACATTGACTTCAATGCCCTTTTCAAACTTTCAAATGACATCATTCCCAAGAACCTGAAAGTGCTCTCCTGAATAATGGTGGATGATGACAAAAATATATTTATGGATCTTGCCACCCTAGAAGTTGACAAGGAACATAATGCCATGACATCTGCTGATTATGAAGTTTCCAAATTTGGACATAGGAATTCCACATTGGAAAGTGACATGGAAATGGCTCGAGATTCAATTGATATCATGCTAAAGAGACTAGAGAAATATAAATCTCATAACTCTCAGATCAAGGCTGAAAAGAATCAATTGGTGGAATATGTTCAACATCTGATAAATCCCATATCATCCACTTTCCCAGTACCCAATGTAGTGGCTTCCCTTGATGAAGAAACTCTCAATTTCTCAAAATAAATAAACACATTGGGCCATGTCACTAAATCTTGGTTTTCAGAGATTCTCGTTTTGGGTAAAGAGACGATCAATAAAAGTTATTAAGATCCATGAAGATATTAGTGCATATCTTGATCTAGTTATTTCTTTCAAGGAAAATTTTCTTTTTAACATATCAAATTTGGATGAGATATCACCTAGTCTACAAGATATGACAAGTATGGAGTCCTCAAATTTTGATATTGAAGGAATTCTTGAATTTGAATGTCGAGGGACACACTTTCTTTGGTGTCTACATCTCAAATAGAGAAAGAAACTTCTCAAAGATTATATGATCCATTATGAGAGTGTATGTAATGAATCCTTCCCTTCACTCACCTTGATTCAAGAGTTCATAGTTGAGATCCCTTCCGATCTTGTAAAAGAAAAAAATCAAAGGTATTCATCAAAACATGTGGAGGAGTAATTTTCACAATTTTTTAAGGACATTTATACTCCCACCATCAATTTCTCTTCAGCTTCAATGGATAGTTGCATCAAATTAAATAAATTATTTGAGAATGTTCAATCAAAGATGGTCAATTTGAATGATATGCTAGTTAGAATCTTGGAATTACGGGTATTTTGTG
The DNA here is from genome assembly GCA_019776745.2 of Taxus chinensis. NCBI lineage: Eukaryota > Viridiplantae > Streptophyta > Pinopsida > Cupressales > Taxaceae > Taxus > Taxus chinensis. Next base: position 234,971,149 of record CM034148.1, on the reverse strand, counting down.
AGGCTATTCTTTGACCAAATGAACCTCCAGAAGAAGAAAATGTGTTTGAAACATTGGGAATGTTCAGATCCTTTCAACTCGCAAATGTGGCAGATCCTAATTTCACTGATGGGACAAGGAGATAGTTTTATTGGTATCTAACAAAGTGGGAGAGTCCATTTCTCATATGATTGAGATAGGCGGACCCCATTTCAATGGATAAGGCACTAGTTTTGTTGTATGTTTTAAAAGTGGTTTTTTTGTAATGGTGTTATTATTTAACTCACTTTTAGAAAACCATGGATATCTTAAGTGATTTCTATTTTTAGTTGTTTTTAATAAAGTTGGTTGAAAATTTCAAAGTCACTTAAGTGCTCTATTTAATGTGCATTTAAAATCCTAACTACTTTGTAATCAACTTTTGGGTTATAAAAGGATGTTATGGGATCATTTGTAAGGGTGACTTTGAGAGAGAAGAAGAAAATAGTTTTGTATGCAAGCTTTACTTCAAAGAAAGAAAATTTGTGTTCTTTTGAGAAGACATTTTGGAGTTAATGAAATATGAACTTTGTGTCCCATTCATTGTCTCTTATAGCATTTGATGTTCTTATGTTCATTAGATGTTAGTGTTTGAATTTTGCATGCGACTATTATATTGGATCTTATTTTCAATGCTAATAATATGTTGTTCTAGTTCACATTGATCAAGATCTAATTATCTACTTGCTCATGTGTATTCCCCTTTACTCATTCTCATTTAGCTAATGCAAACTCCATTTTATTTGTGTTAGTTATTTATTTTTCTTCTCTATGCAATATTAGGATCAAAGTTTACCTAACTCTTGCATGTTCCTTCCATTCATTCCTTTCCTTCATTCCATTCCATCTCCATCATTCACTTTTCTTTCCATTGATGTTCCAAAAAACCCCCCACATAAAATTTTTAATGTACAAGTGTAAATATAGTTTTGGTTTTCAATAAAGGAAACCTCACCTTCATTGAGGAGGGAATTCACTCCCACACTGTTGCATGTCATTTGCATGCGTGAAAATTCATATGTTAACAGTGTTTGGTGACTCTATTGGGGACTCTAAAATCATTAACTAGTGCTTGGTTAAATATTTATGACTATCCCCTCTGCACAAGCTCCAGTTCTTCAACTGAATCTTGTGCCTGACAAAGATTTTTAAGGATACATTACTATCAACCTTTAAACAGTATCTTGGGAAAACTACGAAATCTTGTAGTAATTTGTGGTTGTTAATAGAGCCATTGATAGAGAAATCTACATTAAATACCTTAGAAGAAGAGCACCTGCACTTGTGGCCAGAAGACCTCCTAGACATGTGTTGATCATTATTCATTGACATGGCATTCTTCCACCAAGGTAATAATCTATATGACTATTATAGGTAACTCACCTATCTTGTAACAAAATCTTCTTTTTTTAGATACTCAAGAAGACATATCATTATATGTGAGGAAATATTTTTAAGAAAAGCACGTGAATGACTATCATTTTCATCTCACCTCATCAGTATTAGATAATGAAGAAGATCAAGCTACGAGACTTGCTAGTGTCATTCAAGTGTAAAGAGATCAAGAAAGAGAGCGAAGAGAAAAGGTAAGAGATGATTAGAACATTCCAGTGATCCTTTCATAGTAAATATTTCAAACTGGAAAGAAAGAGGTTTACACGAGGAGAAAAAGATCAAGGTCGATCTGATCCAATTTTTCATTTTTAAGGAAATTTTGGTTTCAAGCTATCTCCTCCAAAGAAGAACACGCCCCATAGATATCTAAGCCTTGCATCAAGTTCTTAAAGAGAAAGCAAGGAAGGAATCACTACAAGTCAAGCACTTTTCCTTGCTCACATTGTTTTTCCTTCGCATACCACCTTTCCCAATATGAAAGACAATGTACTATGGGGAAATGACATAGGCCCATTGGCCTTAACAATTTGACATGACCTCCCACGAGGATCGAGGAATATTCTTCCCAAGTTTTATGGAGATGGGAAGACATCACTAGATGACCATATTTCTACCTTCTTTACTACATACGTAGTTTTGTTAGAAGAATATGAAGATGTTTCCATTCGCCTCTTCGTTGAAACATTGCATGATGTTTTCACAGATTGGATTCATCATCTCCCAAATGGATGCATTACAAATTGAAATGATATGAAAAATAATTTTGAATATCGATTTAAGATGACAAAAGATGAACATGCCCTTCTTTCCCAACTATCTCAGGAAAAGAAAGATCCAACAAAACCCATGAGGAATTTCGTGGCTAAATTCAACAAAATGGTGAACAAAGTTCCTTCTAGGATTCATCCAAACCTTGACAGACAAAAATATTTCTTTATTAACGCATAACAACAAGAAGTGTGCTATCACCTAAGAAGAGATAGAGTGGATAATTTGGAACTTGCTCAATCCTTGGCCATAGAAATTGAGGATGACTTAATCATGGCGGGAAAATTCAAGAAACCTTCCCTCAAGGGAAAGAGTCGAGAAAACCCCAATGCTTTAGAGGCTATACTCACTAAATTGGAAAATGATGTACTAGCTTTGAAAAAGAAAGTTACTCAAAGTAGTAAACTTTCTCCTTACAAAGACATCCCAAGAAAAGGCTACATTCCCAAAAAATCATGAATCGCAGGCACTCTGACAAGGCTTGCTATTGAATCAACTCTCGTACCTAACTCAAAGTGTGATGTCATTGAAGAAAGTGATGATGAATTTGAGGTCTTTGAGGTAGACAAAGAAGATCCAGACTCTAGAACATCTGAACTGGAAGTAAAAGAGCCTAAAGGAGAAAGTAATAATCATTTCTTCAAGTATCGTTATGAAGAAGAAGATGAATACAAAGAAATTATAGAAGATATGAATAGTAAATCCTTCTCTGTCTTCACATGCTCTCAGAATAAGGATCAGGGTACCACTAAGGTTGAAGATAAAAAAAGTTCCAAGGAAGTTCCTAAAGAATCTAAAACCAAAGAAGCTTCTAAAGAATCCAAGATAAGTGAGACTCCTAAAGTTTCCAAGATGACTGAGGTTTCCAACGTCAAAACTATCTTAAAGAAAGGAGAACCTTTATCAAGTCAATCGGTAGATAAATCAGCTATAAAGAAAGTTTCTTCTTCCACATCAATATCAACTAATCCCGAAGCAAAGGTCAAAAGTGTGCCATCATCAAGTTAGAAAGAACTAGTATCTGAGACATCAAGTAAAATCATTTCCCCCAAATTTGATATCATTGATCACATCAATAAAACAAAAATTTCCATGTCATAGGAAGAGTACATGAATTCCAATAAGGATCAACTTGATAAATTGGTCCAGTTTATCAAAGGTGACTCTTCTTTTCATTCCTCTAAAGTAATTCTGAAAGTTCCCAAAGACGGGAAGACTCAAAATATTGTTGTGGCCACTACACCTTCAGATGAAAAGGTTAAACCTTTCTTTGTGTCCTTTCTAATCAACAGATGAAAATTAAGTAATTATATTATAGATTCTAGAGCCTCGGCTAATGTGATGCCTAAGAAAGTAACACATGCTCTTGGGTTGACTTGTATGATAAAATTCGGGTCATGTTACTCCATGGAGACAAGACAAGTTCCACTTATTGGGAATATTAAAGATGCTCAAATGGTTTTAGCCCAATTTTCTAAAAAATTAGTCAAGGTAACCATTCTAGTTGTTGACATTCCCGCTTCATATGGTATGTTGTTGAGCAAAAAATTTTGCAGAGACGTGGGTGGAGAAATTAAAATGGATTGGTCTCATGCTATGATCCCTATAAAGGGAGAAATTAAGAAGCTAATCTCGAAGACTCAGGAAAAATTCACGGTAAATAAAATTGAAGATCCTCATGCACAGATCCTGTTCCAAAACTCAAGTATGTGTAATTATCTAATGACTACAAAGGTTCATATCCTTGAGATCACTTGCCAAGATTCCAATGAGATCAGGACTCTTGAGTTCAATGGAATCTATTTCTCAACAAGTTTTGGCGCATGAGTGGCGCTCATATCTCCAAATGGTAAAATGTTTAATTTTTCTTACAAAATCAAATTTTTGAATACTAACAACACTACAAAATACGAGGCATTAATCCTTGGCCTCCAAGTTGTAGAAGAGAAAGGAATTAAATATTTGAAAGTCTTCGGAGATGCATAATTGATCGTGAAACAAGTTAAAAATTAGTTTTAAGTAAAGAATGATCATTTGAGACACTACAGAAATAGAGTGTGAGACGCGATAGAAGTCTTTGATGCTTTTTCCATAGAATCTATCCCTTGTGAAAAGAATGAAAAATACAATTCTCTAGCAATCTCAACTTCATTAATAATCCCACATTTAGAGTTTGATCAAGACAAATACACCATTGAAATGGTTTTAGGCCAAGTGTTCCTGACAATGCAGAAAATTGGAAATTATTCAATGATGATCAACAAAAAAATTTCCTTCTTGGAAAAGAGAGATAATTTTGAATAGTTTTAATTTGAAGGAAGTGACTCTCCATTTCATGAATTGATGACCCCACCTATTCAAGAAGGATTTGAGAACGAGGATCTTGGTGATGACATCATTCAAATAAAAATAAATAAAATTCCAAAATGATTGGTTTTAATTGAAGAAAATTTTGATAAACATGAAATGTTTATTAAAGAGAAAGAGCAGGCATGACCTGTGAATTCTGCTAACTATGATTAAGTTAACATTGGTACTAAGGAAAAACCTCACTTGGTCAACATTGATAAGTTTTTCTCACTTGAGGAGTGCAAGAAAATTGTAAGCCTCCTTACCAAATATTTTGAGGTCTTGGCTTACTAATATGAAGAGTTGGAGTCTTTTCAACCTAGGGAAATAGAGCATACCATACCATTGAAACCTGGTGCAACTCCATTCAGGAAGAAACAAAGACAATATAATCCCAAGATAGCAAGGACAATATTTCATGAGGTTTAAAAGATGTTAGAAACACAAATATTTTTTCCTATTCGACATTCAACTTGGATAGCTAATATTGTACCAATTTGCAAGAAAAAAGGAGAAATTAGGATTCAAGTGGATTTCTGCATTCTTAATCAAGCTTCCTTGAAGGATAACTATCCACTTCCAGTCATGGAATAATTGTTTATCAACTAATTTTGGCTTCACAAAATTAATAAACTTGGAAATTTTGAAAATTTTCAAAAGTGTTATTTTACGTGATTTATCGTCCTTGTCGCGATCATCTCATTTTTACATCATTCTAGTTTTCATTTCTTCTGTTTCGAGTGAGAACTCCTCCCACTAGGTCACAAACTGCATTAATTAATTAATTAATATTTAATTAATTTATTACCCTTTATTTAATAAAATCAATGTTATTAATTTTTGGGGTTTTAAATTAAATAAATATTAATATAATATTTATTAAAAGTCAATCAACAAGTTTTTAATTTCTGGGGGGAAGTAAGCTTCTGCTTACAATTGTCAGCGATGCCAAATTGGCTTCCCGTACCTGGATTTCCCCTTTCCTTGTAAATTCTTCTTACTTCCCTGCTTGTGGGATTTCTTCCACTGATTTCCAATTCAACCGGTTGGCAACTGAGAAAAAAATCTCCTGATGTCCCACATGGGGAAATAGAATGGAGATTTCCTGACCACCTTTCCATTTCTGCTGGAAAATGGTTATCTTTCTCCCATTTGCCCCTAGAAATTAATGCCACTACCTAGGAAAGAGGGAATCGGTTATTTCAACCGGAAGGGGAAAAAGTTACGTGGAAGCTTCTTTAATTCTCGTAGCCATTTCCCATGAAATTAGTTGGAAGAATTTTTGTTCCTTACTTGTACTATTGTTAAACCATTACAAAGAAGAATAATAGTCTTCTATAAACAAAAGTTTTGAAAAGAAAATTTCAAATGCATTGGGTAGAGAAAGATCTTCAACACATGTTTTGGAATAAGAAAAAATAGTCAACAAAAAAAATCCCAGCACACCTTGAAGGAGACAAACTATTCATGGTTGGCAAGATCCACTCATTCACTAAGCAAGATTCCACGTGTGGGAGAAAGGATTTCAGAACAATCAAAAGAAATTTGTTTTCTGTACAAGTTTCCATGCATTCATTCCACCAGGAAAGCTTACTATCCACGCCTTGGCAAGAAGAAAAATATTGCATTGGCCACGCATTGGTCAAGGATGGATAAACCAAAGAATGGGAGGTAATACAAGCAGGTCCACACATTGTGAAGGAGGAATATTCTTGGTTAAGGAGGGATAAAAGAAAATAGTCTAAAAAAATAAGAATCCACAAATTTATCCAAAAAACCCAGCCACGTGGGAGATGAGAAAAAGGGAATAAGAAGATTCTTTGCAAATCTCCATGCATTTTCCTAAAACAACAGTCCAAAAAAACAAAAGGGAATTTGTTTTTCTTGTTAAAAATCCCACACATTGGGCAAAGGAAAATTTAAATGCATACATATACTATTGCCAAAACATCCAATGTACATTGTAAGTTTCCACATATTTACTTGGGTCACATCCACGCCAAAGACAAGGGGAAAGAAAGAAAAATAGCCCATGCATTGGGAAGAGGAAATCATCCAAACACAACCAAAGAAATAAAATCACTATCCATGCACTCAGCAAAAGAAAGCATCAAAATCCACGCAAAGGATTAATAAAATCATGTCCACACATTTGCAGATCATGAGTCTTCCAACACAAAACACTAGTAGTTCACGCAACAAGGAAGAAATATTACTTTCTGAATTTTCCACACATTTGTATAAAGATACGATATTCCACGCATCAATCAAAAGATATTAGGCATAAAGAGAAGTAAGGAGAATTAAAATAAACATTAAATTGATTAGCATAAAATATTAAAATCAAGATATTTTAATTAAAAAATAAATATCATTGTTGTCCTCAGATTTGGAACTCGAGCTTAGACTCGATATGTTGTATTGACATTTAAATTTTTTCTTACCTGGGATCGATTATTATTATTATTTTTAAAATAATAATAATAATATTAAGATGAGCTATATTCCTTTTGCATTAACGGTGGTTCGGAGACTAATACCCAACCCTATTTGCATTGTTTTGTGTGCCTAAGTCATTCTTCTGTAAAATTAATAATGGTCAAAAAATCTAATAAATCTGCAGGAAGATTGAGGAAGCCAGTGGAGAAATCGAATAAGTCCACGCTCAAGTATGAATTCCAAGGAATCATCCCTCCTATTTCTAGCAAGTCTACATACGATAATATCACCGATACATATCTTGGTCACATCAATGTGTAAAAATTCTATGATTAGGTGAAAGATGAAGGCAAAACCATATTCTCAGATAGGCTCTACCATAGTGGTGTACCCCAAGCAGTGAAATTTCCGGTCTCAGTATAATTCCCGGAGCTAATTAAAACTTGCATGGAGCATTATGATCCCGAGAGATGAGGAATTTATAAAGATAATCATGGGCCTTTCATATTAAGTGTGCCAGAGAACATTGAAGAGTTGATCAACATACCTGACTTCCTTGAGAATGCTGACATCGCTCAAAAGTCAGCACAAGAATTTTTGGATGAAGAACCCCTCAAGTGGAGAAATATAGTTGATAATAACTGGTTAGTGACCAAGAGGCCTCAAGTTGATTGGCTTCCTAAATAACTGTACTGTGTTGAGTTTGTGGAAAAAATCAGGGACATGATTACTCTCTCGAGTTGAGTCTTCAGTTAACCCTCTGCCAGGATTTTCCATCCATGGATGTATCAATTTATCTGTATCATCCTTGCAAAGAGAGATTTCATGGATTGGGCTCCCATCATCAGTGATACTCTTCACAAATATTTGATCGAAGTGAAGATGAATGGATGTTTCTACATGACATCATACCTAAGTTATGCAGTGGCTAGAAGAAAGCTATTTTTGGGATTTGAAATGAGAGGAATCATGAATCCATCAAATTATGTCTTCCATTATTATTTACACCTATGTTTCAAAAATTTATCTCATCAATTCAGAAGAGTTAAGGATGCATTCACCTTCTACGTGATTCAAAACGTGAATCAGAATATAGAGAAAATATTTTCCAAAGAGGCCACGAATGTCATTTCCCAATGGGGAACATGGTTTATTCAATTTTCATCCTTTTCCTACATTCACGTAAGCATCTTTGAGGGTACTCAATGGAATCTTCCTAAGTACGTCAATTATAAGTGGGCATTAATGGAGCTTACACGACAACTATTTCAAGTTCATTTCCTTCTCAGTGACAAGCATCATTCATGAATTCATTTCCCAATCCAAATTGGGGAATACCAAAGTCTAAATATCTTCAGTGCATAACTCATGGAAAGATATTTTTCCCTCATCACTATTCATCCTTATGTGAATATATCCCATTTTGATATCAATGGATATATGCAGAATATTCTTGAAGAAAAGTATCAAAATAACCCTACCATGGAAGATTTCTAGGCTTCCTATTCAGACGAACATGAAGTGAGAAGGTGAGTGTTTTCCTACCTAACCCTTGCTCTAATAAAGGCCTTTCACATCAATAACCCTCCAGATTCATTTGTAGATGATGATGAAGACGTTATTGATCCATCATATGATGTAGTTTCTTCTACCCCATTGCCATGAATTGATTCGACCAAAAGAGATGAATTTTCTCTTGATAGCAAGAATCAACCGATTCTCAAACGAAGCATATCCTAGTATGGAAGATAACTTGCAAAATTACAATCAATCAAAGATCATACTTCAGGATTACAAAAATTACCAACTCGAGGAGGTCTTCAGTCAACCAAAACTTCTTCTCAATCAACCTTCATGCCATCTAGTCATATGTAACAAAAAAGAAAGGAGTGCTTTCCAAATTCCACTTCACCAAAGAATGTGTCACGAGGTGAAAAATATAAGGGTCCTAGCCCTAGTGAAGGAAGAAATCATGTGTTGGAATTTTCCACTTCAAGTAGACATTATTTTACTCACATTTTTGATAGTTTGTAGAAGCTCATAATAAATAATCCTCAACTATGCCTTGCAAAAAAATAAACTCAAGTGCAAGTAGTCCAGATATCGAATGCTTCCCAACCTATTGTTCACAAAGATATTTCACAAAATATCCCTAATTTTCGAGAGATAGATATCAAGGTTATTTCCCTAGAAATTGAGGTCGTGGAAAGGATTCTTATAGAATATAATAATGTTGAGAACAATGGAAATATTGCTTTGGACTCCATGCTTCTACATGTGTAAGTAGTGAAGGATACCCCTTTTGGGTTGCTTGTGAAAGAAAGAAAAGGAAGAGGGTTGTCTAGGCAATTGACATTGACTTTGATGCCCTTTTCAAACTTTTGAATGATGTCATTCCCAAGAAGCCTAAAGTACTCTCCTGAATAATGGTGGATGATGACGAAAACATATTTGTGGATCTTGCCATTCCATTAGTTGACAAGGAACATGATGCCATGACATCTTCTGAGTATGAAGTTTCCATACTTGGACTTGGGAAGTCAACATTGGAAAGTGACATGAAGATGGCTCGAGATTCAATTGATATCATGCTAAAGAGATTTGAGAAATATAAATCTCAGAACTCTCATCTCAAGGCTGACAAGAATCAATTGGTGGAATATGTTTAACATATGATAAATCCCATATCATCCACTTTCCCAGTACCCAATGCAGTGGCTACCTCTGATGAAGAAACTCTCAATTTGTCAAAAGAAATAAAAATAATAGGCCATGTCACTAAATCTTGGCTTTCAGAGATTCTCAATTTGGGTAAAGAGATGATCAAACCTCCATTAAGATCCATGAAGATATTATCTATATCTTGATCCAATTATTTCTTTTAAGAAAAATTTTCTTACTAACATATCATATTTGGATGAGATATTTCCTAGTCTACAGGAGATGATAAGTATGAAGTCTTCAAATTTAGCTATTGAAGGAATTCTTGAATTTGAATATTGAGGGACATGCTTTCTTTGGTGTTTGCATCTCAAATCAAGAAAGACACTTATCAAAGATTTTATGATCCATTACGAGAGCATATGCAATGAATCCTTAACTTCACTTGCCTTGATTCAGGATTTCATAGGTGAGATTCCTTGTGATCTTGTAAATGAGTAAAATCAAAGGTATTCATCAGAAAATGTGGAGGAACAAATTTCATAATTGTTTAATGACATGTATACTCCCGGCATAAATTTATCTTCAACTTTAATGGAAATTTACATCAAATTAAAGAACTTGTTTGATAATTTTCAATCAAATATGGTTAATATGAATGATATTCTAGGTGGGATCCTAGAATTACAGGTATTTTGTGAGGCTATTATTCAGCCAAATGAACCTCAAGAAGAAGAAAAGATGTTTGAAACATTGGGAAGGTTCAGATCCTTTCAATTAACGAAGGTGGAAGATCCTAATTTCACCGATGGGACAAGGAGATAGTTTTCTTGGTATCTAACAAAGTGGGAGAGTCCATTTCTTATACGATTGAGATAGGTGGACCTCATTTCAATGGATAAGGCACTAGTTTTTGTCGTATTTTTTAAAATTGGTTTTTTTTTAATGGTGTTATTGTTTAACTCACTTTTGGCCAACTATGTATGACTTAAGTGATTTCTATTTTTAGCTATTTTTAATAAAGTTGGTTGAAAATGTCAAAGTCACTTAAGTTCTCTATTTAATGTGCATTTAAAATCCTAACTACTTTGTAACCAAATTTTGGGTTATCAAAGGATGTTAGGGGCTTATTTTTAAGGGTGAATTTTAGAGAGGAGAAAAAAATACTTTTGTATGCAAGCTTTACTTCAAAGAAAGAAACTTTGTATTCTTTTGAGAAGACATTTTGGAGTTAATGAAATATGAACTTTGTGTCCCTTTCATTGTCTCTTATAGCATTGTATGTTCTTATGTTCATTAGATGTTAGTATTTGAATCTTGCATGTGACTATTATCTTAGATCTTATTGTCAACACTACTAATATGTTGTTCTAGTTCACAATTATCAAGCTCTGATTATCTACTTACTCACGTGTGTTCCCTTTTACTCATTATCATTTAGCTGATGCAAACACCATTTTATTTATGTTAGTTATTTATTGTTCTTCTCCATGCAATATTAGGCTATGAGTTTACCTAACTCTTGTATGTTCCTTCCATTCATTCATTTCCTTCATTCCATTACATCTCCCTCATTCACTTTGCTTTCATTGATGTTCCAAAACATGCCCCACATACAATTTTTAATGTACAGGTGTAAATATAGTTTTTGGTTTTCAATAAAGGCAGCCTCACCTTCATTGAGGAGAGACTTTGTTCTCACACTATTGCATGTCATTTGCATGCGTGAAAATCCATATGTTAATAGAGTATAAGGAATAAAGCGTGATCATTCCTTTGATGGATGGAAAAAATGTGTCTTATGTAGAACCTTTGAGTGAAGAGGATTTGAACAAATATTATGTGTGCACAATTAGAGATCATGAATTGTTTGAGACATCAAAGGAAGGTGTAATTCAATGGGATGATGCATAGTCTATGAGTGATACAAATAAATTTTCTTGTTATAACTGGGTGCATGGGACTTAGAAAATGGTTGGGCATGAGATGAAGAGTGCAGTAACATGTGTAGTCAGGCCATGTTGTGTTAGGTGTTTAGATAATAACTAGGTACCAAGGTATATTGACAAATGGAATCCTAATGTGTTTCTACGTCCCATGAAATCCCAGTGGATATATCAAGTGGAAAGAAGGAGTATGCTGATATATACCTTACGCAGGACATTAATGCACTAGTGGACCACACACATAGATAGTCTTTTAGAGTGACGAGTGGTGAGAATCACCTTCTCTACGAGATTTATTAGGAGCAATGTGCCTACAAAGACATGTGAATTTCATGGGAAAGGTTATTATTCATACGACATTAAAAAGTGTGAGAGAATCTAGATAGAGGGGCAGGAGGCCTTACCACCTTCACTATGGGTGCACAAGTTCTACTTCACTTTGCATGGTTGTGCACACACATGGTATCTTTATGCAGAGTTGAATAGAGAAATAGGAAATTGGAATGAGTTGATTTCATGTATAATTCATACCTTTGACTATTTTTCTACTAAATCTCTAGTAAAAGAGGCCTTAGATATTATGAAACACTTGACTATGGGAGATAGTGCAAAGACTAAGGAGCTTATTCAGGAATTACAAATCGAGTTAGATCTAGAGGTACGTCTTGAAGAAGAAGAGATAAAAGAATAACATCTTGGATGCACCTACTTGGAAAAATAAAAATGAAAGTTGGCTTACATGATTGATTATGAGGAAGTGGAGAATATATATGTTGATCATACTATGGGTACGCGTGAGGTCTTGGATAGTACAGATGAGCAGGTGTACACTTATCATGAGCCTATGAAAACAAAGAAGGTCAACATTGGGACAGATGCAGAATCAAAGGAATCCATCATTGGTGATTATTAGTCTAACTCAGAGGTTAGAAAGATAATTAAGTTGTTGCAGGACATCCAAGACTTATTTCCCAGAGTCTATCATGTGTTGAAATGGGTACATAACTCTTTGGGAAATATGAGAACAAAGTTAAAGCAAGGTACACACCTAGTTAAGAAGAGGCCTTATAGGATGAATACTGATTTGTGCACCAAGGTAAACGAAGAGATTGATAAGATGTTGAAATCTGGAATCATTGAGCCCGTTGATGATTCAAAGTGGGTTAGCCCTCTGGTGATCAGTATAAAGAAAGATGATAAGATAAGGATTTGTGTGAAATACAGGGAGTGAAATTTTTCTTGTGTTATAGATCCTTTTCCACACATTTTACTGAGGAGATATTGGAACACACTGGAGGGTGCGATATCTACTCCTTTACTGATGTATTTTTTGTATATCATCTGGTGCGGATTGCTATAGAAGATAAAACAAAGAAAAATTTCACCACATAATGGGGAATTTTTGCATACATGGTTATGAAATTTGGATTTAAGAATGTGTATGCAGTCTTTTCATGCATTATTGTGTAAGAATTTTAGGACTTCATTCATAAATTTTGCAAGTCTAATTGGATGATTGGACAATTTATTGGCTAGTGAAAGATCATTGTGATAATTTACAACTTATGTTTGAGAGGTACCGACAATTGAGCATCTCCCTAAACATTAAGAAGTGAATTTTTTCTACACCCTTTGGGATTCTGATGGGGCATATTATTTGTAAATAAAGCTTGTTAGTAGATCCTGCTAAGTTTGTTGTTATCTTGGGATTAGAGGAACCTACTAACCAGAGCGAGGTACGTGGATTCTTGGGGCTAACAGGTTATTATAGGAATTTTTATCAAAGGTTATACTATGATTGCCACACCCTTGGAGGATTTTTTGAAGAGTAAAGGGAACTTCTATTGGGGTGAAGCACAACAACGCACATTTGAGACATTAAAGGAATGACTTACTTTTGCGCCTAGTCTACACTTTCCTTTTTGGTCCAAACCATTCCATGTGTATGTGGATGCCCCTGGTATGGACATTGGCGCAATATTAACCCAGCTATGAGAAGATATTTTTAATCATCCTAATTACTTTGTAAGTAGAAATTTAACCCCAGATGAGAAAAATTACACAACTACGGAGCACAAAGCATTGTCCATTATATATGCATTACACAAGTTTAGGAAGTACTTGTTGGAAACCCCATTCATATTTTATATAGATCACATGAAACTTAAATATCTGGTCAATAATACTATTTTGTAAGGGAACATATGTAGGTGGATTCTCTTGTTCCAAGAATTTAACTTTACAATAGTGGTAAAAAAATCAAGAGTAACTCAAGACCAAATAATTTATCAAGGATCAACTTGGGTGAGGATGTGCAAAGCATTGAGGATACGATGTTAGATGTAACACTATTAAAATTGAACCAGACGCCCTTGGAATTAGAATAAATTGTTGTGTTTTTACGTACTGGTATGGCATCTGAAGGAATGAAGAGTATAGAGAAGAAGAAGCTTGTCATTTGTGTCGCGCCTTACATGTTGATCGGTGTTGATTTATACAAACTAGGTCAAGATGAGGTTTTACACCGGTGTGTGCTTGAGCATGAGCATGAAGCTATTATGGAAGAATATCATGGTGGGATTACAGGTGGACATTATGTTGGAGATTCTACCATGTGCAATCTATTACTGGTTGGTCTATTGTGGGGAACACTGTATAAGGATTGTAAAGCATATGTTAGGGCGTGTGATCATTGTTAGGGCCTCGGAAAGCTTGGTCATAGAGATGAAATTCCTTTGAGGCATATTTCTAGTGCATAACCTTTTGAAAAATGGTTATTTGACTTTGTAGGTCCTATTTCCCCACCCGAGCGCAGGACAGGATCACACTACATTATAACTTGTACAGATTATCTTACAAGATGGGTAAAAACAACACCTACAAAGGATTGTATGATAGCTATGGCAACACAACTTCTATGGGAGAACATAATCAGCAAGTATGGATGTCCACTAAGTTTGAAAATTTATAAGGGCATTGATTTCCTTAATGAGACTATCAGGATACTATTGGCCAAATTTATGGTGGAACACCATAAAACAAGTCATTATCACCCACAAAGTAATGGAACTGCTGAGGCTTTCAACAAGATATTGGGACATACATTGACAAAATATTGTGATGTTAGAATAAAGGATTGGGATGATAACGTTTTTTTAATACTTTGGGCATACGGAACAACTTATACAAGATTGAATAAGCCACACCCTTTCAGCTGATGTTTGGCACAAAGGTTGTTTTACCCATAGAATTCAAGTTAGCTTCCTTGTGTATTACACACGCAAGAGGATGGATGATGAGAAATCACTTGAATAACATATACAAAAAATGATGCAATTGGATGAAAGGCATGCCGTTTCTCATTTTATTCAGAAGGAAGAAAAGGTCAAGAAGAAGGCATGACGTGATAGGCATATTAAGGATAAAATATTAAAGTTGGATATATGTTTCTTTTTTATGGTTCCAAGTTTTTGAAATACCATGGAAAGTTCCAAGTACATTATTTGGGACCATATGTTGTGCCTTATATACTAGATTCATGCGTTTACCAGTTATAGGTGTCGAATGACACTAGGTTTCCTGGTTACTTCAACAGGAGTAGCCTGAAGCACTACTATAAATAAGTCTTCTTGGTGTTTGTAATAATGCAATCTTGTCAGTTACATTAGATTTTATTTAATACATTTCATTTATTTGTGCTTTCTATTATCCATATTTCACCCCCGGAAAAATATTGGATCAGCCACGACCCCAGAAAGAAAGAACCAGAGAAAACACATTTGAATCTTGCAAATGTGTTAGAGAGGGGCTCTACAATGGAGTGGCAGGGCCTGCAAAATATTAAATGACCCTGTGTAAGAAGAAAGAGAAGAAACAACTCTGTCGAGTGGATCCAGGCCTTAAATTTATTTAATAAGTTACATGTGGAATCAAAAATAGAATAGTAGGGTCAAGGAGGAGTAGTGTCAAAAGCACCAGGAGCAAGAAGGAAAAGAAAGAGCAAAGATTTGAAGTCTTCAGGCTTCGAAAATGGTTCAGAACAAGTTTTAAAAAATGACTAAGTATAGAGATCCAGTGGAAGCCTCCACGTGTTCAAATGGTGCTCCTCCAAAGATTAAGATTAAAGTGTAGGATCAAACAAGTGCTAAGCCTCCACGCGTCTAGAATTCTAAAAGTTGCTCCAACCATTGAAAATCCTTCGACTCAACGGAAGGGGCCAGATGTCAAATTAGTGAAATTCCAAAATGGGAGCCCAAGGTGGAGACCCAAACTTGTGCCATCCCTCCATGTACCAAATGGTCAAAAAAGGTCAAAAGGTAGACAAGGCAAGCCTTAGAAAAAGATAAGTGTAGAAGTGCTTGTCAAGACTGCCACTTGTCCAAGAGGTGCATCTCCAAGGGTAGATACAAAAGTGGAGGCTCAAACAAGCGCCAGTTCACCACACTACCTAGGGTCCAAAAAAGGTGAGGAAGGTCATTGAAAATTCTAAGAGTCTACGGAGGTTTTCATGTGTCGATCCGACACTCCTTCAAAGGAAAAATCCTAAGTAGGTTTCTAAGTGAGCACGGAGCCTCCACGCGACCTGTTTCAAAAAAGGGACAAGGTTGGGTTGAATAGTTAAAGCATTGAGATAGACCAAAGGAAGTTTCCAAGTGTCAACATGGCACTAGCCCAAGGGCCGAATAAAGAGAAGGTTTAAAGACAAGCATCGGGCTGCCACGTGTTTCGGTCAAATATATGACTCCACCAAGCAAAAGGCTTAACCAAAAAACATAAGGAAAACAAGTATGTCATGAAAGAAGCCATGTGTCAGCCCCACGCCATTCCAAAAAAAAAAAGTAGAGGCCACCCTCAGACATGCACCAACCCTCCACGTGTCCCGTAGTAAAAAGGGGGCTTATTTTAAACTGTTTTTCCTACTATTTTGTATGGACCCAACCCAAATTTCAAATGGCCATATCTTTTGACTAGAGACTCAAATTTGGGCAAGAGAGGACTTTTTAGAAGAATCTCGAAGCCCTCTAAGCCATCGACACATGAAATAATAATTTTGCTAGGATTTAGTGGGAGAAAGTCTAGAAAATGTCTACCACTCTTATTAGTGCAGGATCCGATGGCTTCCACTACCTAGACATTGATATTTTGGTCTGATTCTCTCATACGAAAAGCAAGCATGGGGAACCAAGATCAAAAAATCATGGGTAGGATTTGCAGGGGCATTGTTGGCAAGTAGCTGAGCTTCGAATCAAGTCTCCCACCTCTTTTCTTCTTCCCTCTTCGCTACATATATAAAAGAAGGATTTGGGATCATTGCTCTGGGTTAGACATTCTTCTGTTTTGTAGGCTCCCCTTTTCTTCTAGAAAACAAACTCATGGAGTTTTTAGACCTTCTATTAGACTGTAATATGTTTTCTACCTTTTGGCCACTTTGTATTTGCATTGTATCAATCTGTAGAGCAATAAAACATGTTTTTGATTGACTTTAGATCATTTCTTGTCTCCATTGCTCTTATCTAGTCTTCCATTACAAATTTGATTATCTGTGCTTGATTATTGTATGCATTTTGTTAGTTTGTGTCTATCGGCAAAGAACTAATGTTCATAATTCCTTTGGTGCATCACCTTGTAACTTAGTTTTATTTTCATGTATTCCTTTTATCCCTATCTCCTTGGTAAAACTTAGATTAGGTTTAGGAATAGGCCCTCTACAAGCTTTCACGCATGCACCTAAATAGAGGAATAGGAATTATCCTTTAATCTGGAGAGTTTTCCCATTTGCATATTTGCACACTTTTCAGGAAAACTCAGTGTTATGCAAATCACACCAAATGAATCTGCCTTAGAAAAGCATATATGACAACTCATTTAGGGGTGTTGTGATTTTACACTAACAGTTTTGGCATGCCCTGTGGGACTAGAACTCTCCATCTTTGTTACAGTAAGATTGATGTACACTTGCTGTGATTCTAACTTTTAAGAAGTTTAAAATTGTGCATCTAGTGACTCCAAAAGGGACAGAATCCATTGGTTTCAGCAGTCTAAACTTGCCAAGTTTATGAGAAGAATACAAAAATGATCGAGAACTAGAGAGGAGGGATTATTTTTCTATCTAGACTTATCCCAAGACAAAGGGAGAAGAGGGAGAAGAGCCCAAAGGTCTCCATATCCACCAAGCAGAGCCCTGTCAACACCTCCTCCTAGTAGGCCGTCTTTTCAACCAAGAAGGGTGCTCAGGCTGATTAGGATGGTACAGCCAAATCCTTATGTCAACTTCACTAGCAGAAGCCCACTCACTCTAAATGCACAAAATCCAGTCTTGGTGGAAGCATTAAAGAGCATCCCATATTTCACTAGAGAGAACCAACCTTCTCCTGGTGACCACGTTCAGGACATTACAAATGTTTGTACCATCCATGAGATCACTGAAATGGATGTTGCAGTCAATTTTCTAGCCTCTTCGCTCAAGGGAAAATCTTCACAATGGTTTAGGAGCCTAGAAGCAGGCTCTATTCAATCTTGGAACCATCTGTGCACAACTCTTCACAACTAATTTGGAGAAAAAGGAGATAAGTTATACTTGTTAGAGAAACTGACAACAATCAAGAGAGATCTGAATGAGAAGCTGACAGATATCAACCTCAAATTTCAACGGACCTGGGACAGGATTCCAACAGCAATAAATCCCACTAATGAAGGTGCCTTCTTATACTTTCTTAGATCTTTAAATTCTGACATTACTTTAATGATTCAGTCAATGGGGGGCACAACCTTACCTACAGCTTATAGCCTTTCCATAGGAGCTGAGAATCATTTAATTTAGCATGGAAAACTTTTTCCTAGGCCATCCATGCCTCTATACCTTGAATTAGGAAACCCAAGTACCAACCAGACACATATGCCTACTCCTAGGAATCAAAGTTCAATTGAAGCCTTCACATCATCATCTACCATCTCAAAAGAGCTTCAGGAAGTTATGAAACAGCTTCAAAACCTAGGGAATGAGTTAGTAACTATCAAGAAATAGTAGGTTCAAAACTCTAGGCCAT
Source organism: Taxus chinensis (assembly GCA_019776745.2). Lineage (NCBI taxonomy): Eukaryota > Viridiplantae > Streptophyta > Pinopsida > Cupressales > Taxaceae > Taxus > Taxus chinensis. Next base: position 234,952,527 of record CM034148.1, on the reverse strand, counting down.
ATCAACCCCAAGCTCAGTATCAGGCTAGACCCTTGTATCAACAAAATAGACCAAAAGCCCAGGTTCTAACTTAGAGTCAACACCAAGGACAATCTCAAGTTGCTAGACCTTTTAGGCCATATGACCTAAACACATCTTCACATCAAGGGAATTGGTTCCAGCATAGAATAACATGGCACAAGAATATGATTGGTGTTTCCCATGCAGTCAGCCACATAATCAATTGATGTGCTTTATTGGTGCACTAAATCAGGGTTTGATGGTGCAAACCACTGGTGTATCACAAGAATCTGGTCAAGAAGAAAATCAGCAGCAAGGAGCTCAGCAAGAGACATCTCCAAGTGAAACTATGCTTTTCAATTAGCAACTTGAAGACTTCTATGGAATGAATCAGACTCCTCAAATTATAGCTGCCAATACACGGTCCAAGAGAGTAAATATTGAGGAGGACAATCACCAAACTCAGGTAACCCTCAACCTTTTATTACTCCACAAGGTTTTGGTACTCCAAATGCAACTCTCAGCATGTAGATCCAATCTAAACCACCTTCCAAATCCACTCAGGCACCGGTTGTAACAACCCATGTGCAAGAGAAAAATGTGCCAGGAAAGGGGCAGCAAAAGGATATCTCATTTAACATCATTGAGCAAATGAAGAAGACAAGTGTGAATATTTCACTATAGGAGTCACTGGCCATTCTAGGATAGAGGGGTTTGTTGCAGACTGCTATGGCCAATTAGTCAGGCTCAAATCAACCCCCTGACCAGCAAGAGAAAGTGTTCACCAATTCAGCTCAACCAGAGAGAAACCATGGAGAATAACGAGGTAAGAATCAGAACCCTCCTCCATTCTATGTTTCATTAATCATTGGGGATATTGGTGCATAATTACATGATTGATTCTGGGGCAAGTAGTTCTGTAATATCCAAAAAAATAGCTAATCAATTGGGTCTCCAGTATGAAGTCATCTCTAGAGGGGTAGTACAACTGGATGGGACAGCAATGGCAACTATTGAACTCATCAAGGATCCGAGCCTCACTCTACATGCCTGCCCCAATGTAACCGTATTACAGAACATATCAGTCATATACTTTCCACCACATTTTGCATTGTGTTTTTCCAGGGACTTCACTGCCAAAATTGGAGGCTATTTGTTTGTTGATTGGTCGCATATGCTCTTTAGAACAAGGTATGGAGTGAAGGCCACAATCAGATCTGAGCCCATAGCAGATTATCACATTGTTTCTTATGTACCTAGCCCAACCAATGCAAATTTCTCAGATTTTGATCATGAGGACCTCCTAAACACTAGTGAAGTAGATACCAAGGTGGGGTGTATCCCAGACCTGAATCTCAATGAATGGGTGGTCAAAAGACATGCTTTTGACCCCTATAAGGAGATGGAAGAATCTGAGCTAGGATTCTACTTCCTACATGAGGAGAATCAGCCTCTTCCTAACATCATTAAGCCAGAATACAAAGATAACAATGAAGTATGGCTATTGTTCTTTGATGGCTCGAGGAGCAGATAAGGAGTTGGATGTGGTGTAATGTTGGTTTCACCACAAGGCATTAAGTATTATTCAGCTTTTAGATTTTAGTTTTCCTACTCAAAAAACACTGCTGAGTATGAGGCTTTGGTCCATGGTCTTCATTGGGCAAGGAAAAGAGGAATCAAGAACTTGCAAGTTTTTGGTGATATTGAATTAGTTTCCAATCAAGTCAAAGGACTTAATGCTGTCAAGAACGACCTGCTCAAGAGCTATAAGAATAGGGTATGGGATCTCATTGAGGATTTTGAAGCCTTCAACATTGCGTCCATACTGAGGAAGAAGAATGAAGTTGTTGATAGGCTTGCAGTAGTTGAAACAACATTTGATGTGGTTAATAACATCAAGAGAGATAAGGTACAACCACATATCCATGTGATTTGGAGGCCGGCAATGCCAAATAACAACACATGTTGGTAGGTGTTCGAGAATGATTAGCAGATCATCAATTTTTTGCAAGAGGAATCTGAATTCTTAGCTAGAAATCAAAGCATATTAGAGTAGCAATATGGAGATCAAGTAGTGCAACTACATACAAACAAGCTCCCCAAAGGCTTAGTGACATTGGATTCTATCTTCAATCCTAATGATCAGTTTTGAAAAGATAAGGCTAACATACAGATCAAAAGGGAAGATTCAAAACCAATTATAGTTGGAGAAGGCAAAACACTACAAATTGGCAAATTGGCCATCGAGAAAGAAAGGTGTGAATTCATGTAAATTTTTCAAAAGTTTCTAGATATATTTTCTTGTATCTATGAATACCTCAGAGGGTTCAATCTGAAGTTAGCACAACATACAATCAAATTAGATCCAACTGCTAAGCCCATCAGGAAAAAACAGAGACCAGTTAATCCACATATTGAGCCTCTAATGAAGAAAGAGTTGAACAAACTGATAGAGGCAAGTATCATATTCCCTATCAAACACTCAAGCTAGGTTGCAAACTTGGTCCCAGACAGGAAGAAGAATGAAGAGATTAGGCTATGTGTTGACTTTCACGATCTGAATAGAGCATCCCTTAAAGACCACTACCCACTCCCCTCAATGGATCAAATCTTATAAGTGGTGTCTAGATCAGAGAGATTCTCTCTCCTAGATGGCTACTCAGGATATAACCAGATCATGGTGAAAGAATATGATCAGTTCAAAATAGCTTTCACGACCAAATGGGGCACCTATGCCTATAGAAAAATGTCATTTGGATTGTCTAATGTTGGAGCCAATTTCCAAAGGGAAATGGATATGGAATTCAAAGGGCTGATCAACAAAATAATATTGATCTATCTAGATGACAATATTGTGTTCTCCAAAATGTAGCAGACCACCTTTTCCACTTGAGACAAGTGTTTCAAAGGTGTAGGAGATTTGGGATATCATTGAACCCTAAAAAATACACATTCTTGGCCCATGAGGGCAGGCTTCTAGGACATATTGTGTCAGAGGGAGGTTTTGCAATCGACCTGGAGAGAGTTGAAGCAATAAGAGTGTTGCCATTTCCAAGCCATAATAATGTTCTTCAAAACTTCTTAGGGAAAATCAACTTTGTCTGCAGGTTTGTACCAAATTTTGCTACCCTTGTCAAGCCAGTAACGTTGATGTTAAAGAAGAGTTTGACATTTAAGTGGACAGCTAAAGGAAAATCAAGTTTTGAGGCCATCAAAGAAGCTATATCACAATCCCCAACTCTCATGAATCCATATTTTTCTAAAGATTTCATATTATATGCCTTTGGTGGTAGTGACACAATTTCAGAAATCCTAGTACAACAGAACAAAGAAGACACAGAGCAGTAAATTTCTTTCTTCAGCCAGGTTTTGGAAGATTATGAAGTGAGATACTCCTTCAATAAGAATTAGGTCCTGGAAGTGATAAGAGGATTGAATAATTTTAAGCATTTGGTTTCAAACAACAAAATCCAACTGTTGGTCTCTCATGTAGGGGTTAAAGACTTCCTTCTCGCCAAGGATCTGAATGAAAATCATGCAGGGTGGATCACTCATGTCATGGAGTATGACATTGAGATCAAGGTCACCAAGCTGGTCCATGGGAAGGGATTGTGTGAACAACTGGCCTCGAGTCAACAAGAAGAAGCAAGTGATGAAAAATACATTGTTTTTGTCCTACATGATAGTCAAGAGGAAGAAACTAACGAAGTGCCCACTCCTTGGACTCAAAACATGGTGCATTTCCTTCAAACATGCTTTTTTCCTCCATAAATGAATAAAACAAAAAGGAGACACTTTAGACTATAGGCCATCCCATATGTGCTTATTAACGACATCTTTTTCAAAAGGTGCATCAATGGCGTTATGTTAAGATGCATTGGGATAGATCAGATTGAAAGAGTGTTACAAGAATTCCAAGATGAAATATATGGAGGCCATTTTTCTCCATGAGTGACAGCACTTAATATCATGAAGGCAGGTTATTATTGGCCTGTGGTGTTTAGTGATTGCTATGCATGGATCAAAAAGTGCAAGAACTATGTGTTCTTTAGAGGCAAGGAAAAACTAGCAACACTACCATTACATCCAATTTCAGTAGATCAGCCAATCATGCAATGGGGATTGGACTTCATCAGGGTCATCAATCTAAATTCAATCCAAGGCCACAAATGGATCTTGACGGAAATAGACTATTTCACCAAATGGACTGAGGCAATGGCACTCAAAGAAGCCAATGAGTCTAGCATACTAGATTTCTATGAAGGGATAGTGACCAGATTTGGAGTGCCAGCCACTATTATATCAAATAATGCATTAGCATTCATAGGTTCCAAAATCACAAGATGGGCCATGAGGAATGGTATTTATCTAAGCACTTCATCAAATTATTACCCTTAGGGTAATGGCCAAGTAGAGTCTACAAAAAAGAACCTACTGAAGATTATTAGAACTCTAGATGAGAATCAGAGAACCTGGTACATAAAACTCAAATCGGCCTTATGGCCTGATAGGACAAAACCCAAGAGGTCTATAAGAAACTCTTCATTCAAACTTGTCTATGGGAAAGAGGCAGTGTTTCCTATATCACTTGAATTGCCAGAATTGGAACTCATGAAGCAACTGGAGGTGTATGAGTTTGAACAAATGGAGGCTAGGTATGCAGAGCTGATGGAATTGGAAGAAACCAGAGAACACGCACTTCAAACAATGGAGAAGGATTAGGTCTCAATCAAGAAATGCTTCGATAAGAAAGCAAGAGTAAGGACTTTTCAAGAAGGAGACCTAGTTTTGAAATGGAATGCAGATCGGGAAAAACTAGGAAGGCATTCCAAGTTTGATGTAATTTGGAGTGGCTGCTACATGGTCACAAAATGCAAAAGTAGCAATGCCTTCCAATTGTCTACATTGGAAGGTGAAGAGTTGCATATTCCAGTGAATGAAACCTATCTCAAACATTGCTACTAAGAAGGAAATTTCTCACCTTATACATACTAGTTTAGTTTCTCTTTCCTCTAAGTGCTTGTGCACATTGTCTTGCTGTAGTTTAGGTTACTTTTCTCCTAAGTGCTTCACACACTTTGCATGTTCTACTTGGATCATGTATGATTTCAACTTTGTCAAATCAATTCTCTACTCTCAGAAACCATCATTTCAAGTTTTCTTATGAAAATTGAGAGTGCAAACAATCAGGCTTGTGAATCAAAGGAAGGATCAATATCAGACCATCATTCTTGACTCCATGCCTAACGGATATGACAAGGAAACTGGTCTTTTTCATCTAACAGGAAGATACCCATGTGAGTTGCCAAATTGCTATCCATATTTTTCCCCCTAGAAAAATATTTTTCAACCACGACCTCACATGGAAAGAACCACAGAAAACACATTTGAATCTTGCAAATGAGTTGCAGAGGGGCTCTATAATGGAGTGGTGGGGCCTGTGAAATATTAAATGACCCTGTGCAAGAAGAAGGAGAAGAAATGGATCTATCGAACGAATTTGGGCCTTAAATCTATTTAACATGTTACATGTGGGCTCAGAAATAGAATAGTAGAGTCAGGAAGGAGGAGTAGTTTCAAAAGATCCAGGAGCAAGAAGGAAAAGAAAGAACGAAGATTTGAAGTCTTCAGGATTCGAAAATGGTTCAGAACAGGCTTGAAAAAATGAATAAGTATAGAGATCCAGTGGAAGCCTCCACGTGTTCAAATGGTGCTCCTCCAAATATTAAGATAAAAGGGTAGGCTCAAACAAGCGCCAAGTCTCCATGCATCAAGAATTCCAAAATTTTACCCATCCAATGAAAAGTCTTTGACTCGGTGTAAGGGGCTAGGTGTCAGCTCAACGCAATTCCAAAATGGGAGCCCAAGGTGGAGACCCAAATTCGCGCCATCCATCCACATAGAAAATGGTCAATAGAGGTCAAAAGGTAGACAAGGTAGGCCTAAACAAAGGCTAAGTGTAGAAGTGCTGGTGAAGACTGCCACATGTCCAAGTGACGCATCTCTAAGGGTAGAACAAAAAGTGGAGGCTTAAACAAGCATCAGTTCACCACGTTGCCTAGGGTCTAAAAAGGTGAGGAAGGTTGTTGAAAAGTCTAAGAGTCTACGGAGGTTTCCACATGTCGATCCAATGCTCTTTAGAGGAAAAATCCTAAGTAGGTTTCTAATTGAGCGCAGAGCCTCCACGCACCCCATTTCAAAAAAGGGGCAGGGTTGGGTTGAATAGTCAAAGCACTAAGATAGACCAAAGGAAGGTGCTAAGTGTCAGCATGGCGCTAACTCAAGGGCCAAATAAGGAGAAGGTTTTCAGACAAGTGCCATACCGCCGCGTGTCTTGGTCAAATATATAACTCTGCTGAGAAAATTAATTAGCCAAAATACGTAAGGAAAACGGCTAGTTCATGGAAGAAGCCACGTGTCATCCCTGTGCCATTCCAAAATCAAAAAGTAGAGGTAGCCCTTAGACATGCTCCAACCCTACACGTGTCTCGTAATAAAAAGGGAGCCCATTTTCAAATTGTTTTTCTTGCTATTTTATACGGACCTGACCCAAATTTCAAATGGCCATATCGTTTAACTAGAGACTCAAATTTGGGTGGGAGAGGAATTTTTAGAATCATCTTGAAGCCCTCTATTCCATGGACACATGAACTAATCATTTTAGCAGGTTTTGGTGGGAGAAAGTTTTGAAAATGTCTTCCACTCTGATTAGTGCGGGATCTGATGGCTTCCACTACCCAGACATTGATATTTTGGTCTTCCATCTACTCTCATACGACAAGTAGGCGTAGGGAACTAGGCTCGATAGATCATGGGTAGGATTTGTAGGGGCATTTTTGGCCAGTAGTTGAGCTCCTAATCAAGTCTCTTGCATATTTTCTTCTTCCCTCTTCACTACATCTGTAAAAGGAGTTGGGCTCATTTCTCTGGGTTGGACATTCTTCTATTTTATAGGCTCCCCTTTTCTTCTGGAAAAGGAACTCGTGGAGTTTTCAGACCTTCCATTAGACTGTAATACGTTTTCTACCTTTTGGCCACTTTGTGATGCATTGTATCAATTTACAAAGCAATAAAACACGTTTTTGATTGACTCTAGATCCTTTCTTTTCTCCATTGCTCTCATCTGGTCTTCCATTCCAAATTTGATTATCTATGCTTGATTATTGTATGCATTTTTTTGGTTTGTGTCTATCGGCAAAGAACTAATGTTCATCATTCCTTTGGTGCATCACCTTGTAGCTTAGTTTTTTTTTCATGTATTCATTTTATCCCTGTCTCCTTGGTAAAACTTAGATTAGGTTTAGGAATAGGCCCTCTGCAAGCTTTCACACATGTTCCTAAATAGAGGAATAGGAACTAGCCTTTAATCTGGAGAGTTTTCCCATTTCCAGAGTCCCACACTTTTAGGGAAAACTCAATGTTATGCGAGTCACACCAAATGAATCTGCCTTAGAAAATCACATCTAATGAATCATTAAGGGGTGCTATGATTTTGCACTAACACTTCCTTTCATTATTTCTATGCTTTTTCAATTTAGTTCTGGGTTGTGTTATAAAAATCGTGCTTGTGCACCAAGTTGCTAAGTACTATCTATTGATTTCATGTGTATAGGAACATGCATACTTTTAGTGTGAGGTAGATTAAAGTATAGAGACAAGAAATTATTGGTGCCCTATTGATACAGGTTTTCCCAGGTGAAGGGTTCTTCTGGAATGTGGGTACGGAAGAATTTGAGATATTATATGTGTTGTGTTAAAGGTGTTCTCAAGAATGTTTAGATGATTGAAGAACACATGAGGAAAGTGATCACGTAGTGTAACGTGAGGTAGGAAATGACATTTAAGACTACTTGGGATATGGCGCAGAGGTTTGGTACTTTGGCACATGAGGCACATGAAGGAAGTATGTGGCTAAAAAGTATTATAGCACACCAGAATGTTACGACTGCAGTGCGTAAAGTAAAGTCATGAAAGTTGTCAAAAATGAAAAATATATTTTGTTACAAAGTGACTTAATAAGAGTTGGTTGGAATTACAAATTAGACCATTGTGGGCCTTGGAAAAGTATAAATAAGTGGTTAAGGTTATCATTTGGCTAATCTTTCCCTTGAAAAAAACTTGTGATCCAAGTACAAAGAGATTAAAAATGACACAGAGCTTGTGCAAACCAAAATTTCCTAAGTTGTGCGTGAATCCTTATAGTAAAGCCAATTGGAGTCAAAATTAGAGCTCAAAGAAGGGTTGCGTATATTAGAAGCAGTTAGAGGTTCGTAGGGCTCAGGAAGAAGGAATTTTTGAAGAACAGAACACCTAGGGAACATTGTTATAGAACAATGAAACAAAATCCAAGGAGGTTGTAAACAAAGAGGCCTGAGGTTTTGGTGGAGGAGCCCTTAGAAGAAATATATTCCAAAATTTAGTACCCTCCTAGTGTTTTACGAGTGGAGTTTTGGAAATCAAAGATCACTCATTGTAAAATTAGTGAGTTTAACCACTGCATGGAAGAAAATGAAAAGAAGGTGAGGGAATATTTATTAAAGGCACTTTCAGGAATAGATGAGGATGGAAACTATCGAATTGAAAAAAAATTGTAGAGAGAATTGGGAAATACTAAAATTTTACAATTATGGGAGCTTCTATTCTTCACAAAACCCACAAATTTTTTTCAATGGATTATGTCGCAAGTGCATGAAGAATATTATACTTCGCAGGAAGAAGGATGTGCCTCACCATCTAGTTAATTGAACAAGTTATAGGGTTAAAGATTTTTGGGAGGATGTATCTATAGATCTACATGCCACATAAAATATTGAGGAGCTTGCAAAGAAATTGTGTTGTGAGAAGGGAGGTAGGGTACAGACCATTGTAGATTTCAATGATCCGGTACATAGGGTCACTTCCTGACTCGTGAGCTATAGATTGGGTGGTTTGGAGAATTTGACAGATATAAATAAGAGGTTCTTGTACGTGGCCTATAGAATCTCAAAGGTTGTGCACTAAAAACTTTCACAGTATATTGCAGACCATATCATAGAAGAGGCATGATTGCAAAATGAGGAAGGAGCAAAGATTACATGGGGTTCCATCCTCCTATTGATTGTATTTTGGGAAATAGATGTCCAAGATGGACCTAGTGAAAATATATGGGTTTACCCACTGGTAGATCCATCACCTACAGTGTAGTTTACAAGATTTACTTATGACGATAGTATCTCAAACACTTATAAGCCATGAATTCATAAATGGTACGATAGACTGGGAAAAGCCTTTGAGAATGAGTGAAAAATTCCACGTGAGCTTCCCATAGTAGTTCGCAACCAAGTTAAGTTTGTAGTAATGCAACACTTCACTCTCGCAAGGTTCAAGATGGGAAATGGGGAGATGGGGCCATGGTGTAAACTCCCATTTACATTCATAGATAAGTATTTGAAGTGCTCTGTCAATAGATTTAAGGATGTAAAAAAATTGACATATGATGCAGATAAGGTGGATTCTAACCTACATACCTTACATTCCACATAAAAATATGACTCCATGCCCACGTACTTGAATTTCCTTGAGCCAAAAATTTTAGATCTGCACCTACCGATAAATGTGATGATCAGGGGGCATCTGAACAGAGTATTCCTTCAATTACGACCCAAGATTTAGGGAAGAGTCAAAGTGGAGGTCACATAAACCACTTTTCCATAGCCAAGAGGAGCACTAGTCCCACCCATTAAGGTAGTTTGTGAGGGAGAAATGCGGGAGGAAGAATAAGGAGATGAAGATGAAGGGAATCTTGAAACTTCCCAAAAAATAAAGTTTTATACTTACAGGAGCAGCAGTGAAGGCATGGAGGCCTCTCAGCACGGCATCTCGACATAGGAAAATGAAAAGCGTGCAAAGGTACAGGAAGTCTCCAGTTCTGAGACTAAAACGGGGTGTAAGGATACATATTTCAACACCCTTAAGGATAAATTGGAGAAAGAAATGGAAAAACAACATAAGTGGGCATTGAAGAAGACTGTAAAGTAGGCTCATGAGAAGAAGAAGAGGCCGATAACAAAATAAGAAGTAAAGAAGAGCCCGGTGAAGGATAGTACACTGGAGCAGCTTGAGAAAAAGGGAGAGAAAGAGGATGGTGACACTTATGTCCTCAAAGAAGATAAGGGATTGGGGATAGGGATAAACACCCTAACACTAAAGAAGAAAATAACAAATATGAAGGCGCAGAGGAAATGATGGACTTCAAGGTCACCACATATAGATTTCATAGATGATCCAATAAAATTATTGCACACATTCTTCCAGATTACTTTCACTACATAGAATTTTCATGCATGGAAGCTACTGGACCCTTAGGAGGGGTGTCTAGAACAAATAAAAAACTTAGCTGGAATTTGCATTGAGAAGAGCCAAAATTTGAGGTGAATGACCATGAAATTGAAACGATGATATTACAGAAAAATCCCAGACAGAATTATAAGGCCATAGCAGTTAATTGATAGATGAGTAGGCATGCAACACCTTAAATATATGGCCTCAAAAGTGGAAAAAATTTATTTAGACTCAAGAGCCACGGTACGCACCGGTGTGGCTGATAAGAAGGAGAAGGAATAAGAAATAGATCAACTTATGTAAATCCATCCTTTTAATTTCCCACCTCGCGTAGACTGCAAAAATCCATGCATATACATTATCCACTTTATTACGAAATGAAATTTCCCATCCAACGGGAACCCCAACCTCTTGCTCATAAAAAATAAGAAGTGTGCACAATTGGTACTGAGGAAAATTTGGACATAAATATATTGTTAGAATGATAACTACTTACACAAATATATCCAAATATCAATTATGTATGGAAATGATATGGTGATGTCCTTACCCCATATTTATTATTTTAGAACATGGAATCCATTACAATGATGGATTTGTGGGAATGAAGAACCATCATTTCAAGCATCCACAGTGTTTGAAGACCCATTATGAAAGAAACGTCAGTCCCACATGGCCTATAATAATAAAAAAAATGTATCCCTTTCCGCGACATGCTAAAAGTTGATACTGGTGCTGTTGAGTTGGTACTTTTGGGATCTAATTATCTTCACCCTCCTCCATGCATTCAACACATCTTTCCTAGTTAAGAACTCATCCCTTTTTTGAAAATCCTTTCCAAATCTAGATCTGTGTAGTGCCTTTTAATAATGGTGTCAACGAATATACCACCAAGCAAAAGAGATTCAATGTATTGCTTACATTTAGCTGATAAATTAGGAGCAAAACCACTTCATGGATCCAAGATTATGTCCTTTACACCATGGAAAAAATCATTGTTCTTATCACAATGATACATATCATTTTATATGATATGTACCATGTCTAGTGTACCAAACATAACCCTCACATTGAAATGACACTAACATCCACTTTTTTTCTGAAACCTCCCAATTATTTCACTAGTAAGTGGTTTGTTCATGATGTCATCAGGGCCATAAAAACACCACTAGCTACAACAAAAGGAAATACATACTGATATTAGGTATGGAATATGAAAAACATGTCACTAACATATGTGTACACTATTCCTAAGGAAGACCAAACATAAAGTTAATATAAACAAACCTGTAGTACATAATGGTAACATGTGGTGCTCTTCCTTCCTCTATATCTATGTATATCATTTTCTGCTTGCATATGAATGTCGTATTAGAGCTATCGATAAGTAATTTCCCTTTAATAAAGGCATCGAGAAGTTCTAAACGGATTTCTGTACAAAGATCCTTATGACCATTATCTTCCCCAATCAGTATCCATTTAAGATCGTCTTGTGAACAATGAGGTTTCACATTTACCATGTCCTGAACATTTAGGGAAAGCAATTGTTCATAGTTTGTCAGTCATGAAATCCTAAACAAAATAATGTAAATAAAAATGTATAATAAATAAACATGGTATTTACAATATCAGTGTATGAAATGATATACAAAATATGTTTTTTTCGTAAATAAATATAACCGTAATACGACACAAATAATAAAAATGTTCTAAACATGTATTATGTGATATACACATGCTATTGTTTTGGTGTGTATGTGATAAACGATGTAAACAATTGACATCACTTGGAATACATTAAAAATGTAAAATTTCCACCCTTGTCATTTGATGTAGGAGCATCATTATGTATAAACAAATTTTGGTTTGTATTAGCTTCTAGGTGTGTCAAGAGTTCATTTGTAGGTTTTTGTAATATATCTAGTCCTTTTGGACTCATCTTGTGTGTAATAAGGGGTTTCCCTCCAAAACCTCGTATTTGAATTTTAAAATTTCCTATTCATAATTTATTAGGTCTAGATGTTAGTTTACAGTTAATTAATGATGTTATAAGGTTGATTAGACTATTCTTCCCTATGCTTGACCAAATTAACCTACCTAGACCTTAATTCAATGTAGTTAGTCTTATCAAGAGTTAGAAAGGAGAGTTCGAACCCTAACTAACTCACCTTCTTCGTATCTTATATAGAGGCATTCAAATGATGAGGAGTGAGAGAGATAGGGTAGGATTTTCTATTTGGGAAGCCATGAAGGCTCTTGAAGCTTGTGTTTTCTTGAATAATCTAATAGAGTTTTTAAATACTAAATAATCTATGTATGACTATGTGGATTTGGTATTTTGAATTAAGTGATTATGAAATGGCTAATGAATCACCATTGGGAATGTTGTAAACATTATTTATGGATGTGAAATGAAAATACATATCTATAAAAGGAAAGGAAGGTTTTGAAGTGATTAGTGACAAGAAACTTGAGATTGGTAAGGAGCAAGTGTGACTATGACACAGTAGCTAAGGGAACTCGGTCCTTATAAGTTTAATATTGATTGAATAAATGAATGTAAAAGTGTTAAGACATCTAAAATATTTATAAGAGGGTTTGTGGTTGTGAGAATGTGTCAAATGAGTATTTAAGTTCCTTATGGTGAGGAAAGGGTTAGGTAAAGTAGAACATTATGTGTATTTAGAACTACGTAATGGTTTGAAACTAAGAAGTATGATCATATAATATTACTAGTTAAGTGCATGATGATTAATGAGATTTATAACCTCTGTCAAGGAATGAAACTAATGTTGCAGTGTGTCAGAACTTAAGGGTATGGTTTTAAAATTAGGAGTGAGATTCGAAGGCACTTTGTTTAAGATTGAGACAACTAAACACAAGGTTATGAGTTTTAGTACGTTGTATCGGATAAATAATTAATGTTTAAAAAACCTTACAAGTGTTCTAGGAGTTATCAAAAGTTTGTATCTCCCTATTCTTTTTAAGTAATATGCATGCAAGAACTCAAGGTTAGGAAATCCTACTAAATTTGAGTACACTCTATTTTTGTGACAAGAGAAACTGAGGTAAGAGACTGTAAGAACCTAATAATATTGAAATAATATAGTGGAAAGAAGATTTTAATGTATGTTTAGTTGTCAAGAAGTTTTATGACCGTGATTATCTAATACTTAGACTTAAAATTTGAAACTCGTGGAAATAAGTTGATTGTACATAACTAATAATCTCATAAGGAGTTTAGTGAAGGTGATAACCTATTTTTCACTTGATGGAATTTTTGGAACCATGATGGTTGGGTGAAGATTAAATAAATTCCTTAGTGTCAATTGAAAGTGAGTAAGTGATGATATTGTATGTATGCATGTATAGTGTGTAGGGTGTGAGACTAAGATCATCTCAAGAAAACAGCTCAAATAAGAGCTAAGCCCAACTAGTTTTCAAGTGGCATAGCATGAAAAGTGAAGAGTGAATCAATGGAAATAGGAAAATATATTGATAAGTTCTAAGGACATCTCAGGAGAAAGGAAAATAATGGAAACTTGGAGTGACTATCCTATTACAGTCTGAAAAGTGGTATGAAGATTAAGCTAGTTTCTTTTGTTAAAAGGTCATTAGGTGATGGATAAGAGAATGATAAAATTGAAAGGATTAGAGAAGTCCAATGAGATGAAAATATAACTAATGTGGAGAGAAAAATAATAAAGAGGAGGAACTCAAAGTTAAAGAACTACTTGTGCAAGAATGAACAAGAACCTAGAAAGTCAAGATTTGGAAAAATTAACAAGTTCACAAAATAAGAAGTATAAGGACTTGATGAATTCTTGACCATGTTGTACATAAGGTATTTAAGGTGTAATAGAGGTTTAAGGTAGTGAAAAGGAACAAAGTCTTGTTTAGCCCTTGAAACCCTAAGAAGTTATAAGTAACCTACGAAACAACTAGTTGGAAAACTAGTAAGAAAGGAGATTTGAGGTGAAATGACCTTATGGAGAGCTTGAGCAAGTTTGAATTAGTGGATGTAAGGTGTACTTAAGGTTAGAATAGATTTTCAATGATGAAAAGTTGAAAATGAATTCTAAACCTTAGATAAGCATAAAGGAGCCTTAGAAAATGAGGGAAAAGGTGTTGGGAGGGATGGAGGAAGAGATAAGGCTAGAAAATATGTACAAAGCATAAAAAGGGTAATGGGTATCTGAAAAATATTTTACATTTGCATGAAAGTGGATTGTTTTCTCTGTACATAGTGATTTGACCAAAACCAGGGCTAATTACGAAAATTTGGCAAAAATGGTAAAGGGAATATAAAAACAAATGGGTGGAGTTACTTGATGAAACTTTGTAGGATGATTTTTGGGTTTAATTGGTCCTCAAAGAGTTTACCAATGAGACTAGATCAAGAGAAATGTGTGTTTTATGCTCAAAAATGAAAATTCGAAGGGCTAGAAGGAAGTAAGAAGGCATAGAGTGACTTTGAGAGAAGATGAAGTATTGAGACTTATTCAAGCTTGCAAACATTGTTATTAGGTGAATTAGATATAGTGTAAAGTCTTTGCAAGCTTGGACTCATTGTAAATAGCGAATTTGATGAGAAAATTCCTAGGATGATTTAGAGATGTGAAAATGCCTCATTGAGAGAGCATGGGCATATGAAAGGTCATAAATGTTAGTTATGAGACAAGAGGAAGTTACATGAGAAGATGAAAATTTGAATATATGGAATAAAAAGGGACTTAGAAGACATTCCTTGAGGGAAACAAACTGCATGTGAGAAGGCTTAGAGAGAAAGGGAGGTAGAGATCCTTGAAGTATGAATATATTCAACAAAAGAGATAGAAACTCTAGTTTTTTTAAGATATGATCATTCTTTAAGAACTCATATGGATTTGTTGGAATTCAATACATAGTTATGGAAGCTTAAGATGGGAAAACCTTTGTTTATTGTGTGTGCCATTTTGATTGTGTTTGCATAATATATTGTATCCTTAAATGGTGATGTCTTTTTTATCTTATTAAGTGGTAGTCTTATTGTAGAAGATATTTGGATGAGTTAATTTAAACTTGTAAGTTATTTAACCTATTCTCCAATTGTGAGTATGTTGTTATTGACAATACATGTAAACAACACTTTGACAAGTAGCTTGTAAGAGTTGAAATGGGAAAATCTCGTTGATCAAAGGATGAATGCATGTTATAAGGTATTATTTTAGGAGAAAAAAAAATATTGTTTTAAGGTTTAATGCATGCTGGTGAAGTGAGTTCATTGAACTGGAAGAAAACCCCAAGTGAAAAAGGTAACTCTATTCTCCTATAGCCTTACAATATTTCTTAGTTAAAGAACATGTAAAATGAAAATATTTGAAGGAAAGACACCTTATTGGTAACATAGAAGTGAAGTGTGAAATGTCACAGAATTGTGGACCAAATTTAGAAACTTGAATAAAAAATTAGTGAAAGATATATGAAAAGTTGTCTTCTCAGACTACACTCAAACCTAAATGGAGTTTTAAGAGAAAAAGTGTACTAAAAACTCCTAAATAAGGAATCTTTCTTTGAAATTAGGAATCAATGGAGATGAACTAGTACTTCAACAAAACAAAAAAATGATATTTCATTAGTCTATGGTAGTCAAAATATGTGGTATACACAGGTTGTCTTGTTTCCATTAGGTTGGTTGATTAAGGATGGTGATGGTATTTGGGTTGGGATTGTTTGATTAAGGATGATTGATTATGATGATGTTTGATTGATTAAAAATTTAAGGTGATATGATGGGTAAGGGTGCTCACAAGAAAGTAAGCAACCTGCAATACACACCCTAAATAGTCAAGTGGGATTGTAATCAAGCTATTGCCTGATTTCAATACCACATACTAAGGTGGTCCCACTCTTAGCTCACCACCTATGTATCAATGTGGGGTTGGCTAGTGAATGATATTGGGAAGTGTATACTCCTTGTATAATATTTTGAAATGAGGCTAAAGGGTTGCCAAGACTAGGATGTACAAGCTCACTAGGGGAGTAACCAATATACCTTGCGGTACGTGGGGCCCAAGTCCGTGTTGCAAGGATTTTTTCTGAGGCCTGGGTATTAGGACATGGAAGCCCCTCATTTTATGCCACTATTAAAACAAACAAGTGCATAGTAAATAATGATAGCTCTCCAAGAATTTATATACCCCACCAGAACACAAGGTGTGTCTATGTGCGTGGAGGTGAATTTCATGGTCACAAGACTCGTAGTACTATGGCAAGTGTGTGGATGTCACTTCCACGCCATTTTGCCCCTAAAAATGGGAAATACTATTGGTGTATGTTATTTTCCACATCATGAGGTGAGTCATCTCACTTAGGTTAGATCATAGGTCCACGTGTCATTTAGGGGTCATTATGATATTCTCTTACGTGTTAGTGTGTCATATGCATCATTAGAGAGTTACACTTCTATTCTAGGAATGTAAGTCCCCCTCTCCAATTTAGTTGTCATGATTGCAACACTGGGGGTTACTCAACACCTCCTATATTTACACCCCTTTGGATCTATGAGATAGAGAGATTCTGTGGATTGTAACGAGGTTTTTCTTGTGTTTCAAATCTTTGCATGAAAATTTGGTTGATGCTCGCTCCTCCTAAGATCTCTTCACGTTATCGTTCACACGTCCATTGATGTGTACATCATCCCTTTTGATCCTCGCGTTTTTGGTTTCAAACCCTCTTTCATGGTATCAGAGTGATTCTTGTGGATCCGTGCACTCTTTTGCATTTTTGTGCATGTTTTTTGGCTTCCATCATGATATTCAGATTCTCGTGTGTGTGTCATAATGGATATTCTGACAATGCTCTGTTTGCATTGATTTTAGGGCCTTTATACCTCCATTTGGGTTGTTATTTGAGTTTCTGGTGTTTTTCAGGTTTAGTGTCTTCGACCGCTGGATTCTCCAGGTTTGCATGTGACTTTGGAGGTGTTTTCATGAGGTGTATTGCATTTCAAGGTGTAGACTTGAGTTCTGTGTGCTAGTTTTGGGAGTTTTTTTGTTGAAAGAGTTGTCCTTAAGGGCCAGCTCGGCCCTAGCTTGTTGACTAACTCACCCTGCACTCCTTCTTGGCTTATTGTATGCTTTTTGCATTACCTTGGGTTCAACGTTTGCTTTGGATTCTCTACACCATTTTACCTTGGACTTAGACTGCTCATGCTCCTCATTCATCACTTTGCTCGAGCTTCAGCTTACATTCTAGTTTTCCATTAGCAGGGTTTACATTGGTCTAGGAATTTTGCATTGTCCTCTAACGTGCTACCTCATTTCCCTGCATTGGGATTCATTGTGCAATATTTTTTGGCCCTACTCGGCCTAGCTTCACATGATTCACCAACTCAGCACTAGGTACTAGTTCTCTGCATCACAAGCTTAGTTATTACTCTACCTTGCTCTTGGTCACTCATACCTTTTGATTTCAGTCTACTCTTTCCTTTCTTAGGACATCCCTTCGTCGTAACAACTTAGCTACCATTGGAATCTCTGCAGCCCAGACTCTGCTCACTATTGATCCCTGTAAATCATCAGATTCTAACTCTGCCTAATGGTTATAACTGTAAAGGGAATCTCTTCCCAGAGCTTGAGAGGCACGTTTACCTTTCCATGGTCAAAAATTGGAATAATTAGACACTAATACACTGCTCTTCCCAAGGATATTTGTTTGACCGTCTCTGCTGCCAATCAACTAAACTTGTCCCAGTCATTACATAGTTTGTGCTCGACACGTACTCATAAATCTGCTCGGCCATTACATGGTTGCATCTCAGTGTATTATAATTCCACGTGGACCATACTTCCTGCCTCGTTCAATAGCCACCTCTCAGCTGAGACATGACCTTGCATAGCTCGGTAGTTCTTTACCTTTAACTTGACTCGGCTCGTTCGGTAACTCCCAATCAGCTCAGTCAACCTGTGATGCCCTAGCTCCCCAAATCCCTTTTAGACTTGTTTAGCGGTTAAAACAATCCAGTTTTTGATGTTTTAAGGATAAAAACATTCATTCTTGGCATTGTAATCTTTTTTGGGACCCATTTTGCTTGTATCTAATGTCCTTCATTCATGTGTTGAAGATGGAGGGTGAGGTCCAGGGTTGGCAGGAGGCTAACTCCCCCTCACAAGAAAAAAAAACCCTACCTAAAATTTTATGCCATTTCCCATGACTACCCACATGACACCCTTCACACCCATTTTGGGCACTTTTTTAATCCATGTAGAGGGCTTACTGGAATATTCCATCAGTTGTGGGAATCATTTTCTTGCTATAACTTTTAACTCGATGCTCAGTTTTGAGCGCTTCTTTAGTCAAAGTTTCATGATTTTTTACACATTACGTGATGACATTGTCAGTTTTGTAAATGCACTACTTTATAAAGTGCCACATTTAGGGGGGTCACTAGTACTCTTGGGCCTTGTATTACACACATATGCATTATCGGCTGAGTCCGACATCTTGAATTTGTGCACCTTGAATTTTTGATTCCGCATCATGGAGGGTGCTCTTTCTAGACTTGAGCATCATAGGATTTCCTTACAACCTCTGCCACTTCTTCTTGGGAGAGGGAACTATTCAATTTGGCATGCTTCTATGGAACTTTACTTCACCTACGAGGGCCTTACACACTTCTTGCTTGGGCCAGTTCCTGCACCCATTGATCATCGTCATCTTGAGGAATTTCTCAACACTTGCAACCATGTTTTTGGTCACTTGATGATACATGTCTCCCCATCTCTATAGTTTTATGTGGCAGACTTAGTTCCACTACACCTTGTTTGGATAATTCTACAATCCCTCTATGGAGACCCTTCACATATTGTCATCGCCATTGTTGTTGCTGATTCAATTATCTCCTCTATTTCTTCGTGTGATGAAAGTTCCATAGGCACATAATCGCTTAGTTCTACTTCTGATGACGAGGATTGTGCACCCAATTTTGATGTCAAGAGTAATATAGAGGACTCTTCTCCTCCTTCTCTCACTATTCTAGAGAGTGTTGACACATCCCACATCTCATTAGATATTGAGCAGTCTCCTATTCAGTCTCATACAGTGATCACACCTACCTCTTTTCCATCTTTAGTGTGTGAGGCCCATTTCACTCCTCTACCTTCATTGGATGACTCATACCTATCAGAAATTTCTCTTCTGTTTGTTAAGCCTCCTCATTGGGTCGAGTATCTGTTGACCAAAATAAGCTCACACTTATTTTTGGTCAACTAACACCATTTTCCCCCTTTTTGTACTTCAATCTAAATTTTTATATATTTTAAGCACTTAAGGTCCCCTAAAATCATTTCCATCAGATAGGAAATTTCTTCCCCTTTCCAGAAATATAAATAAGTCCTTCTAACTCCTCATATTTTGCAAGTTATGGGCCGGCGGGCCTTGGAAGGATTTTTTGCCAAAAGCGGGCTGGCGGGCCTGGGGAAGACTTTCACCAAAAGGGAAGATTACAGACCAATAGGGTTGGGGAGATATCTTGGCACTTTGAACATTTTTATAAAAAGTGCAATTTACAATTGTGGGCCCACGAGCCCGCAGAGGATCTTTGCGCCAAATGAAGAAAAAATATGCCTAAGGCCCGCAAAGGGACACGTGGCCATGTTTCAAGTCAAAGCAGGAAGGCAGGTCACTGGAGGAAGTTTGAATTTTTGGCTTTTGTTTTGAAAAGGCGTAAAGTATAAAAGTAAGCCGCACATTCACCGATGCCCAGAGAAGCCATGTGTCAGGCCTTTGTCAGCTACGGGGAAGTGGGCCATCGGGGAAACTTTGGAAATTTTACAACTTTTGTAAATGGCACAGTTTGCAAGTGCAGGCCCGCAAGCCCACAAAATTTTTTTTTTCCAAATGCAAAGTTCACAATTTTCAGGCCTGGGGTGTTTTTTCACCTAAAGTGATTTTCGAGCCTACGGAGTTGCAGGAGGTTTTTTATAATTTCACATTTTTTTGCAAAAGGCGCCAAAGTGAATTTCAAGCCCGCGGATCTATTTTGTAAAACTAGTCTTTCTCCATTTTGTACGGATTCAATTCAAATATTCAAATGGGCATATCTTTCGATCCAATGCTCAAAATTCAACAAATTTGGTACCATTGGAAATATATCTACCTCCTCTATGCCATGGAAGCATAAAATATAATTTTCAGTTGGGTTAGGTGGGTAAAAAATTGGAAAACATCTCCAGCACAAAAAATGTAGTTCTAGGTATCCCAACCACCGAAATTTAATGCAGTATGGTCTATTTTCTTCTTCCAGAAGCTTGAGTGCATTGGGGAATGGATTTTCAGAGGTGCCCTTGAATTTTGGGGATCACTTTAATGAATGTTGTTGGTGGGTGGTTGCAAAAATTGAGTTTCTCTTCTTTCTCTCTGGTTTTCATCATCTATATATTGTAAACACTTCTCATTTGAGAGGAGAGACATTCTGGGTGTGGGGAAACTCTGTAAAATTTGTTTCCTGACTCCATTTGAGATGTAAGCCTTCTCCTATGCCTGGAAAGCATATTTTTTCCTCTGAGCAAAAATGTAATGGTCTGTTCACCTTCTAGAGCAATAAACTCATGACTTTGTGGCGTTCTTCAGCCCTTTATCATGTTTGATTGTTTCTGCATGCCCCTCCCTTTCAAATCTATTTTTTGCGCATGTATTTCACATTTGCAGGTGCAAGATGTCATGTTTCATGGATTTTTAATGGTGGATTTGGACCTGGGTCTGTGTCACATCTATCTGGCCTCCCTCAGTCCCCTTTTCCATGTTTCATCCTCCCTCAGCAAAGTATCTCACCTCTTTTCCGTTTTTGGTGTATCACCACTTTAGTGTAGGCTCTCTTTCACTCTCTCTTTCTCTTTGGTTCCTTGGAATGGTTAGATTAGGATAGATTAGTTTTTCCTGCATTAGAGTAGATTGTGGCAGGTAGTTTAGGAACAAGAACCAGCTTTCTCTGGAGGTCCATCTCAAGTTTGCAAGTCCCACAGCTTGAGAGATGGTCCAATGTTATGCAGATCACACCGAATGCCCCACACAAAACCAGGCCATTCGGGGGTGCTGTGATTTTTCACTAACAGTTTGGCACGCCCAGTGGGATGGGTTTGAAGCACCTTACCACTTCATTTTTAGCAAGTTGGTGTGTTCTTGTTAAAATTTTAGCCTTTGGAGGCACATGCAAAGCACATCTGGCGACTCCATCTGGTCAACAACCCATTCTCTGAGTTACAGACTTTCCTTCCATCCATTTCCACCCATTCTTCTTTCCACATCTTTCATTTCCTTCCATCCCATGAAGTTGTGCAATCATGACTTCATTTCCATCTTGGAATTCACACTTGCAGCAACAACAGTGCAGTCCACCTCCAATGTATTTCACAACTCCTCCAGATCAACATTATGATCAGATCTAGAATAATCATGCTTACCCATATGAGTAGTGCCAAAACTAGTTTGGCTATGGAGCTTATCAAGAACAAGGGTATGCATATAATGATAACAGTTACATGGAAAATGTTGATCTGCTGGAGAAGATTCAAAAAATGGAGGCTAGCATGGTTCAGTCAAGGGCTACAATACAAATGAAGGCATTCAGGATTGGTTGCAGGGCACCTTGTCCATGGGAAGGCCCTTTTCCAAGACATTACAGCCCTCAGGAGAAGCTTGACTTCATGGTTGAAATGTTGCCTCAACTTGCACAGTGGACTGAGGATATTGAGGCATATGAGCAAAGTGTGAGACAACCTTGTCAATGGGTAAGTCAATCACCAGCTCCTTGTCCTTCATTTTCTCTTTCTCAAGCTTTATCATTTCAGCAGTGCCAAGAGTCAAGCCCCTCACTTGCTGCCCCAAGTGTTGATTTCCCTTCTCCATCTCCTAATCTTCCATCTCATCTCAATTATTCTTCCCTTTTCCCTTCCAAGAAGTCATTCCCTCCAAAGAAACAAGAAGGTTCCACTTCCCTCTCCACCACAAACAATAGCAAAACTGGTTGAATCCCAACCTACCCCTCCTCTTGCATCCCCAAATCCATGTTGGGAGGATGAAAATCAGACAACCAGCCAAGGGCAGCAAGAAGAAGAGCCAAGAAAAGAAGAAATGATCAAAATCTTGGTCAGCTTGGCTCTCAAATTTGGGATTACAAAGATTCCCTTGATGGTTAAGCCAATAGAGGAGGTCAAGGTTGAAGAGCTAGTGGTGGCCAAGGCTGATTTTGTAGCAGTAGTCCACCAAGATGATCAACAATCAATTTTCTCTAAATGTAGTGCCCATGTTGGCACTTTATTTGAAGAAAATGCTGATCCAATTCAAGCCACACAATCAGTCCAAATGAGGGAAGAAGAAGCTACTCCAAATCCAAAAGAGGAGGAGTGCATTCTGGCTATGGAGGAGAACCATACAGTTCAAGAGGCTTCAAGTACAGAGCAGGCCATAGAAGAACCTTCAGTTCTTCCTCCCACTTCATCCCCTTCAAACTCTAATGTTGAAGAAGAGTTTGATCTTTCAAACTTCATGTTTGAAGATGAGGGGAACCATGGTGAGCGAGTTTCAGATCAGGAGGACACCATGGAGGAGGTTGAGCACATGCAATAGGACAAAAAGGAGGTAGATTATCTGTCTAACTTGGAGGATTGCTTTGATGGAGAGGAGCTCATGGAGATCACATCATTTTCTCCTCCATCATCCACCTTCCAAGCACATGAGCCTGCTACCATGAAGGAGAGCATTCAAGGACAATAGCCTGCACTTCATAACAACCCTCTGGAACCAAGGTTGGAAGATATGAATCTTCCATGTTCTTCACAGGAGAAGGAAGGGAAAAAAGATGAAACATTACATATCATCATCTCTAAGATGCTTGCACAAAGAAGAAAATCAACATCCAAACAACATCTATTTTCAGGAAGGTCTACAGGAAGACTCCATTCTTGGAGTTGAATTTTAGAGAAAAGGGCACACCCATCAGATCATACCATGCCCAATCAGGTACTTGGCTTCATTAGAGCCAAGGGAGAAGCCAAAACCAGTCATGCTTACTTCTAAGCATGAGGGATGAGCCTCAAAGTGCCAAGGATCAACAACAATACCTCTGGGAACCAAGTGAGTAGATCAACTAAAAGAGGTATTTGTTTTTGTTTCCAGTTGATACCTTGATGGATTTGGAGTGGAGAAACAATTTTTAGTCAACCTTTCACTCCTAATAAAGAAGCCATATTCAATGTCAAATCATTTTCATGGCTGCCAATTTTAAGGAAGGGAAGTTATTTCTCATCACCAGTAGTAGGTTTTGTTTGAAATTCCCTTTCTCTCTGGTTAGAGTAGAGTAGGTAGGTTTGCTTTCAGTAGAAGAAGTGCTTGTGCACACTCTACATATCCCACTTGGGGTGTGTATGATTTCCAATTTTGTACATAGTTTGTGTGGTGGTGTTTTGTTGCTCGTGCACAGTGCATTGAAAATGGCATTTGGTGAGATCAGCTCCAGTTTCAGTGGTGTTCCAAGTGGCTCAGGGATCAGATTTCAGAGTTAAAGATCAGTATCAGGCTATCATTCATGACTCCATGCCCAATGGATGCTTCAAGGCAACTGATCATTTCACCTAGCAAGCAGGTGATCCCCATGAGTCACCAAATTGTTGACCAAAATAAGCTCACACTTATTTTTGGTCAACTAACACCATTTTTTCCCTTTTTTGTGCTTCAATCTAATTTTTATATATTTTAAGCACTTAAGGTCCCCTGAAAGCATTTCCATCAGATAGGAAATTTCTTCCCCTTTCCAGAAATATAAAGAAGTCCTTCTAACTCCTCATATTTTGCAAGTTACGGGCCGGCAGGCCTTGGAAGGATTTTTTGCCAAAAGCGGGTCGGCGGGCCTGGGGAAGACTTTTCACCAAAGGGGAAGATTGCGGACCGGTGGGGCTGGGGAGATATCTTGGCACTTTGCACTTTTTCACTAAAAAGTGTAATTTACAATTGCGGGCCCGCGAAGGATCTTTGTGCCAAATGAAGAAAAAAATGCCTAAGGCCCATAAAGGGACACGTGGCCATGTTTCAAGTCAAAGTGGGAAGGTGGGTCGCTAGAGGTAGTTTGAATTTTTGGCTTTTGTTTTGAAAAGGTGTAAAGTATAAAAGTAAGCCACACCTCTGCTGATGCCCAGAGAAGCCACGTGTCAGGCCTTTGTCAGCTGTGGGGAAGCGGGCCATCGGGGAAACTTTGGAAATTTTGTAACTTTTGCAAATGGTGCAGTTTACAAGTGTGGGCCTGCGAGCCCACAGAAGGTTTTTTTGCCAAATGCAAAGTTCACAATTTTCGGGCCTGAGGTTTTTTTTCCTAAAGTGATTTTCAAGCCTACAGAGTTGCAGGAGGTTTTTTATAATTTTTCATTTTTTCGCAAAAGGCACCAAAGTGAATTTCGGGCCCACGGATCCATTTTGCAAAACTGGTTTTTTGCCATTTTGTACAGATTCGATTCAAATATTCAAATGGGCATATCTTTCGATCCAGTGCTCAAAATTCAACAAATTTGGTACCGTTGGAAAGATCTCTACCTCCTCTATGCCATGGAAGCATAAAATATTATTTTTAGAAGGGTTAGGTGGGTAAAAAATATTGTGAAAATGTCTCCAGCACTAAAAAAAAATGTAGTTCCAAGTATCCCAACCACTGAAATTTAATGCAATATGGTATGGTTTATTCTTCTAGAAGCTTGAGTGCATTGGGGAATGGATTTTCAGAGGCACCCTTGAATTTTTGGGATCATTTTAATGAATGTTATCAGTGGGTGGGTGTAGAAAATTGAGTCTCTCTTCTTTCTCTCTAGTTTTCATTGTATATATTGTAAACACTTCTCATTTGAGAGGAGAGACATTCTTGGTGTGGGGAAACTCTGTAAAATTTGTTTCCCGACTCCATTTGAGTGTAAGCCTTATCCTACACTTGGAAAGTGTATTTGTGCCTCTGAGCAGAAATGTAATGGTTTGTGCACCTTCTAGAGCAATAAACTCATGATTTTATGGCGTTCTTCAACCCTTTCTCATGTTTTTATTGTTTCTTCATGCCTCTCCCTTTTAGATCTATTTTTTCTGCATGTATTTCATGTTTGCAGGTGTAGGATGTCATGTTTCATGGAGTTTTGATGGTGGATTAGGACCTGGGTCTGTGTCACTTTTCCTGGCCTCCCTCATCCCATTTTCCCCCTGTTTCATCCTCCATCAACAGAGTATCTCGCCTCTTTCCTTTTCTGGTGTATCACTACTTTAGTGTAGGCTATCTTTCACTCTCTCTTTATCTCTGGTTCCTTGGAATGGTTAGATTAGGATAAATTAGTTTTACCTGCATTAGAGTAGATTATGGCAGGTAGTTTAGGAACATGAACCAGCTTTCTTTAGAGGTCCATCTTAGGTTCACAAGTCCCACAGCTTGAGAGATGGTCCAATGTTATGAAGATCACACGGAATGCCCCACACAAAACCAAGCCATTCAGGGGTGTTGTGATTTATCTCTAACAGTATCTTCCTGACCTTAGTTATATTTTCTCATAGTACACTTGTGATGTACTACATGCTCCTTGTCCATCGACAGGTATTTCAGAGGAGTTCATCATCTCCATTGTTGGGAGTTCCCCTTCTAGGACTCTTACCACTTCCACTTTTCCAGAGACCTTCATTGATCCACCCTTGCTTGTGGATCCATTTTCTATTTTGGGGGATGTTTTTTTGCCTTCACATCAGTTGGAAATCCTTTCTACAGTTGTTCACCCTTCATACTCTGACAGTTCTTCACTCGTGACATTACCTTTAGTTCCTTTGCTATCACTTGCTAGACCTATGTCACACTTTCGTGGACTAGACTCGAAGTTCTTCGTGTTGCTTCCTTTGGTTTCCTTCATGGAGTGGGAAGACTTCCAACATGTCATTTCTATCCTTTTTAAGGGAAGATAAACAGTTCAGTGTGGATGGCTCTTCTTCAGTCGAGAGGTAGAGGATATCATCATTGACATTCTTCTGGGAGACTTCTTAGAGTTGCAGAGTTCAGATCTATCCATGACATCTTATGCATCCCTCTCATCTCCCTCTTCTTCATCTTTCTGAGAGATTACCATTTTATACATGGGTACCTTTTCAAGCTAGTCTATAGCCAGGACCCATCTTTGGCATCTTTCTTATATTAGAGAGCGTTTTGTTCTCTTGTGGTGGATGTTTTTCCAACTGGGTTTTCCTTCACTGCTTGGGACTTATTTTTTTGCATGGGTACCTCATCAGGATTTTTTCCCAAACCCATTTCTCATTTCTGACTTTCCACCTCATCCTAAGTTATGATGAAGGGGGGGTGTTTGTGTGTGTTATTTTCCACATCATTAGGTGAGATCGTAGGTCCATGTGTCATTTAGGGGTCATTATGATATCATTCTCTTATGCATCAGCGCATTAGTGCATCATATGCATCACTAGAGAGTTACACTTCTATTCTAGGAATGTAACTCCCCCTCTCCACTTGAGTTTTCATGATTGTAGCACTAGGGGTTACTCAACACCTCCTATATATACACCCCTTTGGATCTATGAGATAGAGAGAGTTTTTGGATTTTAATGAGGTTTTGATCATGTTTCAAATCTTTTCATGCACATTCAGTTGATGCTCGTTCCTCTCGAGATCTCTTCACGTTGTCATTCACACGCCTGTTGATGTGTACGTCATCCCTCATGATCCTCGCGTTTTTGGTTTCAAACCCTCTTTCAAAGACTAGCCACTTTTGATCCTCAAGATCATCCTAAGATGTGAGAGGAGAGAATACATAGTTTCACCTTTGGGATGAATAAACAACAATAAAAAACACATAAGAAAGATGATACAAGGTAATAAAATTATATGATAAAGATTTTGTGATTGGGTCTTCAAGAGGAGGCCCTCTAAAAAAAACCTTAGTAATTTGATTTATAAGCCCAAATGTCTTGGATCGATCATCCTACAAAATAAAGGGTTTGTATTTTTAGACTATTCTTTGTATTTGATAAACGTAGGAAGTTACACAAAGAAATTTAGTAGTTTGGAGCGAAAATAATATAACTCAACATGTAGTTAAAATGAAATTATTTAGAAAAATTAAAAATATGAATAAAGTATCCTATAAATTGCTAAATTAATGCTTTCATTGCATAGGATACTAAGAGTGAAAAATTGTGTAATACATAGGATGTCATTTTTTGTGCGTATTTGAAAAGAAATGAAATTTTGTGGTATACACGATTTTTCACGTTTGCACATATGCGACAAGCAACATAAAAAATGTAATAGGAAATCGGTAGTAAAAATATTGCATGTATGTGACAAACAAGGAAAACATCATAATAGGAATATGGTATTCAAAATATGTGGTATACACAAGGTTTCATATTTGTGCGTATGTGACAAACTACGTAAACAACGTAATAAGAAACTAGTAGTCAAAATATGTGGTAAACATAGGCTGTCACGTTTGTGCGTATGTGAAAAATGGTGTAAAAAACATAATAGGAAACTAGTAGTTAAAGTCTGTGGTATACACATGTTTTCATGTTTTTGCATATGCGACAAATGACACAAAAAATGTTATAGGACACTTGTATTCAAAATCTATGGTATACATAGGCTATCACATTTGTGCATATGCAAAAAATGACGTAAACAACGTAATAGAAAACTGGTAGTCAAAATATGTGGTGTACACAGGCTATCACGCTTGTGTGTATACGATAAATGATAAAAACAATGCTATATGATATTGGTAGTCAAAATATGTGGTATACATAAGTTGTCACATTTGCGCATATGATGCCAAATGATGAAAATAATGTAATAATATACAGGTAGTCAAAATCTATGGTATACATACATTGTCATGTTTGTGTGTATGCGACAAATGATGTAAATATTGTAATAGGAAATTGGTAGTCAAAATCTGTGGTGTACATGGGTTGTCACATTTGCACGTATTTAAAAAACAATGCAAACATCTTAATAGGAAACTGGTAGTCAAAATGTGTGGTATACACGGGCTGTCACGTTTGCATGTATGTGAAAAACAACATAAACAATTTAATAGGAAACTAGTAGTCAAAATTTGTGGTATACATAGGTTTTCAAGTTTGCGCATATGTGACAAACAACAAAAACAATGTAATAAGAAACTGGTAGTCAAAATATGAGGTATACACAGGCTATCACGTTTACGCATATGTGACAAATGATGCAAACAATTTAATAGAAAATTGGTAGTCAAAATATATGGTATATATAGGTTTTCACATTTGTGCATATGTGACAAAATATACAAATAACGCAATAGGAAACTGGTAGTCAAAATATGTGGTATACACAGGCTGTCAAGTTTGTGCGTATTTCACGAGTGACACAAACATCGTAATAGGAAATTGGTAGTCAAAATATATGGTATACATAGGGTGTCATGTTTGCGTGTATGTGACAAACTACAAAAATAATGTAATAGGAAACTGGTAGTCAAAATATGTGGTATACACAGGTTGTCAATTTTGTGCTTATGTGACAAGCAACACAAACAAGGTAATAGGAAATTGGTAATCAAAATATGTCGTATACACATGATGTCGCATTTGCACGTATGTTAAAAAGGACACAAACAACGTAATAGGAAATGTGTAGTCAAAATATGTGGTATACACAGGCTGTCAAGTTTGCACATATGTGATAAGTGACACAAATAATATAATAAGAAACTAGTAGTCAAAATATGTGGTATACACAGGTTGTTATGTTTTCACGTATGTGCCAAATGATGTAAAACATGTAATAGGAAACTGGCAGTCACAATATGTGGTATACACAA
This sequence comes from Taxus chinensis, assembly GCA_019776745.2. Classification (NCBI taxonomy): domain Eukaryota; kingdom Viridiplantae; phylum Streptophyta; class Pinopsida; order Cupressales; family Taxaceae; genus Taxus; species Taxus chinensis. The sequence goes on along the minus strand of CM034148.1, from coordinate 234,923,350 downwards.
GCTTTCATGTTTGCGTGTATGTGAAAAATTACGTAAAAAACTTAATAGGATACTAGTATTTAAAATCTATGCTATACACGCGTTGTCATGTTTGTGCATATCTGAAAAATGACACAAACAACGTAATAGGAAACTAGCAGTCAAAATATGTGGTATACACAAGCTATCACGTTTTCACGTATGTGAAAAATGATGCAAACAATGTACTAGGAAACTGGTAGTCAAAATTTTTGTTATACACAGGTTGTCACGTTTGCACGTATATGGAAAATGACGCAAACAATGTAATATGATAATGTAGTCAAAAATTGTGGTATACACAGGCTATCACATTTGTGTGTATGTGACAAATGATTTTACATTTGGTACCAGAGAATTTGGTTTCTTCACAGAATCCATATATCTTTCAATTTTTTATATACAGTGAAAATGATGGGAGGATTATTGCAGGGTTGTTTCCAGTGACATTCTTAGGCCACTTTTAGCATTAAATATTAAACAAGGAAACATTTTAATGCTTAGTGTTTCCTGAGAGTTTAGCATTAGTTACAGAGGATTATTACAGGGTTGTTTCCAGCGACATTCTTGGGCCACATTTGACAATGAATAGTGAAGAAGGTAGCCTTTTAATGTTCAGTGTTGCCTAGGATTTTAACATCAGTAACAATTTGCTTCATCTACTTATTAGCTAGCCCTTTTTTAAAAGGTATGTTTTTATATTTTTCATTCATGGCACCCATGTTTTTAAAAGGAAATTTTATAGTAAAAATATATAATCTTCACACATAATTTCTCTATAAAATAGAAAACTAAAAAAGTGTCTATCTGTGAACAATTTTAAAATCTGAAAATCGCATATCCTCGGGAAGTTTCATTCACCTAAATATTTTTTAAAGATCTAATTCTTCTCACCAACTCTGCACAATGGACCTTCTCATGAATTTTCGTCACTTCTCCCATCGACCTTCTATGAATACAATTGTAGATTTCTGAGTTTCACCACTTCACTCGTCAAGCTTCTGCAAATATAGTTGCAGAGTTCCCAGTTTTTGAATTTAAACTTTTTTGTTTCTCATTTAATTATTGGAATGGGGTAGGTTTTCCAAATATATGCATTAAATGCCACAACCTTCTCATGTATTTTCCTCATCTGATTTCTCTATTTTCATGTGGATTGTATCTACCTTGGGATTTGCCTCGGGAATTGGTAAGAGATGTGGAGAGGATGGTGATTAGGTTATACTGACTAGACACCATAAAGGGGGATGCGGGTCCCAAATAAGGGAAATGCATTTATTTTATTCTATATGGAATCTTATGGACATTTTTATGGGGGTTATAATATCTTTTCACTATGATAGATGGATCCTTGCGTGAGGCCCATTTTCGTGTTTTGTTTGGGAGGGATCTCCCCCAAATACTATATGGTAACAATTTGGTTTAATGATTTTTCAAGAAATCACTAAAAAATCATAATAATAGTAAGAATGGTCTAGTAATAATAGTAGTTGATGATGTTGAATAGATTATTTGATTACCCATTGATTTTCATAAACTTAATCATAATCACAAATATGGAAATCTAATATATTGTGTAATAAAGTTGAATTGTGTTTGATTTTATGTTAGTAGGTTTGTTTGGAGATGAATCTTGGGATTTTTAGTACAATTTTATCTCTGGAAAGTAAATTTATTTGTGTTGTTTTTTCCCACCAGAGTACCGAACTTGCTTTCGAAGGTTTAAAATGTCATTTCTCAAGTTTTGCACTATGCATTGAATTGCATCCAAATCAATTTTGGTGGATTCTTGAGGTGTTTCTTAGATATTAACTGTGGGGACCAAGGGGCGCTCAAGTTTTTTTATTATTTTGGTGGGATGATTGTTGAGTAAACTCACATGTTGGTTTGAAGAAAGATGTGCTAAGGGAAAAAAAATTGTTTCTGGGTATTAGATTCAATAATGATACATTCTAATTTACATTAGGACCAACAGGTAGAGCTTTTCATTGAGGGTTCAATTTCATATCAACACTAATAGCATATAGATATACCTATGGTAGGGTAGTGTTAATAGCAACTCTTCTGATAAACACCATAATCATGGGATCTAGGGCATACTTATACATCTCAAGTGTTAATGGAATTCCAGACTTATGTATAAGATTTCTTATGTTATAAGACTTTTGAAACATCATATTAAAGGTTTCAATGGACTCGTTGGGTTCCCTCATCTTACTAGTAAAGTGTTTATGTATGATTCTTGGATCAATGACCTATCCAAATTGTGCTAAAAGTTAGTTTTTGAGCTCATCCAAAGATGTGATAGAGTTCTGCACCAATTTAGAAACCAATCCTAGGAAACATCTTATAGGGTAAAGGGGAACAACCTACAATGCACACCCTCATTTTTTTCATCTAGTAATCTCAAGGCTTCCTTAAATAATTTGATCTACTTCTATGTTATTTTTCTACTACATTATGTGCAGATGGACATACATTTCTAAAGGTTATGAGTAAGTGGATATGTTACCCATGTAATATTCAAGATTATTTCTCTCAAAAAATTGGATTCCATATTACCTAATGCATAAAAAATAAAACCAATTGGGGAATTAGGTTGTCTTGGAATTTCTTGGCCTATCTCTATTAGATTTGGGTCTCCACTATCTCTACAAAGGTTCCAAGACTAATAAAATTGAGTAAGAGTTAGATCTTTTCTACGGTCTCGAGATATCTAGATTTTTAAGGTCCTCATGTTTTATAAGAGTTCCCTCCCTTTAGTTCCAAAGAATCTGTTGATGTAGTCTTATTATTTCACCAACATCCCAAGGTGTGTTAGCACATCACTCATCTAGAAGTGAGTGCTCACTCAAAGCGCACAAGGGTACCAGGTCCCTCTTTTTTTTCAACTTGTTCAAGGAGTTAGCATGACCATATAAACATTCCAAATCCATAACAGATAACCAAATATATTACATAACATAAACTAGATCTAGATCTTAACTATTTGCAAGAATATCTAAACAAGAACCATAATCAGATTTACCATATAATATCCATGCTCATTTAAGTCAAAAACCAAAATCCAACCACAAAGGTCCATTATATTAATTTTTGTAAAACACAAAAGCTTCATACATACTTAACAATGTCACCATTAGTCATGCACACCCATAAATCAACAACATAACTCTAAAAAACATGGATGATCGCTAAACTGTACAAATCAATACATATATATAGGGGCAGGGATTTTCCGTTCAGCTCCTATGCATCCTCAAAATAGGATACATGCCAAGAATAGCCATGCGCTACTACAAGATAATTACAAAAGTATGCAAGATTGCTATTAATAGATTATCTAATAATAACTACAATTCTAATCCTATTAATAGCCCAAAACTGTGCATGGCGCTTGATCTCCCACTTATCTAAAATATCCTTTGTTTTCTCTTCAATTCTTCATAAAAGACATGATCTGCACTATATGTCTATAATTAGGCTTACTCTGAAAATGGCTAAGTCTTGAATCCTTGCTTCTCTCATGTGCGCCCTGCTCCATTGCCCTTTTACGCGCATCTATGTTCCCTATTTCTATGCACCCAATCCTTATGTGCCTTCAATACTTAGGCTATACTTCATCATCCCAACAGTTGATGTGTGTTTTATACACTCCAACATACTTAGGGAGAACCAATTATCCTTCATTTTAGAACCTAAAAATTGAACCAATGCATCACTTGTGGGTATGTAGTTTTATAACTAAGTGGTGTAATGACAACAATGTTATGTTTTTCCACTTGGAGGATCACATAGGGTTCTAAGTAACCCACTAGAGTGTCAAGATAATATAAACTTGGATATTCACAATGATGTTAAATATAAAAAATTAGATCTTAAAAAATAATCAAAAGTGAGAAAAAATAAGGAGAAATGAAATATATATTTTTCACTCTGAGAGTTTATTTTTTCAATAGATCCCACTTTTCAAAGAGTCGTAGAAAATTTATCAACTACTCACCAAATATAGAAAATAATAAAAATATGAATAAATACAACTCAATTCTAAGGACTACTATATTACAAACAAACTCTCATAACATTCCACATAAGATAAATTGCATGAATAAAATTGTTAAACACATCAATAATCAAACAAATTTATATTACAAAGGATATCAAAATTAACTATTTCTCAATTCAACATGTTCACATAAACATGAAACTCTAATTTAAGCATTATCGTTTAAACTAATCACTCACAACATTAATATGAGAAATAAAACATGTGAACTACTTTCATAGCATCCAAAATATTTCTTAGTGAGTCTAAAACTGTAGTAAATATTCCTATTAGATTATGAGCATTACAAATGTATTTGAAATAGATTTATGGGCACAACCTCATCAAAGGTCTTGCATGTCAAATGAAACTTAATTAAGAACAACTTAAATTCTAATAACAGCCCAAATTTGGATATCCTCCAAAGATAGCCCCTTAAAGATAAGTGAATTACAATCAAATTGATGGATGGTGAATTACAATCATATATATTCATTTTTAATCCTTAGAAATGTGGTGTGTAATGAGTCCACACATAATCATAGATAACTAAGTGATTCATGAATTCATCACACAACTTATTTCCTTCCCTTATCTTATGTTATTGTGCAGGAATTATGGGTCACATGGATTTGAAAGAAATCAATAAAGGATGTCTACAATTTTAAGTGAACCTCAAGATGATCTTATAATTTTCCACCAAATAATTCATTAACCACATTTACACTCTTCATATTCTTAACAATGTCAATTGTAAACTCATGAGATGGTTAATTTCCTTCACTTTTTGCTATGGCCAATTAATTGGACAAAGAGCTCTTGAAACTCCCTAGAATTTTTTCAAATCATTCCATATAATTAATAATATCATCTTCCTTGTACAACTATGGGAGACCTACACTAAAAAATAAAGAAAAAATAGTGCCCAAGAACATCCAAATGACCAATTGAGGCTGCCAACATACAAGTACAATATTCTATTGTGAGTATAGCCTTGGCTAGAATACTTTCGAATAAAGTGACCTCATCAAATCTCATTAAAATAAAATTTACTAGAAAAATTCTCTTTTCCACATTTCCAAGAAGAATTAATTTATCCCCTAATTTCATGAATTGATTACTGTTACCCTGTGTGGTAAGAAGGGATTAGTCACTTTTGGAATTCGCTTCTTGTACATGAACAAAAGAATTAAAAACATCTCTTAAGGAAATGTGCACATATGTGGTAACTGAGGGTGACATAGTGGTCTTGGAGTGTTCTTGATACAAATCCTTTTCATCCTTCTAGCTACATCCTCTATCATCGTATTTTTTTTATTTCACAATTGAGATTGGATCTACCACAAGTATTAGGTGGATTCGATATGGTATTATTATGATATGAGATGTGAAAGTGTTATGTTGTGATGTGATATATATTTGTAGGAAAATCAATTAGAAATGTTTTCTACACCATGTTTGAAGTGGATACAAAGGAAAAGGGAAGGAGAGAAGTCCTCATAAAGGATATAGGAAGAGGAAGTGTTATATTTTTATATATTGCACAAGAATTTTTAAAATTGGAAAGGAATGATACATTGACATATTGTGAAAAGTGACTTGAATTTTAGTTCACCTTCCTTTTCACCGGACATATCTTCCAACGATCTAACTTTGGCCTCGGGCACCAAAAATGTGCAAACAAACCTTGGAAATTTTATTATAGAATTGTTCAATGGTTTCAAGGAGCAAAGGGTTAGGCCACATTGTTGAGGCACACCACATCACACTATAAATACATTGGGTACATTCTATAATATACAAATATCCTTCTATATTGTATTCAAGAGACATGAGGTTTCCCCTAGATGGTTGGTTAGTTTACACTCGCACTAGTACAAGCACCTAGGAGAACTACGAGGCTTAATCTTACACGAGGACATGTATTGCAATACTATGATTGGTTCAACAATTGGGGTTGAATTCCAAGGCTATTCCAGCCTCACCACACACATGTTTTCTCATTTTTCTTTGTTAATTCTTTGATGAAGATTTCTATAGGTTTAAAGTGTTTCTTCTTTGCTACAAGTGATTATAAGTCATCCTGAAGTCATGTGAGAAAGAATAACATAAATGAAGGTCATTTCTAGGAAAGTGAAGAACACATGAAGTTACAGACCTAGACTTATGAAGGGTCCAACAATGTACAAATCCATGTCAATACTGTACAATTGTAGTCTAGACCATACAATAGTTGAAAAATCCTGCCCCTTTTCAATTTCTAATTCCAGAACTTGTGTTAAAGAACTCCTTATATCTGATATGCATTTTTCACCTATCTTCACATCCATATCCTCTTTTTTATCACCTATATAACTTTCTCTTTACCCTCTTATGTATTTTAGCTATTACTTATCATTTTATCAAACGTTGCAAGTGTTAATGCTTTATTCTAGTTATGAATGGTTAATGGTGAATTAATTAGATCAACATAATCCCATGTACAAACCCGTACATTATCTTTATTTTTATGTATTTATAGAACATTATACTTAATTAAACTAAACAATGTGAAAGGATACCTTACTTGTCAATTATAGTCCTTTTATGCCTCTGATTTTTATTATATGAACGATGAAAAAATATTTTTTAAAATTTTTCCATGAAGCTTAAAGGATAACACACTTGATTATTTTTATGCATCACAATGTGAAACTATCCATTCTTTCCCATATTATTAGATGAATTATTACATCATTGTTTAAACAATATTGGTCCTAAGATCACCTTTATATAATTATCTTGAGTAAAAAATGTGTCAAATGAAACAATCAATGATAATGTGTTTAGGTTTAATACTTTGAAAACTCTAATGATTTATCAACCGTTAGATAGTGAGCTTCAAATCATATTCATAAATATTATATTACTAAGTCTCATAAAAAAAATAATCTTTCCACATTTATGCATCTTTGAATGAGCTTATTCATATGGTTAAATTCATCAAAGTTGATATTTTAGAATCATATATGAGCTTACAAATGAGACATGTTCTTTGCATAGTACAAAATTTAAAGACGAACCAAGTTTCCAAGGCACAAGTAATGATCATACATTACAATCGATGAATAATTATATTAATGTTGTAAACATTATAGAGTGAGCATAAATGAAACAAGTGTGTTACTGGAAAAGGATCGTAAGAAATTTACAAGACTCAATGAAATTCCATGACATGTCTTGGAAAGGTTTCTTGAGTGCAATATGATTAATTTGGCACCAATAAGGAATATTATTCTTCAAGGCCATTTTTCAAATACAATTAGACTAATGAACAAGAGTCGCAAGACGGCCGGTTCCTGCCATGTATGCTGCAAGTAGTTTGATATAAATTTGATTAATTGGTTAGACGACTTATTACTTAAGCGCTGGAAGGACATAAGAAAAATGGACCTTGGAAGTTGAAAAATGTTGTTGTAGGTTTCAAGGCAATTTACCTATTTGAAGCTTTTAAGTACTGCAAAACAAATATTGTAGGCTTCTCTAATGATCTTTCTAAAAATTGCAATCATAATCATATATCTTGCATATGGTATACTAATCACTTGAACATTGAAATAGATGGCATAACAATTTACCATATATATGCAGTATACTTTTATAATGTTTGGAGTAGACACAAAAATTTAATTAATATGTTTATAATTAATATTTTTATAAATAATTATTTTTAAAACCACCAAAATTTATAAGTATACTTTTAAATAATGAAAAGTATAAAACATAGATTTATAAATTTTATTAATAATGTAATATGTATTATATTTATTTTAAATAAGTTGTGTTTTTCATAAAATATAAAAATATAATAAAATAGTTAATAGTATTTATGTATAATTAATATACATTATATAATATTATTACTAATATAATGTAATTATTAATTATACAAATAATATGTTTATTATATAAATTTTTAAATATGAAATTTAATATTGTTATGTGTATTGTGTGTGTTTATAATTATTTATAATAATTAAATAAAATATCAATATGATTATACTAATAATTGTAAAATTATGTTTTTATTTATGTATTGTAATATTATATTATAATTAATATGTATTATTGAATGTGGATATTGTATTCTAATGTATAATTAACAATGTTTATTTAATTTTTATTATTTTAAAATGTTAGAAAATTGCTTTGGCAATAAGACTAAAAAATAGTCACATCATGTATTGAATTGAATTAATGATTCTCATAAATAGTGTCAAAATTTGATATAAATGATAGGACACTTGTCACTTTAAAATTTTATCATCTTAAAATGTTATAAAATTGTTTTGGCAATAAGGCTCAAAAATAGTCACATCACCCTTGAACACCAATCAATTGGCTAGAAAAATAAATATGTTAATTTAAAAAATGTTTAAAATTAGTCATAACTTTAGAATATGACAAAGCTAGAAAAAATAAAAGCTTCTTATTGGCCACTTTTGAAAAATTAATATGCTGCATTAAAACCTATAATATTCCTGCCGGAGGCATGAACTAATAATATAACTAATAAAGAATTAAAATACAACAAATCAATAGATGTATTACATTTTTATTATTTTACACAAAATGGCATAGAATGCATTCTTAACATAAAAAGAAGAAGACTATAAAAATGAATGAAATCAAGCACAATAATATGAATTTGTATAAGAATAATTGATAGGAATTCAAATAATTTACAAAATAAAAGTACTCCAAATGGATAATATACTTAGCTCCCATGACCTATTCGTGATTATGGGAAACAACTACAGGATTAAAAAATACACATCAATGAAGAACATAATCTGGATATAGAAATATCACTTAATTCAGTACAAAATTCTAAAATTATAAGGGTACTAAAGATCATTATATGTGTTCCAATGAAAATAACATGAAATCAATTGGATAATCATTTATCAAGAAATTGTGATTTCGTTGTGAACATGAATTAATAGGAAACCCTAATTTTTATTTTGTTAATATCATTTGTTATTTGATATAAATGGAATAGATATGTATATTCTTAGAAATCATTTACAATTATTCCTTATCTATTATTAACTTTGATAGAAAAACATGCCATTATGATGAGGAATTTTCCCTACCTAGTTTGTGTTCCTTTTGACTTCCCTACATGGCTAATATTCTTAAAAAAAACTTGTGTCAAAATTTCTAGTAGTTTGAAAATTTTCATCTTTAGATTTTTATAAATTTTATGCATGTTAGAGTAGATGTATGACCTTATGAGAAGTGTCAAATGTTTTTTGATACTATCATATTTCTTGTTAACATTATTTAAAATTTACCGTTGGTGTCGACTGCAATTTTCCAATATTTTGAGTTATGTTCCATTAATGCTATAAGATTATTTTATTATTTTATTACTTAGATTATCATTATAATATGCCTTCAAGTATTCCATGCTAGATATTGTTAGCAAAGGTCCATGGCCTTCCTGTCCTAATCCTCTTTTTCTTGTCTTCCCTTTGTGGCTCTTTCATCCCCTTTCTTTCTATTCTATTCTTCTTATCCTATTCTTCCTTATTGGCCTTTTCTTCTCTCTTCTACTACATTTCTCTTCTTCTTCACATTGTTTCTCTACAATGGATTTTTGTGCTTCATCTTGCACACTTGCCTTTTTTTTTTTCTCTACTTGCTCCTCTCTCCTCTTTTTCTCTTCTTCCTCTTATCTTTCTTTTGTGTTTTCCTATTCTTTCTTCTCAACTAATGATACTTCTACTTTTCACAATTGTTCCTCTACTCCTTCCTTCACAATGAACTCTTATTCTTATACTTCTTTTATAGTGTCTTTGATATATTCCTCCTTTTGTTTTCACTCAACCTCTTTTTTCTATTATTCCTTGGATCTTTCTAGTTATGTGGGTTGTACTACCTACTTTGGAACTTGTTGTACACCCATGGGTGTGGCCTCTATATTTAATTTCATGGTTTGTGCAATTGTTTCTTCCTTTATTCCCATTGTTGCAAGAGTACTTAATATTTGAGGAGATGGAGGAAGTAGAGGTGTAGTCAATGTTTGTTTTAGCATGGTTTTTGAGAGTGTTAGTTTGGCCTTGCTATAGGTCTTGATAGTTTCCCTCATTTATGAGTATTCTTCCCTTTCTTGGGTGGATTTCCTCTCTACTTGTTTTGTGGTGATTGTTTGATATATCTCTTCTTGTGTCATCAGGAACTTATACACGCATTGAATCCCCAACCTAATAGTTTTGTATCTCCTTGTGGAGGTGTTTTGTGTACTAGTTTATATGAGATTGAATTTTCCCTCCTTTTCTTGAGAGGTGTCACTGGAATTTTTTCTTCAAGATCAATCATTTAGGATGATTACAAGTATGGTTCATCTTTGACATGGACTCTAGCCTTCTTGAGTCTCTTCACAATGATTTTTGCCAACTTCTTTTGTGTGACATTTTCCATGGCTATATTGATCATTAGAGTGTAAATTTGGTTAGAAGTTGTAGAGATAAAACACAACAATAATTATTTATATTTTAATTTTCATACGAGACATTACACAATTATATAGGAAAAGTTGTTCCTATATTCATGGAGATCATATATCCAACAATATCTCACACATATCCCAAGATTGCTTAATCTCCTATATGTGTACTATTGTAGTTAAACACAAAAATATTACACTCAACTAATATAATATTATAACTAACCCAAACAACATAACTGTAAGTAAATGATATTTACCATATGGTAAAATAAAACCATGTGGAGCACTATTTTATTCTTAACATTCCCCCTTAGTGTGAAATTGGGAAAAACATCGTCGCACTTCTTTTGCAGCTTGCCACCTCTGTGTGCTCATAATCTTGACAAACAACTAAAATTGAAGGTAGAAGAAGGAACACATAAACTTCTTATCAACCTCACACTGCATGGAACATATTTGACTGAAATAGTGTGGGAACACATATAAGAACCATCTACTTGTCAACCAATCACTCATATGATTTTATTAGCATGGTAAATCAAGAAGGAACCATCTGTACAACCTTCAATGGTTTTACAAAGGTTTACCACAAATCTAGGTATGAATAAGAACACATCTGACTATTCAACTACTACAAGTATCATGATGCTACTTTTCACTATTCTTTCATCTGATATTCACTATGTTATTACGTCAGGGAAGTATGTATAGGAATCACTACTCAACATGAACACAAGAACACATTGGAAACAACTAAAACTGTAACTCTAATAAATGAAGTACACGGAAACCAAAACACACAACTGAAAAACAAGCTTTCACCATAGCTTCATGTGGCTATGTCGTTGGTTATTGATAATAGGTTGTTGTGCGTATTCCATCCTTTTGTGCCTCTATCATCCAGTGAATCTCTACTTAGCTAAATATGGCTAAGGCTCAAATACAACGTAAATGTCAGTTACCCTGAAAATGCATTTGTAAAGGATTTTTTTAATTTTCAAATTGTGAAAATGACTACGAATCACAATGAAAATACAAATGACAACATTTAATAACACTTTAACACTTTGACTACACAAAGAATTAAAAAATATGGAAAAACAAGTACAACTTGTTTAACAATTACCATAAGACACTCTCTCAATTTATGAACTATATATTTACAAGTAATCACTACCAAGGATTACGTTTTACACTAAATAAAATGATGTAAAAAAATTCACTTGACTTTATACCAGACTCATAAAACATATTGGTATTTGGACACACAAAACTTTTAACTATTAAACTCATTTATTAAAACAATTATAAATCATTTTAATAAATTAAACATGCACTACCTAATTCCTAATGACATGAAGAAAAATTTAAAGCTTTTAAATAAAATATAAACAAAACCTAAATAGACATGATAAACTATTGAACAAAGCATACACGTGGCCATGAGGGTAACAAAGTGATTAAGAGTTTATTACAAATGACAGGCACAGACTGGAAAAAAAATTGTCAAATATGATGGTATAACAGGGATGTAAAATGGACGTTGAATAGAACACGGGAATTGAAAGGTGATATTGATCTACAGTAGTGATTCACGTGCATGGAGGACTGTTGGAGTAATCAACAACAAATAGAGATATTGTATGAATATATACTCAACTAACAGAATATGAACAAGACTGTTGAATTTCAAAGCACGTATATCAAATCAAAATGAATAGTTGAGAGAAACTATTCATAGAAATAATGAAAAATTGGTCATGGGTTGCAGAGATAAAACATTGCAATAATGATTTCTATATTAATTTTCAATATCATTGAGATCATATCCCAAACAATATTTCACCCATATCTCAAGATTGCTTAATATCATTATATATGTACTACTATTGCTAAACACTACAATATTACACTCAAAAAATATAATTTTATAACTAACCCAAACAACATAACAGTAAGTAAATGATATTTAACATAAACCATGTTGAGTACTATTATATTCATAACATAGATTGGGTGGCATGAGTGGAACTTTAAATAAATATTAAGGATTTATCTTATAATTTAGATCTTGCGCTCTTTTCACTACTTTCCAGGTGTACCTCTCTATCCCCCTATGGTAAATACATTTTGGTACCAATGTCTTCAAGTAAAATTGTGCACACTTTTCTCTGAATAAATTACAACTTGTCAAATTCCAGATTGGTGAACCAACTGGGTAACCTAGGGTATTTTTTGACATGTGTTTGGGCAGTCTCAAAGTGCATGGTGACCTTTTATTTTCCTTTGTCCTTACTCCTTTGTTGCACTTCACTTTACATTGTGGGTTGAGCTTCTACCATTGGTTGCATAGTTATTCTAAATTGTAGGCTTTAATTTATGTCTTGTAAATATCATAATCTAGCTCCTCCTACATCATTTATAGTCTCATAACATAGAAACGTTTTGATCTTTTCCAGTGCCACGTCTACCATAGGATTGTTTCCTTTGAATTTGAAGGTTTGAATGAAATCTTCCACACCTGTCTCTAAGTGTGTGTTTATGTTCTCCTCTGTTAATGAAAGTTTCACGCTTTTGGAAATGGGGTAAGTTTCTCTGGGAAGATGTGAACCCACCACTTAAGCTTAATTTTTTAATATTTTCCGAGCCTCAATACAACCCTAAATGTGGATTTCCAGACATTGATTTACACAATACCCAGGCTAAGATTGATATCATATGGATGGTAAAGAAAATATTACACGTAACATACCTATTTATTCAATTCACACAAAATTCTTCCTTCTATGTACAACCCACTGTGTAGCTATTATTCATTTTAGTGCCTAATCTAATGCCCTTTTTCTCATATCTTCTTGTGGCACATTTTTTTTGAAATTAAACAAAAAGTATCTATACTAGAAGTTTTGGAGAATTTTAGAGTTAGTTTTTGCTCCACTTGAACCATTTTTATAGGAATGATCTCATGTTCTTTGTGCATCCAGTAATTCAACTTTGTATTTGAATCTCCACCAATTACAAATGCTACTTCCCATAGAATGTAACCATCTCCATTAGTGTTTGTATAGTTGTATTCATTATGCGCAAACACATAAAACTTCCCTATTTCATATTTGGTAGGAGATATACTTATGTACTACAAGTATTATTCTACAAATGAAGTCTTGGGGTGAATCTCTACATGAATCTCCTAGTTATTATAATCTTCTATATGATTTTTCTTCCTTAATTGCAGAGCTTTAGGTTTCTCTCGATATTCCACTTTGAATGAAATTTCAGTATCATGTGCATAGGGGGACATGGGCTCTTTAGGAATGGTTTATGGATTATACTTAGTATTTTTCATTGGGATAACAATGATAGAGTCCTGTAGGTGCACTTCAATTTGGTTTGTCAATGTATTGATTATAATATTCCTATCATATGCCCATTTCTTTCCAATTAGAAAATAATAGTGCATCTTGTTGGTCTTCATATCAATGAATTCAAAGTCTCATTTCAAGCATAATTCCCCCACATACTATATAAATCCTCTAGCCATTCAATTGGGTCTACTCATCCATAATATGTGAGACGTAAAGTAATAGGGTTGTATGCTAATGTTGGAGTTCCCATATCTTCCCATTTATACCTTGTACTCATGTTGACAATATTTACAAAATCAAAAATTGCATATCTTGTTTCATATCCTTGCAAAACTATGTTCAATATAGTGTTTACATCCTAGGATTCTTTGTTTTGATGTACCAAATATGATTCTTAGACTACACCACTCTACTAGTTTCACTTTCTAATTGATTCTTCAACAAATTGGAGATATTTTATGAGATATCTTCATTGCACAATACATTTACTATTCTAAGAAATTCTTATAATGTCACAACCACTCCATCCTACTTCAAAATTCACATCATCTAGCCATATATATGCACTTCCTCTTCCCCAATATTTTTTCCATTGACATCTCATTTTTGAGTTAAATACATCAATCCTTTAGCTTTTTATAATAATTATCTCTCTTTTTTGTGGATCGTGGTACATGTCCTTATATGTGCATCCAAATTGGATTCACTAGAAATATCCAAATTTTCTAATCCTTGCTCCTTTATTTGTGATTAACTGGTAACTTCGAGATTAGCAATATCTCTAGGCATTACATTTATCATTTTAACATTGTGTAATTGTTATTCCTTTCTCTTCTTATCCAATTCTAGACAATCTTTCATATTATGTTGCGTGTGTACCCTAAAATAGGTGCAAAATACATCCTGTTATAGGTTTGAGGGAAAATTCCATGTGATGTGATTTGGTTATCTATATAGGTAACATATCACCCCTTTTAAGTTAGGGTTCCATCCTCCTTTTTAGATAACCTCATTGGTATACAATTTTTGTGGAGGCATTTCATACTTGGTTTTGACTTTGATATCCTCCATAGAGAACCTACAATGGATTTTTGTTCCACACATGAGATTTTTGTGGAAAAGGGGGTGCCCAACACAATTTTTGTAGTGAGGGTGGAGCCCAACTCATATGAGGTTTTGGATATTGCGTTGTCCATTGTGTATTTGATTGTGGTGATAGAGTACCTCATATGTGCTTGGTTGAGGAGATGTAACCATTTATATTTATAGAATCAATGGTTGTGCTTTTGCATTTAATTGTATTTGAATTTGAATACATTTATGGTAACCTCCTCTTTCAATTCCATCAACATTTTGAAATGTTTAGATTCATGCGTAGTTTCCCAATAAAAATTCATACTACATTTTATAGCTATCAGACATAATTTTGTAGGAAAGGTAATTTACACAGTTAGTGTCCTAATACCCTACATAATTTGTATTATTTCCATCTCCCCTATCTATGTTTTAGTGTATTCATTCTTGTGATGAAATTTGTCCCCACACTTTATGCACCATATAATTAGGTTGTGTTTAATTCATTCTTGTAATTCCTCTAGTCTTCGCATTACTGCATCAAATTTTTCTTATGTATTATGACTGGATGCACTACTATCTCCATATTATTCAATATTTTCCACTTTCATAACTAATTCAATTTCCTATGCTTTGGTATTAAATTTCATTTATGCAATTACAAAATATATCTTACTGCACAATAAAAACTATATTGCATTAATCAAATCATAAAATGGGAAGCTAGTTTTTTCATTACATCAGAAAACTACATGTTGTATTCAATGAAATATTCTCTTGATTTTTTATTTATTTATTTCAGATTTTAAAAAATCTCTCCCACACACTTTTTCCTATTAAATTCTTGTGTAGTATCATGACACACTTCCTTGAGAGTCTTCCTTCTAAGATTCCTTGAGTATATAAATTTCACTTTCATTCTATGCAATTCTCCTATGAGTTCACATTTTTTAGTAGTATCATTTTTCTACCCCTTTTTCTCCCATCACGTGTCACAAGCTAGTAAGTAATTTTGTAGATCAACAGACATGTCGTATGGTTGTAAACTTGCCTAGGGGTTAGGATAATGAGCCATTTTCCCTCCTATTCTTGGTTGAATTCTTAGATGACTTTTTGTAGTATTATAGGTCTAACTACTATTTGGATTTAGATTTAATTGTGCACTTGATTGATTAGTACTCACATTGATACATGCACTAGCCTTACTGGATTTAGGCTTCTCTTCTTCCAACTCTTCATACTCTGGAAAATTTACTCTATATTTTGGAATCACATAATTATTATTAATACATTCCCCACTCTTTTATTTGTTTTCACCAAACATAATTATGTGCAATGGATTCTTGCGCAGTGATAAATCTACCTTTTTTGAAATCTCCTCCACACCTATTTTGTCAGGAACTTATAGCTAACACATTCTGTAGTATTGATGGATGGCTCAACATTCTTCACAATTCTCATAGAATTCCAATTTTCTCCTAGTCATTTAAACAATCTCAAGTAGTCAGTTCTTTTTCTAGCTTAGAGGACATATATCCTAGAAGAGGGTTACTATCATCTTTTGTTGGCATGTGAGGATCTAGTCTAATTTCTTCACTATGGATTACATCTTACATATTTGTGTAATACCATGGCTTTCAGGATGGCTTATCTGGGTTCATAATCAAATGCTTCATAAATATACTTCTAACTACCTCTAATCCCCTACCTTAATTTTCTTCTTCCATTTCTCCAGTTCCTTTGGTTTATTTTTTAGTTTCACAATTAGGGTCTGTACCTTGTTGTGCACCTTCTTAGTTACTTCAATTTTTTCCTTTGATATTTTCTTTAATATCTTAAGGATGTTCCTTTTGTCCTTCCTCATCCAATTTCCCTACTTTTCTCCTACTTGTATTTGGTTTCACCTTTCCCCCAATAGAACTTGATCTTCCCCATATATTATGTTTTCTGAATTCTCTCTGCAGTCTTTCGATTTTTCTATTTCTTCTTTCTAATCCTTTCATACCAAACAAAATTTTGTTTTAATTACTTCCTTCTCCCCACATCCTCCCTTCTTCTAAGATCACATCCCTTTTCATCTACCTGACTAATCCATATTGCATGGAATTAACACCATGGATTTTTCCACAACTAGTATTATGACTAAGAAATGGAATTATTTAAAAAAAAATCCTCGCAATCTAAAAATAAAATAAGTTTTGATAGAATCCGATGAAAAACATTTGAACAAAAATTTCAGTTATATACCCATTCATAGTGGTTTGCATCCAATGTTCTATAGCTTGGGTCCTTAAAATGTCCAATTTGTGTAAAATTTCACTCTTTTCATCCATCCATTTGTATTCTTATTTTTCTTCATACGTAAACAAGTGTTATTCCAATCAAGATAACTATGTAAATAACTACTCTAGAATCTCCCACCAAAATATCCCATGGATGTCTCCATAGATATGCTCCAACCTAATTATTTTTTAAGGAATTCTCATCATAATCTCTCTAAATTTTAGGAAATGTTTCATTTTCTCTCACAACCATCATTATGCATACCTTTTTCTAGGTAGCCATCTCAGGATTTTCAAGTCCCAATAATGAAACCATTAATAACAAAGGTCCCTAGATTACGACATCATGACATGCAACAGGTTGTATTCTATATAAAATCCTTGTTCTACCAATTAAACAATGCACAAATAATATGAAAAAACTTAATTGTCAAGTGTGCAATAGCTACATAATCGAAATAACTCAAGGAAGAGAGTAATAATGAATGAGAATATAAAAAGCAAATTGGAATGTTGATTATTAAATCAAAACTCAAACATAACTCATAATGGAGCTTAAGGATTCAAGATTATTTCTAAATCAATATCTTGACCTTATGTGTAGTGTGTTTACATAGTTTTATAAAAATGAGGTGATTGTTGAGTTACCAATTACTTCTTCTTCCTTTCCTTGAAAAAATAAACTCTTCATATTCTCTATCTATTCTAAAAGAGCATTAAATATTCTATATTTTTTCTTATATATACTTTTTCATGTAAATGTGCAACATGAAAATTTCAAATTTTCAAGCATGACAATGGACCCAAGTGTCAAAATTTACTCAAAGCCCCTCTTAAGTCATCCTTTGGATCATCATGCATTTTGTGTCATGAACCCTCTATCCTTGAAAATATTCATAGTGTGATGTACATCCTCCCTAAGTGTCTAAAATGTGTTCATGAGGTCACTTAGTCCATTCAGTTTAATGTTGTCAAAAGAGGAAATTTGTACTAAACCTAAAAAGGTTGTTCCCTAGCCTTCCTGAACAAGGTAGGCATCCTCCGAAGTTGATCAAGAATCCCAAATTCATCTTGAGATGTTACAGAAGAGTTTGAAAGAAATTGGAATAGGTTTAGGGAGATTTGGTAAATTCTCAAAATGTTTTGGAGCAAAAACAGGGAGAGTGGTTTTTGGAGGTTTAGGGAGCTTGGAGTGGAAAAAGATGCCTGAAATTCAAAGGAGGATTTCGGGAGCTCCAAGATGATTTAAGAGGAAAATAGGATTTCGTTGGAAATCTTATAGAATCCTCTACATCATGAATTTTTAACATCTTCCACAATACCTAATTGATTCTCTATGCAGACCAATCTTAGCAAACTCATCTTACGGTCCTCAATTGAAAACCAGAATTTTTATAGAATGATGTAGAATATAGGCTTGAAAATCCTCACATTGATCTCAAAATTATCTTGGGAGTCAAATTGATATAAAATTTCACCCAAAAAAACCTCCTATAACTCTGGGAAAGTTAGTTTCATAATTTTAGGAGTTAGTCAAATTTGTAATTGGAAGCCTAATGTATTTTGGCATCCTAATTGTCCTAACTATCTGGGACAGTGGGGGAAGTAGGGGAAAAAAATGTCCCTACCCAAAAATTGAAGCCCCTGTACCCTCATGTGACCCTATTCCTCTTTGAAAATGTGCTAAGTGATCAAGTATGCAAAATTGTCTAAGTATTGAGCTTCCTACTCTTGTATGCATTTTTCTGCCCCTTCTATCCCAACTATTTGGGATAGTCAAGATAATCAGGATATCTGGGAAAATAAAATGTGCCCCACCCCTAGTCAGTGCTCAGGTTCTTCATATGACCCCAAATTTTATCTCCTGGGTCTTATAGCCTTTCTCTCTCATCCTTCATGTTCACCAAACGTTTCTCGTCACTTGTCAAGCTCAAGGAAGGGACATATTTTCTTGCCCATATTTTCCCTTTTCTCCTATGATAGTGAGAAAATTGGGGAAAATAAAATTCCCCCTTCCTGTCCTTAGCTCATTTTTAAAACTCTTGGAGGTTTTAGAGCACTTGGAATGTAAAGCAAAAATTGGGACCTGATCTTCCGCGGATGATTTTGGGAGCTCCGTAAGGAGTTAAGAGTTAATAAAATACTCATTTTTAATCTTTAAGAACCATATATAATATGAAACTCTCACATTTTTCACAAGACTCAGATGTTTCTCAGGATAGCTCAATTTGTGTAGGCACGCCACCAAAAGGATCCATTTCAGGGAGTTTCAAGTAGAATTGAAGAATTAAACCCCTCCCATTGTTCTTGGAATTTTTTTTGGAGTCAAAATCATATAAAAAATTCACCAAAAAAGACCATATGGAGCTCCGGGAAATGCGTTCGCAAGTTTCCCATACTTAGTCATTTTTTCAATTGGATAGGTGGCAGGATTTATTATCCCAGTTGTTCAAGAAAATGGGGACAGTTGGGAAAAAAATTATTCCAATGTCCAGTTGTTCCCTCTAGTCCATCATATCACCTTGACAAAGCTCCATGATGCATTCTAATCTCTTTTTCACCTCATTCCAACCCTTCCTGTTGACCAATGCGACAATGCCACTTGTCAATCCAAGGGTGAGGGCACATGGATCTCTCTCTCAAATATTCAAGCCTACTCTAATGACTGACATGATGTAGCAGTGAAAGGTTAGAAAGGAACCTCTTCACTTCTCAACATTCCAGCAGGCAGAATCGTGCGAAAATTGAAGAAAGTGATCGTTGAAAATTCTAGTTTCATGTTAACTAGTTTTCGTGCCACGCAATCCTTATTTTTTAGTGATATGGAGGACTATTTTTTTCATCAGAATTCTACTCTCCTTTAATAAATATTCAATTTCCTAAATATCCTCCAGGTGAAATCATCTAAAATTCAGAGGGAAGGATCTTCAAAAAATCTAGTTTCATTGAAACTAGTGTTTGCACGATAAAATTGATCACATTTTCGTGATACAAAGGAATGATTTTTTCTCAGTATGCTTCCCCTATAAATACTAAAATAGTAATTAACTCAATATTTTGATTTTGAATCACCCAGAACAGTCAGAAACGGTGCAAAACAGAAGGTAGGGAAAAAGTTGACAATTTCCCCAAAATAGTAGGTCAAAAAAAGCAACTTGTTAAAAATAGAAAGTTGCTGAAAATAGAAACATGTCATCAATGGAAGATAATGGGGTGTACTAGAAGGTTTAGAAGGTCAGATTTGAGAAAAATAAGTGATATGTCCCAAAATAGTAGGTCCTGATCCTACTTGCTAAAAATAGAAACTCTCTATTTTGGATGAGGAAAGTTGTAGATGGCCCCATTTTCGCTCATATTTTCAATTTTTGAACTCTTCATAGGGTTATAGGATCATCTCGTAGCTCAAAAATAGAAATGAAACCTCCATAAGGGTCTTAGGAGCATCTTTTTTATCTCAGTTGTGTTAGAGAGTATGGTGAAGCATAACAGAAATGTCCATATCACTAAGCAATTAGATTCATCAGAGGAATTCATCATGCTTATCATCTGGGATTGAAAACATCATCAAGATTAAATGATTGAAGTGATAAATTTGAGATGATTGAGCTAAACTCTGTTACCTAGATGAGCCGGTGAGCTGGGTGGTTTCTTGTTAAAGAGCATATCAAGCAAGCTAGGTGAGCTAGTTGAATTGTAGTGAACCAAATAAGATTGGGCAAGCTCAATGAGCTAGTTGGAGGGAACTCAATGAGCTCAGTGAGATAATGCATCTGATCATTCAAGAATCAAGGGGATCATCATGAGCAATGCATGCGGTCATCTTGAGCTCACATCAAGAGATCTCTCAACAGTGTTTCTAAACACTCATTCATCAACCTGAGGTGTTTTTTCATCATGCTTCAGAACAAAAAAATATACATCAGAGGGAGATTCTTCAACAAATTATTCAATACCTATCCCTTCTTCTCTCCTCTCCCTTTCTTATAAGTCTTCATTATACACAATCATTATATTTTGTCCTATTCACTTAAGTGACATATTTATAATTTGTAAAAGTATTCTCTCAAAATTATAAGAGATTTACTTAATTTGTTTATTCTAGGGGAAATTTAAAGGTCACAAGTATAATAAGAACAAGAAGAGTCATGTGGAGGGGGATAAAAGGTCAATTAACAAATCTATAAATTGGGATGGCTTCTCCATTCCAAAGGATCTTAAATTTAGTTCTTTGTATTAATGGTGATTGTGATTTGGGTGTTGAGAGATGTATCACCAACACATGAAATATATCTACATTTCTTCCATTAACCTTTTCCTATGTGTTCTTCTATTTCTCTCTTTTATGCACTTTGTAAGCATAGTGATCAAGAAATAGTTGTGTATCTTTGATAAACAAATATAAGAACTATGTGTCTGGGTTTGTTCTTCTCACTAGATAGCTTCATTTTTTATTTCCTCTAAATTGAATGTCGAACTACTCTGGTTATTGGGTATGAATTCCACTTGTGCATACTCACAACAATAATCTTCCCTTATCTAATTTGTCTCCTTCACCCCTCATTGCTACAATTTCCTCCCTTGTACCCCATATAAGCATTTTTCCACAGGTTCAGGATAGTTTTCCTATGTGATTTCGCCAACCCACAACACTTAGATATTAGTATATTAGTCTACATTTAATAATGTGAGCTTCACCATTCAATACAGAGGGACCTAGTCCCATGAACATTGGTGGAAACACCTAATTTTCCAAATCGACAAATTATTTCACCAACAATAAACTAGGCATATGCACCAAGATTACACAAATATAAAACATATATTTATGTTGGATTTTAAACCCTTCTATACTCCCAATATATATGATCATCTATTCATTCTTTATGTGAATTTATAGGGTGATATACAAGATTGAGATTTATGTAGGGGTCACTAGATAGAGATATTTATAAAATGAATCAATCTTATATATTTCAATTTATAACCTATGGATAGTGTGGGAATTGGATATGTTAGCCACTTAGGAGGTATATCATATGGTATGGATCTTATGATGACCTTGGCTAAGAGAAATAATGCATATATGTGTACCTTCTAGCTCTTGACATGAGATATCACCCTTACACTAGAGGATGTGTGACATATATTAACCTTACATATTGTAGGGAATGAGCCATATTATAGGTAACAAAGGAACTAGGACCAACAGATGGAGCCCACTATACTCCAAATGATTATGTCATACTATTGTCAGAACTGTCTTGCTTGATACTTTATATGTGTAAAAATATGTGTGTTTTGTTGGCTTATTTTCCATTGTTGATGGTGTTGACATATATATTTTCCATCACATGCACGTTATTATTTAAGAAATTAAGACTTAAGGCACCATGGATTTGGTATAAATAAATAGATTACCATCCAATATTTTATGGGCTCAAGGTCATGGAAAATTGGTGAGTTAGAAGTAGTTTCTAATCACAAATCCAAGTTCCATTCCCCTTAAACCCACTTGACACTTTTAATAATGGCCATGTGGACACCTTGAGATGGGGGTTGCAATTCTCCTTGTGGACTAAGGAAAATACACCTAGAAATTTACAGAACCAATCTCACCCCCATGTCCCACTTTGAAAAGGTTATCCTCCATTAAATAACCTTGTTTCATATCTTTGGTATAGTAAAAGTTCTTACCATTCAAAATTTTATAGTCTCAAGGTTTTGAGCTATTCATGAGTTACAATTAATTTTTAATCACCAACCAAAGTTCCATTCCCATTAATCCCATTATACACATTTAATAAGTGGCCACATGAATACCTTGAGGTAGGCTTCACACTTCTCCTTGTGGACCAAACATAGTACACCTAGGACATTTTGGACCCAAATCCACCCCCATAGACCACTTTGAGAAGGTTCTATTGGTGCTTGATTTTAACCTTACCCCTTTCGAACCAGTTAGTTTTTTCAATCTACGTGGCTTGAGTTAATCTCTGTCTTCTTGTGTGGATGCTTGAAGTTTTATATTTATTAGGTTGTTGTTGTTAAACATTTCTCTATGGGCGTGAATCACATTGAGCTCTGTGTCGGTTGCAGTTTCTCCTTCTGTGTGTACCTGTTGGTTGTTTGGTCATAGATGACGGGTTTTCCCCTTCTTTTATTTTCCATGTTCATGCCTTGTTTGTTATTTTTTTCCAGCATCTGCGAACATGTGGTCTTCTTTAATTGGATGCAGCATGGCGGGTCTATTTGGAGAACTTGTCACTTTTTTCATAATTGTAAACAATGACAAATTGGTCTCGTGGCCTCAATAATTTCTAATTGGCTATTCAACAATATGAAGTGGTGAATCAAATTTCTTACTTTGACCCCAAATATGTACACGTGTCATAAGACAAGCGATTGCGAGAAAGCGAGCCCTGTTCAAATTTTGAGACATTATGATGAAAGGTGTAAAAGTGTAAAAGGAATGCCTAGAGCCCGCAAATGGACATGTGGCCATTTTTTAAGTTAAAAGTGGGGAGGTGGGTCACCAGAAGACTTTGGAACTTTTAGCCTTGTTTTGAAAAAAGGAGTAAGGTATAAAAGTGAAGCGTAACCCCGCAAGTGCCCAGATAAAGCCACGTGTTGAGTCTACATCAAAGACAGAAGGGTGGGGCATCGGAGGTATTTTAGAAATTTAGGATTTGTTTTGAAAATGTAAAAAAATGTAAAAATAATCCGTAACTCCACCAGAGCCCTAGGAAATCCACGTGTTAAACCTATATTGAAAGCGGGTGGGCCAGAATGTTTAAAACCACACAATTCTTCTGAGTGGCATGAAAATGCAAAATCCCCCCCCCCCAATCCCACCTCAAACTAAGATCTTTTCCATGTAGAGGGCATGCGCCTGTTTGGGGAGCTACCCCTGAATTTTACTTTTGAAAGAGAACCAAAGAGACACGTGGAGGTTTCCACTGGATCTTCCCATGCTTAGAATTTTCAAGCACCCGATGCAACTTTCTCGGACCCTAGGCATGTGGCACCTTCCACTGGTTCTTAAACTTTTTCAACGGCTGGTACAACTTTTCTAGGCCGAGACACATGGAGAGCCTATGCTTGTTTGGGGTCTCCACTTTTGGGCACCATATCAAAAGTGCACTGAAGAGACACATGGAGGCTTCCACTGGCTCCTCTTTATACTGAGACTTTTTCAATGGCTGAGGCAACTTTCTTGGTCCCAGGGCATGTGGAGAGACTACGCTTGTTTGAGGTCCCACCTATAGAATTTATCTTTGAAGTTACATTGAATAGACACGTGGAAGCTTCCGCTGGACCTTCCCATGCTCATACTTTTTAGTAACCGGTGTAACTCTCTTAGGTTCTGAACACATGGACGGTCCGCACTCATTTGGGAACCTACCTCTGGACTTCACATTTGTAGTTGTGCCAAGGATACATGTGGAGGCTTCCGTTGGATCCTCTTTACACTTGGCTGACTCAGACTCGCAGTGTAGATATGTGGTATAATCCATGCAAGGACACTCATTTATGAGAGGCATGAATGTAGGTATCTATTCCTCAAGGTGTATTCTCGAAGGTGAAAAGGATTTCTTGTCAGATCAAGCCATATGGAGCCTCCTGAGAATTATTAAAAAGGGGATTTCTTGCATGAAAAAATAAAAGAATGATTAAAAATACTGTCAAAAGTTATGACATGGCATCCTGGTCATAGTTGAGGAACTGAGAAATGTGATCAGTTCATGATTTATCCACCTAGCAACAGAAAGTAAGATATTTTCAAGGGAATAAACATGATTAAACATGTTGTAAAGAGGAATATTCTCTTGAAGATTTACACTTGTGGGGGGGAATATTTTGGCGCTATGAGTGAGCGAGTGAAATTCTATAAATGCAAGGAGAATACTCTTGCTAAAGGGGGGTTAATTTTTTTGAGAAAGTTTGGCAAAAACCATTTTCCCAAGAGACCATCTAAGAAACCTTTTTATTTCCCTATGTTTGTAGATTTAGTCATGTCAAGATGGTTGCAAGTGTATAGAGATTGACAAGCTCTGATATTGTTGAAGAAATTTTCCCCTGCTGATGAATCTAGTGAACCTTGAATGAATTTGTGTTGATCATGAGCATAATTGTGTTTACTTTTATTTCAGAATGTTTTCAAATAGTTTTTCATGTTCCTGTTGCAATATTATGTTAAAATCCCTCTGAATCACACAAGATCTTATCCATGTGGTAGTATTGTGGCATTTGCAATTTCATTATGAGGAGATATTTCATCTTGTAATGAAATAAACAATTTAAAATCACTTTACTTTCACTATGTTGACAAAGATTGTTTGTTATCCTATGAGTGTAACTTTAGCATGACTAATGAGGGATTTCTAACATTTAATTGAGTCTTTAACACGAGCCTTTGTGTTGAATTCTTGAAGAGTGTATGAAATCATGCATCTCTGGGCCTCCATTGATACACACCTTCTGGTTGAAGGAATATTTTGGCTATTTTGAAGCATTTTTTCTGTGAGTGTTCCAATATTTGTAAAGGCTCTCAAATATCTGACATATTCAACTTTATCTTACTTAACTTCCCACCAAAAACTTCTCAAATGATAAATCCTACATGAACTACCCCTGTTTGTACTGTGTATCCACAAAGATTTAACGAATTTGACTGTAAAAATATGTAGAGACAATCAGGTTTCAATTATTGTCTTTAGTAACCTGAACCTTGTCCAGGAAACATCTCCACTCTCTAGTGTGACAACTCATGAGAGTTAGATTGTGTTGTATTGATCATATTTTCTCAAGGTTTTCATGAAAATTGTGCAAAGAAGGATCTCTTGATATCCTTCACCAACACGGGTTACAGAATGGGTCCTCTCACCCTGGTTGAAGGCACAACCTAAAGTAGTGAGGGTAGATCAAACCCTTAGTAAGGTGATATCCATTTCTCCAACTGAGTGACAAAGAGTCAACTGAATCCCCTCCCCGGCTACAAAATGACTTATATCATGATTTGTTTGTCTCTAAGCATCTTGTCAGTTTCATGATTCTACTCAGCCCTCACGGGAGAATCAGTCTGGATACCAACACCGAAGTGGCACCATTTTTGGGGATTATTTGAATGGCAGAGGATTATTTGAACACTGGGACCTATTTGTGCAGCAACAACACCGAAGTGGCACCATTGCCGGGGATTATTTCATTTGTAGAGGATTATTTGAACACTGGGACCTATTTTTGCGGAAACAACCCTAAAGTGGTGCCATTCCCGGGGTTTATTTTTACAAATGCATACACATGTTGACCCTGGTAATGCTTCTTACATGTTTTAAGTACAAATAAGTTGTTTAAACATCATCCTTTGTTGAGATTTGTAAGATTTGTGCAAGATTACAAGTTCATTGTGTAGTATTTCTAGTTTCTAGTGGTTATTGCACTAAATTTGCATCAATAGTGATAAATGTGGGTAAAGGAAGGTCGGATATGTTAAGCTTTGCATAAATTAAGCATTGATAGACACTTGGCAAGTTACTTATAGTGCATCTACACAACTAAGGTGAAAATCCTTAGTGGTGACTCTATGTTGAATTGAAATTTTGATGATTACCAGTGTTTTAACCTGTGTCAAGTGAAAATTTTCATTGATATTTGAAAATAAGGAGGGAAGAAGGTCTTTCTTCACTAGGGATCCTACTAAAAGGTTATTTCCAAAACTAGGAAAAGCAAATTTAGAAGGAAAACAAGTCTAGAAATTTGTTGGAAATCAAGAATCAAAAAGGAGATATCAGTTCTGAAAGGTGATCAATCTATGGTTGAAGATTACCATACGTCTTCAAGTGATTCTGAACCAAGTAATCTTTATATAAATTTGAGTTCTCCAACTAGAGAGGGGCCATCATTTGTGTCTAAAAAGCGTGCCTCTCAGTTTTCCCCTATTTCTTCCAAGGTTGATAGGGTTTTCCAAGAAATTGAGTCATTAGAGGATATTTACTTTGAGATTTATACTCCTATGCTCCAAATACCCCTCGTTCCCTATCATTATGTTTCTCCTATAAATTCACCGCCTCAAGGCAATATGGCCCAACCTCCACCTAGACCTCCTTTTGTCGTCAACACTTTTGGACCTATAGATTTCAGAGGTATGGATGGATATCCTAATATGGTGCCACAAGATGTCAAAAATAGGTTGCCAAAATTTCAAGGGAATAATGCCATCACTGGTGACCACCATTTAAGACTCTTTGTTAATATGATGGAAGATTTTGAAATTGAGTTTGAAGACGTGTATATAAAAATGTTTATTCATACTCTTGAGGAGGATGCACGTGACTGGTACAAGGCTTTACCAGATAATTCAATAGATTCATGGATCGAGATGAAAAATGCCTTTAGATTGCAATATGGGGATAAGACAGATCCCAGGTTCCTTTTATCTGAATTTGAAAATATAAAGAAAAATCCAAATGAATCTGTCTATGATTTCAATACTCGGTTCAATAAGACCTTCAATAGGCTACCTATAATCCTAAGGCCAAGTGATGAGTCTTGTTTGATAAAATATTCTGATGCTTTTGATAAAAAGGTTGCTTATTACTTGAGAGATAAGAACCCGAGAACATTGAGGCAGGATTTCACCATGGCCTTACAAATAGAAAATAACATCAAAGTAGTTGGAAAGCCTCCTAAGAGAGAGGGTGTGAAGTTAATAAATCCATAGAGGCCTCAATCAAACAAAGTTGTGGATCTGGAAGAGGTTGTAAAAAATTTGGCTAGAGCAGTTAAAGAGATATCCTATAAACTGGCCAGAGCAGAAAAAGGGATAGGAAAAAGTTCCCAGGGTCAGCACAAGCCACATGGTTAGGAGAGATTTGGAAATCATCCCAGAGGTGATCACAAACCAAATGACAAAGGGAAAGGGCTCATGGGCTTAGGAAATAAACAGCCTCAACCCAGGGAGAATAGATTGGTTCCTGATCCTTTGACTGTCAGGGTTGCTACTATGGAGGAGGCCAATGTTATCGAGTGGTGTGATAGGTGTTTCTTACCACACTCCCCATGTGATGTAGATCAAGAAGTTGAGGAATCAGATGATGATGAGACGTATGATGATGTGTGCATGATGGAATGCCCTGCAAACTCATGGCAGGGGGAAACCTCAACTGAATTGATAAGTTCCAGAACTATTGAAAACTTATGGGATTGTGTTCACCATGTATTACCTCTTCCTCCTATTAATACTTTTGAAATTGATATTTTGCAAGCATTTTATCTTCCTAATCATGATTTTGAATACCTAAGGGCTTGGATGATTAAAAATTATGAAGGAGGGATCCCTTCCAAAGAGGACAGGAAACTATTGATGAATGTAGTAGTTACTCAGGAGAAATAATAGAACACCAAAAGTAATTTTTTCAAAGGGGGGGGCCACAAACCAAGCCAAAATTTCTAGTTCTTACCAATATTCTGAGGGAAATCCCTAAGAAAGATACATCAGGCAAAATCCTAACTACCCCAAATAAAACTTATATACCTGCCCATGCCCAGACTCTAAAAATTCTTATACTATCAAAGGAAGTGGTGAATCTCCATCCTAATACTTCCCTACCCAAATATGTTCCTTGTGACATAGCCCAAATCTTGAGTCAGATCAAGGTCATTGTTCCCATTCTTGAATTACTCAATATCCCTGAGCATAGGAAAAGGGCATTCGAATATTTGGGATTTAAGGAAGAAAATATTACTCAAGGAAAAAGTGTTAATAATGTAGAGATTCCTCCTATTATTGTAGAATTTGAAATACCACAAGCATTAGAGGAACTGGGTGAATCATCTGAGATATATTTGGGAACTTCTCTGGTTGAATCTCAGTTGGATTAATCCAGTTTTTACCACTTTTATTATTAAAGATAGGCTAGTACAGAACTGCATGTTTGATTCAGGAGCCTCGGTAATGTAATGCCTCTTGAGGTAATTAATGAGTTAAATATCAAGGTAACAACAACTTTTGGGAAATGTACTACTATGGATTCAAGAGAAGTGCCAGTAATTGGATATGTCAAAGGAATGGTAGTGCAACTAGCAGCTTATCCAGGAAAATGCTTAACCATGAATGTGGTTATTGTGGACTATCCTGCCAAGTGGGGGATGTTATTGTCTAGAAAATGGGCAGCTAGTGTGGGTGGAAGCGTACAAATGGACATGTCATATGCAACCATACCAGTTGAAGGGAACCTTGTGAAGTTGTACGGTGAGAAGAAAATGTTGCATATTATTGAGGACCCTAACAATGTTTCTTATGAACTATTGTACACAAATGTCGATGTCGGTAAATTTGTGGGCTATGTTGATTGTAAGGAGCATAAAATGTATGAGTGCAAGTATCATGATCAGGTTGGTTCTCCTTGGACCTTGATGTTTGATGGAGCTTGTTCTAGATCATGTAATGGAATTGGTGTTGTCTTGATATCTCCAAGCCAAGAGGAGTTTAAATTTTCTTTTAAACTCAATTTTGAGTGCACAAACAATATTACTGAGTATGAAGCACTGCTCTTAGGTCTAAGAATTGCATGGAAATATGGTGTTAGAGACATTTTTGTTAAAGGACATTTAGAGTTGATAGTCAAAAAAGTCAGAAAGTTGTATGCTACAAAGAATCAAAGAATGAAGTGATATAAGCATGTAGTTTGGGACTTCATTGAAATGTTTGATTCTTTCAATATAATACATCATGATAGGAAGTATAATATTGTAGCAGAAAAATTGGCAGTATTGGGATCTAGGTTTGAAAATTGTACAATGTCTCCCTATTGTGAATATGATATTGAAATATTGACCAAGCTGTCTGTCCCTAACAATATCAAGCACTCGCAGGTGTTTGAAGATGATGCTAGGGTCCAAAGGTTTTTACAGAATAAAGGAGAATTTACAAATCAAAGTATGGACTAGGAACCAATGGTTTGTGCAAGTGAAGGAAAAGAGACCTTATTTGGTAAGGACATTATCCAATTGAAAACTAATACTATTTCCAGAGGTTTGGTTACACTGGAATCAAATTTTGATAATGTTGACTACATTATTAATAGACACATGTCATCCTCAAGGGATGTTGAGGAACATAACCTGGGCACAAAAGATAAACCTTGAAAAATATGGTTAGGCAGAAATTTGAGTAAATAAGAAAAACAATCATATATCCAATTATTGAAAAAGTACCAGGATTGTTTGGCATGGTCATATTTAGAATTGAATGCATATAGGAAAGACCTTTTTCAGCATGAAATACCCCTGGAAGCTAATGCCAAGCTGTTTAGGTAGAAACAAAGATCAATTAATCCCCTCATTTCCTCAAAAATTCAAGAAGAGTTGAAAAAGTTAAGGGATGGAGGAATTATATAGCCTACAAGATACTCCTCATGGGTAGCAAACCTAGTACCTATGTTCGAAAGAAAAATGGGGATATAAGATTTTGTGTTGACTTCAGAAATTTAAATAAGGCATCAATCAAGGAAAACTATCCATTTCCAAATATGGATAACATGTTGCAATTCGTTACTAGTTCTGAGTTGTTATCCACTTTGGATGGTTTCTCTGGGTATAACCAAGTGGTTTTGAAGCAATCAGAGAGAATCAAAACCACTTTCACCACTCCATGGGGAACCTATGTGTATGTTGAAATGTCATTTGGCTTAATGAATGCCGGAGCCACATTTCAAAGAGTAATGGATATAGCATTCTCTGGATATATAAATGATTTCATTTTCGTGTATCAAGATCATGCGACATTTTTTTCAAGGAAAATAAGTGATCACCTGCAACATTTAGAAAAGATGTTGTTAAGATGCAAGGATTATGGTATCTCACTGAACCCTAAGAAATGTCATTTTGGGGTTCAAAATAAAAAGCTTCTTGGACATATAGTGTCAAAAGAGGGGGTCATGATTGATCCTAAGAGAGTGGAAGCCATTAGTAAAGTTCATATTCCAAGAAACAAAAAGGAAATTCAATCCTTTTTCGGGAAAATAAATTTGATTGGGAGATTTATTTCCAACTTTTCTGAATTAACTATCCCAATCACTAGTATGTTGAAGAAATATCAAAGTATCATATGGGAAGAAGCATCTATTCAAGCCTTTACTGGGATTAAGGAAGCATTGAAGAATGCCCCTATTTTAGCAGCTCCTGATTATAAAAAGGATTTCAAAATGTTTTCCTATGCTTTAGAGAATATTACTGCATCTGTGCTATTACAAAAGGATGATGCAGGAGCTGAAAGACCAATTTATTTCTTTAGTAAAGAATTAAAAGGAGTAGAATTGAAGTATACTATCATGGAGAAGCAGGCCTTTTCTTTGGTCAAGGTCAAAAAAATCTTTAGGACATATATTTTGAGTTCTAAAGTCATAGCTTATGTTCCCCATACCATGGTTAAGGATATCCTATCAGAGATGGAAATTTCAAGTAAAAGATGTCGATGGGAAAATAAGTTACAAAAATATGATATGGACATCCAAACTACAAAATTGGTTAGAGGATTGGGCCTGACAAAGCTAATGATAGAAAGCAATCTGCAGACAGTTGGGATAAATGAGATCAAAGAAGAAAGTGTGAATATTCTTAAGAAATTGATGAATTCTAAATGGTATAAGGATATTATTTTTTATCTCCAGAATCTATAATCTCCTAAGTACTTAAGAAAGAATAAAAAGAGAGAACTTAGATTGGCTTCCCAAAAATATATCATCACTGATTATGGGTTGGTGTGGAAAAAACCCTGAGGGAGTTCTCTTAAGGTGTATCACTGAGGATGATGCCCCAAAATTAATTGTTGATTTCCATGGAGGATTTTGTGGGGGGAATTTTGCTAGAAGATTCATAGCTCTCACAAGATCTTAAGGGTTGGTTACAGGTGGCCAACACTCTTTAAAGATACAACTTTATTGGTAAGAAAATGTGAGAGGTGTCAATTTTTTTAGGAAGATTGAAAGCTTCAAGATCCCTTCCTTTATAGCTTGTATCAATTGAAGCCCCATTTAAGTAGTGGGGAATGGACTTCATTGGTGAGATTTCAAATTCTTCAAGTGCAGGCCACAAATGGATATTAGTGGCCACTGATTACTTCACCAAATGGGTGGAGGAAATCCCCACTAAGAAGACAACCCACCAAATTGTCATGGATTTCATTCTGAATCATATCATTTGCAAGTTTGGAGTACTTGCCAAAATAATTGCTGATAATGCCATGAGCTTTCAAGCTAAACCTTTGGTGGTTATGTGTTAGGAGTATGGGATAAATTTAGCATATGCATCCAATTATAATCTCCAAGACAATGGACAGGATGAGTCGAGTAACAAAAATTTATTGAAAATAATCAGAAGAACTTTGGAGATAAATAAAATAAAGTGGGGTGAGAAATTGAAGTTTTTTGTTTGGGCTGACAGAATTACTATTAAAAGAAATACTAGAAAGAGCCCATTTGAATTGGTGTATGGAACTCAAGCTCTACTTCCCTTGCATATGCAATTATCTTCATATCAATTCATCCGATAGTTGGACGACTAGGAGGTTAGTCCCTATGATGCACGGATCAATCAAATTGTTGAACTGGATGAAGAGAGAAGGAAATCCCATCAAAGACATAAACAGTTTAGGGAGAAAATGAAGAAATTATTTGAAAAAAAGGTTACCCCAAGGGTTTTTTCAGTGTAGGATATTTGGTGCTACTATGGGATAGTAGACATGAGGATAAGGGAAAACATGGAAAGTTCAATGCATTATGGATGGGCCCTTATTCTATTGATATTAGGATCAGCGAGCATACCTTCTTCCTAAAAGATCTAGATGGGGAATTTCTTGAGTTTGCTATTAATGGTAGGCTCTTGAAACATTTACTTGATTTATTTCTCATAATCAAGGCACGCATCAGTGTACAGTGTACAGTATTTTGTTATTTTTTGTTTCTATGTTTTTCTATTTTGGTTCATCCGGGTCCTTAGTGGCTGGTTTTCGTTGGTTTCTCAGTTTTCTCTTGGGAGGTTGGAAATTTTTTTTCTACTTTCCAAGCTTGTTCTTCACTCCATTGCCCAATGGATTTTTGGCACATGATCTATAATGTTGTTCTTGCGAAACTCGTTGGGAGTGCCCATCCCTAAGTCAGAGCTAGTGTTGGTGCTTGATTTTAACCTCACCCCTTTCAGACCATTTAGTTTTTTTAGTCTGTGTGGCTTGAGTTAATCTCTATCTTCCTGTGTGGATGCTTGAAGTTTTATATTTATCAGGTTGTTTTGATTAAAAATTTCTCTATGGGCATAAATCATGTTGAGCTCTGTGTCGGTTATAGTTTCTCCTTCCGTGCGTACCTATTGGATGTTTCGTCATAGATGACAGGTTTTCCCCTTCTTTTATTTTCTATGGTCCCACCTTCTTTATTATTTTTTCCCAACATCTGCGAACGCGTGGTCGTCTTGAATTGGATGCAGTACGGTGGGTCTATTTGGTGAACTTATCACTTTTTGGCATAGGTCACCGGAGGTATTTTAGAAATTTTTGCTTTGTTTTGAAAAGGTAAAAAAGTGTAAAAATAAGTCGTGACTCCACCTGCGCCCTAGGAAAACTGCATGTTAAACTTATATTGAAAACAATTGGGTGGGCCAAAATGTTTGAAAGCACATAATTCTTCTGAGTGGCATAAAATGCAGAAGGCCCCCCAAGACCACCTCAAACTAAGATCTTTTCCACGTGGAGGTCCCATGCATGTTTGGGGACCTGCCCCTAAATTTTACTTTTGAAAGAGCACTGAAGAGACATGTGGAGGTTTCCATTGGATCTTCCCATGCTTAGACTTTTCAAGTGGCTGATGCAACTTTCTCGGACCATAGGAATGTGGCACCTTCTACTGGTTCTTAAACTTTTGCAACGGCCAGTAAAATTTTTCTGGGCCGAGACACGTGGAGACCCCGCGCTTGTTTGGGGTATCCACTTTTGGGTACCATATAAAAAGTGCGCCGAAGAGACGTGTGGAGGCTTCCACTGGCTCCTCTTTATATTAAGAATTTTTTAATGGCTGAGACAACTTTCTTGGGCCCAAGGCACGTGGAGATCCTACACTCATTTGAGGTCCCACCTCTGGAATTCTTCTTTGAAGTTACGCCGAATAAACACATAGAAGCTTCCGCTAGACCTTCCCATGCTTGAACTTTTCAAAAACTAGTGCAACTCTCTCGGGTTCTGAACACATTGAGGTCCCGCGCTTGTTTGTGAACCTGCCTCTAGACTTCACATTTGCAGTTTTGCCAAGGAGACACGTGAAGGATTCTGTTGGCTCCTCTTTACACTTGTCTGACTCATAATTGCATCGTAGATATGTGGTATAATCCATGCGAGGAAACTCATTTTTGAGAGGCATGAATGTAGGTATCTATTCCTCAAGGTGTATTCTTGAAGGTGAAAATGATTGCTTGTCAAATCAGGCCATATGGAGCCACCTGAGAATTATTAAAAAGGGGATTTATTGCATGACAAAATAAAATAATGATTAAAAATACTGTCATAAGTTATGACATGGCATCCCGGTCATAGTTGAGGAAATGAGAAACGTGATCAGTTCATGATTTATCCACCTAGCAACAGAAAGTAATATATATTCAAGGGAATAAACATGATTAAACTATATTTTGTAAAGAGGAATATTATCTTGAAGATTTAGACTTTTGGGGGGGAATTTTCTGATGAGTGAGCGAGTGAAATTATATAAATGTAAGGAGAAAACTCTTGCAAAAGGGGGTTAATTTTTCTGAGAAATTTTGAGAAAAACCATTTTCCTGAGAGACTGTCTAAGAAACCTGTTTATTTCCCTATGTTTGTATATTTAGTCATGTCAAGATGGTTGCAAGTGTATAGACATTGACAAGCTTAGAGATTGTTGAAGAAAATCTCCCCTGCTGATGAATCTACTGAACCTTGAGTGAATTTGTGTTGATCATGAGCATAATTGTGTTTAATTTTATTTTAGAATGCTTTCAAATAGTTTTTCATGTTCTTGTTGCAATCTTATGTTAAAATCCCTCTGAATCACACAAGATCTTACCCACGTGGTAGTATTGTGGCATTTACAATTTCATTGTGAGGAGAGCTTTCATCTTGTAATGAAATAAGCAATTTAAAATCAATTTACTTTCACTGTGTTGAAAAATATTATTTGTTAGCTTATGAGTGTATCTTAGGTGTGAATAATCAGGGATTTCTAATGTTTAATTGAGTCTTTAACATGATCCTTTGTGTTGAATTCTTGAAGAGTGTATGAAATCATGCATCTCTGGGACTCCATTGATATACACCTTCTGGTTCAAGGAATATTTTGGCTATTTTGAAGCAATTTGTTTGTGAGTGTTCCAATATTTGTACAGGCTCTCAAATATCTGGTATAATCAACTTTATCTTGTTTAACTTCCCACCAAAAACTTCTCAAATGATAAATCCTATATGAACTACCCTTGTTTGTATTGTGTATCCACAAAGATTTAACAAATATCAATGCCAAAATATACAGAGACAATCAGGTTTCAATTATTGTCTTTAGTAACCTAAACCTTTTCCAAGAAACATATCCACTCTCTAGTGTGACAACTCATGAGAGTTATATTGTGTTGTATTGATCATATTTTCTCAAGGTTTTTATGAAAATGGTGCAAAGAATTATTTCTTGATATCCTTCACCAACACGGGTTACAGAACGGGTCCTCTCACCCTAGTGAAAGGACCAAGATAAAGTAGTGAGGGTACATCAAACCCTTAGTAAGGTGATATCAATTTGTCCAACGCCTAAGTGACAAAAAGTCATCTGAATCCCCTCCCTGAATACAAAACGACTTATATCATGATTTGTCTATCTGTAAGCATCCTGTCAGTTTCGTGATGCTGCTCAGCCCTCACAAGAGAATCCATTTAGATACCAAAAGCTTCTCCATTAACCCACTCTGGTTCATATCTATGATATAATAAAGTTTTTTATTTTTAGCACCAAAAATTGTACCCTCTAAATGGCCATGAAAGATTAAAAAAATTGGCAGTATGGGACTGTCTCTAAGTGTAAGACTTACTGCTTGAGATAGACATCCAGAGAAGGTTGGATTCCTTATCAAATAGATTTGGAAAACCTACATAACAAAAATTAATTCTAACACTAAAACTACTCCTACGACTAATTCCTACTCTAGTAAATATAAGGCACCAAAGAGAGAGATATTTAGAAGGGAAAACTAGGCTAACATGGGTGGTTATAGCACCAGAAATAAGGTCAGTCACTCTCCACAAGGGGAAAGGAAGAGAGAAAATGTGGGTGGAGAGGGAAAAAAATGTGTCACAGAATAGAACCATATAGATTCACCCTTCCCATACATTCATGACACATAAAATAGAAATCTACAATTATAAGACACACACATCACACAAAAGGAAGAACAAAAATAAAATAACACATAAAACATGAGAATAGGGCAGAGAATAGTCACACCAATTGATTTCATTCCTTAGAATATGCACAAGTTGTTACATCCATGCCAGAAGGAAAGTATGCATTGTAGAAACCAAGTTCAAGGCCTGAATTTCATGGGAAGTTGGACACCATTTTGGCATGGTGTCATTACAATAAAAGAGGATTATTTTTACAATGTGCAAGTTCCAGATTTATAGAGAAATGAGAAGGAAAAGAGAGAAGGAGAGAGAGAGGCACCATCATGAGTGATTCAACCACCAAGGAAAAAATTCCATAGATTCTTGCAAGAAGGTGTGGGTGCCTGACATGGCTTCTAACACACACCATCATATTTCATAGAAGAAGGAATGAAGCCCATAATTCACTAAATTCTATTCAGTGGAGTGGTTGAACATCACTTCAAACAAGACAGGTGTGACTTCAAGATGCATTGTGGAAGTTGATGTCTTTATTTTGATCCACAGCCTCAATTGTGTCTTTTATGACATTGTACAATTATGCATATGTGTTAGTGCAGATTCACAGCACCCTTGAATGTCCTGAGTCTGAAGTGGGGCATTCAGTGTGATTGCACAACATCAGACCATCTCTCAAGTGTGGAACTTGTAAACCGTAGATGGACCTCCAGAGAAGGTTGGTTCCTGCTTCCTAATCTACCTACCACTAGCTACTCCAGTGCAGGAAAAACCTATCTAATCCTAATCTAACCATTCCAAGGGGACATGGAGAGAAAGAGAGGGAAAGAGAGCCTACACAAAGCAGTGATACAATAGAAAAGGAAGTGGTGAGATACTCTGCTAAGGGACGATGAAATAGGGAAAAGGGGACTGAGAGAGGTCAGAAAGGAGTGACACAAACCCAGATCCAAATCCGACATCAAAACTCCACGAAGCACAATGTCTTACACTTGCAAATGTGAAATACATGCACATGGAGAAAATGTGAGATAGAGAGGCACAGAGAAACAATAAAACAATGCAAAGGGTTGAAAGACACCACAAAAACATGATTTTATTGCTCTATAAGGTGCACAGACTATTACATAATGCTCAGAGGCATAAAATCTTCTTGCCAGGCATAAGAGAAGGCTTACAACTCAGAATGGAGTCGAGAAACAAATTTTACAGAGTTTCCCCATTCCTAGAATATCTCTTCCTCTTCTCAAATGAGAAGTGTTTACAATATATAGACGATGAAAATTAGAGGGAAAGAAGAGAACCTCGATTCTATTCCTAAAGCTCAACCACCAACCATCAATGCCCTACAAATCCACCTACAATCTATTAATTCTGGTTCCCTATGCATGTTTGGCGTGTTAGAGAAGGTAGAAAGGTAGATCAAAATCAAATCTGAGTGGTTGAAGCAATCAAATCCTACATTAATGGCATGAAAGACATTTTCCTAATTTTCACCCACCCAACCTACTAAAAATCATATTTTATGCTTCCATGGTGTATGGGATGTTGAGACCTTTCCAAAAATTCTTCTCTTGCCCAAATCTGAGTTTCTAGTTGAAAGATATGGCTATCTGAAGATTAGGGTCACAAGCATGCAATATTTAAAAGAGTCTATCCATATAGGGTCCACATGGAAGCCTCACACATCTTGAAGATTTGACCCCTTCCTCTCACTTTTGAAATCGCACCAGACTGACATGTGGCAGCTTCTACGGGCTCCTCTGTGTTCCTTTGTGTTTTTCCTGAGTCCTTCTTGTTGGCAAAGACATTGTGCTTGACCTGAGGCACGTGGAGGCTTCACGCTCATTTGAAAACAACCTCCCAATTTTTCTTTTAAATTTGCACAGACGAGACACATGGTGGCCTTCGCAAGCTTTTGGACTTTTCAACAGTCGACCTTACCTCTTCAGGCTCTGGGATGCATGGCGGGCTGGCACTCATTTGAGAACTGTCTTTTGGTCCACACCTTTGAAATTACGCCAAAGATACACATGGCTATTTCCATGGCTCCGCCCTATTTATTTTTGTTTCGGCTAAGTCCCTTTTGCTTAGCAAGGCCATACGTCTGACCCTAGACACATGGAGGCTCAGTGCACATTTGGGGAAGTCGCTCTGAATTTTACTTTTGAAGTTGCATTGCACTGACACGTGGCTGATTTTTCTTACCTTTTGTACTTAGCCAATTCGAGTCTGCTCCCTTTTGCTTACCTTTTGTACTTAGCCAATTCAAGTCCCCGCACTTTGGACCCAGCATTGGTGTTACACTGATGAGACACATGGAGGCTTCCATTGACACACTTATACGTATCTGTTTTAATGGCCTGCTCTATCCCACTTTTTGACCTAGGACACATAGAGGCCTGATGCTTGTTTAAGTCTCTAGGTTTGTCTTTGACCCTTGAAGGTGCGTTGTTTGGACACGTGGTTGCTTCCATCGATCTGTGACTTTTTAATTGCTGATAAGACCCCATGGGCCCGTACTTGAAAATTATACCATTTGTTAAAAGTGAAAAAGTTTCAAAATCCACCACAGTCCCATTGGCCCACATTCACACACGGAAAAAATTCCCTCTGCGGCCCCGCAGACCCTCTTTTGGCAAAACATCACCCTCGAGCTCACTAGTCCGCTTTTCCTACTTGGGAAAAAGACAACTTTGGGCCCGCGGGCTCGCATTTTCCACCTGGGCCTTTTGCGAAAAAGTGAAAAAGTGACAAAATTTCTCTCACCGCCCCGCCAGTCCGCAATTTCCATGGGCGAAAAGTCTTCCCTAGGCCCGTCGGCCCACATTTGGCAAAAAATCCTTCCGAGGCCCACCAGCCTGTAACTTAAAAATTACGAAGATTTAGAAGGAATTCTTTATATCTCTAGAAAGGGAAAGAAATTTCCTATTTGATGGAAATGTTTTAGGGTTCTTAAGTGCTTAAAATATGTAAAAATTCAAATTAAAGCAACAAAGGGGAAAAATGGTGTCAATTGACCCAAAATAAGTGTGAGCTTATTTTGGTCAACAATTTGGCAACTCATAGGGATCACCTGCCTACTAGGTGGAATGATTAGTTGCCTTGAAGCATCCATTGGGCATCGAGTCTTCCTGGTAAACAAAAAACTGATCTAAATCTTTGAAAATATGATCCCTGAGCCACTTGAAAACTGCTAGAACTAGAGCTAATCACACAAAATGCCACTTCTAATGTCCTGTGCACAAGCATTAAAACACCACAACACACTATGTACAAAACTGGAAATCATACATGCTCCAAGTGGAACATGCAAAGTGTGCACAAGAACTTTTTCTACTAAAAACAAAATCTACTCCTACTCCTACACTAACCAGAGAGAAAGGGGACTCAAAAAAATCCTGCAACTGGCAGGGAGAAGTAGCTTCCCTTTCTCAAAAGGGGCAGCCATGCAAATGATTTGACACTAAATATGGTTGCTTGTATGAGTGAAAAACTGACTATAAGTCGGTCCTCCACCCAAATCATCAAGGTGTCAACTGGAAATAAGACAAATGCCTCTTTTAGTTTCTCTTCATTTGGATTGAAGAGGCATTACATCTGATCCTTGGTACTTTGGAGCTCATCCTCATGCCGTGAAGTAGGCATGATTGGTTTTGGCTTCTCCCTTGGCTCCAATGAAGCCAAGTACCTAATTGGGCAAGGTCTAGTCCTTTGAATTTTCCCATGACTCTGAACTTCAACTCCAAGAATGGAATTTTCTTGTAGACCTTCCTGAGTGGATGTTGTGAGAGAGATGGGGACATCCTCTTACTCTTTCCCTTCCTTCTCCTGTGAAGAACATGGAAGATTCATATCTTCCAACCTTGGTTCCAGAGGGTTGTTGTGAGATGCAGGATGTTGTACTTGAATGCTCTCCTTCATGGCAGCAGGCTCATGTGCTTGGAAGGTGGATGATGGAGGAGAAAATGATGTTATCTCCTTAGGCTCCTCTCCATCAACACAATCTTCCAAGTCTGACAGATAGTCTGCCTCCTTGTTGTCCTGTTGCATGTGCTCTACCTCCTCCATGGTGTCCTCCTAATTTACAACTTTCTCACCATGGTTCCCTTCATCTTCAAACATGAAGTTTGAAAGATCAAACTCTTCTTCAACATTAGAGCTTGAAGGGGATGAAGTGGGAGGAATAACTGAAGGTTCTTCTGTGGCCTACTCCACACTTGGAGCATCTGAAACTGTATGGTCCTCCTCCATCATGGGTTCATCAATCAAATCAGGCCCTTGAAATGAAAGCAAAAAATTTTCAATGATGCTTTCTTCATTAAGTGGCCTCAACTCTGATTTGATCTCTCCCAGCTGCTCCTCTTCAATGGGACTTGGAGCTGGTTGTTCTTCCTCCTTAACTAGTTGTGCAGCTTGGATTAGATCATCATCCTCTTCAGAAAAAGTGCCATTATGGACACTACATTCAGAGCAAATAGATTTTTGATCTTCTCCTTCTTGTTCTTGTTCTTCTTCTTCTGTAAACTCAGCCTCAGCCATCACTAGCTCTTCAACCTTGACCTCCTCTATTGGCTTAACCATCAAGGGAATCTTTGTAAACTCAAATCTGGCAGCCCAACTCTTCATATTTTCTGTCATTTCTTCTCTATTGGGATTCTCTTCTTGTTGTTCTCCTTGACTGGTCTTTGGAATCTCTTCCCAACATGGACTTGGGAAAGCAAGAGGAGTGGTAGGTTGGGGTTCAACCAGTTTTGTTATTGTTTGTGGTGGAGAGGGGAGTGGAACTTCTTGTTTGTTTGGAGGGGATGACTGTTTGGAAGGGAAAAGGGTAGAAGAATTGAGATGAGATGAAATATTAGGAGATGGAGAAGGGAAGTCAACACTTGGAGCAGCACATGAGGGGCTTAACTCTTGACCATGCTGAAATGATGGAGTTTAAGAAAGAGAAAATGAAGGACAAGGAGCCAGTGATTGACTTTCGTATTGACAAGGTTGTCTCACACTTTGCTCATATGCCTCAATATCCTCAATCCACTGTGCTAGTTGAGGAAGCACTTCAATCATGAAGTCAAGCTTCTCCTGAGGGCGGTAATGTCTTGGCATAGGGCCGGCCCATGGACAAGGTGCCCTATACCAATCTTGAATGCCTTCA
Source organism: Taxus chinensis (assembly GCA_019776745.2). Lineage (NCBI taxonomy): Eukaryota > Viridiplantae > Streptophyta > Pinopsida > Cupressales > Taxaceae > Taxus > Taxus chinensis. Next base: position 234,881,510 of record CM034148.1, on the reverse strand, counting down.
TCTGTGTTGTAGCCCTAGACTGCACCATGTGTGCCTCCATCCCTTGAATCTTCTCTAGCAGATCAGCATCTTCCATGTAGTTTTCACCATTGTATGCATCCCCTTGTTCTTAATAAGCTCCATAGCCAAACTGGATTTGACACTGCTCATATGGGTAAGCATAATGGTTCTGAATTTGATCATAATGTTGATTTGGAGGAGTTGAGAAGTACATTGGAGGTGGACTACACTTCTATCGCTTCAAATGTGATTTCCAAGATGGAAATGAAGTCATGATTGTACAACTTCATGGAATGGAAGAAAACGAAAGATATGGAAGGAAAGATGGATGAAAATGGATGGGGAAGTTATGCAACCATAGAGACATGGGTTGTTGACCAGATGGATTCGTCAGATGTGTTTTGCATGTGCCTTAAAAGGCTGAATCTTAACAAGAACACACCAACCTACTAAGATGAAGTGGTAAGGTGCTTCAGACCTATCCCACTAGGTGTGCCAAAACTATTAGTGGTCACATAGTGGCTTAAGGTTTGTTGTTCTTAAATGAGACATATCAGAAAGATGATATATCCAACCTCAGTGTCCCACCAGGCATGCCAAAATTGTTAATGCAGAATCACAGCACCCCCAAATGTCTAGATTTGGAAGTGGCACATTCTGTGTGATTGCACAACATTGGACCATCTCTCAAGCTATGGGACTTGCAAACCTGAGATAGACCTCCAGAGAAGGTTGGTTCCTGCTTCCTAATCTACTTGCCACTAGCTACTCCAGTGTAGGAAAAACCTATCTAATCCTAATCTAACCATTCCAATGGGACATGGAGAGAAAGAGAGGGAAAGAGAGCCTACACAAAGCAGTGATACACTAGAAAAGGAAGTGGTGAGATACTCTATTGAGGGAGGATGAAACAAGGAAAAAGGGATTGAGAGAGGTCAAAAAGGAGTGACACAGACCCAGATCCAAATCCGCCATCAAAACTCCATGAACCACAACATCTTGCACCTGCAAATGTGAAATACATGCACATGGAGCAAATGCGAGATAGAGAGGCGCATAGAAACAACAAAACAATGCAAAGGGTTGAAAGACACCACAAAAACATGATTTTATTACTCTATAAGGTGCACAAACTATTACATAATGCTCAGAGGCATAAAATCTACTTGTTAGGCATAAGAGAAGGCTTACAACTCAAAATGGAGTCAGGAAACAAATTTTACAGAGTTTCCCCACACCCAGAATGTCTCTCCCTCTTCTCAAATGAGAAGTGTTTACAATATATAGATGATGAAAATCAGAGGGAAAGAAGAGAACCTCGATTCTACTCCTAAAGCTCAACCACCAACCATCAATGACCTGTAAATCCACCTACAATCTGTCAATTCTCGTTCCGTATGCCTGTTTGGTGTGTTGGAGAAGGTAGAAAGGTGGATCAAAATCAAATATGAGTGGTTGAAGCAATCAGATCCTGCATTAATGACCTAAAATACTTTTCCCTAATTTTCACCCACCTAACCTACTAAAAATAATATTTTATGCTTCCATGGCGTAGGGGATGTTGAGACCTTTCCAAAGAGTCTTCTCTTGCCCAAATTTGAGTTTCCAGTCGAAAGATATGGTTTTCTGAAGATCAGGGTCGTAGGTGCGCAATATTTAAAAGAGTCTGTCCATACAAGGTCCACGTGGCAGCCTCGTGCATCTTGAAGATTCAGCCCCTTCCTTTCACTTTTGAAATCACACCAGACTGACACGTTGTGACTTTCGTGGGCTCCTTTGTGTTCCTTTGTGTTTTTCCTGAGTCCTTCTTGTTGGCGGAGACATTGTGCCTGACCCGAGACACATGGAGGCTTTACACTCATTTGGAAACTCACTCCTGGTTTTTATTTTGAAGTTGCGTGGATGAGAGACATGGTGGCCTCCGCAGGCTTTTGGACTTTTCAACGGTCGACCTTACCTCTTCAGACTCTGGGACATGTGGTGGGCTGGCGCTCGTTTGAGAACTGCCTTTTGGGTCACACCGTTGAAATTATTCCAAAGAGACATGTGGTTCTTTCCATGACTCTACCCTATTTCTTTATGTTTCAGCTAAGTCCCTTTTGCTTGGCAGGGCCATAAGTCTGATCCTGGACACGTGGAGGCTCGGTGCACATTTGGGGAAGCTGCTCTGAATTTTACTTTTGAAATTGTGTCACGCTGACATGTGGTTACTTCCGCTTACCTTTTGTACTTAGCTGATTCGATCCTACTCCCTTTCTTGGGCCTAGGACATGTGGAAGGCCCGCGCTCATCTGAGTCTCTGCACTTTAGACCCATTCTTGATGTTGCGCTGATGAGACATGTGGAGGCTTCCATCAACACCCTTATACTTAGTCATTTTAACGGCTCACTCTGTCCCCCTTTTTGATCTAGGACGTGTGGAGGCCTAGCGCTTGTTTGAGTCTCCGGATTTAGCTTCGACCCTTGAAGGTGCGTTGATCTGACACATGGCTCCTTCCACTGATTTGTGAATTTTTAACTGCCAATAAGACCCTATAGCCTCGCTAGCCCGCACTTGAAAATTGTGCCATTTGTGAAAAGTGAAAGTTCCAAAGTTCCCCGCAGACCCACTGGCCCACATTCACACTTGGGAAAACTTCCCTCTGTAGCCCTGTAGACCCACTTTTGGCAAAAAGTCACCCTCGGTCCAGCTGGCCCGCTTTTTCCACTTAGGAAAACGACAACTTCAAGCCCGCCATCCCGCATTTTCCACCTGGGCCTTTTGCGAAAAAGTGAAAAAGCGACAAAATTTCTCCCACCGCCCCACCTGTCCCCAATTTTTCATGGGAAAAATAATCTTCCCCTGGCCCGCCGGCCCACTTTTGTCAAAAAACCATTGCCAGGCCCGCTGGCCCATAACTTAAAAAATATGAAGAGTTAGAAGGACTTATTTATATCTCTTGAAAGGGGAAGAAATTTCCTATCTGATGGAAATGCTTTCAGGGTCCTTAAGTGCTTAAAATATGTAAAACTTCAGATTGAGGCACCAAAGGGGGAAAATGGTTTCAGTTGACCCAAAATAAGTGTGAGCTTATTTTGGTCAACAATATGTTATACCACCCTCGCTCTACCTCCTCTCTTATCCACATATTTTCATTATTATGTGGCCTTTGACTATTTGTTCTTTTTTTATAGGTTTGTAAAATCCCACGGGTTTCCATATGTTACCATTTCATCCAAAAATGCAGTGAAAGACCAATCCTTTATTGTGTGGTATTATAGTACCCACTGATTTCATTCATGCTCAAAACCCATGACACACTACTACCTTGATTTGTGGCTTTTGCCACGACTCTTCAAATTTCTCCAATCTACGAAGATCTAAGCCCACTCCCTTGTGCATCACATACTTTCGATTATACCTTATACCACCTGCAAACCTCCTTACTTGAGAAGTCCTCGGAACATTAGGAAAATGTTTTGTGGCTTTCAAACTTAGTCGCTTCTAAATTTGTTTTCCATGATCAACGGTACCTGGTGGTTCATTCCTAGTACATAAAATCATTACTTGAGTGAACTTGAACCGTTATCCTTTACTACATAACACCGTAGAACCCGCGGAACACGTCGTTTTTACACTTTACAGTAGAGTGAATCAGTGTCCGACAACTTTTCTAGAGAACAAAAATGGTTAAGTCCTTTTGATGAGTTGTCAAAATTACATGGGGTGTAATTTTGGATAATAGTTTGGATAATTTCAGAGGACATCTGTCTATTAGATGATGAAGACCAACCACCTTAAAGCATCCATTAGGAATGGATTCAAGCTCAACATTGGAGTAAACTAATTTTGTCCTTAAAAAACCTACCTCTGAAATCCACATGAACTTAACACAAAATTGAAGTTGATCTATGGAGTCTTGAAGGAATGAACACTGAACTTCGCTCTAACCATTTGATTTCCACCATGAAACATGATGAACTGGACTGTACAACAACAACAAATGCCCACAAAAAGTTTGTACAAAAGGGGAAATCATACATGTTCCAAGTGGAAACATGCAGAGTGTTCACAATGCATTTATTCTACAATAAACAAACCTACCCTAACTAGAAGAAAATGAAACTAAACAAAACTTGACACAAGAAGGGAGAAGTAACTTCCTTTCTTCACAAAATTTGACCATGTAATTAATTTGGAAATGAACACGATATTTAATGAGAATGGAAAATTTTCTTGCCATTGATTTCCCTCTCCATTTTTCAAAGTATCAATAGGAAGGGGAATAAATACCTCCTCAAGTTGCTCTACATTTGGTTGGAGGTGTTGAAGGTGACCTCTAGTGCTTTGAAGCTCTTCCTCATGGATAGAAATGGGAATGACTTGTGGAAACCCTGTTTTTGGCTCCAAACTAATCATATATCTGATTGAGAAGATAACATTTTGGATTGATGGGCCAATTGTCTGAATTTCCCTATCTTCTTTAAGATCTTCCCCATAAATGGGGTTATCGTGCAAACTTTCCTTTTGATGGTAATTTTTTGCAAGCTAATGGGAACTATGTTATGCTTTTACAAAAAAACTTCCTCCCATGGATCCACACCCTCCTCCTCCTCAACAAGGAGCTCTATTTGATCAATCACATCATCTAATAGTGGTTTTGATAGATCAATGCAATCTTTCAAAATTGAAGCAAGTTATAAACATGCAACACAAAAAGGGTCACTGCATTAAGTAAAAACCTATTGATCACTTGCAATCTCTTCTTCCTCCACATGAAGATCAAATTGATCTTTGTTTCTGATTTCTTCCTATGTTTTCTCCTTGGGAATTTCCTCATTAGAAAATTGTTCTATAAAAATAGCATGAGGTATGTCTATTATGTTATCAAAATCATTTCATTCCTCAACATATATGTCATGATTGTCTACAATGGAATGCACCTCAACTGATTTTGTGAAGTGAGGGAGAGATTGAGCTCTTGGTTAAGTTTTCAATGATTAAAATGATGGAGGCGGTATAACATTTTCTTTTGGAGGGGTGGGAGTTTAGAAGGGACTGGGGAAGATAAATGAATATGAAAAGGAAGGGGAGAAGATGAAGAAGTGGAATCCTGAAGAGGAGTTGCTAGAAAGATAGGAACATGGAAACGATACTGAGATGGTATGTGTTTGGGGGGAGGAATGGGAGGGGTGTAAGATGTTAATGTAGGATTTCCCCATTGACAGGGTTTCCTACCACTAGATTTGTGAGCCTCCATTAACTTAACCCTTTATACTATTTGGGGTGAAATCTTAGCCATAAAATCTAGTTTTTGTTGAGGGCCAAACTAGTTTGGCATAGGTCCACCCCATAGGTAAGGGACACTAAAACCAATTTTCAATGCCTTTATTTCGCATGTGGCCCTTATCTGCACCATGCTTGCCTCCATCCTTTAAATATTCCTAAGGAAATCAATATCTCCCAGAAAATTGTCACCATCATCTACATATCCTTGTTCTTGCCAAACGTCATGGTCAAAAGGATAACCATGTATGTTAGTTGGGTTTGGGTCATATGCATATTCATCATGATAGGGCTCATAAAACTGATTTGGGGGAGGATTTTGAAAATATGGAGATGGAGGGAACTGATATTGCTCTTGAAAATGAGGGTCCCAATGAGGGAATGAAGTCATGATTGCACAACTTCATAAAAGAGAGGAAATTGGAAGGATGGAAGGGAAGAAAAGGTTTGCATATGAGAAAATGGGTTGTTTGGATAAGTGGAGTCACTAGATGGGTCAAAAACTACCTCGAAAGGTTGGATATCACCAAAAACACATCAAACAAGCTGAAGTGAAGTTGTAAGGAAATTCAAACTTGTCCCACCAGGCATGCCAAAACTATTAGAGAAGTGAAGGCACCAAGGTGACTAGAATGTTGCAATAGGACGCTTGAAAATAACACTTTTGAAGTTGTCCCACCGGGCGTGTGAAAATTTTTAATGCCAAAAATTACACCCTTTGAATGATCATGAAAGATTAAAAAAAAAATTGGGCAACATGGGATTGTCTCCAAGCGTGGGACTTCTGGCTTGAGACCGACCTCCATAGAAGCCGAATTCATTGTCACACAGATTTGGAAAATCAACATAATAGAAACTACTTCTAACACTAAAACTACTCCTACAACTAATTCCTACTCTAATAACTCCAAGGGACCGAGGAAAAAGAGATGCAAAAGGGAAAACTAGGCTAATAGGGGTGGTGATAGCACCATAAATAAGGTTGATCACTCTCCACAAGGGGAAGGGAAGAGTGAAAACATGGGAGGAGAGGGAAAAGAAATGAATCATAGGCTAGAACCATCTAGATTCACCCTTCCCATATATTCGTGACACACAAAAATGGAAACCTGCAAGTATAAGACACACACATCATGTCAAAGGAAGAACAAAAAGGTAAGGACATATAAAATGTGAGAATAGGGCAGAGAATAGCCATAACACTCAATTTCATTGCTTAGAATATGCACAAGTGGTTATATCCATGGTAGAAGGCAAGACTACATTGCAAAAACCAAGTTCGAGGCCTGAAACTCATGGGAAGTCGGCCACCATTTTGGCATGGTGTCGTTAAAACAAAAGAGGATCCTTTTTACAATGTGTAAGTTCAAAACTTATAGAGAAATGAGAAGGAGAAGAGATAAGGAGATGCAACACCATGAGGGATTCAACCACCAAGAAGAAATCGTTATTGATGCTTACAGGAAGGTATGGGTGCATGACATGGCTTCTGTCGCATGCCATCAAATTTTGCAGAATAAGGAATGATACTCACACTTCATTAAATTTTGTTTGGTGGAGTGGTTGATCATTGTTTTGAACAAGACAAGCACGAGATGCCATGTGGAATTTGATGTCTTTTCTTTGATCTTTGCCTCACTTGTGTCTTTTGTAGCATTGTATGGTCCTAAATAAGTTATACCACCCGCGTTTTTCCTCCTCTCTCGTGTTTGAATTTTCATTGTTACGTGGCCTTTAACCGTTTATTCTCTCTTGACGGGTTTGTAAATTCCCGTGGATTTTCATATGTTACCCTTTCCTCCACAATGCCGAAAATACCAATCCTTCATTTTGTGGTATTGTAGTATCCACGACTTTCATTTGCACTCAAAACCCGCAACACACTAATGTATTGTTTAACAGCTTCTGTCGCGATGCTTCAAATTTATCCAATTTGTGACGATCCAAGCCCGCTCCCCTGTGCATCGTAGTCCTTCCATTATACCTTGGATCACCCGCAGACCTCCTTATCAGAGAAGTTTACAGAACACTAGGATGGTGTTCCGCGGATTTCAAACTTAGCCGCTTCTAACTTTCTTTTCCATGCTCAAAGGCACTTGGCGGTTCGTTCCTAGTGCATAATGACCTTACTTGAGTGAACTCGAACCTTTGTCCTTTGTTGCATAGCACCATATTTTCATACGATTTACCTAAGTCCTCACATTACTGATTCCTTTATTTCATGAGTTAGGAGAACCTGTGGAACACTACGTTCCTGCACTTCACGGTAAACTGAATCAATGTCACGTGTCTTTTCTAGAGCACAAAAATGGTTAAATCCTTTTGATGAGTTGTTCAAAATTGCAAGGGGTGTAATTTTGGACAACACTTAATGTTGAATATTTTGGGCTCAAGGGCTTGTGTTATTGGTGATCTACAAGTAGTTTAATCACTAACCCAAGTTCCATTTGTATTGAGCGCATTTGACACTTTTAATAAGTGACCATGGGACACCTTGAGTCATAGGTCACAATTCTCCTTATGGACTAAGCAGAACACACTAGGAACCAAAGCCCACAATCATTTCTTACTTTGGGAAGGTTCTCCTCCATTAACCCACTCCGATTTATAGCTCCAGAATAGTAAAAATGCTTACCATCCAACATTTTTGGGGCTTAAGGGCTTGGACAATTAATGAGTTACAAGTAGTTTGTAATCACCAACCCAAGTTCCATTCCCATTGGGCACATTGGACACTTTAATAAGTGGTCATGGAGACACCTTGAGGTAGGGATCACACTTCTCCTCCCAAGGCCACCTCCATGTCCCACTTTGAGAACGTGATCCTCTCTTAATCCACTCTGGTTCATAACTCCAGTATAATAAAAGTGTTTACCATCCAACATCTTGGTCTTAATGATTTGGATATTGGTGAGTTACAAGTAGTTTGTAATCACCAACCCAAGTTTCATTCTCATTGAGCACTTTCAATAAGTGGTCATGGGGACACCTTAATGTAGGGGTCACACTTCTCCTTGTGGAACAAGTGGAACACTCCCAAGACAATTTTTTTGTTTCGTCTTAATAAATTTAATTTATAGTGGGGGGGCCCTCGAGGATGTAAGTTTCAAATTGTGATATCTAACTTGGTCTATTAGCTACATTCAAATAATTATTTGATTAATATTTATAAGTTTTTTCTTTTTGTTTAGATGAGTCAATCAAAAAATCCCAATACTTTAACCATTGGGTAGATTTTGGCACCCATTTTTTCTAGATTTTTTTTGAACGTGACATATTTGTTCAAGTAAATGGAGGCCATTTATCACCAGCAAGAAATTTGCAGATAAAATGTAAGTACGAGACTATTTATCACCAATAAATTACAAACTTACATCTAACATAATATATAAAAATTCAAGGTAAACACCTTAAATAAATGATACGCTATCATTTTAAGAGAAAAAGAGAAACAAATAAAAATTAAACCATTTATCATATCAACAAGAAATTCTGAAAATTGAAACCATTTATTATTAATTAAAAAAAAAAACATAAATAAAAAATATAAATAAACACTTGAAATAATAGTGCATGCCGGCAGTCCATACAAATAAGCTAACCATCAATTTTCTTACTTATTCAAGAGAAAGGAGCACAGAAAATAAAATAAAATCCATACGTCATGAAATGAAATGATTTTAAAGGAAAAAGCAAATATTCTTTTTGTTAATTATTCAATAGAGATAAAATGAGATTAGGATGTCAGAAGTGGGATTTGAACCCACGCCCTCGTAAGAGGACCAGAACTTGAGTCTGGCGCCTTAGACCACTCGGCCATCCTGACATGTGCATGCATAAACCATCATTGTCAATATATATTCTAGATAATAAATCCCATAAATGTCTCCATCGAGCAAATAATACAACACGAACGCATATTAAAAATACGCTCTAACAAACTCGGCCGTTGGACCATTTTGCTTAAAGGGTGTTAAGACTTGTGAGATTTCAAACTAAATTTATTTCGTTTTGCATTATAATTATTAATTATTACATGGAAAAATGACATTACAATAATGATTATTTTTATATTTTAAAAATAATCAATTTAATAAAATTTTAAATATATAATTTTATTTGGATTTATAATTTAAATTATTATTTTTAAATATTAAATAATAACAATACTCTGTGTTTATAGTTTATAATATCGGGTGGTTTGTTTTTAAGTATATAAGTAACTTATATTATATGTGATTAGTTTATAATTTTAATATATATAAAATATTTAATTGTGTTTCAATTATGAGACATATATCTTATCACTTACAAAATTTGAATTTGTGACTAAAAAAACTAAATATAATAAATACATTTATAAAAATAACAATTAATCAAACATAAATTTAATTTACATCCAAACATTGATATATTTATTATTTTAATATTACTTATAAATATAATTATGTTGAGAAGTGTTCCTATAATGGCAATCAGGGTTGTAATGGAGTGAGTTGCTAATTTTTATTATTGATATTAAATTTGATGTCCATTTAATTGCCACATGACCTTTCATCCATAAATGTGACTTCCATTGGATTGTTACTTAAATGTTTTTTCCCCCTTTTTTCTTAGAGAATTCAATCAAACAATTATTAGATCTTGTCCATATATTAATATTTGGGCCTTTTTTAAATAGTTTTTTTTCGATAATAACACAATGACACAATTAAATTGATTCTATTTATTCAATAGAAAATCGACATTTATTGTTTTATATTTATATTTTTATTAAAAAATCAATATACTTAATGCTTCAAATTTGATATCTCTCCACATATTTTAGATGGATGTATTTAATATATCTATATGAATTTACATTAGACAACAATTAATACAATATTTAGCAGTAATATTTTTCCTTTAAAAACCTTGTTAAAATATATGTTATTTATTATTAAATAACATTAGAAATTCAAATTAAACTAATTTTAATAGATCTATTTGAATTTTTTTGTAATATTTTTCTTAAAAAAACATTATTATTAAGTAAAATTAGAAATTCAAATTAAACTAATTTTTATATGTATTATAATCTATTTGAATTTTTTTGTGTTCATATCTCAATTTATGCTCAAAACGTGTATTACCATCTAAAAAATAATAATAATAATTAAAAAAAAAACAATCTTAATTACTTAATATTGAACTATTTAGATCATCATAAATTGAGAAATAATTAAAAGCTCGTCAAAAGATTAGAGATTTGAAGAATAACAGGAAAAAATTTTGTTTAAAAAGGTGAATCAAACGAACCTGACTATTTCCATAATTATTATAGAAATGTTATATCAGTTCCATAATGATTTTGAAAATGCCTCCCTCTATATTTTATGAATGTGAACGAATGTGATCAAGTAGTGTTAGTCTTCGAACATGTCATTCACTTTTCCTACTTGATAGTGATTTCCTTACTCCAAGCCTTTTCCAGTATTAATAGTACATGTAAACCAAGATATATATCTAGGGGCATGTCAAAATCAAATACCATTCGGTTTTGCATGATTATGCTCGTGTTAGCCTTTTTGTCCTGGTCTTTTCAAGATTTTTCCTATTATTATTATCATTTTTCACAGCATTTTGGGCATTTATTATATCCATTTTGGGCATCACCAGCCCTTTAAAATGGCTGCAAACCATTTTGTTGCAACATCAGTTGCACACGGTAGTGAACATGACTCCCACGAAATTCGTCCCAAAAGTGTACAATGAGGTAATGTCTCTGATTCTCCCCCAGATGTTACTATTGAGCTTTCTTTTGTTGATCCTGTTATGAAGTTTTACCAAAACAATTTTTTGGTTGCATATTTATGTGGTCGTATTCTGTCTGAGTCTTATCTTCAAACTGGATTATATCCTACTAGGAGTCTACCAGTATCTAGGTTACTGGTTTCTGGAACCTCACCAAGGGGTTTTATTTTTTTACTTTTCGCGAACCTTCGCAAGTTCAGCTGCTTCTTGAGTGTTCTATTTTTTGGTACATTGGAAACACTTACTTGTTTTGTCACGATGGAGCCGTGATTTCAACCCAGCTAACTAGGTCTCTTTTTGAGTTCCATTTTGGGTTGAAATTATGGGTCTTCCATTACAACCCTGGCCTTTTCTGAATGATATTATCCTCCCACTTGGCATGATGTGATTTGTCATGAGCTTGACCGTTTCTTTTATGCTCGTCCGCATAAACGAGTTTGCGTTGAGGTTGATTTATCTTCTGATCTGCGGGACCACATTGACATACAAGTTGGGTCCATGCATATCTCGCAAAAGGTTGTCTATTTCAACCTTCCCAACACCTAATTTTGTTGTCAAGCATCTGATCATCGTATTTTTGATTGTCCGTTGACCCAATGTGCTAAGCCTTCCGATGCGCATACTTTGTCTATCTCACAAGAAGAAAACACTAAAGGTTGGACCCAGGTTGTTAAAAAGAAGGTGGTGAGAAATCCTACCTCGACAGCTACTCCACCTCCTCCTAAGCAACCCTCGACACCTCAACCATCCACTTATGTTCCTGTCAAGCATGTTCAAGCTACTCCTGTCATGCAGAGCCAAATCACTTTGGTTCAACAGATAGCTGGGAAATCGGCTATTCTATTGTCTTCACAATGTCGCTCTCAGAGCCCCTCTCGGGACTCCACGAGGAACATTGGAACGAACGTGCCTAAGCACCGTCCTAACCTGATGGATCCACTTGCTTCAAACCAGTCTAGTTTTCTGTCAAATCGCTTTGGTGTTTTAAATTTGGAGGATATGTTGCAGGATGGATAGGAGGAAGAACATTCCATGTCTATCTTTTCATGAATTGTCTCTCTTGGAATGTTAGAGGTCTCACAAAATCCTCTTGAAAATATTCTGTGAAGCACACTTGTCAAATTATTGGTAATATTGATATTGTTTGTTTGCAAGAGATTAAGATTATTGGTTTTCTGCTTCAGACTTCCTTATCGTGTATTGCTTCGAATTTTCTGCATTTTTTTCCTTTCATTCAGAAAGCAAATGTGGTGTTTATATTTTTGTGTCACCTAGATTTTCTGCCATGATCTCTGCCACAGGTCATGAACCTCACAACAGGGCGGTTTGGGTGTTTTTTAATAATAATGGATTTTATTTTGGTATTGCTAATCTTTATGCCTCTAATAATGGTTTGGAAAGGACAATGTTATGGAGATGGTTAGGGGATAATATGCCTTTTTCTTATTGGCTATTATGCGGTGACTTTAATATGGTGGAACATTTCGATGATAACTTGGGTCTTTTGCCGATGAGATGGTGCATTGGAGAGCGTGAAGAATGGTTCTATTTCAAAATTAGGCAGGGCACTAAAGACCCTTTTTTTAAAAGGCAACGAGACTTTACTTCTCAAAATTGGTTTACTTGGTCCAATTTTTGAGAAGGCTCAACACATTTTCTCAAATGGCTTTATCGTGTCATGTTATCTCAGCACTTGGGTTTTGCGCTAGCGTACAATAGTCACTCTTTTGTCACCATGTGGCCTGATATTCTTCTGTCAAATCACACTCTGATATCTTTCATGCTGATTTGGGATGGGGCCTCTATTAAAAATCCAAGCACACAACTTTATATGAATGTATCCTTGTTCCGTCATCTGGGGGTTCTGGCATACATTTCCCAAGTCTAGAATATGGTGCCACACCCTCCTTATGCTGCCAACTGGATCTCATGGTGGAGTGAAGTTATTCAACGCACTACCAAGTTCCTTCACCACTTTGGAAAACATGTGGCAAAGGTCCGTAAGCATGCCGACGAGGCTCTCAAACAGGAGTTCTAGTGCACAACTTGATTTCTCGAGCTCTAACCATTTGACACCGTCGTTCAAGTCCGAGCTATTGAACTTCGACATCAACTCAAGGTTATTGAACAACATATAACCAAAGGAGCTCAGATTCAGGCTCTCTTGCAGTGGTTGAAGACTGGTGATAGGGCCTCAAAAGGGTTCTTCAAAATTCTCAGAGCTCGGAATGTCAAGGAAAAAATCAAAGCTGTCCAAATTGCCCACACTCATGTCACAGCCTTACCGGAAATCTCTTATGCTTTTTTTGACCATTATACTCTTGTCTTTCAAGCATAGGAGCCTTCTATTAAAAGCACTACTAATTTTCCTCAATGTATTGAAGTGGTTCCCTGTAAGATTATCCCTCAGGATCGAAAGCATTATGATGTTTCTCTTTCTCTATATGAGTTTCATAATGCCCTTCTTTTTCTTGTGGATGACAAATCTCCATGTTTGGATGGGTTTCCTTGTGAATTTTATAAGGCAACATGGAAAATTGTTGGGCTATATCTCTTACAGGTTTATCAGTAAGCCCTGTAATCATGATCTCTTGGGAACCGTATTAATAAAGGTAATATAAAATTCATCCCCAAGGTTAGTAATCCAGAGCTAATAACCAACTGGCGGCCCATAACACTTCTTAATGTTTCCTATAAGATTTCGGTGAAGGCTCTTGCTCTTCAGGTAGCTTCTTTGCTACCCAAAATTATTCGACTTGAAAATCTAGTTTTTACAAAGGTCGATTAATTTTGGATAATATTATTACTATTTGGGAAGGGTTGGAATGGGCTTGTGTTTCTCTTCAGAAGGTGGATTTTCTCAAAATTGATTTTGAAAAATCATATGATACTATAGAGTGACCTTTCATTCTTGCCATCTTTAAAGCCTTGGGGTTTGGCAATTTCTTCCTTAATACAGTTCACAATCTCTTCACCTATGCCTCATCTTGTCTCACCATCAATGGACACCACTCTTCTGCTATTAGGTTATTTCGATTGATTAGGCAGGCTTGCCCTTTAGCTCAGGCTCTTTTTGTCTTGGCAACCGATGCTTTCTATTACCTTATTTCCAATAGAGCTGCTCAAGGGAGATTAAGAGGCATATATTTTCTTGATCTTCAATACCAACTCATCAAAGGCCACTTTACAGATGAATCCTTTCTCACGCTAGCTGAATCGGAACAAAATGTGCAGGAGGTTCTTTCTTTGTTGGATATTTTATGTAAAATGTCTGAATCTAAAGTTTAGTTTTCCAAATCATTAGGTTTCCGCCAAAGTCCTTGGCCTATGCCCAACTGGTTGGCATACTATGCCTGACACTGGATTCAGTGAGGAGAACGATTCCACTTTTTAGGAATTCCTTTTTCCTTCGACAATGAGTCTTCCACCTTGTGGCAATTTGTGGTTGATCGAGTTGAGAAGAAAGTGTAGAAATGGATCTCTCATCCATTATCTTTGGCCAAGAAATTTCTAAGTTCGCACTAAAATTTTTGCTTCCACTCAGGTCTATTATGTAGCTTGTTGGTGTCCTTCTCGTGCCTCCTTTGAAAATTGGTCTAAGATCTTGCGGGATTTTCTTTGGTCCAGCTCTAAGCAAGGTGGTTTTCATTATGTTGCCTAGGAGGTTTGCACTCTTCCTAGGGAACATGGCGATATGGGCGTTGTTGATGTCTACAAGAAGAGTATCTCTCTATGTGCTAAGTGGGTTGTTTGTTATATCCAGGGCAACCAAGCTTGCTAGGTTTTGTTATGAAATTATATCTCTTTAGGAGCACCATATGGTAAAAAATGATAGAAAAACATAGTATTTCATACTCTGTTAATTACTAAAGTTCCAGTTAAAATACCTGACACCTTTTTGGTCAAAAGTACCTACAAATCCTTTAAGATGGTCAAAACCTTCATGTGGTGGGTTGGTGATGGATTTCAAACTCTTTCAATGAGCACAATCTATGGTAGTCACCTCTTTTCTCTCTTGATGATCTCACACTTGAAGAATAACCAAACATTAAACAGGTGTGGTCAGAGCGTAAAGGCATCTCCACCATTCGACAACTGGTTTCCTCCCAGGATTGGCTTCCTTGGCTAGTGCTGAAACAAAAATAAAACCTTGCTAATTATGATCTACCTTAAATTTGGCTATTCATTCCTTTCTTCCTGATGTTATGCTACACAAATTGGGCCTTCAACCACCCAAGGATTTGTGGAAATACTGGCGATGGAACGTGGACATTCCACTATTACAATACAATTATGGAGTTATCTACTCCTTGTTATCTCCTGACTTGTCAGCTTAAGATAAGCCCAATACCATATGGTCATTACATTCTTCTCATGTCACCTGGTTAAAGCATCTCCAATGAGCGTGGAACCCCCTATTTGATTCAAAGTTCAATTTATTTCTTTGGTGTCTGATCTATCAGGGCTTACCATTAGAGGAAAGATTAAGTCATATTGGGATTTTGTTGGTGAGAAAATTTGTCTTGTCAACAAATTGGTGGGTTTCAACCCAAGGATATGGTAATCTAAGTCCCTCTACTTGAATGGTGTAGCTTCCATAAGTGCATGCATGAAAAAATTCGATTTCAATGGTGGCCTTACGACTAGAGATCCAACAGGGGCACTCCACTGACCCTGTGGCAAAGCTAGCAATTTCTCATTAGAGAAGAACTTTTCTTGAGAAGGGGAAAGGGAGTGAGAATGGAGGTAGGAGAAACTAATGTTGTGAGTAGAATATCAAATGCCCACACACATTAATTAGAAATTTCATTTACATGCATTTATAGTTAGAAGAAAAATAAACCCGTAGGAGAAGCTACAAGACTAAATGAAACTCATTGGTCAAAAAATACCAATCAATCCCTCAATAAAAAAGGAAAAAAATCCTTCTTTTATTATTGAATCTCGATCAGAGTTTGAACATAGCTTGAGAATGGAAGAAATTCAAGGAAAAAGATAAAATAGAAGCAGTGTGGCGTTTTCTGTCTTTTCCAGGTACAGAGCACTCTGGTATTTTTTGAAATCAATCGCCAGCCCTTGGAATGACATCGAGAAGCCATTATATTCTTTGCAAGAAACCTTTACAACTCCAAAAATCCTCAATGCCATTTCAAATTCCTCTATTGTGAAGAAAACTCTCATGGCGGGTTGAAATCCAGACCTTGCAAAGTAACTGTTACATTTGATTTTCCATTTTAAATATAGAGCATTTGATTTGCTCCTCTAACTCTAAAATTGGGTCGTCCACGTGGCAGGAACGGATTAGAGCGGTTACGGGGGAAGCCTTTCACATTTTGTGATTTTTCGTGAGATTTGGCAATTTGAAACAAATTGGCCCGCAACCCTGCTTTGAATTTTGAACTTAGACACGTGGCACGTTCTTATTGGAAATGGGATCACGGCGCTTTTGTCAACATTTTAACCTTTTTTGGAAAAAAGGATCAAAAACTCAATTTCCTCCGCCGGCTCGCTGCTCCACTTTGACTAAGACACATGGCACATTCTGGTTAGAGACGGGGTCACGGCTCTTTTCTAAACATTTTAACTGTTTTTGGAAAAAGGCTAAAAAACTCAATTTCCTCCGCCAACCCGCTACTCCACTTTGACTAGGACATGTGGCTCATTCTGGTTGGAGATAGGGTCACAGCTCTTTTCTAAACATTTTAACCTTTTTTGGAAAAAGGATCAAAAATGCAATTTCCTCCACCAGCCTGATGCTCTACTTAGACTAGGACATGTGGCACATTCTAGTTGGATACGAGGTTGCGACTCTTTTCTAAACATTTTAACCTTTTGGAAAAAGGCTAAAAAATGCAATTTCCTCTACCGGCCCGCTACTCTGCTTTGACTAGGACATGTGGCATGTTCTAAAGACTAAATGAAACTCATTGGTCAAAAAGTACCAATCAATCCCTCAATAAAAAAGGAAAAAAATCCTTCTTTTATTATTGAATCTCGATCAGATTTTGAACATAGCTTGAGAATGGAAGAAATTCGAGGAAAAAGATAAAATAGAAGTAGTGTGGCGTTTTATGTCTTTTCCAGGTATAGAGCACTTTGGTATTTTTTGAAATCAATCGCCAGCCCTTGGAATGACATCGAGAAGCCATTATATTCTTTGCCAGAAACCTTTACAACTCCAAAAATCCTCAACGCCTTTTCAAATTCCGCTGTTGTGAAGAAAACTCTCATGGCGGGTTGAAATCCAGACCTTGCAAAGTAACTGTTACATTTGATTTTCCATTTTAAATATAGAGCATTTTATTTTCTCCTCTAACTCTAAAATTGGGTCGTCCACGTGGCAGGAACGGATTAGAGCAGTTACAGGGGAAGCCTTTTGCATTTTGTGATTTTTCGTGAGATTTGGCAATTTGAAACAAATTGGCCCGCAGCCCCACTTTGAATTTTGAACTTAGACACGTGGCATGTTCTTATTGGAAATGGGATCACGGCACTTTTGTCAACATTTTAACCTTTTTTGGAAAAAAGGCTCAAAAACTCAATTTCCTCTGTCGGCCCGCTGCTCCGCTTTGACTAAGACACATGGCACATTCTGGTTAGAGATGGGGTCACGGCTCTTTTCTAAACATTTTAACCTTTTTTGGAAAAAGGCTAAAAAACTCAATTTCCTCCGCCAACCCACTGCTCCACTTTGACTAGGACATGTGGCTCATTCTGGTTGGAGACAGGGTCGCAGCTCTTTTCTGAACATTTTAACCTTTTTTGGAAAAAGGATCAAAAATGCAATTTCCTCCACTAGCCTGATGCTCTGCTTAGACTAGGACATGTGGCACATTCTGGTTGGATACGGGGTCGCGGATCTTTTCTAAACATTTTAACCTTTTGGAAAAAGGCTAAAAAATGTAATTTCCTCTACTGGTCCGCTACTCTGCTTTGACTAGGACATGTGGCATGTTATGGTTGGATACGGGGTTGTGGCTCTTTTCTAAACATTTTAACCTTTTTTGGAAAAGGCTCGAAACTCAATTTCCTCCACCAGCCTGCTGCTCCGCTTTGGCTTTTCAACGGTGGGCCCAAGACCTTAGCAGAGCTGCGGAGCATTCTAGAAATTTTACTTCACTTTTGGGAATTTGGTTAAATTTCGAAAAGTGCCCCGATGGCCCGCTCATCCTCTTTGAATTTTCAACAGCGGGCTTCATCTTTGACTTTTTCCCTGCAGGCTTCAACTTTGACTTTTTCCCTATGGGCTGAAAATTTGACTTTTACCTTTATAGTTTGATCGAGGCTGTGGGGCAAATAAACCATTTTTTCCAAAAGTGACCAAAAGTGTTAAGTTCACCAAAAATATTGTTCCTCCCCATCGAATAGGATCTAACCACATACCTACATTCATTTGGGTCAAATTTTGACGGGGAAAAGACGCCTGTCATCTTGACTATGGAAAATACGCAGAGGAATAAAACTTCATCATTTTGAGTCTAATTTTTAAATTTCCTTCACGAACCAGAGGCATGGAGGCAAAAAAAAATGATTTGACAACCTAGGCCATAGAACAAGTGAACAATTTCGATCAAAAATGGAGGTTGCAAAGAGGATATTACATGCACAGACTAGAAAATTGAGAATTTCTAAAAATGAGCAAAACAGAGGTTTAAACATCCCTAGGGCACAACTTTTGTTATTTTCTTGAATCTCTAACTTGGATTAAAAACTAACAAAGGGCATGAGCTCAAAAAAATTGAATTTGGCTATGCAAACACAGAGTAGTTTTTGGGAGATAACAGCTGGCTCTAGGTTGGGGACATGGCATGAATTGAGCATGGCTAGTGCATGACATGAGGATCCATGATCTCAAGTTTCAAAACATATTGCGTTGACCAATGCCTTATCCATTGGGCCTTGAAGATTCATGTAAAATTATGAGAAAGAATGGAAGGAGGAGGAAACACACAAGCCAAACCACACACAACAAAAACCAAACAAAACTAAACCAAAACTACACAATAGAAAAGGGAAAAACACACCTACGAAATCACCTATGGTACAAGGTGGGGGACAACCCACTTTCACTGATGATACAATTTCAAGTATTTCCCACTTTGAGGCAATTCCAATGGCATTCCATCCAAGTATGAGAGGATAAAAACATTATCACCACATCTCCATGAATTTGGAATGGGCCAAGCCATAATGAATCAAACTTTCCATGGCTTCCCTTTGGTTCTCTTCTATTGTCCTATAGTAGGAGAAAGTCTCCAACCTTGAATTCTCTTGCATTTTCCCTCTTGTCAAAGATCTTCTTCACTTTCAATTGGTGTTCTTTAATATTATCCACCACTTGGCATCCGCTTTCCACCAGATTCACCAGGAAGAGGATCCCCTTATCATGGAGTCTTTGTATTGACCATCTTCTATTTCTTGCAGTAACTTAAGAGCTTGCATCTCAATCGTGAGAGGAATCTCTGCCTCAACGCCATACAACATTTCGAAATGTGACATGCCTATTTCCTTCTTAGGAGTGATCCTATTGTCCCATAAAGCATCATATAACTTCTTGTGCCAATTCCTCTGATTCTCATCTACCAACTGGCAAATAATGGTCAGAATGTTCTTGTTGCTTGAAATAACTTGACCATTTCCCTATGGATATTAGTCAGAAGAGTGAGATAAGGAGATTCCAAAACCATAACAAAACTCTATGAGCTCCTTTGAAGAGAAATAGGTGGAATAGTCTACAAAAATCTTTTGTGGTACTCCAAAATGGACAATGATATTTTCCTTGATAAAGTTACAGACTGTTTCAGAGCTGACTTGCTTGGTTGGAATGGATTCCACCCATTTAGTGAAGTAATTAGTTGCAGTGAGTACATAAGTATGCCCTGCACTTGAATGAGGATTTAAAACATCAATGAAATCTATCCCCCATTGCTGAAATGGTTCTTCAATCACCACGGGCCTGAGTGGCAATGCAGCTAGTTATGGTTTTCCAACAAAATTTTGGCATGCTTTGCATTTGGAAACCCAATCTCGAGTGTCTGCAAAGATAGAGGGCCAATAATATTTCCCTATGATGATCTTATGTGCGGTTACCATTGCTGAGAAATTTCCACCACAAGCTTGATCATGATATGCCTTGAGAAACTTTTCTTGTTGCTCCTTATCTACACACCTGAGGAAACAACCATCTAGGCCTCTATTGTAAAGTGCATGATTCCAAATCACAAACTTGTTTTCCTTTAGCTTGATTGTCCTTATTTTTTTGTAATCAAGATGGGGAGGGCATTCTCCATAAGTGAGGTAGTAAGAAATATCAGCATACCACTCATCAGTATTGGTGACAAAGAGCACTTGTGGACTGTCTCCTGAACAAGTTGAGAAAACACCATCCTTTTCTCCCTGTTGAGCCTTGAGATTTTCATCTTCAGCAATCATCTTGCACAAACCTTTTCCTCTTATCAGATTAGAGGGTCTAATCTCCAAGTCATACTCTTGGGTCTTTGCAATCTAACTTCCTCTCTTAGCCCCAGGATCTTGTTGAGTCAAAATGGACTTGATTGCACTTCTAGGGACCATCACCACTGTAAGGGAATTGAAAATGTAGAATCTAAAACTATTAACAGCTTTGACCACTGCATAGGCATGTTTCTCTAGTTGGTTGTACTTTATATAATGATTTTTCAAAGGAAATCTCATGAAAACAATGGGTGCTTCCAAACATTCATCATTTTTTTGAACAAGGACATCAAAGAGTGTATGCTTTGATGCATAACAATACATGATGAACTCCTTGTTGAAATCTAGAGATACAAGAGTTGGAGCTTTGGTAATGGCTTTCTTGATCTCCTCAAATGTTTTTTTCCCTTCCTTATTCCACTTGAAAATTGCTTGAGGTTTCATCATGGAAGTTATATACTTAGTCAGTTTAGAAAACTCAGGCGCAAAATGACGAAGGAAGTTTACCTTTCCAAAGAATGAATGAACTCCTTTCTTATTGGTAGGTAAGGCTAGTGTTTGGATAGCTTTGATCCTCTCAGGATCAATGTGTGCTCCATGTTTGCTCACAATGTGTCCCAGAAAATTACCTTATGTGACTCCAAAAATACACTTCTTTGGATTTAGAGAAATGCCATGTTTCCTACACCTTGAAAGGACTTACTCCAAATGATAGATATAATCTCCCCACCTCTTTGAAAAAACCGTGAGGTCATCAAGGTAAATGAAAATGCAATATTTCAAACCTTTTAAGGCCAAGTCCATTGCTCTCTAGAAAGTGGCTCCAACATTGATCAAGTCAAAAGGCATTATACTGTAGGAAAAAGTGCCCCAAGGTGTTGTGAAAGTTGTTTTGTTGCAATCCTCTTCTACCACCTTGATTTGGTTGTACCCTAAGAATCCATCAAACAAAGAGAGAATTTCAAATCTAGTGACTACTTGAAAAATATGATCCATGATTAGAAGAGGGTAGTTGTCCTTGAGATATGCTTGATTCAGATTTCAGAAGTCTACACAAATCTTTATTTCCCCATTCTTCTTCCTTACTAGCACAATGTTAGCCACCCATGTTGAATGGTGGATGGGGAAGATGATTCTAGCATGGAGCATCTTTTTCACGTCTTCTTTGATAACATCAACAATCTTTGGATTGTAGGGCATTTGTTTTTTCTTGAAGGGCTTAGCTCCTTACTTCAAAGGAATGGAGTGATGCATTTCCTTTGGTTGAAAAGATTTGAGTTCATCATAGGAATAGGCCAGGACATCTGAGTACCTTTTTAGCAAAGTAACAAACTTTCTCTTCTCTTCTGGTGAGCATCATTTACCAATGTTAACCATCCTTGGATTCTTTGAAGTGCCAATGTTTTCTTGATTTAAATCAAATGGACACAGAGAATACTATTTTTCTTTCTCTTGGATGAACCTGTCATGTTTGTCAAAGAGGTTTTCCAAAGAAACTAGGCCTTTGGGGATTTTGTTTCCTTTCAGTTTGATCACTCCCTCTTCATCAATCTCTTCCATTCCTTCCTTCTCCCATTTTAGGACTGATTTATGGTGTGGATTTTCACTTCCTTCAAAGAAAATATTATTAAAGTTATCTCTTTATTCTAAGAAGGCTAGGATATAATTGTCATCATTGAAGACCTACCAATGATGAGCATTGTCTAGTACACTAGGTTTGAAAACCATCTCAATGGTCACTTTATCCTTTCCAAAAGAAGGATGAGGTGTCACCAAGGAAGCTGACACTGCTAGAGAATCAACCTTTTCATTTTTTCTCCCTAGGGATAGCTTCAATGGAGAATGCATCAAAGGATTCAATGTAGTCCCACACTTTGTTTCTATAGTGCCCGAGTCTAGGATTTTTCACCTGATATTGCTGGAAGACCTACTTTACCATAACCTCTACATTACCTTTACATCTAAAATTCTTGATTCCCATGTCCTCTGTTTTATTCATGCCTAAGATTAATGCTTCATACTCTATTTTATTATTTGTATTGTCAAATTGCAGCTTGTAGGTAAAAGGATAGACCTCCTTGGAAGGAGAGTACAATACTACACCAGCTCTTGAACCTACCGTAGAATGAATGCCATCAAACTCCATTGTCCAAATATGATATTCTTCTTCCTCCATAAGGAGTGTAAATTTCTCTTCCTTTTTTGATATAAGGAAGTAGTTTCCTAGCCCACAATCTTGAAAGAGGATGTTAGCTCTTGGATCATCAGATTTCCTTACTGTGAATTTCATTTTTTTGAGTGGAAACAAATTATTCATTTATCTTTTCACTGGGATAATTGTAGATGACCAATACATTTTTATTTCTCCACCTAGGTCTCTGTAAAAACTTCTTCTCAACAATATACCAAAAGAGGCTAGGATGTTTTCCACCAAGATGGTCAGGTGTATCTTCTTGTCTAGATAATCAGCTAGTGCAACCTGAGTATCCTTGATTCTTCCTACCAATGGAACTTGTTTGGATTCCATTGAATAAAATGTGCCATTTACCCAGGTCAAAGTGAGGCAAAGAGCATTTACAACTTTTGTTGGCATCACATTATCTGAGGCTCCAGATTCTATGATGTAATTGTTCAACTGGAAGCCTTTGATGAGAAGTGACAGGTAGAAAGGATCAACTCTATTGGTCTTGGAGGCACTGAGGGCTAACATGTTTTGAGAATGTGGCATGGATGGTGTGGGTAATAGGACTTTAGAGATTGGGCTCACAGAAAAAGGGTTACTACCACAAACTACCTTGATGAATCTATCAAATTGGGTAGGATGTGTTTATTGGTATTCAATCTCAGAGAGTTGAACTTTGGTTTTGTTTGCATGATCCAAAAAGTCAAATGGAGTTATGGTAGATGAGGAAGAGGTTCTAGCAGTGGGAGAGGATTTAAATGAAAGGGGTTTTGTTACTTTTGGTTGTAGTTTCTCCTTTTCAAATGTAGAAATTCACTTAGAAGGAGGTGAGGGTATAGCCTTTAATTGAAATTTAGATGTTTTTGCAAAACCAACCTTTAGAAGAGAATTTCTCTTAACAGGTTTTGAGTGGGGAGAGGAATCAGATAACTTACTTGGCATAGTAACATGATCCTTGGCAACCAGCAAATCTGATTTCTCTTTGGCTGATTCCATGGAAGATGGTAATGGCGATCCTCTACTGATGATTTTGTTTTGTGGAAGCTTTAGAGAGTAATATTATTTTTTATTCCTATCATCTATTGTAACTAATAAGGCTAAAACACCATTCTTGGATTGTGCACAAGTGAAAACAACACATGAAAAAATTGGGGCTTCTTCATAACTTTCCTCCTCATCAGCAACATATTCAATCAGGACATTGTGCATGCCAAAATATTCAATTTCAATATAGTTTTCATAGTCATCCATGATTTCTTCTTCAGTTTCCTCAATGTATTTTACTTCTTCTGATTCCCCAGTGTCATGGATAGCATTGAATGGTGATGCTTCAAGAGAAATCCTATGATGAGGTGGAGAAATTCTTGGTCTATCAGGAGGATTTGGTCTCCTTGGAGCATTCCTCATTGTGATTTGTGACAGCTGCTTCTTCAAAGCAATTAGGTCATTTTCCATTTTTTGGAATATTGGATATGTGGTGACTAAATTTGAACTCTGACCTTTTTGCTTCCCATTTAGTCCTTTCACTTTTCTAGAAATAATTAGATCATCATCAGTCTCAATTATAAAGTCTTTATCTTCCCTCAATGTTCTTGGTTGGGCTCCTCTGAGGAAGAAACCAACTTCTAATGGCAAAGCATTGATGAAGAACCCTTTCAAGTTGTTTTCAAAGGGTACCACATCATATGGGATCCTTCTTGTCAACCTACCATACCTTGCTACAAAATCTCTCATTGATTCAGAGGTTTCCTTCTTCATCTAAACCAATTGGACCAGTAAATCCTGACAATCCTCTGTCCTCTTGAACCTATGTTCAAATGCACTTCTTATATCTTCCCAGCATGTGACAGATCTTGGGGGCAACATGTAGAACAATTCAGAAACTTTTTCTTGGAGCAACCCCACAAAGAGCCTAACTAAAACATCTTCATCTTTAACTCCCAACACTCCACAAGCAATGATGAATGTTGATACATGTTCTTCTAGGAGCTGAGAACCATCCCATTTGAATTTTGGGAAGTTCTTTCTTGAGCCTCTTGGGAGCTCATGAAGTGGTTGTGGAAGAGCAAGTGGATTAGTATTTCTTCCCCATGGTATGTTAGGCATGTGTACTTCATGTTCATGATCACCCATTCTATTCATGTTTCTAGCCTTTGGTCTAGCTAAGGCTACTTCTGTTGCTTCTCTTTCTTCTGCTTCAATTTTGAGTCTTTCTATTTCTTCAAGTTGAGCCCTTATCTCCTCTTCTTCTCTTACCTCTCTTTCAAGCTCTTCAAATATGGGATCAACTTGTCCTCCTTGCCTCAGTTACCAGGTGTATCTTCTATCAGCTAGCTTGAAGTTTTATGCTCTTCTTTGGGGTATTGGAATTTTTATCGACCTTTCCAATTCGATAGCATGTTTCTCTTCCAGGTCCAAAATCCTTATGAAAATGAAGTATTGATTAAAACTTTGTCAATTATGCCAAATAGCTTCTCTCATATTAGAAGAAATATCTTCTTGAATGTGAAAGAGTAAATCAGGTCTCTCAACAGGAGGATTTCCTAGAATAGCCATGATTTACATCCATGTAGTTTGTGTGATTATTCAATCTCCAGAACCATTTTTTCTAGAATATTTTTTATGACCCTGAGGTCATTTTTAGGTGCAGATGCTACAAAATATGCCCCATGGTGGGTGCCAAAAACTGTTGGTGAGAAAATTTGCCTTGTGGACAAATTGGTGGGTTTCAAGGCAATGCTATGGGAATATAAGTCCCTATACTTGAACAGTGCATCTTTCATATGTGCATGCATGAAAAAGTGGATTTCAATGGTGGCCTTTCAACCAAAGATCCAACAGGGGCACTCCACTCACCCTATGGAAAAGATAACAATTTCTCACTAGAGAAGAATGTTTTCTGAGTAGTGGAAAGGGAGTGAGAATGGAGGTAGGAGAAAATAATGTTGTGAGTACAATATTAGATGCCCACACACATTAATCAGAGATTTCATTTACATGCATTTATAGTTAGAAGAAAAAACAAATTTGTGGGAGAAGCTACAAGACTGAATGAAAATCATTGGTTGCAAAGTACCAATTAATTCCTCAATAAAAGAGGAAAAAATTCCTTCCTTTATTATTGAAGCTCGAGCAGAGTTTTTACATAGCTTGAGAATGGAAGAAATTCGAGGAAGAAGAGAAAATTGAAGTTAGTGTGACATTTTCTATCTTTTCCAGGTATAGAACACTCTGGTCTTTTTTGAAATCAATTGCCAACCCTTGGAATGATGTCAAGAAGCCATTATATTCTTTACAAGAAATAGTTACAACTTTAAAAATCCTCATTTCCTTTTCAAATTCCTCTGTTGTGAAGGAAATGCTCATGGCGGGTTAAAAACTAGATCTTGCAAAGCAACCGTTACATTCAATTTGCTAGTTTAAATATAGCCCATTTGATTTACTCCTCTTAACTCTGAAATTGGGCCATCCACATGGAAGGAAGGGATTGGAGTGGTTACAAGGGAATCCTTTCACATTTTGTGATTTTTCGTAAGATTTGACAATTTGGAACAAATTGGCCCATAGCCCCGATTTGACTTTTCAACTTAGACACATGACATGTTCTTATTGGAAATGGGATCATGGCCCTTTTCTAAAGATTTTAACCTTTTTTGGGAAAAGGCTCAAAAAATCAATTTCCTCTGTCGGCCCGCTGCTCCAATTTGACTAGGACACATGGCACGTTCTAGTTGGAGATGGGGCCGCAGCTCTTTTCTAAACATTTTAACCTTTTTTGGAAAAAGGCTCAAAAATTCAAATTCCTTCGCTAACCCGCTCTCCTACTTTGACTTTTCAACAATGGGCCTGATACCTTGGACTTTTTTCCTTGTGGGCTTCAACTTTGATTTTTACCTTTATAGCCTAATCGGGGGTGCAGGTCAGTTTTTAACTTTTCACCTTTTTTGCAAAGAGGCTCAAAAACACAAATTTATCAGCTGACCCACTGCTCCGATTGAACTCGTGACACATGGCATCCTCTGATTAGAAATGGGGCTGTAGCCCTTTTCTCAACATTTTAAGCTTTTTGGAAAAAGAATCAAAAAATCAAAGTTCTCTATGGTTCTGCTCCTCTGCTTTGACTTTTACCTTTATAGCCTGATTAGAGTCATAGGGAAAATTTACCATTTTTGCCAAAAGTGACCAAAAGTGTTAAGTTCACCAAAAATCCCATTCCTCCCTATCCAATAGGATCTGACCACATACCTGTATTCATTGGGGTCAAAAAATGACGGGGAAAAGACGCCCGTAATCCTGAATGTGGAAAAGACACAGAGGAAGAAAACTTCATTGTTTTGAGTCCAATTTTTGAATTTCCTTCATGAATTGGAGGCATGGAGGTAAAACAATGATTTGACGACCCAGGCCATAGAACAAGTGAACAATTTCACTCAAAAATGGAGGTTCCAAAGAGGATATTATGTGCATAGATCGAGAAATGAAGGATTTCTAAAAATGAGCAAATAAAGGTTTAAACAACCCTAGGGCATGACTTTTGATAATTTCTTAAATCTCTAACTTGGCTTAAACACCAACGAAGGGCATGAGCTTAAAAATATGAATTTCGCTATGAAAACATAGAGTAGTTTTTGAGAGACAACACATTCCTATCTGGTCTATAGTTGGTGTGGTCATCTAGAGTCCTTCAAACATGTCTTTTGGTTTTTCCCTCATCCTCAAAATGTTTGGCATCTGATTCACTCCCTTTTTTATCCATTTCACCCTGAGTTTTTTAATTGGAAAGTTGCCTTATTTAGTGACCATGCCACTTTGCCTTCCAACATTGCTTCCCTTTGGCATTTATTTCATTCTATTATTCTATTTCAACTCTGGAAAGCTAGGAATATTACCTTATTTCAGTATTTTACTCTTTCTGCTAAACTAACCATTAAGGAAAAGGTGGCTATCTTGTCTTCTATTTATATGCAGATTTAGGTACAAGCGCAGAAGGTGGTACTAGATTTTTCTCATCTCCAATAGTTTCTTGATTACTAGGGAAAATTACCTTATACTATGAGCTAGGTTCCTTCAGATGATGATGATCAACACCCCCGCCACCCTATCCACCTCATAGACACTGTGGATGATCCTGCAACCTCTCTAAAAGTGCCCGACCATCTTCACCATCAGCTCGCCCAGGGCCCTCTTCTTCAGGTCCAGGATAGAGCCCACCGACGCATGGTAAGGCAGTGACTGGATCTTCCAACTAGGGCTCTCTACTTGGCAGGACTTCCCAATTTGGTGGGTTACCACCCCCTAGGTGGGGAATTATGGTTCTGTTGAGTGTTTAGATGCTCGACTAGGATGGTTGGCTACTCAATCCACCTTCAGAAAATTCGTGCTCCCTCGGATTTCTTCCACCACGAGATGATCCACCTCTTACTCTGTGTGCCATAGCTCCTTATGCCTAATTCTATTTTCTCATGATGTAGTTTTTGGTGCTCTCTCTTCACCTGTTGGCTGTTATTTAAAGCCCTAAGTGGCCTATTTTTGTTTTCCCTCATGGATTGTCTTTTGTCTTCGCACTTGGAATCTATTATCTTTTGAGGATGTGAACACTTCCAACCACCCCCTTATTATGTAACCCTTTTTATTATTTTGTCTATAATTTAATATAATAGTGGTTCCAATAGTAAATACCATATGCGGAAAATTTCTTGAAATCGGTGCAAGTAAGGTTAGCAAGAAATTAATTTGATGTATGTATGTGTTCTAAATATTATCTTTTCAAATGGATCCTATAACTCATAATAAATGGTATATGTTCTCTAAATGCTTGTGTTCCTATTTTGGAATGGGGATGCTTCATTATAGAATTTTTCTCTTTTCTTACAACTCTAATAATTCACTTTTGATCATTTTATGTTCCTAAATGCACTAATGCACCTACGTATTTTTAGACTTCTTGAATTCAAATGGAAACCATATTGACACAAAACAAGACACTAGAACAAGTGTGAAAAGATGAAAAATGATAGAAAACTTAAGAAACCCAAGTGTGAGATTGAAAAGGCCCATGAAAGGATCTGTATAGTATGGAAAATGTCTAGAATAATGCATAACATTGTTTTTTACATTCTTGAAGCATTGAGAGTTGTGTAGTGGAATACAAAGAGTGATTTTATCTATTTTTTGGTTGTTTTGAGTTCATTGGTGATAGTTTAAAGAGTTTAGGATAAGGAAGAAGTGATATTACAAAAATGACCAAGGAGAAAATAAAAACAAGGTGAAACGAAATTACAATGGGTTGAACGAAGAAGAACAAATTGACAAGCATAAATAAAGTCACAGGGAACATTGTAAAATAAAGTTTTAACATTTATACACAACACAAGGGAACCATATTTAACATTAAACTAAAAATGAAAATATTCCAATAAGAAAGACTAATAATCAACAAATAAATAAATACAATAGTAGCATAACAATCAAATAGAATTATACCAAAATTACCTATATATAAAATAAAACACTCTTTAGAAAGGGTTTGGTGTTGAATTTGTAGGATAAGAAGTAACACTCATATGTATAATTTTTTTAGTTTGACTTCCAACCCATGAAGGAAGAATATGAACTATTACCATTTAATTATTGATCACATTTTTTTTTTATGTAAGAAGGATTGTTTACATGAAAGATTCCAAATTACTAATTCTATTAAAACCTACATTAGTTGTTTGACATTATATCTCAAAGAAATAATTCTCCACAAGAAGGAAGACAAATTGCTTATAAAAATCCTCAAAATAATATTTGATACAAATGATATCTTAACTATTTGAAAAAATTATCTAAAGAGGGGATTTTTGTTAACACTCTAAATCAGAAGTTTAACTATATCGATATCTAATCCAAATACTTACAATTTTGTAATAATTTAAATAAGGGAAATGGCCCTCTCCCTAAATTTTGACATACAAACCAACCTTAATGGAAAATTACCATGTCCAACTAAAAAACAAAAATGGATTGGAAAAATATAATGTCCAACACCTAAAAGTTCAAGGAGTTATGAAACATGAACAAATTTATACATCCATATATTATTAAAAAATGTCCCAATTTAACCATGTTAAAGCCCAACCAAATATCGTAAATAAAATATTAAGAAATAATATGAAAAAAATCCTTTAGGACCTCTTGCTTTGGAATTTGAATTGAAAAAAGACTTGTAGCATTATTTTTCTTGGCCAAAGTAGAATTCATAAGACAAGTTCCAATAGTGATAGTGGGTTACTTATGGACTTGCAGCAACACGGGGACGATTACAAGCCTTACATAACTATAAATTTAATGGCTTCCCCCATGAACATGGTCGTTACTAAATGACAATGTAGAAATATCCAATTACATTAGGTCACCAACACCTACTGAGAATTCGGGGTTTCCTCAATTCCAATAGAAAGCAAAAGGGTAGACACCAAGGAATTGACATTTTCACCGAATATAGAAGGTAAATTTTCTCATTAATATCCAAATTGGTTGGGATTTCTTGAAACCATATGCACTTTTGGGAGAAGGTTTGGGCCAAATAAGATTGAGAAGATGGGGAGAGAATGTGATCCTCTACAAGAAGAGGGAGAACATTAGAATAGGATTCAAAGAAGAGCAGATATACATAATCAAAGAATTGAAATAACTACATATCTCTAGTATCAAATCAAACTTAAGGTCAAGGGGGCTGAAATTGACATTGAGGTCTCTTACCATCAAATTTGGTGTGTCCTTGAGTAACTTAAGGTATCTATTCTAAACAAAAAAGGAGAAATCTTTATTTTTTCGAATCATAGATTCAGTATTTTGGTATATGTGAATCCACAACCTCAATTTATGTGGGTTCCACAATTTTCACAATGATTGCGAATTTCCTCCTTAATGGAAATTTTAATGAAATATAATGTATGAATCGTTGTTGGGTCAAAAACAAACATAATAATTTAGACTGAAAAATAGGTCCTATATGATTTCTTTATCCCAAAAGTTTATTTTGGAATGGGGATGCTTCACAATAGAATAATTTCTCTTTTCTTATAACTCCAATAATTCACTTTTGTGTTCTCAAATGCACTAATAAACCTACATATTTTTAGACTTCAATTCAAATGGCGGCCATATTGGCATGAAATACAACACTAGAATGAGTACAAAAAAAATTGAAAAATGATAGAAAACTTAATAAACCCAAGTGTAAGGTTAAAAAGGCCCATGAAAGGTTTTGTATACTATGAAAAATGCCTAGAATAATGCATAACAATGTTTTTGACATTCTTGGAGCATTGAGAGTTGTGTAATGGAAGACAACTAGTCTTTTTATCTATTTTTTGGTTGTTTTGAGTTGATTGGTGATAGTTTAAAGGGTCTAGGATAAGGAAGAAGTGATATTACAAAAATGACCTAGGAGCAAAGAAAAAAAGGTGAAATGGAATTACAATGGGTTGAACGAAGAAGAACAAATTGGAAAGCATAAATAAAGTCATTATGAACAATGTAAAATAGAAATTTTTAAAATTTATACACAACACAAGGGAAACATATTTAACATTAAACTAAAAAATTAAAATATTCCAATAATAAAGACTAGTACTCAACAAATTAATAAATACAATAGTAACATAAGAATAAAATAGACTTATACCAAAAGTACCTATATATAAAACAAAACACTCTTTAGAAAGGGTTTGGTGTTGAATTTGTATGAGGAGAAGTAGCACTCATATGTACAAATGTTTTAGTTAAATTTCCAACCCGTGAAGGAAGAATATGAACTAGTACCATTTAATGATTGATCACCTTATTTTTTTAATGTAAGAAGGATTATTAACATGAAAGATTCCAAATTACTAATTCTATTAAAACCTAAATTAGTTGTTTGACATTATATCTTTAAGAAAAAATTCTCCACTAGAAGGAAGACAAATTGCTTATAAAAATCCTCAAAATAATATGTGATACAAATGATATACAAACTATTTGAAAAAATGATCTAAAGAGGGGATTTTTGTTAACACTAAATCAAAAGTTTAACTACATTGATATCTAATCCAAATATTTGTAATTTTTTTAATAATTTAAATAAGGGGAAGGGCCATCTCCATAAATTTTGAGATACAAACCAAATTTAATGGAAAATTTCCATGTTCAACTAAAAAACAAAAAATGGGTTGGAAAAATACAATGTCCAACTACTAAAAGTTCAAGGAGTTATGAAAGATGAACAAAGTTATACATCCATACATATAAAATGCCCCAATTTAACCATGTTAAATCTCAACCAAATATCATAACTAAAGGATTAAGAAAGAATATGAAAAAAATACTTTATGACTGATTTCTTCGGAAGATGAGTTGACAAAAGACTTGTAGCATTCTTTATCTTGGCCAAAGTAGAATTCATAAGACAAGTTCTAATAGTGATAGTGGGTTACTTACGAACTTAGAGAAACTCTAGGACAATCACAAGCCTTGCATAACCATACATTTAAGAGCTTCCCACTTGAACATGGTCGTTACCAAATGAAAAGTAGCAATATCCAATTACATTGGGTTACTAACACCTGCCAAGAATTCAGGGTTTCCTCGATTCCAATAGAAGACAAAATAGTAGACACCAAGGAATCGAAATTCACACCCAATAGAGATGGTAAATTTTCTCATTAACATCCAAATTGGTTTGCATTTCCTAAAACTATATGCACTTTAGGAGAAGGCTTGGACCAAATAATATTAAGAATAGGGGGAGAGAATTGGTGATGTAGCCTAGAATTCACTGTAAATGACCCATGTGCATAGGCACATCATTTAGCTTGAGCTAAACGCTCACCCAAAGCGTGAAAAGGTGTCAGGTCCCTCTTTAGATTTGTTTGTACAGAATGTTATCTTGATGGTGTGTGTGTGTGTGTGTGTGTGTGTGTGTGTGTGTGTGTGTGTGTATTCATAAAAGATAGTATACAATCCACAATTCATAAAACAAATCTAGATCTAGATTATATGGAAGATAAACTAAGACATGAATATAATAAGGTTTACCATACAAGTACCATATTCAGTCATGTTCAACACCATTATCCAGCCAATATGATCGATTGTATTAAATATTGTAAAGCACATAAGCTTCATACATTACAAAAGTATCTTCTCGAGTCATGTGCGTGAAAAAACTAGCCTCATAACTCTACAATAATTAGGACTCTCTAAACCGTGCAAATCAATACATATATATAGGGGTGGGGACTTTCCCTTCACTTCCCATGCACTTTCCAAAAATAGGCTACATGAAAATAATAGCCACATGCCTTTATAAAAGGATACACAACATGCAAGTACTCTAACAATAGACTTCCACTAGTTAAATCAAAGTAGAAATCCTATTATTAGACTAAACTATGCATGGCACTCGAACTTATGCTTGTTCCCAAAATACCCTTGTGTGAATCATAATTCTTCACATTTTTGTGTTCTTCACATGCCAACTCCAAAAATAGCCTTCACAACAAGAACAACTAAGTCCTAACCCTGGGTGCTTTAACCTTACTATAGCACTGTGCACTCTTCCCGCGCCCTACATTTGGGCACCAAAAATTAGGCTATTCTTATCCGCCCAACATTACCCCACACTAAAATGGATTGTCACCCTGACAATGGGTAATCACCTTATCACTCTAAAGAATATAGAATAATGAATGAAAGAATAAAGAATTGCATTCAAAGGGCAATCTCTCCGGCTCTAAGTCTGCTTACTTGGTACCCTTTTCTTCTTCTGGTAGAATGAATTTTGGATATTCAATTTGAATTTCCCCCTTGAACTCAGACCAATCCTTTAGCACTGCATTTGTTTTATCTGGGATGTCCACAACTACGCCATCTAACTCATATAGAGTCATGTTTCTACCCTCACTCTTCAAAATTCTGAGTATATTGGCCATAATTGAGACCATCCCTTACATTACATCCATCTTTGTGGTAATAAGCTTCCCGATGCTCTTGATTCGATCCATGTGTTGCTTTCTAGCAGCATCAAGCACATCACACTTCACCTCTACCAAGGTAACCCGTTTGGTGCGCCTGAATGTTTCATCCTTTACCACCTGTAGAGCTTCATTTTCCTTTTCTCTTGTTATTTCTTGTACCATGTTATCAGGGTCTCTACACATGGCTAACACTGAATCTGTCTTCTTCATTTCATCCTTTAAGGCTTGCAAAATAGCCTCATAGCTGGATATTTTCCTTGCAATTGCAGCCTTGGCCCTTGATGCTTCTTCTGCAGCATCCTTTGGTTTAGGTAGGCATGATCGGTCCTTCCTCTAGAAGAAAATGAACTGTTGTGCAGATAATGAAGTTCAAACTTAAAATCCCTTGGCACCTTTTTTTGAAAAGTAGGCCTTTTCTACAAGATTTCATCAACTATCTACTCATCCATCTTCTTAACATTTTGTGCCTCATCCACTGTATTATCCCGCTCCTTGGTAAGTCACTTGAATTTCATGCCCTTATCCTTTTTATCATCCAGGAGCACCTACATAGTTGTCGCCTTATCAATATTCCGGCGTGCTACCTCTGTTGACACTTTAACAAGTGCATTACTCACATGTTCATCCAAGAATTGTGTGGGCTTGATGGTCATATGGCGAGTATGTGGCGCCTTCCTCATTTTCTTAAACTACATGCCTCCTCGCATACATCAAAATCAGGCTCATCCATGTGAGTCTGCATACTCCATGATAGCTACTTGCGAGTGTGCGTATTCGCCATATCTGGGTCCATCCAATCCTAGCCATACAACAACTTATTGGGCAAGGTACTTTGAAATCAGGAACAAATAATTTTTGTTTGGCCATCCATGTAGCCCAACTTCTGAGTTCCTATTACCTCTTCATCCCCATGCTGACCTGTATGCTCCCCAATGTCCTCATGAGAAGACGCGCCTTCACCTTGTTGTAATTCAACACATGTATCATGTTGTACAACACCACCCACATTCTGGTCTACTTCCTCTTCTTTCTCTCCTTCTTTAGGCATGGGGTGT
Organism: Taxus chinensis; assembly: GCA_019776745.2. NCBI lineage: Eukaryota > Viridiplantae > Streptophyta > Pinopsida > Cupressales > Taxaceae > Taxus > Taxus chinensis. The sequence continues at coordinate 234,846,755 of CM034148.1, read as the reverse complement.
ACTATGACTTCTCCGTCTCCACTGGTACTTCTTTCCCCCTCACCCGAGCATTGTTCATGGACACTCATACTTTGGTCAATGGTCTCATAAATGACTCGGTCTCCAATATCCTCATCCTCTCACATTTCAACACTAGTGGTGGCCTCTGCTCAATGCTCTCCCATACTTAGAGTGGCCTCCTCATCCTAGTGCACTTTGCTGAGGGGACTTCTCCTCCTCACTATCCTTTACTAGAACATATTTTTTACATTTTTTCCTTTGTTCTTCCTCATTCTTTAATGGAGTTATGCGTGGTGATCTCCTTACCGGATATGAAGTCCATGTGCTAGTATCTCTAGATGTGTGCCTCATACGTAGGACTTTCCTTGTGTGATCCAATCCGGTGCTATCTTCTTGTTCCTCCTGCTCCAGAAAATTCTCTAAACCTATAGGCACTGGATCTTCCTAAGTAGGGGAACAAATGCAACTTGTCTTGAGGTTCTCACCATCTACCCCTTCTTCAGAGGTCTTAGAAGTGTTATATCCATGCCTTTCACTACCTTTCCATCCTTGAACCTTGGCCTTAAATAGATGTATACACACACTAGTTCGATCGGTCCTATAGACGAACTCTCTGGCGTAATATCCACATTGTTAGATTCCATTGTTTCAACATATGCCTCTTTACCTGGCCATACATAAGTCTTACACAGAATGTGAACATCTACATCTACTTTATCTACATCAAACTGAAGTTTGTGCATGTCATGGAACTTTTTCATAGAATCTCTGAAATACCTTGCAGTAAAGGTAAATGGTCACTTACACCAATGGATTTTCTGACCCGACTTCATGTGGAAGCCCCCCAATTTGAAATTTTGGTAGACTGTGTCAACTTCTCCATCTAGAACTTTGGGTAGTTTATGTGGAATGTGCCATTTTGCCTCAAACGCCCTGCGTAGCCTCCTAAACCATTTCTCCAGGCGCTCCTTATATGCATTAGAAATAGTTCCGTGCAGAGTATACTTCCCAAATTTATTTGTTGGGGATTTGTTTTCCAAAGGAAAATCCTAGATATTTTCCCTTGGTCTGTTAGGTACGCCAATTTCACTTAATACAATTAACAAAAGGATAGCACCCCAAGTTATCTTCTCACCCTTATCTACCTAGATGCACACCTCATTCACTAGGCTCTCCACAATGTACCCAACAATGTTGTAGTATGCATTATTAGCCTTCTTGTACGCTATGTGGAACCAACACATTTTTACCTCATTCCACCATTCAATGGCACACAAATTACTTCTTGCTAGGTGTGCTACAACCCTGGTGGCCATTTCTGAAATGTTTATCACTTTAAAATATTAAACCCCCTTCTTATACTGATATATGGTGGTCATCATATCGATGCCCTCATCATCTAATAAATCACCAAAAATATCTGAGACTAAGTCGCGTAAACCTGTCACCTTCCCAATCATCTTGACGATGATCTGCATTCTCCTACCTATGAAGTAGAAAAACTCCTCGTGTACGCACGACATAAGCCATTGATACAATTGCTCGGGCTTCCCAAAATAGGGTAATTCAAGGATCTGCATAACCTTCGCGCTGTCAAGTAAATTTTTCACAGAGGTGTCTAAAACCCTAGTGCCATCTACCAACCACCAATTAGTCTTCCTGTAGACTTCTGCTGCAATGTCCTTCAGGAACTTATCAATTCAATGGTTGATATCAGAAACTCTACACTATGTTATTTTTGACTTCCATGGCTACCCCTCAATCACCTCTTCTGGGTATAGCATTTCAACCAACCATTCTTCTGTTGGGTCGTCAACCACTTTTATAACAATTAGAGCCCTCTGTGGTGCCATCCCACAAGTGTGAATGAAACCCTAATTGCTACAAACCCAAGTCGTCCCTAAACCCTTTTGTCATGCACACACACCACCGCTCGAATATTATTTCTGTGGCTGGATGCTCAACAACATGTTTCAAATCTCATTAATAGAGTGCTCATCGTCTTTAGCTATTCTTCACACTTCTTAATTATCTTTGAACTCGCAAGGTAACAAATGACGTTTGGAAAAGATGACTTTATTACAATTTTCAAAAATCCCCTTCCTTAATTTCTTTACCCACCACCATAACATTAATTCCTCTTGCACGTGTTTTGCCTCAAACTCTTGCACGCCTTCATAACTTTTTGGGTAGCGCACCAACTCTTGAGCTTCACAATCTCCTCTACCCATGCTTCCTTGCGCCAAACACTTATCCAATGTGACCCATCCTATGTAGTCTCCAATGTTGCATCCTCCTTATGTTATACTAAGTGCTCGTCACCTTACGCATGGTCTTAACTTTGAGAAAACCTCTTGAATTTTTCATTAAATTTGAAAGCATGTCCCTTTTATGGTCACCTGTGAGTTTGTTTCTTTTTTTGTACTAGAATAACCTTCTTTATCCACCCCACACTAAGGGTATGCGCGGTCCTCCTCACATGAAAACACTTGAAATAGTAATCAACTTCCAGTGTGTAATTGTGCTTATTACACAAAACACTTAACTAAATTGAAAAAGCATAGCAACGATGAATGAAACACATATAAAGGGAATGCATTAAGGGAAACCTAATCTAGCTGACAATATTGCCTTATTACAAACACCAAGAAAACTTATTTATAGTAGGGCTTCAACCTACTCCCATTGAAGTAACCGGGAAAGTATGTTCCATTGATCACCTCTAACTGGAAAGTGCCTAAGTCAATTATATGAGTGATAACATACGGTCCCAACCAATACACCCTAAGCTTGCCTGGGTGGCAAAAAAAATCATAGAGAAGTACTATCAGTCCAACCTCAAGCTTCTTGTCCCTGATGTGCCTCTCGTGCCATGCCTTCTACTTGGCTTTTTCTTGGTCTAATTCCATCATGCTATGGTGCACCTCTCATACAATTGTATCAACTTGTTAATTCTTTCTTCCAACGCTTTCTCATCAGCCATAGCTCCCGCACGCGTAATACACAAAGAAGGTAACATGAATTCCATGGGGAGAACTGCTTCTGTGCCAAACACCAACTGAAAGGGTGCTACCTTATTCAACCATTTGTAGGTTGTTCTATATGCCCAAAGTACAACAAACACTTTTTCATCCCAGTCTTTCCTTCCAACATCACAATTTTTTGTCAAAAATTTGGTTCAATATCTTGTTGAAATCCTCCATAGTCCCATTTTCTTGAGGGTGATAGGATTTTTTCTTATGTCGTGTAACCATAAATTCAACCAATAATATCCTGATGGCCTCATTAAGGAAGTGAGTTCCCCTATCACTTGTCAAACTTAAAGGACATCCATACCTAGTAAGAATATTTTCCCACAAGAACCTTGTGGTTGTAGCCATTCTACAATCCTTTTTAGGTGTTGCTTCTACCCGCCTTATAAGATAATTTATATGAGTGATGATGTAGCATGATCCATTTATGCACGTAGCTGGGGAAATAGGACCCGCAAATTCAATTGCCCACTTCTCAAAAGGTTATGCACTAGTTAAAGGCATTTCATCTCTCTATCTAGGTTTTCCAAGGCACTAATAGTGATCACACACCTTAAAATATTCTTTACAATCCTTGTACAAGGTCTCCCACCATAAACTAGCTAATAGAATCTTGCATGTGGTGGCGTCTCTTGCATAGTGTCCACCTGCAATACCACCATGAGCCTCCATAATTTTCATTTGCTCATGCTCCAATACACACTGGTGCAAAACTTCATCCTGACCTAGTTTGTATAAGTTCCCACTGATCAACATGAAAGGTGCGGCGTGAATTGCATGTTGTTTCTTTTCCAAGTCCATCATTTCTTTAAGCACCACACCTATACGTAGGAAGACAAAAATATCCTCTAAATCCAAGGGCGCGGGGTTTAACCTATACAACTATGCATCTGACATTGTATCTTCAATACTTTGTGCATCCTCTCCTAATTGAATCCTTAATAAACGATCTGGACCAGAATTACTCCTACTTGGCTTTACCACAACTGTAAAGTTAAAATCCTGTAATAATAGAACCCATCGACATATGCATCCATATAAAATGGGCTTGTTCACAAAGCATTTCAATGCCATGTGATCTATATAGAAAAAAAAAGGAGTTTCCAGAAAGTATTGTCTAAACTTTTACAACGTGTAGATCATTGACAAAGCCTCGTACTCAGTAGTTGTATGATTTTGTTCTGCTAGAGTCAACTTTCTTCTAGTAAAGAAAATAAGATTATCTACAATACCTTCTCCATGATGAGCTAATATTATGCCAATGGCCATGCCAAAGGCGTCCACATGTACATGAAAAGGTATATTCCATGAACCATGAAGGAAAATGCAGAATAGCCATCACTGTAAGCCTTTCCTTCAGCACTTCAAACACGTGCTGCTGCAGCTCTCCCCAATAGAACTTGCCTTTACCTTTTAATAACTCCTCTAGAGGCATGACAATCTTATCATATCCTTTGATAAATTTTTCAGTAATACCCTGTGTGGCTGAATAATCCACGCACCTCACTCTAACTAGTAGGCTTCTCCAAGCCTAAGATGATTACAACCTTAGTTGGCTCTGCTAACAAACCCTCCTTACAGATAATATGTCCTAGCAAAGTCCCAAAGGCTGTAGCAAATACACACTTCTTAATATTTAAAGAGATGCTCAACTACCTACATGTCTCAAAAATTAACCTTAAATTGTCATAATGATCCTTGACAATTCCATACATTGTCCAATCATCCAAGTAAACCTGCAAGAACTTGTGAATAAATTTCTATAATGCTTGAACAGCAATTCGCAAAAAATATTACAGTATTGTTCTTCAATCCAAAGGGCATCACCATGTATGAAAAAATTCCCCATTCAGTGGTGAAAGGTGTCTTCTCTTGATCATGTTTAGCAATCCTTACTTGATGATAACCAAAAAACCCATCTGTAAAGGAGTAAATCTCATGCCCTACAACACCTTCCAATATTTCTTCAGTGAATGGTGTAGGGAAAGGATCAATCAAACATGCAACATTCATCTCCCTTTATTCCACATAAATCTTTATTCTTCCATATTTATTTATACTAATTACCATAGGGCTAACCCACTCTGATTCCTTTATGGGCTCAATGATGCCATATTTCAACATCTTGTCAATTTCTTCTTTAAATTTTACGCATAGGTTAGGGTTCATCCTGTAAGGTCTCTTCTTAACTAGGTGCACACATTCCTTTAACTTAATATGTATCTTTCCCAAAGATTCAAGAACTCCATTCAACTCATGACATCCTCTAAGAAACAGGTCCTAGAAATTGCATAGCAACTCAATTATCTTAGCCACTTCATAGTCAGACCAGTAACCTCCAATGATGGCCTCCTTAGGTTCAACATCCATTCCAATGTTCACTTTCTTTGTCTTCATAGGCTCATGGTAGGCACACACATTCTCATCCGCACTGTCTAAGACCTCACGCATACCCTCTAAATGATCTATATACAAATTTTCCACTTCCTTGTCATCCATCATGTAGAACATATTTCCTTTTTTATTCTCTAGGAAAATGCGTTCAAGTTGTTATGCTTCTATATCTTCCACTTCTTCAAAGCACACTTCTAGGTCTGACTCACCAAGTAACTCCGGAATGAGTTCTTTAGCTTTTGCACTATCTCCCATGGTCAAGTGCTTCATAACCTATGATGCCTCATTCAGTGGGGGTTTAGTGGAAAAATATTCAAAAGTTTGGATCATACTTGCATTCAATTCCTTCCAATTTCCAGTCTCTCGCGGTTTTCTCCATCTCCGTTCGGTTCTCTCGCTATCCTATTGTTTGTAAAGGTGTAAAATACTGGAGTTTGAGTCAAAGTATGGCTATCAGACATTGTAGTTTGCAAACAGAAGCTCATGGGACCAAACCAACTATGCAACACATTTGGGTGGCTAGGTGAACACTATTAGAGTCTTCATTTTGGTTCCCTATGCTCCCCGTGCTTTTGGGCTACCTCGTCTGGGCGTAGTCCCTTAAGAGCCCTGAGGCCAAAACATGCCATATCTTCGACGGGTGATTTCTCAAACTCTGTGGCACGTAGAGATGTCTCATTAGATCCAAGACCTCCACATTGAAGCCCTCTATGAAAGCCACTCGTGGTTTTTTCCATCTCCATTTGGTTCTCTTGTTGTCCTATTGTTTGGAAATGCGTGAAATAGTGCAGTCTGAGTCAGTGTAGGGCTGTCAGACGTCGTAGTTTACAAACGAAAGATCGTGGGACCGAACCAGCTATACCTACACATCGGGGTGGCCTATTGAATGCTAGTAGAGGATTTGTTTTTGTTCCCTATGCCCCCCGTGCTTTTGGGATACCTCATCCAGGCATAGTCCCTTAAGAGCCATGAGGCCAAAAAATGCCGTATCTTCGATGGGTGATTTCTTAGACCCCGTGGCACCTATAGACATCTCGTTATATCTGAGACCTCCACATTGGGGTCCTCTATGAAATCCTCTCACGGTTTTCTCCATATCCATTCGGTTCTCTCGCTATCCTATTGTTTGCAAAGGCACAAAATACTAGAGTCTGATTCAGTATACGATTGCCTAACGCTGTAGTTTGCAAATGAAACCTCATGGGACCAAACCAACTATGCCAACACGTCAGGGTAGATAGGTTAACACTATTGGAGTCTTTGTTTTGGTTCCCTATGCTCCCCGTGCTTTCAGGCTACCTTGTCCAGGCGTAGTCCCTTAAGAGCCCTGAGGCCAAAACACGACATATCTTTAACAGGTGATTTCTCAGACTTCGTGGAACCTAGAGACATATCATAAAATCTGAGACCTCTATGTTGAAGCCTCTACGAAATCATCTCATGGTTTTCTCCATCTCCATTTGGTTCTCTTGTTGTCCTATTGTTTGCAAATGCATGAAATAGTGCAGTCTGAGTTAGTATTGGGCTGTCAGACAGTGTAGTTTGCAAAAGGAAGCTCATGGGACATAACCAACTACGCCAACACATCGGGGTGGCTTGGTGAATGCTAGTGGAGGATTTTTTTTAGTTCCCTACACTCCCTATGCTTTTGGGCTACCTCGTCCGAGCGTAGTCCCTTAAGAGCCCTGAAGGCAAAACACGCCATATCTTTGACAAGTGATTTATCAGACTCTATGGCACCTAGAGATGTCTCATCTAATCTAAGACCTCCAAATTGAATCCCTCTATGAAATCCTATCATGGTTTTCTCCATATCCATTCGGTTATCTCATTGTCCTATTGTTTGCAAATGCACGAAATAGTGCAATTTGAGTCGATGTAGGGATGTCAGACACTCTAGTTTGCAAATGAAAGCTCGTGGGACCAAAACAGCTACGCCAACACATTAGGGTGTCCTGGTGAACACTAGTTGAGGCTTTGTTTTGGTTCCCTATGCTCCCCGTGCTTTCGGGCTACCTCGTTCGAGCGTAGTTCCTTAAGAGCCCTGAGGCCAAAACACGCCATATCTTCGACGGGTGATTTCTCAGACTCCATGGCACCTAGAGATGTCTCATCAAATCCAAGACCTCCACGTTAAATCCCTCTACAAAATCCTTTTTTGGTTTTCTCCATCTCCATTCGGTTCTCTCGGTGTCCTATTGTTTGCAAAGGTGCGAAATACTTGAGTCTGAGTCATTATATGGCTACTAGAGGCAGTATTTTGCAAATGGAAGCTTGTGGGACCAAACCAACTACACCAACACATCAGGGTGGCTAGGTGAATACTAGTGGAGGATTTTTTTGGTTCCCTACGCTCCCCATGCTTTTGGGCTACCTCATCCGGGCATAGTCCCTTAAGAGCCCTAAGGCCAAAACACATTATATCTTCGACCAGTGATTTATTGGACTCAGTAGCACCTAGAGATGTCTCATCAAATCTGAGACCTCCATGTCAAGTCCCTCTACAAAATAATATCGTGGTTTTATCCATCTCCATTTAGTTCTCTCGCTGTCCTATTGTTTGCAAAGGTGTGAAATACTAGAGTCTGAGTCAGTGTAGGGTTGTTAGACGTTGTAGTTTGCAAACAGAAGATCTTGGGACCAAACCAACTACACCAATATGTCGGGGTGGCTAGGTGAATGCTAGGGGAGGCTTCGTTTTGGTTCCCTATGCTCCTTGTGCTTTTGGGATACCTCGTCCAGGCATAGTCCCTTAAGAGCCCTGAGGCCCAAACACACCATATCTTTGACAGGTGATTTCCCAAACTCCGTGGCACCTAGAGACATATCGTTAGATCCGAGACATCCACATCAGGGCCATCTACGAAATCCTATCATGGTTTTATCTATCTCCATTCGGTTCTCTCGTTTTCCTATTGTTTGTAAAGGCACGAAATATTGGAGTCTGAGTCAGTGTAGGGCTGCCATATTTTGTAGTTTGCAAACGGAAGCTCGTGGGACTGAACCAACTATGCCAACACATTGGGGTGGCTAGGTAAATGCTAGTGGAGTCTTCATTTTGGTTCCCTACGCTCCCCGTGCTTTTGGGCTACCTCGTCCGGGCGTAGTCCCTTAAGATCTTTGAATGACTAGATTTTCTTAAGAATGAATTGTATAGAAGTATGTCTAAGAACACATGGGAGTTATCAATCGCCTAGTAAATATTTCTTTTTTAGTTTTGGATTGGAGTCATCTGGCCTACGGCTTAGTGACCTTCCATTCATTGATAATTTATGCTATGATAAACCCATGGATGCTTTCAAAAGTGCATTCAAAAGGATAGGGGTAGTCATCAAGCCTAGTGAAGGGTGTGATGTGATTTCCAAATAACTTGAAATGCCTACAGATTTAAAGGTAATAACACAAATTGGATAGGATTAGACAATCAAGAATCATTGAGTGTCTGAATCAGAATGTCATTGCATCTGGAGACATTCTCAAGCATTGGAGTAATGTATATGGAGAGACATTCTCAAAATATCAACAGACAAAAGGCATCAAATTATGACAACTCTCAGGTGTTTTAACAGGGGAGAATACTACAAAGCATAGAAGAATGTAGCAAGTGCATGATAAGATAAGAACCAGTATAAAGAGACTATGAGCAAGAAGAAGCACAAGTAAGGTAAATACACATATACACATTGATAAATTGAATGAATAATTACTCAGATTAGGTAACTCTTTATATACATACATTATATAAATATTGATTTCCGAAGTTTGATGCATATTATACATTGAAATGCTAGTACCTGTACATCACCAATAAATGAAAAAATAATCCATAATGTCTTAAATATTGTCAAGTGCACATCATATTAGTTTCATGCGAAAATAATCTCATAAATTTAAGGTCTCATACAAAATTATCAAGTTCCAAATAGTATTTTAATGTGCATAATAAATACAAAAATTCCCAAATAGTTCATATACCATCAAGTTCAAATGCCAAATAGACGTACATATAATGCCATGTACATAGGCATACAAAAACAATGTCATGTAAGACATATATATTTCCTACTCATCAAAATCTATCCCTCTCTTGGCCTTTCTCAAAGAAGGCCCTCCCTTAGATGAAGATGGAGATCCATGAGATGATTTTGGATCATCTGAGCCCATGCTTCAAGTCCTCTTCTGTTGAATACTCACCTATAGATGAGCCTGTAAATGTAAACAATATTTTTTTCTCAAAACTTAATTTATATATGTTTTCAACATGTATTTAAGACCGTGCTAGAATGAAAGTATTTACATAAATACACAAAATTACCGCAAGTTGTCAATCATGCCGAATTTGCATCTCACGCTCATATGAGTCATCAGGAGCTCTTGCAGTACGAACGGGGGTACGAATATGATGAGATGGAGGAGTTTATGCCCTTGAAGTCAAAATGAAGGGGGTTGAAGTTCCCTACATACATATAAGATCAGAAAATCTAACATCAGAATTAGTGAAAATAGAACTAAGTACATGTATGTACATAATGACAATATTTTAACTAATTTTATCAATATAGAACTATTGTTTTACCCTGCTACGCATGTGAATCAAATGAACAGGGCTACTACTTGTCGCGGGTAACTCCTGCATATACACAATGAAGGACATTATTAACATAATTTAATAATTCTACAATGAAAGACATTACTAACATGTAATTTAACATAATATGAATTAAACAAAAAATTTAACAAAATTTACGTGTTGTTTGAATACCTCAGTGAATTGTTACACAGATGAAATCACAGTGGCAACACCTTTATCTACTTAACGCAAAGATGGTGGGGTGTCTAGTGAATTCAACATCTTTATCAAACATCTATATCACATGAGTTAGGTGGACATACAAGAACATACATATATTTGACTTCAAAACTTACACACACACACACACACGCACGCACGCACACACACACACACACACACATGTATGTGAAAATTTTACATAATTAACATTCTAAATTACCTCTGTGAATGTATGTGTATGCATGGTGCTCTCCACCTATGGTCGGGATGAAGATGTGCCTCTCGCGTGCTATAATATCAATGCATACATATGTACAAATACAATTATTTCAAAAATTTAACATATATAAGTAAATCAAGTACTCCAAATTTTTGGTAACACACATAACAAATTTACCTGCAAAGGTGATGCTGATGAATGTAATCCAAATGTCTCACTCAAAAGGACATCTGACATAGTGACATTATCATGTGCAGCCCTAGCATCAGGTGCACCAAAATCAGTACGCATGAAAGTATCATCCTCCTTGGGCCCCAAACATATGCTACCACACGACGAGAAAAGATGTGGCCTCATGCTAGTACTCCTTGAGGGAATACTTTGTGTACCTCTGCCAGCATTTGGCTCAGAAATCTCCCTCATATGTCAAATAAGGGTCGTAGATAGCCCCTGAAGTGCGTGGAGTGTATCAATCTCTACTGTCTCCTTCACTGTTTGAGGGAAAATCTCAAGGTGAGGGGGCTTCTGTGCAGGGAATCTACCCTGCTAAATAGGTGCACATTGTGCACCTAGTCGATCCTGTGCAGATCCTTTTCCTCGGCCTTGAAAATATCATAAATCAAAATAATTTGGGATATCGTTGAGGATAAACTCGCAGTAGAGTTTCCTCAGAAAGTATAGTGGCACCTCATTGTTATTACAAGGTGGAAAATCAAACACCATCCACCATCAGTCCCAAAAGTTATTTTTAATCAAATTATTATTGCACCAATGGATGGGAAACCGTTTACATGACAATGGAACATGAAAATTAGTGTGGGGGTCCGTGAATAAGGCACATATGAGGTCTTTTAAAATTTCTTTTTTCTTTACATCCACATATGACAATTTGTTGGAATAATAAACCCAAAAACCCTCTCTATAAGTTGTCCAATGATCAATTTTCCTCGTTGCTGCATCAATTTGAACAAGTAATGCCTCCAATATGTTTGCAAGAGAGGCACGATGGGGGTTTGTAGATTGTGAATCCCTCATTGTTTTGATTAAATCCTCAATTTGAATTTTGTTTTCAACTATGTGGGTTGTTAAGTGTTCTTGACTACCTGGGGGATGTTGAGCAATTATGGGATTGTCGGGAGGGATGACAGGAATAGAAAGGTTTGGTTGTGGTTGATTCCCTCGACCTCTAACTGTAACAAAAATATATATGTATTCAATTAAAAATTTAATCTATAATTATCACATTTCAATGAAATTTTGAGAAAATAATTGTGCTTACCTCTTCTCCATGGCGCCATCATTGATTCATATCTTTCTGGTGATCCAGAAACGATCCTTTGAGCTTGAGATCCAACTGAATGAAAAAACACGAGGGATCGGTTAAGCTCTAAAACTTTCGTTTGAGGGAAATAAAATGATAGAGGCCCGGGGCTCTTTTTTTTATATACTAGGCATAACATGTGCGCGTTATGTAATGCGTATGCGTTATGCTTCGGTAAATCCCAAACCTAAAAATTGGAAATGCGATCTCGTTATAATAGAACACGTACGTGTTTTGCTTTTTTTCAGATTCTTATCCGCTTTTTGGCCCCCCAAATTCGTGTACTTACCCATAAATATATGTAAGATACTTAGTTAGTTATGCTTTTAAAAGGAATGAAATCCCTTTCCAGATTAAAAGAAATATCTAAGTTTGCAGTGAGTTTTACCAACTGGTATATATTATTTATTCAAGTTCCAAACAATCTGGTTTGCAAGATAATGTTGGTTGCTTTGAATTTTCTCCTTTTTTATTCTAATCGACCTTTCAGGTGTTTTTAAAACATTCTCAAGCATTATCCTTGGAATATATTCTATTTTCGATTTCCATAGCCAATAAAAAATATGTAGTCTTATCTTTTGTTAAACTTCGATCTGGGTATGCCAGAAGCATCATTTGTGTCTGAAACATTTTGTTTGTGTTTTAATGAACAAATAAAACCCTAAATATGTACTTCGGTATTTTCCTTTGCTTCTATTCTTAGCTGTCTAAAAATATTTCATTGAGATTAAAAGGTAGTAATTTTCTTGGATTCGACGGACTGCCATCCAAGAAAATTCATTTCTTGAATTGTGGCAACTCTCAAACTACCATAATAGATTTATGTAAAGGCCATATAAGTGATATCCGACATACACAATCTACATGACTAGATCTTGAAAAGATTAATATAGCGAAAATATAAAGCACACTCTGATTGGAAAGAAAGACATTTTGGATGTTGGGTGGATCCAAGAGGGAGAATGTGGTCAAAGTGGGGAAGGGTATGTATACTATTTCTTCTATAACCCCAAAGAACAAATGCCATTCTAGTGAGGGAGCCTGTCAAATGTTTGACAAAATGACAAGATATAAAATAGGGAAAAAGGAAGACTGGGAGTCATCCTGATAGGAACGAGGAGGTCATGGATGAGGATCATTAGGAAATATCATAGGCTAAGCTTTCCCTTCAAAACTATGGTGTCTGGGTTAAGAAAAAATTGAGCCAATATAAGACAACGTTCCAGTCACAAAATTGGAAGTTAGGCCACATTATCTCCAACTGGAAGCTACAAGGGAGTCTAACAAGGGGCCATTTCTAGCCACCCAGTTGTTAGCCATTTGCAACAATAGTGTGGTTGCATGACAACTCTTTGACAAAATGTCGGCATTCAAATTTATAGATAAAAATCCTCAGACAGGGAATCAATTAATGATTCGATCCATCTCTGGAAAAAATATATGTTTTAGCTAACAACTCTAGTGGTGGATCTTAAATGGTAATTGGTGGTCTCTATCAGGATCTTGTCAGATCATCAATGACTTATATGTGAGGGAAAGCATCTTCAGGACTAGGTCCCTCTGCTAGAATACAACATAGGAAAGGATTCCATCCTTTCATTGGTACTTTGATTGCGTGGAGGGGCTGCGGACTGTTTTAGGGGGCAACGATTTTACTCGCAAGACATTTAAATAACATAAGTTACAATATTTAAATTCTAAATTGAATCAATATAAACCCATAAAATACAAACTAATCATCTAAATAAATTCTCTATTAAAAACATGGAAACGATAGACATTGTGGATGTTTTGCTCCTTCGTGGTCTTCTGGCAATGAATTTAACTAAAAAAGACAAAACCTGTATACGATTTGGCCCCTTCCACGATCAAATATCTCACTTTGTTTAGCTCTTACAACACAATAACTTTTAGGGATTTTACTATACTCGTTGCAACCTGTATGTGCCCAAAAATGTAGAGATCATGGGGGATTTTTCATAGGGTTTTTCCAGGAGTCAATAACCCAACATGCCAAATGATCAGAAAAATATTATAAAAGCCAAAACATTTCAAAAACAAAACCATCATCCTAAAAAAAATCTCTGAAAAGAATCTCCCTTGAACACAAATATACATAGGCAATCAATGTATAAACGGTGCACACAGCTATTTGCGCACCTCAAAAACAAATGATGCGCAAGAACTATACCTGCAAGCCCACAGACTTTTCTCCACCTATGGCTGCTTCAGATGGGATCACCCAGAAGTGGTTTTGTATAATCTGAAAACCGAAGAAGTCTGCACCGGGTGAAATTTAGATGGCATCACCATCAAATAGGGCATGGGATGAAGTTATTTTTCTGGATCTTAGAAACATTGGGAGGAGAAACCACTTTCACACCACTGTCAATCTCTGTGGAGCCACTGTGCACATATCATAGAGGAAAAATATCCTAATTTTTGAAGAGTGCATGCGTTTCCAGAGAATCGAGTCGTGAAAATGAGAAATCAACAGTGGAATCAAGGTCTTCATATGCCCTCACAAAAGTAGCATAGTAGCAAAAGGTGGAACATAACATTTCTATGTAGACGGTACCCTACTGTGGTGTATTAAAAAGTAAAAAGTGAGAAATTTTGAGATGAAATTATAATTTTTTCCTCAATGTTTTGTCTCAAATGACCCCCTCTTGTAGTAGTGAATTGTTCAAAATTACATGCAAATGATACAAAAAAATAAAACGTATTAGGCACTTGATAGAATTTTACAAAGGATTTGATGCTTGACATAGGATAGAATGGTGCCACTATACAACTATCTGCAGTATAGATGAACGTGAATTTCATAACAGGAGAGAGCACGCGATACCACAAGATAAAAGGCTATGGAAAGATCAACACATGGAAAAAATATTCACGGTCATGGAAAATGCATGTTCTGTACACAATACCTATTCTATTAAATTGTTTCCTGTTACTGATCAATCACACAAACTATTTCTTAAATACTATAGACAATCACAGATCTACATGGTGAATAATATTAACCTTTCATACATTGGGGCGACCATGATTTTGGTAATGCCCCTATAAAAATCTAACATACCATATTTCCTCCCAAGATTATGGTCTCTCTGATACCAAATCTAGAGTTGTGTTCAGAAGTTCATGGAAAATAACACAATACTTCTCACACAATAATATATTTCTTCTATATAGTATTTTAATACTGCAAACATTTTACATATATATATAAGAGAGGATTTCCTATCATTAAGGAATCTCCTAAAACCACTCAATCCTACAATATCTCCTAATATCCTATATTCATGAGTTAGTTTAACAACTCTACTCATGTACAATATAATAGTAAACACATGTATGTGAACTATTGTTATGTTGTTGTTAAACACAACAAAATTACAACAAACATATATAACTAAGGTATATTTTACCCTACAATAAATCACCCACAAATATGTGAACATTAATTTTCCTAACAATGGATTGGATTTGTGATCACTAAGGTTAATTTTGGAATCCTATAAAAGTAAGAGAGTGATCTTATCTCTTACCTTGTAATTCGAAGAGAGTATCCTATTCCCATCACAATGTTGATCTCATAAAAATGTTTCTAAACACTTACGTCATCACTTGAGGTTTTAGAAACATGCTTTCAACTCATGGTAACTCATTTTTTACCACATTTAATTGTTAGAAGTTTCTTCACTCAAAAAAACAACTTGGGGTGTTAGGAAGGTGTTTCAACGCATAAAATTTGTCCACACCATCATGAGATCCTCACCCATGGTAAGGGTCGTGGCATGATACTATGTCCCACTTCATGTCCTAAAAACATGAGTGGGAGGTTGGGTGGGGTGGGAAATTAGGGGTGTTTACACAAACCCCCTTCGCTCGAAGTTCCACGTGGTGCATGGAATTTCCACGTATGGCACAGAAAGGGGTTCGATTGAAGGGGTTGTTCACGCGAAGGCCCATTCAGGCGAACCCCCTTCACCCAAACCCTCATCTTATATATTTGTGACGACATGGAGGTGATCACTCTTCCTCCCTTTGTGTGAAGATAGCTCTGACCAAAGCCCACCAGTGCAAGATGACCAACGCAAGCCGACCAGAGCCCAGATAGAGCCGACCAGACTAGACTGGGTATGTTGAATTTTTTTTGCTAATTATTAGGTAGGTTTTGTTTTTTGGTATAATTTGTTCTTCATACAAAAAATTTAAAACCCTAGGTTTTGTTTTCGGTATACTACGAAATTGTTTTTTCATTAAATGTTGGCAAC
This sequence comes from Taxus chinensis, assembly GCA_019776745.2. Lineage (NCBI taxonomy): Eukaryota > Viridiplantae > Streptophyta > Pinopsida > Cupressales > Taxaceae > Taxus > Taxus chinensis. Next base: position 234,830,713 of record CM034148.1, on the reverse strand, counting down.
AGAACTACCTACGCAATACTTACCCCTTTACTTAAATCTCTTGTATCATGAATAGGCTTCACAAATTTCTATGTTGTATGTTGTGGTCTTCTTTCAATGCGCTTATTAAGATGGAATTTTTAGGAACCTAGAAAAGTAGTCCTACATACTAGTAATCGTATGTGTACAATGCAATGTGAACGCCGAACAATATATGTTATTTGATTTGGAAGCATAGTTATTATTTTTGTAGTTGATGTTGATAAGGGGTGTGATTGATTTTGTAAGTGTAATAATATAGATGAAGCATTACATTTAATGGTTCTATCTCTACATCTCAAATTTGTTACCAATTCGTACATATACATTTGCAAAGCTTATATCATGGGTGGTAGTGTTTTGCAGACTATTTTATTTGAACTAAACATGAACACATTACATAGAATGCTCATCAAAGTTGAAACTATATAATTTTATCCAAAGACTGTTTAACTATAAGGAAGAGATTCTCATTTTCTCAATCTGGGCATTGGGAGAGTCTTGAGTTTAAATTTGATGAATAATGTAATGACTTACTAATGTAGGATATATAGACAATAAGATGATCTCAAAGGTAAAAAAATTCTCTACTAAATTATGTCACGGTTAAATTGCATTTGTGGGAGATGCCTTGTACACCTGAAGAATTACTTTTTGTAATTGTTTTATTACATGGACTTATTTAAGTTTAAAGCATTCTAAACAGTAATCTATAATTATATTATGCTCTTGTAAAACAAATATACTTGGTGAGTGTTTAATAAGAAATAAAATTTGAGTATTATACACACCCACTTGTGACAAGAAAAGGAGGAAATCTTTCAAAACACCTGTTATTGAATAATCATTAAAATTATTATGTTATTGTGAAATAAAATGACCTAAAATACCAGGTAAGAATTATGTTATGTTAGGGTGGCTTCTTGTCTTCTTGCTTATCCAATTATGGGTCTTCCAATAGAAATACAAGATTATAGGATCATACACAAATTGGCGAAGAATGTGGGTATTCTGGAAGCTAAAATACAATTAATAAGCTAGCATTACCTTGTGGCATTAAAAAGAGGAAATAATTAGTACTCCAGCTATTTCTCAAACAGGGCAGAACATATTCTAGAAACTAATATACAAACAATAAGATGATCTCAAAGGTAAACAAATTCTCTACTAAATTTTGTCACTATTAAATTGCATTTGTGGGAGTTGCCTTGTAGACCTGAAGCATTACTTTTTGTAATTATTTTTATTACATGGACTTATTTAAGTTTTAAACAATCAAAACAGTAATCTATAAACATGTTATGCTCTTGTAAAACAAAAAATCTTGGTGAGTGTTTAATAAGAAATAAAAAATTTAGTATTATCCACACCCACTTGTGGTAAAAAAAAGAGGAAATCATTCAGTAATCATTAAAATCATTGTGTTATTGTGAAATAAAAATACCTAAAATACCAGGTAAGAATTATGTTATGTTAAGGAGGCTTCTTGTCTTCTTGCTTATCCAATTGTGGGTCTTCCAGCAGAAATACAAGATAGGATCATACGCAAATGGGCGAAGAATGTGGGTATTCTGGAAGTTGAAATACAATTAATAAGCTAACACTACCTTGTGTGCATTGTACGTTAAATGTACGATGTGAATGCCGAAAGGGATATAGTGAAGATGAACCTGAAAAAGATGTAAAAAATGCTATCTGATATGTGTGAGAACAAAATGATATGGGATAATGCTCTTGAATGGGAAACTTTGTATAATTAGGAATAATATGAGTATCATAGTAGTTGATGTGACAAAATCCAATTATATGACAAAGAATGGTTAGCTTTGGGAAACTATTGTAGGAAAAGGGCACTTCAAAACATTTGTGACTTTTTTTGGGTCAAATATTGCTGGAAGAAATCAGCTCAAGAGCAACATTATTCATTGTCAAGTACTTTAAGCATAGTAGCTAATACCACAAAGTTATGTAATATGTTTTTAGTTTTTCTATTTTTAGCACTTGCATGTGGTATATTTAGCAATTTTTTCGGGTATATATCTATGCATGTTGTATGGTGATGGCTCAAATTCCATCACCAGATAAAAAATTCTCCAACAAGAATTTGTCCCAACCCCCACAAATTCTCCAATAGGTATTGCTCGCAATTGTTATTTTCATTCTTTTGTAGTTTAAAAAATTGGTAAATGCTCCAACATTTAGGTTTATACTTGATTAAGAGTTTTATGGGTTTCTCTATTCATTACGTAAAGATTTGAGGCCTATTTTTCATATTTACTTTGAGGAAATTGGAGGCAGAATAGGGAATATCAGGACATTCAGAGAACCTTCAAATAACTTCAACAAAACAGTAACCCTTGATAATAAGACCTAATTTCTTATTATATGGGTGCAATACCAGTTAATTACAGTTTTTTCCACAGGAGATGAATTGAAAATCATCATATTTACAATTTTCTTATATTCATATTTACACAGACTCAAAATAATCTTATGACTTGAAAATGAAATAACTGGATTTCAAATTTTATGCATACAAGACAATAGATAAGGATTGGCCTTGAAATTAGAATTTTATGCATACATGACATAGAATATGATTGAGGAAGGCATTGAAGCATAGCCATATCTGTAATAGTAGATAAGTTATTTCCTTATATGTAATTCAAACAGAAGTAGTTTAAGCAAGAGCATAAAACAGGGGAAGAACAAGTGTCTTCATTGAAACAAGGTCATCTTATTTACCCAAAGACCAAAAACTCTTCCTTTCAAGTATGGAATTGGATGGATTCAGTGCCAAGAATAGCTTTGACATGCATCAATTCCTCTATGTATGCAAGGCCTAAAATCAAAACTGAAGCAGGGTTTCATGAAAGGATTTTTTTGTTTTCAATAGCATGGGTGAGATATCCCAAAACCCCATTTACCTATTATAAAATAATTATTTCTATATCTAGTGTCATGAAACCTTCTTTGACCATGATTATAACTTATATCATGCATTATGTTATGAATTTCTGGGTGTCTAAATATATATTTTTAGTTCATTCCTCCTCCTAACACAAGTCCCCTGTATAATACCAATATTAACTAATTGAAATAAAGAAGGTTTTTTTATCAGTTGCCATCTTCTTAGTATCTGTTTTCTTTCTTGTTAAAAAGATTCTTCTCCAATTTTTTTGAAGAATCTCAATCATGATATTATTTTATAAAATGTACATCAAGCCAACTGTATAGACTAGACCTATATGAAAAACATTCATCATGGAAATATGTCCCAATATGGTTACATGTTGTTTATAAAAAGCTGGATTGTCATTTTTGCACTATCCGAAGGAGACATGGAAGTAACTGTCAAGGGTACATATATGTACAAGCGTATTATCATGTCTCATGAGATAGGAAGAAGGTTCCCAAGAATGTCATAAATTTTAAATTTGTGCCATTTTCGTCGTAACTGTTTTAAATATTTTCATAAATCATAGTACTCTAAAGATGCATTTTATAAACTATAGAGACTTATTTTTCAGATGCATTGACTCAAAAGGCTTGCAATTTGCTACAAAAACCTTTTAAAATTCTCCCTTACATTTCCATCAACTCTAGACTGCATTAATAATCCTCTAAATAGATGTAACAACAATCACAACAGACAACACCCATAACTTCCATATACAACTTGAACCATATTTAGTTATATGGCTTCAAGACTATGTAAACAACTTCTCACTACCATCTACTCATGATTGCATTTGTTAGAAAGGTTAGAAGACCTTATATATGTTATGACGGTGAATTACATAACTTTGCGGTATTAGCTACTTGTTGATTTGTAGCCAAGGAGAGGTCCCCAATCATGTTCACAATGCAGGGCTATAAATGATGGTACTTGACCTGTTCTATGTAGTGATTGTTCACAATTTCTCACATTTATGTAGGCTGATAATGTGCTTCTTTACCTTAAACTTGCCAGTCATCCTAGGAATCTAGATTGGGCATCAACTTTGCAGATGAATCTACAGATTTCTGTATGTGCTTGTGCACGACTATTGCAGGTGCATCCATTAGGTTCTTTTTTCAACCTTACAAGTCATGCAAATTATATGGTATTATTTCTGATATATTGTATATCTCAACCTTGGATGCAATCATACATGGACTCTTAAATCAGAGCCATCATGACCCAATATATGCCTCTTGATAGCCAAGGAGAGGTCCCCAATCATGTTCACTATGCAGGGCTATAAATGATGGTACTTGACCTGTTCTGTGTAGTGATTGTTCATAATTTCTCACATTTATGTAGGCTGATAATGTGCTTCTTTACCTTTAACTTGCCAGTCATCCTAGGAATCTAGATTGGGCATCAACTTTGCAGATGAATCTACAGATTTCTGTATGTGCTTGTGCATGACTATTGCAGGTGCATCCATTAGGTTCTTTTTTCAACCTTACAATTCATGCAAATTATAGATGCTCTTTAAATATCCTCGGTACAAGCTCCCTGCTCATGAGCATCATGCTTACTTTTGTACCATATATCATGAGAAGTTGGGGAGGATTTGATGGTTCTTGAACAAATTTGATATTATTTTGTGATTGATGCATTAATTTATAAAATTTTAAGGTTGTTTTTTAGATCACAGTCAACCTAGATGCCCCTGTTTTGGGAATCCACAAAGAGAAATTTTTGATTTACTTAGTTTCATGGCTATCTTATGTTTAAAGTTCCAACATAGTCAATTTTGTTTATAAATGTGTTCTAAAGAATTGTAAGCCGATTACTATAAAGAGATTGTACAGTCACTGCCCACAAAGCTCTAGTGAATTTGAAACTGAGTTGGAAACAGTTGGAAGCATCAAGCATCGAAATCTTTTGAGTCTGCATGGATATTCACTTTCTCCACTTGGAAACTTGCCGATGCATGTTCTTGATAATTGGCTTAAATATCCCAGTCCTCTGCTCTTGCCAGCTAAAGTATGTTTATACTGATTTTTCTGGCATGTATTTCAGGACTCTTGACTATTTATATATGGCTCAGTTTTTTTGTTTCTATGCTATAGGTCATAGTGTTTTCTAATCCTCTGGATAACCATTTTAGTCACAAGTAAAAGTATTTTATTAAGACTAGAAAACTCCCTTAAACATCTCGAGGTATAATGTGTTCGTTAATCTTGTATAAGATTTCACAATGCACATTATCAGGTAATGCTTTATACTGAACTGCATGATGCTTTGGTAATTAGTACAATAACATGAGGTACATTATGGACATGTTATGTTTACATGATTTCATTTTATGGGTAACAATTGACAATTTTAGAATTTTTCTTCTCTTTATGTTTCACATCCCCAAGCATTTTAACATAACCAATAACAAATCCAGTCATGATATGACTAAAGATTGTACCAAACATTGCTATTCCTTCTCATCTCTATCAAGCACATTAAGAACTAACCTGAAAAAAAAAAGCTGGCAAATATTTCCCAAATGTAAAGTAACTCTAAACATGTTAATTCTTGCATCTCATTTGTACTTTGATAAGTCATCTCACTCTACCCTCTAAACATTAGCTCCAGATTTTACTACTTCCATCTCAATGACAGTATTTCAAGTTAAAATAAGCACATGAATTCATAAGATTATCGAGATATTCACTAATTACATCACGAGAAGTTATTCCTGAAAAGATGTAATACCATGCCATTTTACAGAGCTGCTAAAACCCCAAAGAGTTGTACCGATACAATGTTTAGAAGTCTACTTGGAATTCTATTGGATTTTGAACCATGGATTTATAATTGTTGAGCATTTGATGTACACATGTTTTCAGAACATGAATTTTTGTTTGTCGACAAGTCATAATTGATCTTTCTCCAATATATTCTTGTTTTGAAATTATTTAATGGTTCATTCTTATTCTTATCAATTAGGATGCTACAACTCTCCTGTCAGAATCTGAAGCGGTGGATCTCGTGAAGGATATTTTTGTTTCAGCTTCATAAAGAGACATATACATTGTATGACCTCCATCCTGTATTCATATATTTTTCAATTTTTGCATGTAACTTTTTGTATTTTTTGTATTAGTCTTTCAAATATCACATCTATCAGTCTTGATAAGGGTGTTATGTTATTCATGTTATACCTTGCAAGCCTGGAAGCCTCATTGGCCAATTTCTCAAAGATATCGTTGATGAAGCTGTTCATGATCCCCATGGCTTTGCTGGAGATGCCGATGTCAGGATGCACCGGCTTCAAAACCTTGAAGATGTAGATCTTGTAGGTTTCAATGTTCTTATGTTTCTTCTTCATCCTCTTTTCACCTTCTTCCTTGTGTAGCTTCTTTTTAGATTTGTCGGCCCTCTTCTTAGCTACAGGATATTTTTCCGCTATGGACTTCTTCATGATGATGGGTTTTTTCTCGGCCTTGGGAGCCATTGTTGAATACAGCTAACAAAAATTATACTATGCTTAACATATATTCGTACTCACAGATGCAAGATAGAAACAATGATTTGACGATGGAATGATTGAGAGAAAATTCCATGCTACGCTTATATAGATACTTAATATATTCTACTATTGGTTTATTTGATTTGACGTGGATCACGAGCCCTGTTTAAATCTCAACCATCGGCTCGTGATCATTGACCTTTTGAATTGAAGAAACCACGTTTGGTAGCATCACACAAAAAAATACAAGCAAACGAACATCAAATTTAATAGCAATGAAAAACATCCTAACGGATGTCAAATTTAGCACAATTGTAGAAACATCTGGAAGGGCTTTTCCCATAGGGAGAACGCCTTCGGTGTAATTATGGTTAAACAGAGTGTTAATTTTACATTGAAAGAAATGCAATTAAGCAACCAACTGCAGACTGATTCAGAACACTAGTCTAACGTCATTGATAATTGTTTGCATCTGTTTTGGTTCAGTAATACTATTGTTTGATATCAAGAGGCTATTATAGATGTAAATCACTTAGACTGATCGTACATGATCATGCCTTGAATGTGTGTTCCAACTCCCAACTATCCTAAATTATTTTTTTCATTAGAATGTCAGCAAAAGAACTACCTACGCAGTACTTACCACTTTACTTAAATATCTTATATCATGACTGGGCTTCAAAAATTTCTATGTTCATCATGTGAGTACGTTGTGGTCTTCTTTCAATGCGCTTATTAAGATGGAAATTACAATTTGAACCACGTATTTTGATCTCTTCACTCACTTCCTATAGGGCTATGCCACTGTATATAGGCCTAAAGGATTAATAATAGTGTTCAATTCACCTGATTGTTGCTATTTAGCTTCAGGTTTCCTTAGGTTCTATTCTCCAAAGTAAGGTTTTGACTCTGTCCATAAATTTTGTGCATGAATTTAGAGGTGAGATAAACTAACCAATTAAATCAAAATAATTTATCCAGTAGTTGTGCAACAAAGAAAACTATGAGACATATAAGAAATCTTTAATTGCAAGCCTTTTTAGCAAATGGTTCACACTCAGCAACAAGCCTTATTAAATTGCAAGAGCCTCTTCCCATATATCATTTTGTCTCTGTTTATGAGTTCGTATAATTCCAATGATACCAGAACAATTTGCATTCTTGTTGATGGATGTAGGATTGATTCTCTTGCGAGTTTGATTTAAAAAAATGTTTCCAGCACTTTGTAAACTAAGTTTTAATGGTGGTATCCTTACAGATAACTAATTTTTCCTTCCTATAAGATCATGATTCCATCTCAAGATTGGTTGTATTTTTAGAGATTATGCATTCTTCAGTTTCTATCCTCTGTATAGTGGAATAAATAACATATTAGGAACCTAAAATGCTCTGAAACCAATTTATATCACCTCTAAATGCATGCAAAAATATTCTTCATTTTTCCTCCTTTTTTTCTCTAAACTGTTATAAATGACTTTGCATGATAAAGTGGGAAAGTGAGTAGGTATAAACATAAGAGTGTACATAAATACACAATATTGTTAAGGAATTTTGTATTAGCATAGGAAAAGTATGTGTTTCATTATTTTTTTCGAAAATAAATTTAAATTTATGTGAAATTTTATCAAGTTTACCTAGGTTTACAGTTTCAAAAAAAGTATTCTAAATTGAATTTTACTTCCATTTTTTACAATCAGGGATTCTTCCTCTACTACTTTATTTGAGAGGGCCAAATTAAAAATTGTAAACTTATCATCTATTCTTGAAGATCCGACTATAGTTGGGCACTATAAAACCCATTGTGAAAACATATTGGTTGATCTTTAAAAAATACAAACAAACTTAAAAACATACGACCCTTTGGAGCCCGAGTCACTAAAAACATTTATGGATGCATCAAAATCAAGTGTGTTAGGAAATGTAGGATATAATGAGGTTATATTATGACTTCTTGATAAGGAAGTTCATTCAGATGTCGTGTGGGAGGAGTTATGCAGGCCAAAAGAAAATAAGAGCATATTATGTAAGAAAATGTTCATGTCCCCTTTGTGCAACCTTGCTTTATCCTAGATTTGTGGCCTCTCAAGGCCAATTTCCAAATAATGACCAATTACCACTATATTTCATATTGATGCTACATGATTAGGTTCACCTAAACCTAAAGGTGAACTATTTAGACATCCCTGGTTATTATGGGTAGGGGCTTGACCATTTTAGCCACAGGGCTACATATCGACAGGAGAGAGATCCTCTAGTTTTTGATGCACGACTGCTTGTAGCGAGGTCACGACCTTTCTTATCAAGCTTTCAAGATGTCACATCACATATCATTATGAGTTCCCATGAGGGTAATTATAGATTCTCTTGGGAGCATTTCTCACAAGACCTGACTTATCTCTTTTGACCATATGGATCAGTACCTTGAGAGATGCGGTACTAGTAGTGGAGGATCTACTAGCAGTAATGATGTAAATAACGAGTTATATGCTCGTGCACATTTGATTTCCCTTGATGAGTTCGAGGTAATTACAGATCCTACTTAGACATGTCAACTGGGACACATCATGGTTGTCAACTTGTTGTGTGCATATGAGGTGATTGCACAACACTGTAACATTACACTATCGGGGTTTTTAGATTTTATAGAGCAGAGTGGTAGTGTATCTTTTATTAAGGGTACTACTGAAGCTGCTACAGTTAGACCTCTTGTACCTGGGATCATGAAACTCGATGTTCAGCACATTTTTGTTCCGGTGTGTGAAAATTAAAACTTAATTTAATTAAAATTTATTTTATTTCATTATTACTTTACAATTTATTAATATTAATATTGAATGTTTACTTGTGTGTTTAGGCTTCTGCTCCAACACATGTTGGTGAGTATTGTGGTGCTTCACAACCCACATCATTTCCCCATATGACATATACACAACTCTTGAATGAGCCCAACATGGATCTTGATGTTCAGGGCCTGAGTCAACTTGGCTCACTTGGCTCATTATTTTGCTAGTGTTGAGGTCATGGGTCAACATCAGATAGTTGTCGGGGGTGGTCCCATAAATTTGGAGACACATTCCCTAGAGGTATATACATGTAGAGATATATATCTTTTTTTGTTGTTTTTTATATTTAATATTTAATCAAAATTGAATTTTTTGAAATTAATGAATTTTATTCAATAAACATGTTTATCAACTTCTTACGTTTAATTTATTATGTTTCACATGGATCTACGTGACAGAGATCTACACATAGTGTAAATACTCCCAACATCCGACCGTAAATAGATACTGAGGTAATCAATTACATCTCTTTTATATGATTTATTCAATTAATCAAGAAATTGTTGTAGAATTTCATTTATAAATTTTAATATATGGTATGTTATATATAGTTTCTGATGTGTATATTTCTTTTTATAAATGCAGGGTGCAGCAGAGCCTAGTGAGGGATCTAGTACTCACCCTATTGCATGGCGGAGACTTTGATACATGTTGTACTTGTTTTCATCATGTACACGTATATTTATGTGTTTACACAATATTTTAGACATGTATATATATTCATTAGACTTGATTTTTATATTTTGATGTGTGTGTGTGTGTGTGTGTGTGTGTGTGTGTGTGTGTGTGTGTGTGTGTGTGTGTGTGTGTGTGTGTGTGTGTGTGTGTGTGTGAATATATATCATATTCATTAGACATGATTTTTATATTTGTATATATATTCATTAGACATGAATTTTATATTTTGATATGTAGTGTAGCATAAATTGCGTAGTAGACAATGTGTAGTAAGCATGCACACTAAGAAAGTAATGTACTAGAAAATACTTGTAAAAAAAAGTAATGTATTGGACAATGTGTGTAAGAAAAGTAATGTAGAAAACAACTTTGTGCAATGCAAGTCATGGTAAAAAGAATGTGTGAGAAAATCCACTAATATATTGGATAATGTACATAAGAGTATTTGAGAAGTAATCTTGAAGCTCTGATTCCCTATAAATTTAGATAAGTATATAATTCTTGAAATATAATTTCTTATAAATGCATTAAATTGGTCTCAAACACTTATATAATTCCTTTTGTCTTTCTATGATAGCTTTAAACTCATTGAATTTCATGAAAATTTCATATTTATTTTATAAATTATATCTAGGTCTATTTCAAAAATAAATGAATGAATGACTTGTAGTACATTGATTTCCCAAGTGATATCTAGGTCTATTTCAAAAATAAATGAATAATGGCTTAACCTTTCTCAACTAATACACTTACTAGCAATTCTAATAGAATTCAAATTCTGCATAGACCATGGTACTCGATAAACATAAAATGGCCAGACTTAAATGTAACACGTTGTACTCAAGCATCACACATTTGGAGCTAACTCAAATATGAGATTTATTGTGAGACTTGATATGTAAAATACATTGGGGAGAGTATTGATCCTATCATCTTTATTTAACTCCACCTCCTTGACCCACATATACTAGTGGGCATAGAATAACCTCACACAAAAAATTACCACTATCACGCTCATAATATAATGTTTCTAGATTAAATAACTATGAGAAGTAATATGGTATGGCTTTCTTTCATACCAACCATTGCTTCACTACATGTATGAACTCAACAATAGGTTTTTTCTCAATGAAGGACTAAGAAATATAAGATAGCTAAGGTACCTCACTTGTCTATAAAAATAAGGCCACAACTACTCTCATCCATTTACTCATCTATAGATTACTATAAGTGACTTTTTCTACACACCATTTGATGACCATACTTTTCAAATAACATGTGTACTCAAGCATCACACATCCTACTAGCTGAAATTGGATTTATTGTGAGACTTGATATGTTAAAAAGACTCGGGAGAGTATTGATCCTTCCATCTTTGAACCTTAACTTCACCTCCTTGACCCACAATCTAGTGAGTAGAATAATCTCATACAAATAACTTACCACTGTTACACTCCTAATAATTTTCTAATTAATAACTATGAGAAGTAATATGGTAGAGATGTTTTAAAATCCAATTAAGAAGGGAAAATTGATTTGTGTTGTATACCTCAATCTTAGAGAGGAGAGAAGCTTTGAGTCTAGATAGCATAGGGTATAATCCTACAAGAGTACCTAACTATGCAAGGAGCATGTTGGAGACAACTATCTCATCCATTTTTTAGCTTAGATTACTATAAGTGATTACCACTACTATATAATCCCAAGAGAATGAAAAATAACATAGAAGTGTTATACACAAATCTTCACCATCCATCTTTATGTCTACAGATAATGTCTTGAAAAAGTGTTGAAAGCATCAAAGTGCTTTATAATTTTGTTGCCGTCATTCATTATCAATCAATATATATTCATTCATAAAAATAGTTTTTTGACCAATGTTTTTTGGTATAATGTTCCCAACTTATTCCATCAAGTCCTTTTGTTAAATTTATGAGTGAACATTTGATTTTGCATAAATGTATCTTGAAATGTTTTAAAATCCAATTAAGAAGGGAATATTGATTTGTGTGTTGTATACCTCAACTAATTTGACCTTAGAAACATATGTACAATCATGTGCAATAAGCGTAGAAGTGTAGTAATAAACTTAACTATTTTTTCACTCAAGATAAGTGGGAGAGACACAAGTTCCTTCATTCATATAATGTGCAAGAAAATAAGAATCGTCACATACATACATAATCATAACCCCATAGTATATGCCTAAATTCATAACAAGAAATTTTAATCCATAACATATATAGGAATTAATGCAAAAGTGATACAACCAAAAGTTTGAAAATCATTTACATCAGGTGTTCTACCTAACCATTCTTCTTCAGGAGTGATGTTCTACACAACTTTACATGGATTTCTATTTAGTATGTAGACAACAATATTGAAAGCTTATGCCTAGTACCAAAAAGGTACATTTCAACTTTGTACCATACGTGTCATCTCTACACCAGTCTTCTTTCTCCTTTATGGTACTCTAACTTGTTGTGGAGTGTAAGGAGTTGTATATTGTCAATGTATACCTTCTTGTGTGCGGTATACTTTGAACTCTATTGAGATGAACAGACCTCCATTTTCAAATATGAGTGTTTTGATTTGCCTACTTGATTATTTTTTAACTAATGCTTCTCATGCAACAAAACTAAAAAAAAATATGATTTTCTATTTATGGAATAGACCCACATTTTCCTAGAGAAATCATCTGTAATCAACAAGAAATAAAGTGATCCATATAATACACAAGTGTTTATGGGACCATACAAATCTGCATGTACTATATATAGTACATCTTCTAACCTCCATGTTTTACTAGTAGGAATTGGATGTCTAACATGTTTACCCAATTAATTATATCTTGTGGAAACATTTTGACTTTCTTGAATGGACGGAAGCCCATTCACCATTTTAGTATTTCTTAACAAATTCAAATAGTGGTTAATGAGGTAACCATATCTTTCATTCGAAGAGTACTAGTGTGCTCAACTAATGTTTATGCATGTTCTTTTATTGTTTTAGGTTTTATTAGCTTGCATAAACCCCTTTTCATAATGTCAATAGTAATAATCGTATCATTGAGAGTAGTTACTATACATTAGTTTCTTTGAAATTTCACAACTAGAGTATTGTTTTTGGTTATCTCAATTATAGATAGGAGGTTCTTGTTCATATCAAGTACATATCTAACATTGATAGATGTGTATCTAGAAATATTTTTTGATGTAACTTGAACATCCTCGCAACCTCTAACAAAATGATACTAACCATCTCCCAAAGAAACAAATTCTTTACTACTCTTATCCTTTAATGAAAATCACATACAAACATAGAATGGCAACACCCAAAAGAAGGAGCTTCAAATCAAGAAAATGAGGTGCCAATTGTTTTGCAAGAAACACAAAAAAAAATGCCAAAATAAGCCTTACAGATATTGACATTTGTCAAACATGTGACAAAGTTGGAAAAGGATGCACCATAAATGCACACAAAGCCAAACAACAAGTAGACAAGCTCCTATAAGAGATTTTAGATAAACTATAAAATTTTACCTTAGGTGGCCATCCATAAGAAAAAAAAATATTGCTATTCAAAACAAATTCTTTCAAAAAATCTTAAAAGCTTGATACATGGAGAAAAGAAATGAATATTGAATATGATGCTTTGATCAAGAATGGAACTTGGGAGTTGGTTGACTCTCGACTCAATTGTAAACCCATTGGTTGCAATTGGGTTTTTCAAAACAAATACAAAGTGGATGGCTCACATGATAAACACAAAGCAAGGCTTCTTGTAAAAGGGCATATGCTCTAAAAGAAGGGATAAAGTATGAGACCTTTGCACCAACATCAAAATGAACTACTCGTGGTCGATAACAAAGTGGATGGAAGTCCATACGATGGGTTGAAAAACTATTTTTCGAATGGCGATTTCGAAGAAACAATTTATACGCATTAACCATAAGGTTTTGTAGTTGAAGGTCAAGAACAAAAAGTGTGTAAGTGGGCAAAATCGTTGCATGGTTTGAAACAAATCCCAAGAGCTTGGTATGAAATACTCACTGAGCACCTCTTGATCATGAACTTCAAGTGTTTTGAATTTGAAGATGCAACTCTTTTTGTCAAGATAATTGTATATCTAGTCGTATATGTGTATATTTTGCTCATAACATGAAATAAGGAAAGGTACGCTACAAAAATCAAAGTAGAATTGATTAAAGGTTTTGAAATGACATATTTGTGTCATCTTTATCACCATTTGGGTATTGAAGTGATCCAAAAAATTAAGATGTTTTCATTCCATAACAAAAATAAACTGGTAAAACTTTGAGCAATTTTGGAAAGACAAATTGTAAACCACTCAACACGCCAATGGAACAAAATATGATGTTGACGTTAGGTGGTACTAAAGATTTTGAAGATGCAACTAATTATAGACAACTCATTTGAAGTTTGATTTGTGTAACCACAACTAGACCAAACATTGTTTTGTTGTTGGTATTCTATTTGGAAACATGCTCTTCAATATTTGAAGGGAACTCTTAATTTTGGGTTGAAATACTCCAAGGCAACAAATTTCAAGAAACTAGTTTGATATTCAAATTTAAACTATGTAGGTGAGTTTGAAGATGGGAAATCTACTTAATATTTCCTGATGAATTTAGGATCAGTAGTCATCTCTTGGAAGTCGAAGAGGCATTTGTTGCCAACAATATTTTTAGTAATAGAATAGATGGTATCTTTAGAGGCAACTAGGGAAATATTATGGCTCAGAAGAATATTTGTGGATTTGCAGAAAAAACATATTTCATTAACACCACTCATGGCCGACAACACTTCTGCAATCCAAATAGCAATGAATCTAATATTTCATAACCTAACCAAGCACATCAACACCAAATTCCATTTGACTTGGAATAATGTTAAAGATGACAGTGTCATATTGATACAGCGTCTAACTGCAAAGTAAGTGGCTGATATCCTGACAAAAACACTTGGAAGACAAAAAAATGAAAAATTTAGAGGCATGGTTGGTCTCACTATAAGTCTTCCAGATTAAGGGGAGGGAATGTAACATTGTGTACATTATCCTAGGTTTTAGTAATATTTGTCTTCTTGTAGAATCTTAACAGTCATTCCAAAGATGAATTGAATAGTCATCTTGAAGATGAACTGAATGGTGTCATGCATTATATGTACATGCATCTCATTTAGATGAAGACAATTTTGAGTTTGCATCAATACAATTTCTGAATTCATCCTTCAATCTAAATTCCTCGCTTGGCACAGTTTAAAATTAAATATAGGACAATTCTCAATCTATATTCTGTTTGCTTATCACGTCTCTTTATGTTGAGAAATTCTCTAAGAATAAATGGGTTTTCACGTATAGGTTTGGATCTGATGATCTTCATATTGCTACCTCTTACAAATTTTCTCCGAGCTTGAACCAAGCAAGGAACTTCAAGGATTCACACACATAGATAGGATAACATCCTCTAAACTCATATTCAGAAGAAAGAAAAGGTGTGTTCAATAATTAAGTTATTCTGTCAATTCTATAGTTAAATAGGAAAATGCTACAGGCGCAGTAGATATGGGGTTCATTACTTCAATGTCAACTCGATCAGTTGTAATACTGGACTGCCTGATTTGGAAAAGCTTATAGACACTTACTACAATGTCAACTAGCTCAGTTGTAATACTGGACTGCCTGATTTTGAAATGCCCATAGACAGTAACTCTCTTGTTACTAGATCAAAACTCGTTATTCTGTGATATCACTACACCCCTAAAAACATGAGAACTAGACTATGGCTACAAGTTCATGGAAAGAATGTGCTCAATTTTGTTAGTAGGTTGGTATTTAATAATGTTAGAGCTTTTTTCCTTGGGTTAATTAGCTTCACCAGTAATCTCTGCAAGAACACATCCCATCCTTGAAATGATGGAAACGGTTTGCATCTCTCACAATAATTTCTCGCATTACAATCTTGGATATGAATTTAGTCGCAGTATGGCAGTCACCACATACCCTAAGATTTTTTGTAATATGGATAGGGATGCCAGGTTTTGTACTGATAAGTCCAAAAGCAATAGCCAGCCGCTCACTGTGACTGCCAAGCACATGTTCCTTCATCTCTTCATCTAACACTTGTAGCACAGAATTTGTGTTGGCTACATACCCTGCATCCTTCATCTGTTTTGTCAATGTGTCCAGCATAGCATAAATTTCCTCAGATTGAGGGTGTGATTTGTCTCCCGCAAGGAATGCATGAACCTGGTTATTTACCTCAATGAAGCTATATCCAGGAGACTTTTTCACACCCCTTGCTCTCATCATCACTCTGACCTTTGCTACATCATCCCACCTGCCAGCTGCAGCAAAAATATTTGATAACAACACATGGTATCCTGCATTTTCGGGCTGTAACGCAAAAATGGATTTTGCAGCATGCACCCCTAGTTCAATGTTACCATGGATTCTGCAAGCACCAAGTAAGGATCCCCACACACATATATCAGGTTCAACTGGCATCATTTTAATCAAATTTTGCGCCTCATTGAAATGCCCAGCTCGGGCAAGGAGGTCAACCATACATGAATAGTGTTTCAAACTTGGAGTGATTGAGTAATCTTTGGTCATGCATTTGAAGTATTTCCTGCCCTCATCGAGCCGACCTGCATGGCTACAAGCATTCAAAACACCCAAGAAAGTAATTTCATTTGGTTTCTTATCTGTCTGTTGCATTTGGGAAAACAGTAGAAGGGCGTCTTCACCATATCCATGCAATCCATACCCTGAGATCATTGCACTCCAGGAGACAACACTTCTGCTATGCATATTGTCGAAAACCTGGCGTGCCATCTCTACACTCCCGCATTTGACATACATATCAATGAGACCAGTCCCCACAGAGACATAAGCATCAAATCCAGTTCTAATTACATAATTATGAATTCGCTTGGCTTGTTGCGGAGCTCCTAAATGAGCACAAGCCGACAGCAAGCTGACCATGGTAACAGAGTTAGGCCTAACACCTGCGAGTTGCATTTGATTAAAAAGCTCCAAGGCCTCATTTCCAAATCCATTCGAGGAATAACCGGCAATCATTGCACTCCATGAGACCACATTTCTCTTAGGCATTTTGTCAAACACTTGCCACGCAAACTCAACACTGCCACATTTTGCATACATGTTGACAAGAGCAGTCCCAACAAACACATTAGATTCATATCCCCTCCTAACTGAATACTCATGGATCCAACTACCCCTTTGCAGAGCTCCCAAATCACCACATGCTGTAAGCGCGCCCACTACTGTAACACAATTAGGCATAACGCCTGCTGCTTGCATTTGATCGAATATCCTCAAAGCCTCTTCAGCACATCCATTCTGTGAATACCCTGGAAAAATTTTGACAGATGGAAATATTTTAGCTTGGAATAACGGGCCAGTCTTTGCATTTCCACAAATAAGGAATATATGTATGATAGGCAGCAAAACATAGGATTTGCTACCGAATACTTCTATTTTTAGCAAGTCTAATAAATTTGGGTTGAATTTAGTAAAATAACTTTGGAAAAAGTGTTATTATTTTATTTGAAAATCTGAAAAAATAGTCAGCTGGCAAATATTGCCCATGAAAAGTACCTGCCTGAAATCATAGTAGTCCAGAAAACAACATCTCTTTCAGGCATTTTGTCAAACACTTGGCGTGCATCCTCCATACAAACACATTTCGCATACATGTCCACAAGAGCAGCAGCCACATGGACTTCCGATCCAAATCCAACTTTGACAATGTAATTATGAATCTCCTTTCCCTCTCGTAGAGCCGATAGTCCTGCACATGCCTTGAGTACGAATGGAAATGTCAAACTGTTTGGTTGTATGCCTGTACATAGCTGCATTTGGTAGTAGATTTCAAGCGTTTGTTCGTTGAAACCTCCTTTGGCATACCCTCTTATCATTGCATTCCATAAGCAAATATCAACATTTCCTTCATTAAAATTGTTTAACCTCTTCTCCCTATCGGCTGCGCGTATAAATGACATGTCATCTGTTGGGTACCTGAAGATCCCTTCCCTACCAATCGCTCTACTAAATTCATCGAAAATCAAACGAGCATTTACAAAATTGCCAATCTCTGCATACATACTCAATAAGTTTGTGGCAAAAGCCATATTTTGAGCAAGCCCACAAATGAGCGAGTGGGCATGGAGTTGTTTGAGCTGGTTGAGATTTTTGCATGCCTGCAATAGAGAAGAAACATCTACACAATAACAATGATAAGAATTATTGTTGTCGTTTTCGTTTTCTGTTCCCGTTTTTGTCTGCATTGTATTTGGTTTGGCAGAAGCAATAGAAGCAAAGCAGGCCGTGTGACTGATGATTTTGTTTGAAATACCATATTGTCGGTAGAATAAGGACACCCTTTGCATGACTGTTAGTGTTCGCTCTGCTGTTACAACCTTGCCATGGAGAACACTGTAAACATGTATTTAAAATGTGGCAGTGTTGAGTTTGCATGGCCAATGTTTGACCGAATGCCTATGTGAATTCGACATAAACGGGAATGTAGTCTACGAAGGTTACATTCTATTTGGAGCAAATTCTATGCTCAAAAGGGCGGTTTAGTGGAGGAAAGAAGTTTAGTAGTGGGAACATGTCCTTCACTAGTCTTACAAGTGCTAATAATAGCTTTTGAGTTACAACTTCACTTTGACTATTACATTTAGTTCGTAGCCAAAATAAGCCTTTTGCCGCCTTAACCTAATGTTGCATGTTGATCCTTCACATGTGACATCGCTTATCCTCGGCCTTATTCAACCCCTCTTTCATCTTCATGCAGATGTCAAGAAATGAAGTGTAAGTCCACCTCTGGTATTATGTTTATCATTAAGCTTTGCTACTGTGTACGTCCTTCCCTTGATTTTTTCCTGTACTACACAATCCTCTTTGTGATTTCTCATGCACACCTTTAGTGTCTTTCTTTCTCATGAGTACTCCTTTGTTTCTTTGGGCCTGGTCGACATCCACTACGATGTTGTCCATGAAAAATTGGGAGTAGTTAAAAAATTTCCCATGCGCTACCTTATGTACAATGCTTAGAAACATCTTGTTGACTTCACTCAACCTCTCATCCCCTACAAGTTTGGCAGTAAGTAGTCGTGCAACAAATCTTGTCGCAGGGTCCTTGAGTTCGCCAATAAACATGAACTTTCCTCTACGCTTATATTTGAGGAGGCCTCTAATGATGTCTACAAAGGAATCATACTCTAGGGCTTGCGCTAAAATCATCCCCATGATTATTGATCCTTGTTGCCTTACTGATCAGATGAATTGACAGTTTCATGCATCATCCTACAAAGTAAATATACCCTAACATGTGAGATAAGGTATTAGTATAACACGACTGGTTTGTTGAAGAAAGATAGTTTAAGTAATTGAAGGACCCTTATTTCTCCAGTGTCTTTTGAATGTTATTATCATAAACATCATTACCTTGGCTATCCTTATGTCCTTTTAGTCACATCATTTCCTTCTCAAGAGTCCTATCAAGCCTAGTCACGAGATGATTGGAGTTTGAAGTTTTTGTCGAAGTTACATTATTGTTTAAATCCCCAATTCTTTCATCTTCCTCTAGATATTTAATTTCAATATTGACGGCTAAGGCGTTAGAGCTATGGTCCTTAGGTTTCTTTCCTGCGACCATAGTGATATTTTCCTTCTTAGGCGTGGAAGTGCTTGTTCCTACCTCTGAGAGCGTCTCCTTTATTCTAGTTATTTATCCTTCAATGTTTTTATCTTCCTAGATTACCGCAGCCTTAGAGTCATTTGAAGATACTAATCCCAACATACTCGTGGAACTAGAATTTTTTATCATTTGCTTGTTTCCTTTCTCTACCGCCTTTCCTTAATGTTTATCATGTTTCCTTATGGGTAGGAAACCTCTTTAGTTCCTCTGGGGTGGTTAATTTCCCCAAACTTTGTTTTCCACACTGGTTGTTCTCTAAAAGGCTAGGTTAATTCAACTCCTTTGTCTATCTATTGAAAAATCATAAGGTGACATTAATGACTATTAGTTTTTTGACATGCATAGGAGTTGAATTGTCTCTGCAAACTATTTTGTTATTTTTCACCAGGGATCCCACTTTTCACTGCATGGTAACTCAAATTAATTACCCCCTCTTTTTTATACCCTCATTAGAAGTAATAAATACTTATTTCGTTGATTTCCCACATTCATGAGTTGTTAGCTCCTCAAATTTACCATTAATGTCTAGTTGTTTATAGCTTTCCTTTGCTCCATTTTCCCACTTTCTTCCAAGTGATCGTTAAGTGTCAATCATGGGCCTCTTCCTCCTAGCTTTCTCTGTCACACCTTTAGTTACCTTAACAAGCTTATGTTTTTAGGCCACATCTTCCCCCCTATTTATTTCTTACGCTCCTCTTTCCCATAGCTTCACATTAAGCTAACTTTCTCATGGAATATTCCTTATTACCCTTTGCCACACTTTATCCTTGTTATATTTCCTTGTCATGTATTTTCAACTTGTGCATGTGAGTTTCTAGACCTTTCTCTTTTAATGCACCCATTCCTGTTTTATCTGGCAGCGCATGGATATCACTTCAACAACCTTTTCCGATGAACTTATTCTTCATTCCTTCACCATTATCCTCCACTGATTACTCCTCCCATTTAAAATTTGTGCGTAAGAGGTAAGGAAACCTAAACAACAAAATGATTTTGAGCTTGTTCTGCAAAGTCAGACTTAAACAACAAAATGCGCAAATGTCTCATGCTTATTACAAAGCATAAAAAAACCTAACCTAACAAACTGAAATAAAAACTAATCTAATAGCATACACCATATTCATTACATGCCAACACGCTTAGAAATATAGTTTTAGCCTACTTCCATTGAAATATCATGGAAGCATCCTCCTGTTAAGATCCATCAGTTTACATGCCCCAGTTAGTAATATATTGTCTATCTCATACGACCCTAGCCAATGAGTGTTGAAATTTCTTAGATGTCTCAAAAATTTAGAGTCAAACAGTAAAACTTTGGCACCTTCTTGAAGAGTTTTCCTTTTGAGGTTCTTACCATACCATGCCTTTTATTGAGCCTTCTCAATATTATATGACCACCTTGCTTGTAATCATGTTTCATCAAACAGTAACAACCTCATTAACGTTTCTTATATGGAGTCAGCATCTTCCAAATTTGCACTGTGTGTTATTCTCAATGAGGTTTCTATAAAGTGAATTGGTAACATGAATTCTTTCCCATAGAAAATTTGAAAGGGTGTCGCTTTATTGCTTGTATATTTTCTGATAGGCCCAAACTATTTTTGATACTTTGTCATCCCAATCCTTGCATCCAATGTTACAAATATTTATCAACATATGACTCAATACTTTGTTAAAATATTCCATGGTGTCATTAGCTTGTGGGTAATAAGGATTTGTTTTATGATGCCATTGCAACATGACACATATTGTGTCATTGAAGAAATTAATTCCTCGATCAATTATTAGGCTCAATGGACAACCAAATCTACTTATAATGTTTTCCAAAATGAATCTTTCCATTGTGGCTGCCATGAAATATTTATTGTGTGTGGCCTCTATGCATCGTGTAAGATAATCTTTTGTTGTAATAATATATCATGTTTCCGTTCTTCGCCCTGTAGGGTTTACTAGTCTGAAAAAATAAATTATCTATTTTTCAAATGGTTCTCAAGCGGTTGTTGGAATTAGGGGCATATTATCACGTTTTATTGGTTTTCCAATTATTTGGCATTGATAGCATGCCTTGACATATTATTTCATGTATTTAAATAAAATTTGCTACCATAGTCCTGTGTTTAGGATTTTTTCAGTGGTAGAATCCCCTGCATAGTGACCACCTGCAATTCCTTCATGCACTTCACTTAGGATGCCCTATATTATACAGTTGATCAAAAATGAGATGATATGGTGTTGCTTTGATAGTTAATTTCTTACACTGATTGACCTTATAATTTTAGGCTTCATCCTAGTCTGTATGAAGAAAAGAACATTCTCTAGTTCACCTAACTCACTTTGGATGCTAATAAATTAATAATCTTGTGTGCCATCCCCTATGGATTTCATCACTTTTCCCGTATCGATTTGCGACAAATGATCAATTCCTACATTGTTCTTACCTAGCTTGACTACACCAAGAACTGGAATTCTTGAAATAGTATTATCTATGTACAAATTCTCCAATACAATACTTCCTTGTTGACCAAGTGTTTTAGAGCCATATGATCGGAAAAGAACACAAATAGAGTGCCCAAGAGATAATGTTAACATTTTTGAAGTGTATAAACCATGGATAATGCTTCATGCTCAATAGTAGTATAATTTATTTATGGGTGTGCCAATTATTATCTTGTAAAATAGATTAGAGGGTCGAGACTTCCTTCCCATAGATGTGCTAATATTTCTCCAATAGTAATGCTTGAAGCGTTTACGTGCACATGAAATGGTTTGTTCCAATTTGGGAATTACAAAAAAGGTGATTGGGTTAATTTATGTTTGAGTTGTTCAAAAGAGTTTTGTTGACCAAGATCCCACTTAAATTCTTCTACTTCACATATCAAATTTTCCAATGGCATCACAATTCATGCAAAGTATTGATTGAACTTGCAATAATACCCACAACGTCTCAAAAAGGCATGCACCTCTCTTTACGTTTGTGGCTATACAAGATTAACTATTAGCACAATTTTGGCTCGGTCTACCAACAATCCATCCTTTTAGATAATGTGCCATAATAAGGAGATAATGTAGTGGCAAACACACACTTCTTTTAATTTAAAAAAAAATTGTAATTTCAAAAGTACTTAAACATCGAACGCAGGTTATCATAATGATATTTTACCAACCCGTAGACCATCCAATTATCAAGGTATAATTGAATAAACTTGAGTATGAAATCCTCAAAAGTAGTTACAACAATGCGCGAAATGACAACAAGGGAATTTTTTAGTCCAAACAACATGACTGTATAAGCATATGATCCCCATTCAGTTGTAAATTTTTTCTAGGGGTGATCCTCTTCTATAATTTTGACCTAGCAATAACCAGAAAACCCATATGTGAATGTATACATTTCTTTTCCCGCGACTCCTAAAATGTCTTTTATGAAGGGAGTACGGAAGTGGTCTATTATGCACATAGAGTTCAGAGTGTGGTAATCCAAATTTTTTTTGATGCGCACATCCTTTTTTATGCCAATCACCATAAGTATTACCCATTTAGACTCTTCTATTAGTATGATAACTCCTGCGGCTAGCATGTTGTCAAGTCTTTGTTCTTTTGGTCGTAGGTTGGGATTCATCTTATATGAATTTTTTCTAACTAGTTTAGCCCTTTCAATTAATTTTATATTCATCATTCCCAAGGATGGGTGCAAGCCCTTCATCTTGTGGTATCCTCTAGGGAATATATCTTCATACTCACGTAACAAATCAAAAACCTTTATGATTTCCAATTCACTCCAATAATCACCAATTGTTGACATTTTCAATTTAGTTTCACTACCAATGTTAATATGTATGGATTTTAAAGTTTCATCATGTGGTCAATTCCATTGTTAATTTTTGTCTATGAACTTTTGTGACCCATAAGAGACATCCATATGTAAATGTTAATTATTGTTTTCATCGGCTATTTGTCGCACCAATTTTTCTTTATGCTTTTGTGAAAAAATATTTCATTCTAATGGAACTTCCTCCCCATCACTGGAGATGTTGTACGCAGTATCCACAAGGAACATTTTAGTTAGCTGTTAACCATATTTTCTCCTTCCCTATCTAGATTAGTGAACTAGATTAAAAAGAAAATAAAAAACTCCAAAGATGCAAGGGTTTAAGGTACCTTGGAAATAGATGGTGACAAATGGACAGGCGCAAAGTAGATAACCTCACTAAAAATCTAATGAACCTACACAAAAAGGTAACTAAAAGGAAAATGGATTATATGGTAGATGAGGGGATTGCTCGAAAAAGTTGGTTCCAAGAAGCACTATTTTTTTTAGCGGATGTCAACCCTGTATTTGATAAAAAAAAAGGAATAAAGTTAATGATAAAGGACTAAATAACATGTTGAAACTGAAAGTAAAAAGAATCTGGAAATGCAAAAATGTAAGGCAGATACAAATATGATCTAGATTAATATAAAATAAACAATACCAAGCTAGGTCGATGGAAACACAAGTTGCAGAGGGCAGGTCGATGACGACCTAAACAGATGGATAAGAACAAAATATAAAATGTGGATATGAGTGTTCTATGCATAGATCTGAAAGGATGAAGCTCTGTGATGTCTGATATCAACCTGCAACAGATACCTGAAATCAAAGAAACAGAAAGGATGCAAGGAAATGGAGATCCACGGTGATAGGTTAGAAATAGGAGTCAAGTTGATAGTGAATGCGGATTGACAAAGTGGACCTAGACTAACAAAATGGAAGAATAACATATATAGAAGGAGATGATGTAGGAAACATACAAACAAGATGGTAGTGGATCTGAATGGCATAATGGGTGATGTGACAGGGTTTGGGTCAACGATGACTTGGGATGAACTAGGTATGGCTGAGAATGGATGGATTAGACAAACAACATGCACATAAAAAAGATAGGAGGGAGGGTTGGATCTAGATCTCTGATGATAGCTGAACCTGTAAAACATTAATTTCTAAAAGATAATAGCAATGATAAGCAATGATAACATAAACGAACACAAGGTTAAGATAAACTCCCAAAGTCTTCATAAATGATGCAAACAAGCTCTAATGGACTTCAAGAAGGCTGAAATAGTTGAAAATACACTTAAGCTCGAAGATAAGATTGAAAAAATGCAAGAAAGCTCTGATTATGCCTCCCTTTGGGAGGAGAGGTAAATGTTACCTTATAGGGTTAATGGTGACTCGGGTGGGTCAATGCCAACTACGTGGAAACATCTGTTTAGGCGGTAGAAGGGTGATTTATTCAAGATATGGGGTGTTTATGGATTAGGATGAGTGTTATAAAGCACTTAGATGGTTAGGTTTTTCTAGGGAAGTGTCATGGGTATGTGGGAGGTAAAGGGGATTAAATAAAAGCTAGGGATAACCTAGGGATAACCAACTAGGTAGTTAGAGATGATAAACAACCTGTTGGTGCTCGAATTAGTCCCACCCCGTTTGCTATTAAAATCCCTCAGTTTGCGGCCTCTGTCACGTTTGTGTCTCCCCATTTTGGTGCTTGAAAAATATGTCCTACATTTGGTTGCCATGATTAATTTCTCCTTAGTCGAAAGTCACTTAAAAACCCAAAAATTGTTGATTTGGTCCACTGTTCATATGAGGGTGTCTGTCAATTAGGCATAAAACTTGGGTTGTTCCTTCCCTTCCATTTTCCATGGTCGTGTGTTGTTGTCCCTGTTGTTTTTTTCCCAGGTACCTGAAGAATGTGAATAGATATATCTCAGAGGGTAATGTGTGAACCTCACAACATTTCCAAATTCTATGTCCTTGATGAAAATTTCATCTTCGAGCTCAAACAGTGGTTTTCCTTCATTTTTACGGCTTGATGGGTTTGTTTTTGCTGTCAATTTTAAATCTCTGCATTAGTAGAAACGTGGCCCTTTTTGGTTGGATGAGGCTCGGTGGGGCACTCTAAAACTTTATGGATCATTTCAACCCAAAACCTGTCCACGTGGAGGAACGACGCTCGTTTGAAGACTCACCTTTTTGTTTGGCCTTGGAGTTACACTAGGGGGACACGTGGAGGATTCCGCTACTTTGCCCACACATAGAAATTTTTTCATTGTGGAAGTTTTTGCCGGCTCCGCTGGGGACTTAAACTTTTAAAAAATAAATTTTCTAAGGCTTGGGGCATGTGGTGAGCCCACGCACATTTAGGGTCTCCGCTCTTAGGGACCATCTCAAAGTTGTGCCATAAAGACACGTGGAGGTTTCTATCGGGTCTTTCTTCCTTAGAATTTTTCAAGAAACTTCCTAAAAGGCCTAGGACACGTGGAGGGACCGCGCATGTTCAGGGACCATCCCTTGATTTTTATTTTGAAGAAGTGCCAGGAGGACACTTGGAGGCTTCCGCTCACTCTCCCTTTTTCTTGGACTTTGCAACAACCAAAGAAGATTGTCTCGGACCTTGGACGCATGACGCCTTTTTCCAAACTCTTAAAATTTTAACAGAATCTGCCAGAATCAGACACATGTTGAGCCTGCGCTTGTTTGGGGTCACTACTTTTGGGGACCATCTCAAGATGAGCCATTGAAACATATGGAAATTTGAAAATTCAAAAGGCGGGGAAGTGGAATCTCGGGGAAAATTTGGAAAATTTTCCTTTCTTCCAAAAATAGGTAAAATAACATAATTTAGTTGTGGTTCCTCTGGGACCCACATTGGGACACATGTCAAGCCCATTTTTCAAAGGTGGAGGGGCGGAGTAAATATAGAAATTCTGCATTTTTTCCAAAAGGTGTAAAAAGTAAAATGGAACCCCCAAGCCCATCTTAACTCGGATCTCCCATGTGGACGGTCCAAATTCAAAAGGGTGATTGATGGAAATTGTGCATTTGTATATGATTTTCTGCCATTTCTGCTCCAAATCTCCCAGGGATGCAAATTTTTATGTTTTTTAAATCATTTCTTGGAGTCTCCTACATGCCAAATAAAGAGGAACATTAATTTGATATCCTGGTTCGGTGGGGAAGGTCTGAAAACATCTTTCACCATTAAAGATGTAATTTGACTATTGGATTCGACCTGATCTTTCTTTCCTTTGCATGCAAGAGACCTGTTGATACCTTGGTTTGGTGGGAAAAAATTTGAAAACATCTTTTATCATTAAGATGTGATCTGACTATTGACCTCGATCTGATTTTCTAGTTTTTCCTTCCTTGGCATGCAAAGAACCAAATTTGACAGATTAGGGGTGGAAGTAGTAGGTGCATAGGAGGAAGAGTGATCTACCAGATGAAAGAATTGAATGCTGAGATATTTGAAGAAATATGCCTCCCTGAGCACCTAACAACCTTTTTTCAGATCTGATTTTAGGGGTCAAGATCAAAATCATAACAAGCAATGGTGCTTTGACTATTTTTTGGGGGGAAAATTTTGTTGTAAAAATGTTATAAATTGCATGAATTTGTCATTCAAATGGTTG
Organism: Taxus chinensis; assembly: GCA_019776745.2. Lineage (NCBI taxonomy): Eukaryota > Viridiplantae > Streptophyta > Pinopsida > Cupressales > Taxaceae > Taxus > Taxus chinensis. The sequence goes on along the minus strand of CM034148.1, from coordinate 234,803,510 downwards.
GAGTGTTAGAGGTTGGGAGCTAATTCCTCAGAGAAAAAGTTTGATAGAGCCCATCTTTCTGAGAGACTATATGAGGAACTTGTTTATTTCTTTTGTGTTAAATTTGATCTTGTCAAGGTGGTTGTGAGTGTAAAGCCATTGACAAGCTCTGAGATTGTTCTAGAAACTTTCCCCTGGTGATGAATTTAATCAAATTTGAGTAAATCTGTGTCGATTTTGAGCAAAGTTGTGTCTGCTTCATTTTTGAATGTCTGCAAACAGTTTTTCTTGTTCCCATTGTAATCTTACATTGAAATCTCTGTGAATCACACAAGATCTTAGCTTCGTGATAGTTTGGTGGCACTTGCAATTTCATTTATCAGGAGAGATTTCATTTGATGGTGAAATAAACAAGTTTAAAATCACTTTACTCCTAACATGATGATTAATATTGTTTGTTAGCCTTTAAGGGTATCTTAGGCGTGATAAAACAGAGGTTGATAGTGTTTAATTAAGTTTTTCAATTTGAGCCTTCATTTTGGATCCTTAAAGTTTGTGTGAAAGCATGATGATTTGGGCCTCCACTGAAAGCACACCATTCTGGTTAAAGGGACATTTTAGCTATCTTGAAGCATTCTGTTGACCAAGCCTTCCATTTTTTTCTAAAAGTTCTTGAAGAACTGGAAAATCAAAGTCCACTCTTCGTCACCTCCCACCAAAATTCATTTGAAAACAACCAATCATACCCATACTACCCCTGTTTGTCCTGTGTGTGCAAAAATTCATAATTTTGGTTACTAAAATATGCAGAAGCAATAATGTTTTCATTGTCTTTAGTAGCCTGAACCTTGCTTAGAAAATAACTCCATTATCTAGGGTGACAACTCGTAAGAGTTAGATTTTTTCTGTATTGATCATGTTTTCTTCAAGGTCTTCTCAATAAATCTACAACGAAGGACATCTCCATCTCCTCCACAAACAACAAGCTACAAAAGGGTCCTCTCACCCTGGTTGAAAGGAACAACCATAAAGTAGTGAGGATAGATCAAATCCTCTTAAGGGTGCTACCCATTTCTCCACATATGAGTGACAAAGAGAAATCCACATTTCTTCCTTGGCTACAAAATGACACACAACGTGCTCTTCTTGCCTCTAAGCTTCCTGTCAAAAATGTGATGCTGCTCAGCTTCTGAGGGTGAATCAATTTGGGTACTAACACCATTTCTTATGTTGTTTCCAGGGACATTGTGATTACAATTCATACTCAAGCCCTGGTAAACATTTCTTATATGCTCTAAGTGTTAGTATATTGTTTCAACATCAGCCTGTGTTCGGGCCTGTAAGAAGTGTTCAAAGTTATAAGTGATGTGTGCAATATTTCCAGTTTCTGCAGTTATTGCACTAAGTTTCATTGATAAATCTGGGTAAAGGAAGGTCAGAATTTTCCATTTCCAGTTTCTAGTGTTGATATATCATATTTTTAGTACATTTACACAACTAAGGTGGAAATCCTTAGTGGCGACTCCGTGTTGACCTGATTTTTGTATAAGTACCAGTGTCTTAACCTCTGTCAAGTGATATTTTTTACTAATCTTTGCAAAGATTGAAGGAAGAAGATCTTTCTTCGCTAGGGATCCTACTAGGACATTATTTCCAGAGCTAGGAAAAACAAAGTCAAAAGGAAGAAGATCCTGGAGAGTTGTTGAAGATCAGCAGTCAAGAAAAGAGATCTCCGTTGATGAAGGTGATCAGCTTATCATTGAAGATTGCCATTCAAGTGATTCTGAATCAGGTAGTATTTTTTTGGAATTAATTTCTCCATCTTGAGAGGGGCCTTCATTTGATTTTAAAAAGTTTGCTTCTCATTCTGTTCCTGTGTTTTCTGAAGTTAATAGGGTTTTCCAAGAGACAGAGCCTTTAGGTGAAATCCATTTTGGAAGTTATACTCCTATGTTTCAAATACCCCTTGTCCTTTATCAATTTTATTCTCCTCCAAGTTCACCTCCTCAAAACAACATGGCCCATCCCCCACCCAAACCTCCATTTGTTGTAAATACTTTTGGTCCTATAAATTTTAGAGGGATGGCCGGTTATCCAAATACAATTCCCTAAGATGTAATAAATAGACTACCAAAGTTCCAAGGAAATAATGCTATAACTGGTGATCATCATCTAAAGCTCTTTATCAACATGATGGAAGACTTTGAGATTGAATTTGAAGATGTATATATGAAATTGTTTATCCATACTTTGGAGGAAGATGCAAGGGAATGGTATAAAGCTTTGCCAGATAATTCCATTGATTCTTGGAGTGAGATGAATAATGCATTTAGATTGTAGTATGGTGACATAATGGATCCTAGGTTTCTTCTGTCAGAATTTGAGAATATAAAAAATAATCCTAATGAGTCAGTGCATGAATTCAACACTAGATTTAATAAGACATTGAGGATATTTACTGTTAACTTGAGGCCATGTGATGAATCATGTTTGATCAAATATTAAGATGCATTTGATAAAATAGCTACTTACTACTTGATGGAAAAAAACCCTACCAATCTGAGGCAGGCCTTCACCATGGATCTGCATATTGAGAACAACATCAAGGCAATTGGAAAACCTCCTAAGAGGGAGGGTGTGAAGCTAGTTAACCCGGAAAATCCTCAAACAAGTTAGGCTGCTGATTTGGAGGAAGTTGTGAACACTTTGGTAGGGGCTGTCAAAGAAATATCATACAAATTAGCCTGGGAAGAAAATGGAGTTGGGAAGAATTTACAAGGTCAGCACAAGCAAGAAGGCCAAGACAGGTTTACGAATCATCATAGAAATGATCATAGATCTGATGACAGAGGCAAGGGATGTGTTGAATTTGGAAATAAATAGTCCCAGGTCATGGAAAACAGAATGGTGTCTGATCCTTTGGCTGCTAGAGTTACTGTTGTTGAGGAAACAAATGTCATTGACTGGTGTGACAGATGTTTCATGCCCCATGCTCCATGTGAAGTAGATCAACAAACAGAAGAGGAAGATGATGATGAAAATGATGATGATGTTTGCATGATGGGTTGATCCACAAGCTCACAACAAGGAGCAACTTCAACTAAAGTGATAAGTGCTCGAAATGCTGCAAGTTTTTGGGATTGCATCCACCGGGTACCCTTTCTTCCTCCCTCTCATACTTTATAAATAGCTACTATAAAAGATTTTGAGATACCTAATAATGAATTTGAATACTTAAGAGATTTAATGATAAATAAGTATGATGGAGGAATCCCATCTGAGGAGGACAGGTAGTTGTTGATGAACGTTGTTGTTGCCTAAGAGAAGGAGTATAACACAAGAAGTAAGGTTGTCAAAGGGGCAAGGCCTCAAGCCAAGCCAAAAACTCCATTACTTTCAAATATTCCTAAAGAGGCTCTTAAGAAAGATGCATCTGCCAAAGGCCTTGCTGTACCAAACAAAATTCATATTTCTCCTCATACCCAAGCTGTCAAAATTCTTGTGCCATCTGATGAGTGTATCAATCTCCCTTCTAATGCTACCTTGCTAAGTATGTCCCTTATGATATTGCCCAAGTCTTGAGTCAGATCAAGATTTTAGTTCCAATTGTTGAGCTGCTTAGAATTCTTGAGCACAAGAAGAGGGCCTTTGAGTATTTGGGGCTGAAAGAGGAAAAAGACTGCCCTAAGCAGAAATGTAAACATTGTGGAGACTCCTCCAATAATTGAAGAGTTAGAAACACCACCAGCATTGGAGGAACTAGATGAACCACCTGAGGTTTATTTGGGGACTTCCTTGGTTGAGTCTCAGCTAAATGTAGACCCATTCTTCACTACTCTGATCATTAAGGAAAAATTGTTGCACAACTGTATGTTTGATTCGGGGGCATCATGCAATGTTACGCCTTTGGAATTCATGAATGAGTTGGATATCAAAGTAACAAAAACATATGGGAAGTGCACTGCAATGGAATTCAGAGAAGTGCCAGTGGTAGGATGTGTGAAAGGTTTGGTGGTTCAACTTGCAGCTTACTTGAGAAGAACCTGAAACTCAATGTTGTTATTGTTGATTACCCAACCAAGTGGGGTATGTTGTTGTCTAGAAAATAGGCTGCAAGTGTTGGTGGGAGTGTTCAAATGGATATGTCCTATACCACCATTCCGATTGAGGGCATGATTTTCAAGTTGTATGGAGAAAAGAAGATGTTGCACCTCATTAAAGATCCCAATAATTCATCTTATGAAGTGTTGTACACAAGTGTTGATGTTGATAACTTTGTAGGATTTGTTGATGGGAAAGAGCACAAAATTGAAGAGTGCAAGTGTCTTGAGCAGGTAGGGTCTCCTTGGACTTTATTGTTTGATGGAGCTTGCTCTAAGTTTGGAAATGGTGCTGGTGTTGTTCTGATTTCTCCAGGCCAGGAAGATTTTGGTTTTTCCTTCAAACTTAACTTTGAGTGCACTAACAACATTGCTGAATATGAAGCACTATTGTTCAGTTTGAGAATCACTTGTAAATATGGTGTTAAGGATGTTAGTGTCAAAATAGATTGAAAACTAATTGTCAAGCAAGTCAAAAATATCTATGCTACTAAGAATCAGCGAATGAAACAATACAAGCATGCAATTTGGGATCTCTTTGAGATGTTTGATTCATTCAATATTGTGCATCATGACAAGAAGTTTAATGATTTGGTAGAAAAACTTGCAGTATTAGTATCTTGGTTTGATAATTGTGCAATGTTCCCATATTGTTAATATGATGTTGAAGTGTTAACAAGGCCATATGTCCCTGACAACATTAAACATTGGCAAGTTTTTGATGATGATGCTCAGGTAAAAAGGTTTATGTAGAACAAAGGGGAGTTTGCTGATCAATGTATTGATTGGGAGCCAATGGTGTGTGCAGAAGATGGGAAAGAAACTTTGTTTGGAAAGGATATCATCCAACTAAAAACTAATACTATCTCTACAGGACTGGTTGCTCTTGAATCAAACTTTGATAATAGTGATTGCATTATTAATAGGCATATAGTATCCTTAAGGGATGTTGAAGAGCATGACCTAGGTACAGAGGAGAAACTAAGGAAGATTTGGTTGGGAAGAAATTTCAGCAAGGAGGAAAAATAATCCAATATTCAATTGTTGAAGAAGTATCAAGATTGCATGGCTTGGACTTATTCTGAACTAAAGGCATACAGAGAGGATCTATTTCAACATGAGATTCCCTTGGAATCTAATGCAAAACCATTCAGGCAGAAACAAAGGTCAATCAATCCACTACTATCTCTTAAAATGCAAGAAGAACTAAAGAAACTGAGGGATGGAGGGATTATTCAGCCCACAAGTTATTCTTCTTGGGTTGCAAACCTAGTCATGTTAGAAAGAAGAATGGTGATATCAGGCTGTGTGTGGATTTCAGAAATATGAACATAGCATCAATGAAGGATAAATTATCCTCTACCAAACATGGAAAACATGCTGCAATTAGTGACTGGTTCTGAGATGCTTTCTACCTTGGATGGCTTCTCTGGTTATAACCAAGTTGTTGTGAAAGAATATGAAAGAATTAAGACATCCTTTACTACTCCTTGGGGAACTTATGTTTATGTTAGAATGCCCTTTGGTTTGATGAATGATGGAGAAAACTTTCAAAGAGAAATAGATTTTACTTTTACTGGTTATATTAATGATTTTATTGTTGTTTACCAAGATATTGCAACTGTGTTTTCCAAAAAGAGAGGTGATCACTTGCAGCACTTGGAAAAAATGCTGATTAGATGTAGAGAATATGGCATTTCATTCAATCCAAAGAAGTGCCATTTCGGAGTGTAGAAGGAAAAGTTGCTTGGTCACATTATGTCACAAGAGGGGGTAATGATAGATCCAGAAAGGGTAGAGGCCATTAGCAAGGTCCCAATTCCAAGAACCAAGAAAGGAATTCAATCTTTCTTTGGGAAGATAAAATTTATCAAAAGATTCCTATCAAACTTTGCTGAGTTGACCATCCCAATTACTTGCATGCTAAAGAAGGACCAAGTCATCAAATTGGAGGAGGATGTCATTCACACTTTCAATGGGATCAAAGAGGCATTAAAACATGCCCTTGTTTTAGCAGCTCCAGATTATAAGAAGCCTTTTCAAATGTTTTCTTTTTCTTCAGAGAACACTCTTGCGCCTATCCTATTGCAGAAGGATGATGAAGGGGATGAGATTCCAATTGCCTTTTTTCAGTAAGGAATTGCAGGGGGCTGAGCTTAAATACACTATTATGGGATAAGCAAGTATTTCTTCCTTGGTAAAAGAAACAAAGGTTTTTAGGCCTTACATTTTGAGCTCTAAAATTTTTGCTTATGTTCTCCACACTATGGTAAAACACATCTTGTCAGAGATGGAAGTATCGAGCAAAAGATGCAGATGGGTGAACAAGTTGCAAGAATATGACATGGATATCCAAACCACGAAGTTGGTGAGAGGTTTGGGCTTGAATAATCTTATGGCTGAGAGAAACTTGCAAACTATTGAGGTGAATGCGGTAGAAGAAACAAGGGTAGATGTAATTTTTTATCTCAGACATCTATACTGCCCTGAGTATTTGAGTAAGAACTAGAAAAGAGCTCTTAAATTGGCTTCCTAGAAATATTTCATTACTAATTATGGGTTATCCTGAAAGAACCTTGAGGGAGTTCTCTTAAGATCCATTACTGAAGATTAAGCCCCCAAGATAATTGCTGATCTCCATAGAGGATTTTGTGGGGGGCATTTTTCTGGAAGAGTCACAACACACAAGATCATGAGGGCTGGTTATTGGTGGCCAACACTTTTCAAGGATACAAACCTTTTGGTTAGAAGATGTAAGAGTTTTCGGTAGTTTCTTGGAAGACTGAAAGCTTTAGGTTCCCTGCCTTTACAACCTATATCAATTGAAGCCCCATTCAAGTAATGGGGAATGGATTTCATTGGTGAGATTTCAGACCCTTCAAGTGCTAGCCATAAGTGGATTCTTGTAGCCACTGATTACTTCACTAAGTGGGTGGAGGCAATCCCCACCAAAAGAGAAACACACCAAATTGTCATGGAATTCATGCTAAATCATATCATCTACAGGTTTGGAGTGCCAGTTAAAATTGTTGCTGACAATACCATGAGCTTAAGATCTAAACATTTGGTGGCAATGTGTAAGGAGTATGGGATCATTTTGACATATGATTCTAACTACAATCCCCAAGGAAATGGAAAAGATGAGTCTAGTAATAAAAACTTGCTGAAGATTATCAGAAGGAACTTGGAGCTGAACAAGAGAAAATGGGGTGAGTAGTTAAAGTTTGTTGTTTGGGATGATCAAATTACTGTTAAGAGAGCCAATGGAAAGAGTCCATTTGAGTTGGTGTATGGGACTCAAGATTTTCTGCCCCTGCATATGCAATTATCCTCATATTAGTTCCTTCAACAACTGGAAGATCAAGAAGTTAGTCCATATGATGCTCGCATTAACCAGATTGTTGAACTTGATGAAGAAAGGAGGGCATCTCACCAAAGGCATGTAATTTTCAGAGAAAAATTGAAGAGGTTATTTGATAAGAAGGTCACTCCAAGAGCTTTCAGCGTTGGAGATCTTGTGCTATTATGGGATATCAGTAATGAACACAAGAGTAAGCATGGTAAATTTGATGCACTATAGATGGGCCCTTACTCCATTGACATCCGGATTAGTGAACATACCTTCTTCTTGAAAGACTTAGATGGGGAATTGCTCGAATTTCTTATTAATGGAAGACACTTGAAACATTTCCTGGATTGATTCCCTAGAATCAAGGTGAGCATCATTTGTACAGTGTATAGTTTTTTGGTTGCTTTCTGTCTTTTGTGTTTTTACTCGTTCTGGTCCTTGGTGACTTGGTTTTGTTGGTTCCTCAGCTCATTTTTAGAAGATGGTTTTGGGTTTCTACTTTGCAAGCTGACTCCTTTTCCCAATGGATGTTTTTGGCACTTGGTCTATTACTTGGGTCTTATGGCACTCGCAGGGAGTGCCCATCCCTAATTCGGAGCCGATGTTGGTGCTCGAATTAGTCTCACCCCATTTTTCATTAAAATCCCTCAGTTTGCAGCCTCTGTCACGTTTGTGTCTCCCCATGTTGGTGTTTGAAAACTCTTTCCTCCATTTTGTTACCATGATTAAATCCTCCTTGGTCGAAGGTCACTTAAAAACCCAGAATTTGTTGATTTGTTCCTCTATCCATTTGAGGGTGTCTGTCAATTGGGCGTAAAACTCAGGTTGTTCCTTCCCTTCCATTTTCCGCAATCATGTGTTGTTGTCCCTGCCATTTTTATCCCAGGTACCTGAAAAATTGTGAATGGATATAGCTCGGAGGGTCATGTGTGAACCTTACAACATTTCCAAATTCTATGTCCTTGAAGAAAATTTCATCTCTGAGCTCAAACAGTGGTTTCCTTGCATTTTTACGGCTTGATGGGTGTGTTTCTCCCATCAATTTTAAATCTTTGCATCAGTAGCAATGTGGCCCTTTTTGGTTGGATGAGGCTCGGTGGGGTGCTCTAAAACTTTGTGGATCATTTCAACCCAAAACCTGTCCACGTGGAGGAACGAAGCTTGTTTGAAGACTCACCTTTTTGTTTAGCCTTGGAGTTGCACCGGGTGGACACGTGGAGGATTCCATTGCTTTTCCTGGACTTAGAAAATTTCTCATGCAACTGATATAGTTTTGGCGGGATATGGACACGTGGTGGGATGGCACTAATTTGAATATCTATCTCAGTGTCCCACCTGAACAAATGTGACAGAGGGACAGGTGGAAGTTTCTGCCGGCTCCACTGGGGACTTAAACATTTTTAAAAGAAATTTTCTAAGGCTTGGGACACGTGGTGATCCCACGCTCATTCAGGGTCTCCACTCTTGGGGACCATCTCAAAGTTGCACCATAAATACATGTGGAGGTTTCTGTTGGGTCTTTCTTCCTTATATTTTTTCAAGAAACTTCCTAAAAGGCCTAGGACACGTGGAGGGAATGCACATGTTCAGGGACTGGCCCTTGAGTTTTATTTTTAAGAAACTCTAGGAGGACACTTGGAGGCTTCTGATCACTCTCCCTTTTTTCTTGGAATTTGCAACAACCAAAGAAGACTGTCTCGGACCTTGGACACATGGCTCCTTCCACTGAACTCTTAAAATTTTAACAGACTTTGCCATAATCAGACATGTGTGGAGCCCGCACTTGTTTGGGGTCTCTACTTTCAGGGACCATCTCAAGATGCACCATTGAAACATGTGGAAATTTGAAAATTCAAAAGGCAAGGAGGCGGACTCTCAGGGAAAATTTGGAAAATTTTCCTTTCTTCCAAAATAGGCAAAATTGCAGAATTTAGCCATGATTCCTTTGGGACCCACATTGGGACACGTGTCAAGCCCATTTTTCAAAGGTGAAGGGGTGGAGAAAATTGAGAAATTATGCATTTTTTCCAAAAGATGTAAAAATTAAAAAGGAACCCCTAGGCCCATCTTAACTCAGATCTCCCACATGGGCGGTCCAAATTCAAAAGGGAGATTGACAGAAGCTGTGCATCTGTATCTGATTTTCTGCCATTTCTACTCCAAATCTCCCGGGGATGCAAAATTTTATGGTTTTTTAATCATTTCTTGGAGTCTCCTACATGCCAAATAAAGAGGAACATTAATTTGATATCCTGGTTCGGTGGGGAAGGTCTGAAAAACATCTTTCACCAATAAATATGTAATCTGACTATTGGATTTGACTTGATCTTTCTTTCCCTTGCACACAAGAGACATGTTGATATCTTTGTTTGGTGGGAAAAAATCTAAAAACATATTTTACCATTAAGATGTGATAAAACTATTGGCCTCGATCTAATTTTCTAGTTTTTCCTTCCTTAGCATGCAAAGAACCAGATTTGACAGATTCGGGGTAGAAGTAGTAGACGCATAGGAGGAAGAGTGATCTACCAGATGAAAGAATTGAATGCTAAGATATTTGAAGAAATCTGCCTCCCTGAGCATGTCAACACCAATCCGACACTATGATAATTCTTCACTAGGAACTCCTCGTGCTATGATTATTAACTAATGCACAACTCTTAGTTTGGTGGATGTAATCTGGAAACACAACAACAAACATAACACAAGAATACCATAGACTATGATAAGAAGGAATAACGATAAATCTGAAATATCAGTGTAAATTATAATATCAACATGAAATTGTTACAATCTCACCCATGAGGTTCTTCAAGTGTTATTAAATTCACTTGCCTTTAAACAATAACTATGGGAGAAACTTCACAATTACACCTCTTAATGGCTTCTTTAACACACCTTCAAAAATGATGGCTTCCTTTACACACTTACTCATACAATATTTCTCACTACTTCTCTCTATGCTAAATGAGGGGGGTGGCCTCTTTATTTATAGGAATTCAGGCTTATCCACCTTATCTCTAAGATAGGATAGGAAATATCTTCTGGCCAATCATATTCCCTGCCTAAACTCTTGCCTTTACATGTAGGCTTATCTTCTAAGATAAGATAAACCTTATCATCTCACATGGGTTCCACCTTTTTAGACTTTTCCACAAATAAAATATACAAAATATTTATGACATCACTCTTTGTCCTTATTATAAATATAATATTTCTAATTCCTAATCATGTAGACCCTACTTCTCTACTTATCCCAACTTTGACATTTTAACATTACCGGACCACTTACAACAAATATTTACTTTTTACAACATTCCTATTGTACTTTAACTGTTATCGTACTCAACATTATTGGCAGTACCGTACTGACGGTGCCGTTATCTTCTATTGGATGCCACTACTAATTATACTTAACAACATCCTATTCCTAATACATACATTAATAAAATAGAAATTATGGAGGAAAATTTTAATGTCGACATTTTCCCCTTCCTAACTTCTACTCCATCCTCGGAGTAGACTCTTATGGACATTCTGAAGCTGGTGCTTGGAAAATATTTAACTTGTCATGGTTGACCCATTTTGTAATGGGAGTACCATCCAATTCCTCCAGTCGATATGTACCATTTTCATGCACAACTGCTATTTTATAGGGCCGCATCCACTTTGGAAGAAGTTTTCTCTATCTTCTTTTTTTGTATCTGGAATCATATACTAGAACCAAGTCATTCACATGAAATGGAGACCAACGGATCTTTTGATCAAAGTATTCCTTCTGCTTCATTTTCTTCTTATAGCTTGTATCCTTCACTATTTCCCTCATTTCCTCTAGCAAATGAAGACATACCAACCTTTCTTTTATTGAATCACTTTCATCTATCCTTTCATTTTTCATAACTCTCACAGTGGGAATATCAAACTCAATAGGAAGAACTGGATCAATGCCATAAGCCAACTGAAATGGGGAGTATCCTGTTGCTGACTTTGATGTTGCCCTATATGCCCATAATGCTACATGAATCCTTTTATCCCGCTTATGTACCTATAAGGCTGCATCTTTTGCTAGAATTTGACACAACACAAAATTTGTTCATTCCACCTGTCCATTTTTTCTTGGCTTGTATGTTGTTACCTTCATGTGCTTAATAGAAAACTTGTTGACTAGGGCTTCTACCACCTCATTAATGAAGTGGCTTCCTTGATCTGTTACAATTTCTAATGGGCAACCAAATCTGGTGACAATGTGTTCATATATGAACCTTGCCACTTCATCCATGGAAGCTATTTTCAATGGCCTAGCTTCAACCCACTTGGTTAAATAATCTGTGGCAACTACAATATACTTATTTTGGCGTGGGGTAGTTGGAAGTGGAACTACAATGTCTATTCCCCACTTTTCAAAGGGACCAAGTGGAAGGATAGGGCATAATGTAGCTGATGAAGTCTTACGGTTACCATGTGTTTGACAAATATCACATGTCTTACAATAATTTTAACAATCTCTAAAAAGAGTGGGTCAGTGATAACTTGCATCCAAGATCCTTCTTGCTGTAAGTTGTCCAGAGAAGTGTCCTCCACATGTACCATTATGGAATTCTTCTATCAGCTTCTTCCCTTGATCATGTCCAACTACCCTCTTGTACTGTCCATCAGGTCCTATTCGAAATAATACTCCATGCAGAATAGAATATGGACGAATGGCTTGAGTAATCTTCCTCTTAGTATTTGCATTGGCACCATTAGGAAACTTGAATTCATTTAGATAATTCCAAATATCTATGTATTCACTAGGGATTGTGTCAAGACATAACAATGTTGCATCTGGAAAATCATCATCATCACAAGGCAAACTTAAACCATCATAGGCTCGAGAGAGTGCATATGCATTGACATGCTTCTTTCCTGGCCTATCTATAATATCAAATTCAAATTCTTGTAGCAAAATTATCCATCTTGCTATCCTCCCTGATGGGTTAGGCTTATTGACAATATATTTTAGAGCCTGATGATCTGTTACAACTATAAATTTCTACCTTAGCAAGTAATTTCTAAACTTCTTTACAACAAAAATGATAGTTAGAGCCTATTTTTTAGTTACAATATAATTTACCTCAGCACTGCTCATTTGTCTTCTCCCAAAGTAAATTGGATGATCATTCCCATTTTCATCCTTTTGGCTCAGAGTACTTCCTAGTGCTGCATCTGAGGCATCAATATACACAATGAATGGCTTGTTCCAATCTGGATTCTTTAAAACAGGTGAAGACACCAGGGCTTCCTTCAGTTGTTCAAAAGTTTCATGTGCCTTATTTCCTGGTTCATAAGTAACATCCTTCTTCAAGAATTGGGTTAGTGGCTGTGCAATCTTTGAGAAATTCTTGATGAACCTTATATAGTAACCCACATGGCCTAAAAATGATCTCAACTTACTTCTATTCATAGGAAATGGTAACTCTTTGATTTTTGAAACTTTATCAGGATCAGTACTAATACCATCTTTGGATACAACATGCCCTAACAAAATGCCTTTAGAACATCCAAAGACACACTTTGTAGGGTTTAGTGAAGCTTGTGCTTCATCTAACCTTTAAAATGTTGTCTCCATCTGGTGTAGGTGGTCCATCATGCTCCCATAGATGCAAAAATCATCCATAAATACTCTAATGAAGTTCCCAATGTAGGGTTCAAACACCCTATTCATCAAGCGCTGGAACGTTGCTGGAGCATTACACAACCCAAAAGGCATAACTCTATAAGAAAACATTCCCCAAGGAGTGGTGAATGTGGTCTTCACCTGATCTTTCTCTGCTATACGAACTTGGTTGTATCCACTATATCCATCAACAAAACTATAGCACTCCTGGCCAGCTACTTCATCCAAAATCTGATCTGAGAATGGAAGAGGGTAATGATCCTTCTTTATTGCCTTATTGAGCTTCCTATAATCAACACAAATGCGTAGCTTCCCATTATTTTTTATTGAGATCACAATGGGAGAAACCCATTCTGAATTCTCCATAGCAAATATAAATCCTGCATCAAACAACTTATCTATTTCTTCTTTTACAGTCTTGGAAAAATTAGGATTCATTCTATATGGCATTTTCTTTATGGGCTTAGCACCATCTACCAACTCAATAGAATTTTCTACCCAACTTACTTGATGAAGTTCCTTGTAATCAAAAGTTGAAATATGTGTATGTATCTTGAAATATCTAGAGGTAGGATTCCTTCTCACCTCTCCATCATGCATCACCATCTTATTGGTGGAGATGATCATCAATTCTTCTTCAGATAGGGGAGGGAGAGCAGGAGCGCGGTCCGGTTTTCTTTTTTCATCTCTTTTTACTTTCTTCTTCATCCCCCCCTTCCTTTACAGCCTATCTCCTGTTCTTTCTGTCACCCTGTCCCTACCGTTCTCCTCCACCCCCATTCCCCTTCACCCAACTTCTTCTCCTCTTTCCTCTCGCGTCCTTCGGTTCTCTATTCTTTTCCTTCTAGCCCCCCCTCCTCGCCTCAGTCACCATCCCTTTAATCCAGCTCCATTCTGCTCGTCACTCTTCTTTACTCCCCTTTTTCGTCACTCTCATAACAAGTGTTTCGGCTCTTGTTCCCCACCTCTCATATATTCCCTCTCATTGCTGCTTCTTTCCCCTCTCACTTTCTTCATCTTCAGTGTCCACTTCACTAGTACTCGAGTAATCAGAGGATGTCCAATCATTAGTTTCATCACTTGAATCCACAGGTTCTACCTTATGATGCCAAGGGATCATGTTTATCTTCACCCTCTCTCTACCAAGTCCAAGTGTCATGACGCCTTCATTCAAGTAGTTTCTTGGCATGAACTCCTCCTTAGCCATGGTCTTCCCAACAACATTGGGTATGCAACAGTACCATTTTTCATACCTAAAGTCTACCACACATACAACACCCATAACAGATATTGCCACATTTGAAAATACACCTTCTGGTTTAGTTTTTCCTTCATAAGTGTTGAGGGGTGATAAATTTTTAAACCCAACATATTCATTACAGACTTGGTCATTACATTAACTACAGCACCTCCATCAACTAAGACATCATGAATTGAAATACCATTACATAATACCTCAACTTGTGGAGAGTAGGGATCTGCCTCTGCCTCCAAAACATGGACCTCTTCCTTTGTTGAGCATTGATTCCACTTCGCAGCTCCCGCCTCTTCTCAGAAGACATAGCTAAGAGTTGACCATATGTAATATTTGTAGGCCTTTTGGACAGATCGTCCAAGATGGAGTATTGTCCTTGTCCCTGTGAAATCAGAAAATCCTGCACACCCAACTTTCTTCTCTTATGTTTTTTACTAGTTTCTCCTTTCATCTTCTTAGGATCATTTCCATCTTGGTTATCTTTTTCTTTCTTTCTTTTTGTTACAAACACATCTACTTCATTATTTATGCTCTTATCTACTACATCAAAAGAATTCACAGGTGCTTTCCCTTTATCATTATCTCTTGTACCAGATGTAGAAGCTCTATCTGGACAATTATACTTATAATGACCCTTTTTATAACAACCATAACATACAACTTCAAAAATATTTCTTTTTGGACCTCTATCTCCTCCCTGAGAACTAAATTATTTTCCTTGAAGAAGATTAATAGTTAACTGGCCCATCTTCCTAAGCAAATCTTCATACTCAGTAGATGTACTAAGAGAAAGATTTGTGCTTACTGAGAGTGGTTGTGGATTCTGGACCAAAGGGGCTGGTGTAGGCTCTAATTTAGCAACAATTTCTTTGGGCTCCTCTTCCATGCTTTCTTCTTGCCTTCTTGTAATCTCCTTTGCTTGTTCAATGGTAGCTGGGCGGTCATACTTCACTCGTTGACTGATCTCTGGCTTCATCCCAAGAATGAAGTGCTTACATAGGAGATTATCCACGCCATTCATCAACCCATCCGCTAATCCTTCCTTCCGGATCTGGGCATCGAGCTTCCTCCTTAGCTCTAGAACACGAGCATGATAATCTCTTATCTTCTCCTTCTCTCCTTGGGCTAGCTTTGTGATCTCGATCATGAGATCTGTATATTTCTGTTCACCAAATTCTTCAAGAAAACTTTATGTTAATAAATCCCATGAGTTTTTCACATTATCACCTAATGTTTCAAACCACCTAAGGTGTAACATCCACATTTTTATACATTAGAACAAGTAAATTTTTTTTTTTTTGATAAATACTTCCTGGTTCTAAATACATAATTTAGAACTCACAAATAAAAAACAACCATTCTCACAATAGATAACCATATGTAGCTATAATGACTCGGAGCACCTCCGATCTATTCATTCCATGACTCGGTAATCTACCGATCTATTCATTCCATGACTCGGTAATCTACCAATCTATTCATGAGTATTAAGAGTTGGCATTTTTTATTTAACACATCACTCTTGCGGTTCTCTTTCCTAATCTGGGATCTAGAATGCTCTGTCCAAGGAACCTAACTGAATAATTGTTACCATTATTCATCGGCATCTCATATCTTAGACTAGGTGACTTTGGACAATGCAATCAGTAGCTTGCGATACTTTGGCCAAAGATTTGAAACATACTGCTTATGTCTTGTATTCCTTCACGACATACTCGTCAATCTAGAATACGTCCTTCACCCCATTCCTATGTTATGTAGAATGTCTTATATTGACTTCTGTTAGACTCTCCTGTCCCAAGTTATTCACTCAGGAACAGATTAGTAAGATGACAACGTTATAGGGATGCTCCCGAGGACTAGGGATACGCTGACATACTGGGTCAACCCTAGTTAATCCAGTGTGTCAAGATACCCCGAATCTCCTAGGGCAGCCTTATAACGTGACCACATTCCTAATCAGTCCCAGAGTAACTTGTTCGAGTTTAAGGTGTAAATCTTAACGATCAATGCAAAGGGTGTCGTCATAAGTCACCTGCATTGTTGTATCTTCGAGAAGATCCTAATATTCTCGAAGGTACAACTCTGCAGTTGACTTGTGCCATCAACCTTTAAATACTCCTCGAAAAGATCTACTTATTAATAAGTGTTACATACGTTGAGTTAAAATTATACTATAAGACGCTCCCTTAAGGGTAGTCTTTCCCAATCCCTGGGTTCCCCACCTTAGAATTACCTTTCTTAGTAAAACCCTTTACACAAGAGAAGTTATTAAGACTAGAGGTCCCTTCAAGGAGTTCATAGAATATACATAATTCTAAATCAACGAAAGTGGACAATAACCCTCAACCTTCACATGAGATTGCTAACCAAACCCTTTTTAGGTTTATATTAGTTCTCTTAACTAAATTTTATATCTTACTTAATAGTATCGAGATATAGTGATTAAGAATCCAATTAAACGTTGTCTTGACTTATATCAAGACTAGGAAGTAATAATTTATTCAGCTTGTTTAGCTTCCAGCTCAGGTTTATTTTAACCCAAGCTTTCAGAAAGACAGTGATCTAAATTCCAATTTAGCTTTAGATAGAACATACTAGAACTACTAAACAATCATAAGTATTCAGTTACATAATCTTGCAAGCATACTTAGATAATCAAAAAAGTCTTCACCTTATACAATAATAATAATGCTCTCAAGATCATTCGAACCGAAGAAGGTCAAATCATCAAGATACGAATACAAACACATAAGTAACAAATATCTCTTTTCATTCCTTTCATAGCTAATCAAATACATTTTATGCATTCAGCATACTTGATACAATACTTAACAGAAAAAGAACATCTTTCTTCAAGTAGTCCATTTAGAGAATCATGCTGTAATTCATCATAAAACGAAATTAAACAATCTGAACATCCTATCAGATCTACGTGCTTTTACCACTTACGGCAACCATTTGCAAAAATTGTCAACACGGGTCAGTTCGATGAACTGAGCATGATAAGCACTAACACTTAAAACAAAAGCAATCCACCAATTGCTCTCATTGAACAACCTGTTTAAATGAAATCATTTCACCAAACATGAAAACATATTTCAGATTATGCTCTTGTAATACAAACATGACTATAAACGCGTAACTCATATTATAGTTACTAAATAGTCCTATATACTTTTCAGATATTTCTTCATAAATGTAAGTGACCAAGGAGAACAATTGTATCCAAAAAAACTATCCATCTGAATCCCAAGGACAACAAACATCAGACAAATCATTACATTCAACATAATAAAATGAATATCATAACAATTCATGAATCCATCAGTATGTTAAAACAAATCCAACAGTTAAATAAAAAATATATCAACATATACTTTACAGCAGAAGAGAAAGAAACCGAGACATTCAGATGTCCATTCCAAACATGCTCATGACTGTACCGTCTACTTAAGAGTAATGCAATCACATTATACGCCTGCGACTAAGCTAGTCGAGACCACATGAAGAATTATAGTCTATCAAAATACACATATAAAAATTGTCTGTAACTTACTGAACAACACAATAGCTCTCGTGACAAGGAAGTGATGAATAATCCATCAAATATACCCCACATAACCTTCCATATTATTCAACAAACGAGAAAATATCCAACGCCATCGCTTGTCAAGGTATAGTTAATAGCTCTTTACTTCAGTCAAGCACACGACTAGATAATCATGATAACAAAAGACATAATCATGCACAAAACACAAGAGCAACCCCACTGAGTCGAAACACTCAGCAACATACAGCTCAATCTAATCCCTACTAACACAGCAAGGACTTAAATCCAAAGCCGAAATCAAAATAACAACCTCTTTATCACAGACAAACAAGAGGCTAGATAACATTAAACAAATGATGTTCCATATGCATATAAAGTGACATTCATACTGAATCAAACACAAACATGCACAACCTCATTCAACTGAAACAAATCCTTATGATAAAACAACCATGACTTCTATTGGAATCCGTTTTCAAGAAAAATAAACACAATAAGGTCTTCACAGAAGCTGAATCCCATATCAGTATTTTCCTCAAAGTTTCATTCTAAGTCAAGCTACTACGGATACAACAGGGTCTCAACCCGAGTAAGGTTTGTAAAGAAAACCTTTCCGTTAATTTCAACAGAAGCGAACAGACAGGAACACAAGAATGCTAAGAAGGAGTCAGAACGATATGCATACACAGCGAGGGTTTTAATCGAGATTCACGCCAACTCGCAACATATCGAGGTCTCCAACAGTATCACATACAACTAGTGCTCATAACAAAGCTTTGATTAGAGTTAATTTCATGCGACAACAGTTCAAGAATCCCAATAATGCTCACACAAAAACTTCTACAAAATTCGTAACTCAAGATACATATCAAGGATTCCAACTGAACCCATATCTGCGATATTCACTGCTAAGCCACAGTGATGAAAAAAAAATGACAGAAATAGATGTACCAGATACTTTTCCAGGGCTCCAACTGAGTCTAAACTAACAAGTATTCTCATTGATAGCTTCTACAGAAGTCAAAATACTATCTACTCTAGGATTCCAATGGAATTCAATAACAAATAGTATTCACGGCGATACTTCTACAGAACCCAAAACATATTTTCAGTTCAAGAAGTCCAACAGCAACAATAACATATATTACTCACGAAAAATCTTATAAAAAGTCAGAATATACTGTACATTCAAGAAATCCAACAGTATCATATTCAATAAGAGAAAACAGCAAGGTATAGACTGAAGTCTGAATCAAACAAGAAAATAATTCATGGACTTCCACAGAGCCGAATTCGTATATTATCTATGCAAGCATTTCTACAAAAGCTAACCTAAATGCAAAACACAACAGGTTAGTGCAACCGTTCGAAACATAATGCACACCCATCAAGGGTTCACTGAAAAATCGAACCAGTAAGAAGATACAACAACTAAATCACACAAAGCTACCATGAAAACCAACTGATCCCAAAAATCATCTGAACAGAGTTGTTCTAATGAAATCATTTGAAGGAAAGCAAGATTTTTAAGAGTAGGGGCCTAACATGCCTGGTAATGCCGCTTAAAAATCCGAAGAAGACCACTGAAAGAGCTTGAGCCTTCTCCTCTTTTTCCACGTTAGATTCAACATCAATAATTTTTTATTTCCATGCCTTATAAACTTTCCTTGACAGAGAAAAGAGCTAGTTACTCTCATATTTGCAATGCAACACCAAGTAGACTGGTGCGAAGAACCAGTGATCAACAGAGAGAAAACCGGAGCACATGAAAAACCAAACAAACTACCAGTTTTCCATTTTGCATGTCTTCCCGAGAAATCCGAGCTCGAAGACCGAGTTCATTAATTGTATTAACTCCAAAATTTCTGCTCAATCTCCATTGCCACTGACCGCCATAGTTGGCGATGGACAAATGCAAGTCAAAGACCATTTCTAACTTTGGCGAATTTGCCACGTCAGCTTTCAATAGCCGTTGAAACTTCCACTAAATCCCTTTCCTTCATACTTATCCATCCCATTTAATGCCATAGAAACTACCGCCCATGGCTCGCACCCCTTCATAGGTCCCCTTCCTCCACTAACATTTTTTAGGTTAGAAGCATAGGTTAGGATTTAAGATGATACTTAGTCTAACCTCCTTAGCGCTAGGTCACTAACTTTAGAACATTAGTTTATAGCTTAGGCCTAGGTTAGATTGACACTAATCTAATCCCATAGGTTATAGTTTAGGTTTAGGTTATTAACCTTAATAAATCTAGTTTTAGGTCTAAAATTTAGAATGTTCAGAATAAGAACCTACAGACATACATTCACGAAAAGGATTCACTCCAGCACTGCCAATAGGCTATTTGAATAAATGTATCTGAATTTATTACCTGGCCCACGATCAAGACCTTCCTGATATTACGATATCGGGAACCAATTCATTTAACACGATCAGCCTGAGTTAGACTCCAGAATAGCTTATTCAACCATTCAGTCCTTACAACCTGCGTAAGGTCTATAATTTTTGTTCATCCCGAATAAACTTAAAGCATCTCTTGGATCAATGCCACTGATCCAAGGCTGGGTCTTATAGATGGATAAATCCACAATTCATTCTGAGATCAGATTAAACTCAGGTGTAAAATGAAAGAAATAAAAGAGTCCAATCATATTCTGACTCAGTCAAAGATCTTCAATTGCAAAGAAGATACAGTCCATATCAAGCATGACTTCACAATCAAAGGAACACATCCTTTTACAGAAGAAATCATATATCAACACTTGAATTCTTAGGAGGAAGTAACAACAGTTCAGAGTGTTACATGCTTCCCTCCTAAAAGATTCATCGTCCCGATGATTACATATTCGATTAACCTTCAGGTCAACCAATTTATTAGTTCACAAAACAATGCGACTATTTCCAACTTGAATAGTTCTAGAAATCAATGTCACAACACATTTTATTCAGCCTGAATAATGTTTGCCTCCATTTGGCTTTTATATAAACTTGAAAAAGGTAAGTTCATAAAAGAAATGTTTTGTCAACAGATTTCATTCTGTTGAAAAAGAAAAGGAAAAACAATTTTCATCTCTTCCAGATTTTCGAAAGTTGCACTTTCTTCGTTAAACTGGTCCCACTGGACCTTACATTGCTGTATTTCATGATTTCTCAAATGCAATTGGCAAGTTTCTAGCACTCGTGTGGGTTTAACCACGATTATTCCTGGGTCTTGGACCTGCAAGGAATTCCAATTTAAAACATGTGACAGATCTGAAACGTATTTCTTAAGCAAAGAAATATGCAAAACATCATGCATGCGAGATAAAGCAGGTGGTAATGCTAATCGATAAGCTACAAGATTGATTATTTCGAAAATTTCGAAAGGTCCCACATAACGAGGTGACAACTTGGCAACCTTGCCAAAAGTTATAGAACTCTTTCTGGGTTTAACACGAAGAAAAACCTTCTCACTAAGCTCAAACCTTCGATCAACCCGCTTAAGGTCAGCATAGCTCTTCTGCCTATCCGTTGCTTCCTTTAATCGTTCACGAATCAGCTTAACTTGTTGTTCTATTTCAGTGAGGATCTCTGGTCCAATTACCACTCTATCCTCAACACTATCCCAACTAACAGGGGTTTTGCACTTCCTTCCATAAAGTGATTCAAATGGTGCCATTTTAAGAGATGAGTGATAAGTGTTGTTGTATGCGAATTCAACTAATGGAAGATACTCTTCCCATTTATACTGTTGATCCATGCAATACATTCACAACATGTCTTCCAACACTTGATTTACCCTCTCAATTTGTCCATTCGTTTCTGGATGATATGCAGAACTGAAGTTTAGTTTCGTTCCAAGAGCTGTATTAAGTGTTTGCCAAAACCTTGATGTCATTCTAGGATCCCTGTCAGATATAATCAATTCTGGTACACCATGTAATCTAAAAATTTTGTGTACAAATCTTTTGGCTAGCACTGGTGAATCATCCTTTAGATTTCCAGCGATGATATGAGCTACCTTAGTTAGTTTATCTACTACTACCAGGATAACATCATGTTTATTCCTGGACATAGGTAACCCTTGTACAAAGTCCATGCTTATTACTTTCCATTTGTACTGCTGTATGCTATGAGGATATAACAGTCTAGCAGGGTGCATATGTTCTGCCTTAACCCGCTGACATTCCAGACAATGAGTTACAAATTCACTGACATCCTTTTTCATATCTTTCCAAAAGTATTGCTGTTTCAGATCAGCAAGCATTTTTGTAATACCTGGGTGTCTAGAGAAAGGTGAATTATGAAATTCAACTAACAACTTCTTCCTCAAATCATTCAGCATAGGTACGTATACCCTATTTTCATAACGCAAGATTCCTTCATTATCAAAATGAAAACCTTTATACCTTTCATCATTAGGTTCTGCAGCAAGCGCTGCTTTTACTTGCTGAAAGTAAATATTAGATTCTGAGGCACTTTTTACCTCATCCTTAAACTGAGTTCTTAATGTTATAAGAGCAGAAATGTGCCTCCTACGACTTAGAGCATCTGCTACTCTATTCTCCTTCCCTTTGATGTAGCTAATATCAAAATCATATTGTGATAAAAATTCTAACCACCTTCTCTGTCTGGCATTTAGATTAGGGTGAGTGAAAATATATTTCAGTCATAAGTGATCAGTTTTCAACTCAAAAGGTTTCCCAAGTAAATAGTGTCTCCAGACTTGAAGCGCATGAACAATGGCAGCAAGCTCCAAATCATGAGGAGCATAATTCAGCTCATGTAACTTAAGTTTTCTACTTTCATATTCTATGACTTGATCATTTTGTAACAAAACACCTCCAAGGCCTTCCGCAGAAGCATCCGTTACAACAGTAAAGCTCCCATTTGGGTCTGGTACAGCTAATATATGTGTGGAAGTCAACTGGATTTTCAGACTTTTGAAAGCCGCTTCGCACTTATCATTCCAAATAAATTTCTTATCCTTCTTCTGCAATGAAGTTATCGGTTCAGCTACTTTAGAAAAATCCTTAACAAATTTTCTATAATAACCAGCAAGACCCATGAAGCTTCTTACTTCGTGCACATTCTTTGGTGCAGGCCACTCAATTATTGCCACTATTTTTGAAGGATCTACAGCAATTCCTTCCTTGCTAATGACATGACCCAAATAGTGAACTTCTGAATCAAAGAAAGAACATTTGGATAACTTACCATACAACTTTCTTTTTCTCAAAATCCCCAAAACTATCTCCAAATGCTCATTATGCTCCTTAACACTTTTAGAATAAATGAGAATATCGTCCAAGAATACAAGTACAAACTTGTCCAAATATTCTTGAAAAATATTATTCATTAAGTTCATAAAAGCTGCGGGTGCATTAGTTAATCCAAAGGGTAGAACCGTGAATTCATAATGTCTGTACCTTGTTCGGAAAGTTGTTTTATGATTATCTTCTTCTTTGATCCTTAACTGATGATAACCAGATCGAAGATCTATCTTAGAATAAACTGCTTCCCCATGCATCTGATCAAATAGATCGTCGATCCTTGGAAGTGGGTATCTGTTCTTGATTGTTGCTTTATTCAACATCTAATAATCAATACACAGCCTAAGTGTTCCATCCTTCTTTTTCACAAATATTACAGGCACTCCCCAAGGTGAAACACTTGGTCTAATCAAACCTTTAGACAAAAGTTCTTGCAATTGTGCCTTAAGCTCGACTAAC
Source organism: Taxus chinensis (assembly GCA_019776745.2). NCBI lineage: Eukaryota > Viridiplantae > Streptophyta > Pinopsida > Cupressales > Taxaceae > Taxus > Taxus chinensis. Next base: position 234,779,903 of record CM034148.1, on the reverse strand, counting down.
TCTGTAGTAGTCATCTGATAAAGTTCTTTGGAAATACGTTCCGTTCTTGGTTTGATTTTGATGGTGAAGTCAAATTCCCTCTTGGGTGGTAACCCTGGTAATTCCTCAGGAAAAACATCCCTGAAACTTTGTAGCAGAGGAAATCGTTTCATGGAATCACCATCTTCTTTTGAAAATTCAGATATCTTTACTGCATAAAGGGTACATCCTTTGTTTTTAGCCTTTTTAAGCTGCATCGCTGACAGTTTTCTAACTGAAATTTCCCATTTAACCCCTTGAATCTCTGCTGTTTCCAGCTGATCATCTAAACATCTTATATTCTTTTCATAGCAGTCTATTTTTGCTTTATGGTCAGCTAACCAATTGACACCAATGACAATGTCGTAAGACCCCAAAGGTGTAACATAGAGGTCAACTTCCGTGGAGAAATTAGGTAAGTCAAGGACTACCCCAAAAAGACACATACTCATTGTATGAACAGAGTTATTACCATACTGTACAGTCCAAGATTTATCCAATTTTCTAGTTTTTCTCTTAAGTTTAGAAGCAAGTTTATTACAAATGAAACATTCAATAGCTCCTGTATCAAAAAGAATAGTGACAGGTATGCCAAATAACTTACTCGGAACTTCTATAGGTGTCACTTTTTTTTCAGCTTGCTTGTCTACTACTGCAGCATGTATCTTATGCTGGTGATTACGATCATCCTTCTTCAAAGGGCACTGATTTGCATAGTGGTATTTGCCACAATTGTAGCAGCCCCCTACAGGTCCCTTTTTAGGCTCAAAATTTCCTCCAGTCTTGTAATTATCACGTTGTCCTCCATAGGGCTTCTGCCCATTGTTATAATTTTTGGCAAAATTATCCCTTACATTTCCAGCAAGCTTATTTGCTACTACTTTCTTACTATTATCCCCTAGAAACTTACTTTTGTTTCCAAACTTTTTCCATGGTCCCTTTTTGCGTGCAAGAGAGGTTGAAGAAGGGTTTGCAATCTTCTTCTGCACTTCCTCCTTATGAGCAGAAATAGCCTTTAATTTTTGTTCTTGTCTTATAGCCTTTTCAACAACTCCTTCCATAGTGGTTGGACTGTGAACATCGACCTCTCCCCCTATCACGGGATTCAATCCCATGATGAATTTCCACATTCTGAACTTCTCGTCAGTTTGATACTGCAGTACATACTTGAGGAGTTTTGTAAACCTCTCCCAGTATTCAGTTACCGTTAGCTTCCCTTGAGCTAAGTTCTAGAATTCTGTCATTTTCTGATCATAGAAAAGTTGTGGCAGCCTTCGTTGCCTAAAATAGACCTTAAATTGATCCCAAGTAATATTGGTCTCATCAATATTTAGCTCTACTTTACGGCTATCCCACCACCAAGATGCTTCGTGGGAGAGCTGATAGGCTCCCCAAATAGCTTTGGTTTCCTCTGAGAAGTTTCTTATTGCAAAGTACTTCTCCATTTCGCTGAGCCAGTTCTCAACTCCATCACCTAATGTGGTGCCATCATACTTAGGTGGGCTTATCCTTTTTATATCATTAGTGAGTTTTGCTGTCAACCTGGCCTTTTTGTTTTCTGGTTGGACAGGTGCATTCCCAGCATTAATATCAACACCTAAATCGGGGTTGTCCTCAGGAGGTTGCTGATTGTTATTACCAGCTTCTTCATCCTCCTCATTTCCCATCACTTGCTGTTCAAGTACAGCTAAACGATCTCTTGTGTCCAACAGGGCAGCAAGGATCTCATCAAGTTTTTGGGTTGTTGCCACCCCTCCTTCAGGTGGAGCATTATTCACAACGTTCCCCCTTGTTCTAACCATTTTCTGTTACAAGAAAATTCAGGTTTTCATCAGATTATGGACACAATAGGTCCAAGAGCTGCAACCTTCAGCTCTGATACCAAGATGTAACATCCTCATTTTTATACATTAGAACAAGTAATTTTTTTTTTTTTTGATAAATGCTTCTTGGTTCTAAATACATAATTTAGAACTCACAAATAAAAAATAACCATTCTCACAACAGATAACCATATGCAACTATAATGACTCGGAGCACCTCTGATCTATTCATTCCATGACACAGTAATCTACCGATCTATTCATTCCATGACTCGGTAATCTACCGATCTATTCATGAGTATTAAGAGTTGGCGTTTTTATTCAACACATCACTCTTGCGGTTCTCTTTCCTAATCTGGGATCTAGAATGCTCTGTCCAAGGAACCTAAGGAACCTTTAAATCCTCCTTGAAAAGATCTACTTATTAATAATTGTTACATACATTGAGTTAAAATTATACTATAAGACACTACCTTAAGGGTAGTCTTTCCCAATCCCTGGGTTCCCCACCTTAGAATTACCTTTCTTAGTAAAACCCTTTACACAAGAGAAGTTATTAAGACTAGAGGTCCCTTCAAGGAGTTCATAGAATATACATAATTCTAAATCAACGAAATTGGACAATAACCCTCAACCTTCACATGAGATTGCTAACCAAACCCTTTTTAGGTTTATATCAGTTCTCTTAACTAAATTTTATATCTTACTTATTAGTATCGAGATATAGTGATTAAGAATCTAATTAAACGTTGTCTTGACTTATATCAAGACTAGGAAGTAATAATTTATTCAGCTTGTTTAGCTTCCTGCTCAGGTTTATTTTAACCCAAGCTTTCAGAAAGACAGTGATCTAAATTCCAATTTAGCTTTAGATAGAACATACTAGAACTACTAAACAATCATAAGTATTCAGTTACATAATCTTGCAAGCATACTTAGATAATCACAAAATTCTCATATTTATACAATAATAATAATGCTCTCAAGCTCATTCGAACCGAAGAAGGTCAAATCATCAAGATACGAATACAAACACATAAGTAACAAATATCTCTTTTCATTCCTTTCATAGCTAATCAAATACATTTTATGCATCCAGCATACTTGATACAATACTCAACAGCAAAAGAACATCTTTCTTCAAGTAGTACATTCAGAGAATCATGTTGTAATTCATCATAAAACGAAATTAAACAATCTGAACATCCTATCAGATCTGCGTGCTTTTACCACTTACAGAAACCATCTGCAAAAATTGTTAACACGGGTCAGTTCGATGAACTGAGCATGATAAGCACTAACACTTAAAACAAAAGCAATCCACCAATTGCTCTCATTGAACAACCTGTTTAAATGAAATCATTTCACCAAACATGAAAACATATTTCAGACTATGCTCTTGTAATACAAACATGACTATAAACGCGTAACTCATATTATAGTTACTAAATAGTCCTAGATACTTTTCAGATATTTCTTCATAAATGTAAATGACCAAGGAGAACAATTGTATCCAAAACAACTATCCATCTGAATCCTAAGGACAACAAACTTCAGACAGATCATTACATTCAACATAATAAAATGAATATCATAACAATTCATGAATCCATCAGTATGTTAAAACAAATCCAACAGTTAGATAAAAAATATATCAACATATACTTTACAGCAGAAGAGAAAGAAACCGAGACATTCAGATGTCCCTTCCAAACATGCTCATGACTATACCGTCTACTTAAGAGTAATGCAATCACATTATACGCCTGCGACTAAGCTAGTCGAGACCACATGAAGAATTACAGTCCGTCAAAATACACATATAAAAATTTCCTGTAACTTACTGAACAACACAATAGCTCTCGTGACAAGGAAGTGATGAATAATCCATCAAATAGACCCCACATAACCTTCCATATTATTCAACAAATGAGAAAATATCCAACACCATCGCTTGTCAAGGTACAATTAATAGCTCTTTACTTCAGTCAAGCACACGACTAGATAATCATGATAACAGAAGACGTAATCATGCACAAAACACAAGAGCAATCCCACTGAGTCGAAACAATCAGCAACATACAGCTCAATCTAATCCCTACTAACATAGCAAGGACTTAAATCCAAGGCCGAAATCAAAAGAACAACCTCTTTATCACAGTCAAACAAGAGGCTAGATAACATTAAACAAATGATGTTCCATATGCATATAAAGTGACATTCATACTGAATCAAACACAAACATGCACATCCTCATTCAACTGAAACAAATCCTTATGATAAAACAGCCATGACTTCTATTGTAAGCCGTTTTCAATAAAAATAAACACAATAAGGTCTTCACAGAAGCCGAATCCCATATCAATATTTTCCTCAAAGTTTCATTCTAAGTCAAGCTACTACGGATACAACAGGGTCTCAACCCAAGTAAGGTTTGTAAAGAGAACCTTTCCGTTAATTTCCACAGAAGCGAACAGACAGGAACACAAGAATGCTAAGAAGGAGTCAGAACGATATGCATACACAACGAGGGTTTTAATTGATATTCATGCCAACTCGCAACATATCGAGGTCTCCAACAGTATCAGATACAACTAGTGCTCATAACAAAGCTTCGATTAGAGTTAATTTCATGTGACAATAGTTCAAGAATCCTAATAATGCTCACATGAAAACTTCTACAAAAGTCGTAACTCAAGATACATATCAAGGATTCCAACTGAACCCATATCTGTGATATTCACTGCGAAGCTACAGTGATCAAAACAAAGCGACAGAAATAGATATACCAGATACTTTTCCAGGGCTCCAACTGAGTCTAAACTAACAAGTATTCTCATTGATAGCTTCTACAGAAGTCAAAATACTATCTACTCTAGGATTCCAATGGAATTCAATAACAAATAGTATTCACGGCGATACTTCTACAGAACCCAAAACATATTTTCATTTCAAGAAGTCCAACAACAACAATAACATATATTACTCATGAAAAATCTTATAAAAAGTCAGAATATACTGTACATTCAAGAAATCCAACAGTATCATATTCAATAAAAGAAAACAACAAGGTATAGACTGAAGTCTAAATCAAACAAGAAAACAATTCATGGACTTCCACAGAGCTGAATTTGTATATTATCTATGCAAGCATTTCTACAAAATCTAACCGAAATGTAAAACACAGCAGGTTAGTGCAACCGTTCGAAACATAATGCACACCCATCAAGGGTTCTCTGAAAAATCAAGCCAGTAAGAAGATACAACAACTAAATCACACAAAGCTACCATAAAAACCAACTGATCCCAAAAATCATCTGAACAGAGTTGTTCTAATGAAATCATTTGAAGGAAAGCAAGATTTTTAAGAGTCAGGGCCTAACATGCCTGGTAATGCCGCTTAAAAATCCGAAGAAGAACACTGAAAGAGCTTGAGCCTTCTCCTCTTTTTCCACATTAGATTCAACATCAATAATTTGTTATTTTCATGCCTTATAAACTTTCCTTGACAGAGAAAAGAGCTAGTTACTCTCATATTTTCCATGCAACACCAAGTAGACTGGTGTGAAGAACCAGTGATCAACAGAGAGAAAACCGGAGTGCATGAAAAACCAAACAAACTACCAGTTTTCCATTTTGCATGTCTTCCCGAGAAATCCGAGCTCGAAGACCAAGTTCATTAATTGTATTAACTCCAAAATTTCTGCTCAATCTCCATTGCCACTGACCGCCATAGTTGGCGATGGACAAATGCAAGTCAAAGACCATTTCTAACTTTGGTGAATTTGCCACGTCGGCTTTCAATAGCCATTGAAACTTCCACTAAATCCCTTTCCTTCATACTTATCCATCCCATTTAATGCCATAGAAACTACCGCCCATGGCTCACACCCCTTCATAGGTCCCCTTCCTCCACTAACATTTGTTAGGTTAGAAGCATAGGTTAGGATTTAAGATGATACTTAGTCTAACCTCCTTAGTGCTAGGTCACTAACTTTAGAACATTAGTTTATAGGTTAGGCCTAGGTTAGATTAGCACTAATCTAATCCCATAGGTTATAGTTTAGGTTTAGGTTATTAACCTTAATAAATCCAGTTTTAGGTCTAACATTTAGAATGTTCAGAATGAGAACCTACAGACATACATTCATGAAAAGGATTCACTCCAGCACTGCCAATAGGCTAGTTGAATAAATGTATCTGAATTTATTACCTGGCCCATGATCAAGACCTTCCTGATATTACGATATCGGGAACCAATTCATTTAACACGATAAACCTGAGTTAGACTCTGGAATAGCTTATTCAACGCATTCAGACCTTGCAACCTACGTAAGGTGTATAATTTTTGTTCATCCTGAATAAACTTAAAACATCTCTTGGATCAATGCCACTGATCCAAGGCTGGGTCTTATAGATGGATAAATCCACAATTCATTCTGAGATCAGATTAAACTCAGGTGTAAAATGAAAGAAATAAAAGAGTCCAATCATATTCCGACTCAGTCAAAGATCTTCAATTACAAAGAAGATACAGTCCATATCAAGCATGACTTCACAATCAAAGGAACACATCCTTTTACAGAATAAATCATATATCAACACTTGAATGCTCAGGAGGAAGTAACAACAGTTCAGAGTGTTACATAAATTCTTCAAGAAAACTTTCAGTTAATAAATTCCATGAGTTTTTCACATTATCACCTAATGTTTCAAACCACCTAAGGGCTAAACCATCCAAAAAGGTAGGAAATAATTTAGTCCATTGTTCCCTTCTTATAAGGCCATTACAAATACAAGATCATTTAAACTCTTGAATGAAAGAGGAAGCATCTTCATTAGATTGAGCTGAAAAAAACAGGAATCTTCCCCATTTCCAAAAGTAACCACAGTGAAATACCAACCCACAAGTACAATCAACAAGACTTATGTGCACAAATAATTAGAATCACTATAATAGAAAATAGAAATGACCACCGTAAACTATGGTAAAACTTGACTTACTGCGGTAAAAACTGACTTTACTGTGGTAAACACTATTCACAGTAAAAAGTGAAGTTACTGCGGTAAAAACTAACTTTACTATGGTAAACACTATTCACAGTAAAAAGTGAAGTTACTACGGTAAATACTATTCATGGTAAAAAGTGACTTTAATGTGGTAAATATTATTCATGGCAGAAAGTGACTTTACCATGGTAACTACTATGCATAGTAAAAACAAGGTTACCCTCCAAATGTTTTCTGACTAAGTGGGAATATTTCTCCAGAAAATCCACCAACGAGGAATGGTCTCGGCAACGGAACCAAAATGTCAACACCAATCCGGCACTATGATAATTCTTCACCGGGAACTCCTCGTGCTATGATTATTAACTAATGCACAGCTCTTAGTTTGGTGGATGTAATCTAGAAACACAACAACAAACATAACACAAGAATATCATAGACTATGATAAGAAGGAATAATGATAAATCTGAAATATCAGTGTAAATTATAATATCAACATGAAATTGTTACAATCTCACCCATGAGGTTCTTCAAGTGTTATTAACTTCACTTGCCTTCAAACAATAACTATGGGAGAAACTTCTCAATTACACCTCTTAATGGCTTCTTTAACACACCTTCAAAAATGATGGCTTCCTTTACACACTTACTCATACAATATTTCTCACTATTTCTCTCTATGCTAAATGAGGGGGGGTGGCCTTTTTTTTTTATAGGAATTCAGGCTTATCCACCTTATCTCTAAGATAGGATAGGAAATTTCTTCCGGCCAATCATATTCCATGCCTAAAATCTTGTCTTTACATGTAGGCTTATCTTCTAAGATAAGATAAACCTTATCATCTCACATGGGTTCCAGCTTTTTAGACTTTTCCACGAAATAAAATACACAAAATATTTATGACATCACTCTTTGTCCTTATTACAAATATAATATTTCTAATTCCTAATCATGTAGACCCTACTTCTCTACTTATCCCAACTTTGACATTTTAACATTACCGGACCACTTACGACAAATATTTACTTTTTACAACATTCCTATTGTACTTTGACTATTACCATACTCTACATTATTAGCGGCACCATACTGATGGCGTCGTTATCTTCTATTGGACATCACTAATAATTATACTTAACAACATCTTATTCCTAATACATACATTAATAAAATAGAAATTACCAAGGAAAATTTTAATGTCGACAAGCACCAACATAACAGCCCTCTTGTAGTTCTGAATGTGTTGGTCATGATGGAAAGCAGGACTAAGGCCATGCTCATTAGAATGTATTTTGAAAGATGCCAATATTACTATTGTAAGGGGCCAATGTTTACTAGGGACTTTGAGGTCTTGGCACTTATAGAAGCAAGATAGTTTTCCAGCTGTTACTTGGGTGCCCTTGGGAGCTACATTCAAATAATGTTGATATGTGTTTTAATAAATGTTACATCAATTTCTGAGAGACAATTTGAAGATCCGGTTTATTTCTGTTCCTGTTAACATTTGATCATGATCAAGGCTGGTTGCATATTGTAGAACCTTTGAGTCAAGATGAGATTGTTCTACAAGACTATACCCTAGTGATACAGTTAGATAAAATCCTGAAGTGCTCAAATCTGTCACAAGAAAGAGTTTGAGCTCAGTGGTGATGATGCTTCATTCCATGAGTGATACTGGAAACAGTGTTTACTACGATAACTAGGCACATGGCAATGTTACATTGAAATGGTTGGGAGGGATCATACAGAACATGGTTATGCATGTGGTTAGATCACGCAAGGTTAGGCACGTGGGTCAATACACAAGTACCTCAATACACTGGAGAATGAAACCCTAATGTCATTTGATACGAGCCATATAATCTCAGTAGACCTACCAAATCACTTTACTGGTAGTATGAAGCATTACAAATTATAAAGTTAGCCTTACAATGGGTAGATTAGGTGTGATAAGGCTGAAGAACTCTTGTTAGACATGTTTAGATTAGTTTTTTCAGACTTGGAGCCTTCACGCTTTGGATGAAGAGAAGATAGATGAAGTGAATAGCGTGGCACACCTGGTCCTAGAAAAAGACAAGGGTAAACTAGTTTACATGATTGATGATGAAGAAGTGGAGAATCTGGCTATGTTGAAGCATTCTACTGATCAGGTACACTTCCATTAGGTCTGTAGACAGTTCGCGAAGATTTGAGAAGTCAAAGTCGCACTATCATTCAGCCTCCCATGAAAATTCATTTAAGAAGTCCAACATTGGAATAGATGTAGAACCAAAGGAGTCCATTATTGGTGATTATTGTGTCTGAACAGGAGGTTTCATAAGATTATTGAGTTGGTAACGCGACATTTAGGATTTATTTCCATGACGATATCATTGTCTTTAGAAGGGAGTGTATCCATATTTCGGTGAGATGAGAATATCACCAGTTAAAGGAAGGTATGTGCCAACGGTTAGGAAGAGGCCTTATAGGATGAATTCTATAATCTATCACGTCAAGGTAAAGGATGAAATCTGAATAAGATGTTGAAATCTAGAATCATCTGAACCTCACTCCAGAAATCAGAGTGGGTTAGCCCTATGGTGATCTCAGCATGGTTGAAGGATGGTAGGACCAAGAAGTATGTGTGGACTGCAAAGAGTTTAATGTTGTTTGTGTCATAGGGTCCTTTTCCTACACCTTTATCCGGAATATGTCTTTGAATGACGTTACAAGAGCGCGATGCATTTACTTCTTTGACTACAAATGGATTTTTTAGATACACATCAGTGTGAGGATTGCCTAAAGAACTACCTGAGAAAACTAAAATGCTGCTCACCACTTAGTGAGGGAAGTTTTGCATATACCGTTATGTCCTTTGGGTTTAAGAATGCACAACCTAGAGAAGGGAAAATAGGAATAATTAAATAATTATATAAGGATTATGGGATAATTAAATGATGGAATTAATAATAGATTAAAATATATAGGGTAATAAATGGGAAATGTTTGAGAATGCAGGGAAAAAAGTGTAGTAATACCTTGAATTTCAAGTGTATCATTTTTCCCTTTTTGTCAAGTGGTTTGCACAAGCAAGCTGCGAGACAAAAATAATGAGAAAGAGAGTAAGATGGGATGATCTTGAGGATTGGTGATGAGTTCCCCCTCAAAGCGAGGGATCAAAGATGACGCAAGAGGAATACAATTACAAGGTTTAGAAAGAGGTAGATAAGAAGGGATGGTTGGATGAATTTCGAAAATGGGTAAAAGGTTTGATTAGGCAAATGTAAGATGCCTTAAAGAAGAAGGATTTAAGAAATTGAAGGATCAAAACTTATTTTGGTAGCTGATCTTCAGGAGTCACATCTTGGGATAGGAAACAAATGTCATATTCTTCAGGGAGATAATGGAAATGTCCTAGGAGAGTATGAGTCGGTGAAAATCATAACGAAATGGAGGGAATCCAATGAGAAACCACTCAAATGGATGAAAACAGCGGGAACCAATGGTTCATAGGACATACACGTTGCATAATTATGCACAACTAAATGCAAAATATAATGTGAAATCCTTCATACATGAGAAATCGCATTAAAAGGTGAGTAAGCATCTGTACAAGGGACGAGGATGGAAATAATGGTGCTCCAACAAAGGGTACAAAAATGGCCAAAAAGGAAAAATATAAAAAAGTGATGAAGTAGAAATGCTCCAAGGGGGAATAAATATGGCCACAAAGGTGGACTTGGAGAGAAAAAATGGATGATGAGATGATGCCCTAACTAAAGGAATCGACAAAGATGGAGGGAAAGTCAAATTTAAAATTGCCTAAGGTGAGTCTACGGTGCCTAATGCCAATTGATGACAACCTAAAGGGGTCAGCAGTGACTCGTGTCGACTGCTATATAAGCCCCAAAGTTGAACGATGATGCTCATTTTCACACCTATAAGTGACGATTGAGATGCTGAGATGTCTATACTAATGAGATTGAGAGAGGGAATCCAGAAGACCAGCTTATGGAAGTGATTACAGAGGGTACACTGGATGGTGAGTAATAAAAACCCTAGCTTGTTTTTAATTAATTTTATGTTTGGTTTATGGTGGGATTTTATTTTATTTAAGGATTGGATAAATGCATATGTCAGGGATGGTCGGTGATGATTGGCTAGTGCCATTGTCAAATTCTCCCTAAAAAAGTGTCGATCAATCCCTAGGTGCGTCGGCCCAACTTGGGTCAAATGGGTCAATCAGGCATGGTGAGGTAGATTAATATTTTTACCCATGGATGAGGATTAGATGCAAATAATGTTCATGGAACTGATGTTTACTTGTTGTTTAGATGATTTTAGGCCAGAGAGACCCTATATTCTGACAGACTAAGTCCCCGACTGTATATTAGAATTGAGGAGACATAGTCGATGCTGAGTGAGATCGCTTAGTAACCATAGGATTAGGAGGATTTATACCCTATCAAATGATGCCACGAGATGTGGGATTGATGATTGCATTATTAGAGATGTGGGACATGCATACACGCACCTTTAAGTTTAGGATGGGGGAGATGAGTATCACCATGGAGGATGTGTATCGCATCCCTAAGCTATCTATACAGGGGGAACAAATAGTCTCCATTATAGTTGAGAGAATATTGATAGATGTTGACATAGAAGGATTTGGAGTCGATGCAACCCATATTACATTTCACATCAGGGCATTCTCTTATGAGATGAGGTATGATAGCGGGGATTTACAAATGGAGCCGGTTGATTTGTTTAAAATTAATGATGGCCATTTCATGCTATACATTTCCAAACTCAGGTGGAGCCTGGTTTTCATGGACATTAGCAGGTACCCTAAAAGGCATAGTTGATCATCGAAGAGTGTTCTCATTTAATACAACACTATTGGCATAGGTTTATCACGAGTTAGTTATGTACAAAGTAGGGAGAAGGTCAAGGTTGGATGCAGGCTTCAACCTACACTATTGGGCCTATGAGAACATTGTAGATTCTTCATGATTCCATTAGTTTTTGCTACCATAAGTCACAAAATACCAAGTGCATAGATTGGGACTTATGGTTGGACTTATTGAATATGGCAAGATGACCAGGGCTCATGGAGATAGAGGAGTGAGAGACACAAATTGGTATAGTGACAAATGGTTGTTAGGTTATTCGAGGGAGAGCATCTTAGATGACATCCTTATAAATATTTCCCCACATGGTAGGAAGTAGATAGAGTTGGTGGATATGAGGAGGACAAGGTGGGTACATGGCCATAGTTTAGAGATGATTGATGTCATATAGTTTGATAGGATTCAATGACAGTTTGAAATTGTTTATAATGTACCTAGGGAGCCAATCTCCTATAGGTGAGAGGGGATTAATAGAGAGTTTCCTACTCCCGATATGAAAAACCTGATAGAGGAGGTATTGACACCATGAGATTAGGATGATTACTTAGGAGTTGGAGCAATATTTGTTGACTTGATGACTACCATTTGGGTAGCACTGGTAGCAGGAGAGGGGTGAGATGATGAGGAGATGGAGGTAAAGGTCGTAGGTGCTCTAGGAGTAGTGGAGGTGGGGATAATAGGAGATTTCTATAGAGGATGACATGACTATGTGTATGAGTTGGACGCACAGATTCATATGAGAGGGATACCATGAGATGAAACTATCTTGGGTCTGATGCACAAGGAGATAGGATACAGTCACGCAGGAGAGGGAACGAGCCATATAGGATAGAATCGATACCATAGGCAGCAGGGAGGCCTATCAGGACCGATTTGGAGATATCACAACTATACTTTCCATAAAGTCAGTTAGTGGGGAACAAGTGACATCACAGGGGATGAGACAGATGGCACCTTCTAGCATGATAGGCATGGATTGCTACAAATCCTTAGCTGCAGAGGTTAAATATTATGAGCAGATTGTAATCCACAAGCTACCTCACACTTTGAGATATTGGGAGCATCTACATAGGTGAGTGGTATCTGGAGTTGGGCCATCTAGGAGCACAGTGCAAACGATGTGGCTCAACCACACTGAGATTGAGGGCCATATAGGGTGGTGATTGGTGTATAGGTATCAGGTGCTATGCTTACCCTAAGAGGGAAGGGCCTTAGATTATCTAATGTACAGTTTATGGATTTTGATGATAGTTTTTCTTTGAGAGAGGGCCCTTGATGACCATTGATGTATTGAGACACTTTTTATGATATATATGATATATGATTTTGTCATGTTCTAACATGTGTCCAATTGTGTGATGTTGATTATTTGATTTATGATGATGATGATATGATGTTTATGATGATAATTATATGTTTTTTACATTATATTTGATGATGATGAATTTATATGCAATGGTTGGATTTTTAATATATAATGTGTGATGTTAATTTCAAAATATATGGGATATATGATAAAATATAGATGATGATAGATAAGAATATATAAATTGGATGTGTGATTGTGTGATGGATAGTACACAAATTTTTCAGATAGATGTAGATGTTATGGTAATAAAGAAGAAATAAAAGACAATTGTGGAAAATTTGGAATAGAAAATAAGTCAATGACTAATGCCCTATGGGTATAAATGATGTTATGTCATATCAAGAAGTGCGTGAGGAAACAATGCCTTCAACCACATTGCAGGTAAACAAGGAGGGATTCTAAGTAACATAAGGCACATGCAACCAAAACACGTGTTAACATATAACCAATGATAGTTAGTTATACCAAAAGATCAATGAAGGAAAGATGGATGGAATGAAATCATAAACCTAATTTCGACACGAAAAAGGGGTTTGTGATACAACTTGTATGTGGGAAGAGGGTTCTCCATAAGTGGTGTTCCCTAAGTTCTATGCCCCAACTCTAGATAAGCGAAAGAGACAAATTGATCACTGCAAGAACTTTTCTATAAGAAAGTTGATCAATGTCGGGAAGCTTTCTTAGGATGCCAATAAGATAGAAGGTTGACTAAAAAAGGGAAGCCTTCAATGTCATGATAAGAGAGTAACCATCCTTCGAGGGTATGGTCTACTTTATACATTTATGATTTTGATGGAAAGATTGATATACATGATAACTGTCCTTCGAGGGATCAATTTATTTATTTGATTTTCTTTCCTTTTTATTTTTTCATCATTTTTTTGAATGAACAACTATCCTTCGAGGGAGTAGTTTGTTTTTGATAAATTTGAATTTTTATTAGCATCCATGAATTTTGACGAGAAACGCTTTTAGGACCCTTAGTGTTATTCCAAGAGGTAAAAAAGAGGGTGATGAATGTAATGATCACAGAGTTCTTACCAAAGAGGGAGAACCTATCTATAAGGAAAATACTATGGACAGAGCCGTGGTTCCCATATTTAAGGTCAAGTAAAGGAAAGTGATGGTAGACCACCTAATTCTAAATCATTACAGTGATAGATGGAAGAGGCTAATGATGGAGGAATGATCTAAGGATATGAATAAGTGCTCACTGGTAAGTGTGCTAATAGTAGAATGGTCACACATGTAATGTGTTAAGTGGTTCCACTTCTAGTTTACCATCAAGGGAGGCCAAACGATAGGATCATAATCCATACTTGTGCATGATGACGTATGGTCCAATCTAGTTGGGGGTGAAATTTAGATGTTGGCTCCTTTCTAGAGTAGTAATGTTATGATTTGTTTAAGTACAACACAAACATTAAAGTCACGATGAGATAGGATGATGGCTTGCAAAATATTGAATATGATGAGATATATGAACGAAGATAAAATCTATGTGCTACCCTTAAGGAAGAGAACAAAATATGCATCCCTAATAAGATGAATAGATGGCAAAAAAAGTGGGCTTAGGATGAAATTATGGTTCCCCGAGAAGGGCACAAACATGGCCACAAAGGTGGACTTTGGATGAAAATATGGTTTTTTAAGAGAGGCACAATTATGGCCATAAAAGTGGGGTTTGGATGTAATGAGGTCATAGATGAATTGATTGGCTAAGATAAGACAATAAATTAGATAGATGAGGTAGATAAGATGAAATTCAAGGGAAGGAGCTAATCTAATGGCTCATTGATCCTAAAGAGAAGTCCCCCAACGTCCATGGAGTTTTTCACTAGATAGGAGGATGAATGGATGCTCTTAGGATATGTGGGTGGTGAAGGAGATGCAAGAGGACTAGAAGTGAGGGATAGATACTTCCCCAGGGAAAGAGACTACATTACATTTGGAAACTTAGGTATAGATGAGATAGTGGATGTCAAAGGATATTGGATGGGATTGCTAGAAGGAATGTTGATGGCCACTTTGGATTTTAATTGGATAGATGGTTGGGGATTATAGGGGCGATTGGTAATACAAAAAATATCGATGAACAAGGGAGGACCTTATTTGGGAGGAGTAAAATTTGAAGTCGGAATTATGATAGAGGTTGAGTGAGGATACTTAGATAACTGGTTAGATGAGGATGTAGAAATAGGAAGTGGATTGGTTATATATAAATGGGTAGATGGAGAAGGATGCCCCCCTGGATGAGAAACAAATATCTCTCAATAAGATCATGACTTGGGGTGCGGTGGTAAGAAAAATTACGATTCAAGTCAAACCGCAATGGTTTCTTACTATAGGGATCAAAAGAATTGATGGGAGGGAGTTTGATCTTAGATTGATTAGATTAAATGTCTAAGGATATCTGTGTAAGATTAAATAGAAGTAGTGAAGGGGAGGTTACTCTTGTGATTATTAGTAGGATACTTCGAATCAGTTTTGGGAGAAGGGGTGGATGTAGATTGTAAGGGTAAATTAGATGTCCTAGAAAAAGAACCAAGTTTGAGAGGATGGTTAGATTGTATTGTTTTGGTTTGATCAATGGGAAATGTATTAGATGAAGGGATTGACCCTAAGATAGATGGAAGCATTCCTAGGATAGATGGTGCGGCGTTGGATTCATTCAGAGAGGTAAGATATAACTTTTTACGGGGATGTATGAGAGATATTCAGGGATGCATGTCAAGAGTTTTAGAATTTGATTGAAAAGGTTTTCCCTTGGCATGGATGAAAATAATCTCAACTAGAGGATATGAATATTATGGTTTAGGAGTGGATATTTATGGAGAAAGATGTGTTTTTATGATGTGATTAATGAGGTCTAAGCAAGATGTAGATTTTGTGAAAACAATTGGTTTTGTAGAGGGGGCATGGATACCCTTTGTGATTATCTTAGGTGGGGGTTTTTGTTTCATAAATGTTTAAAGGGGTATCATTGATATGTTTATAAATTGACAAGATGTGAATAGTGTGGTAGTGGGTATAGATGTGGAAATGGTATATGTTGAAGGATTAAGTGTAGAAAATTGGGGTAAAATAGGTGATGTGGCCATGGGAAAAGATGTAGGTATATGTGATGAAGATGTCAAGGTGGAAGTTAGTGAATTTGTTGATGTGGTAGATAAAGAGGTAGTTGGGATCGATAGGGAGGTGGGTATAATTGGGGAATTTAAGGATGTACGTGATGTAGTGATAGGTGTGTTTGATGTAGATGTGGATAAGGGGTTAGATATGATAGGTTGGGGCATGATAGATGTGGATGAAGTGGTAGGTATAGTAAAAGTTGATATGGACATGGTAAAGGTAGGAATAAATGCAGATGTAGAACAAGTGGTAGAAGTTAATGTGATAGGTGTGGTAGTTGTGGATATGGTTGATGTAGATGTGGGGTAGATATTTAAGGAGTCATAGGCACAATGTTTAAGGTAGGGGTAGATGATGAGGTAGATGAGATAGGTAAGGATGGAGGTGTTTGATGTATAGTATTGACTGTATAAGAGTTAAATTTGTAAGATGTGGAAGGTGAAAATTTATTTAGAGATGGTGGATTAGGAAAGGGGTTTTCGAAGATGTCAAGGGGTTAGTTAAGAGATGAGAAAAAAATATCTATTTGGAGATCTCCTTGATTTATAAGTTTTTGGAAGCGGTCTTTAAAAGAAAAAAACTTTTTGATGTCGTAACCCAAGAGCCAATGATATTTACAATAATGTCCCTTGTGATACCAAATGGGTTTAGGTATTGATTCATCGATGGGTCAGATGGGAGGCAGTTGAATAAGGTGAAGTACCAACAATTTTTTGAATATAAAACTATAGGATTCCCCCAAGGGGGTATAATTAGGAGATGTGCAAAAGTAGATATGATATGAGAAGTGGATAGATAGGGATGTTGGTAAACTTGAGGAGCTTGGGGGTATGATGATGTTGAAGGGAAAATTTGATAAGATGGGGTATAATTAAGAGTTTGAGATTGAATTGGTTGGGAGAGTGCTTGATGTTGGAAAATAGGAATGTGATGAGATTGGATGGGTTGTGATAATGATTGCTATTGAGAAATAGGAATGTGATGTGATTGTTGAGTTTGAATGGATTGTCTTAAGATGGGCATATTTGATTGTTGAGGGATAAAATGAGTGAGAAATTAAGTGTTAGAAGATTGAGATGGTTGGATAGGAATACTAGTGATAATAACAAATAGATTGGGGATAGTGTTGATATGGGTTTATGTGGGTGAAATGGGATCCACCAGTTGAGTGTATTGATAGGGTTGAGAGATCGCAGGAGATCTACAAAAG
This sequence comes from Taxus chinensis, assembly GCA_019776745.2. Lineage (NCBI taxonomy): Eukaryota > Viridiplantae > Streptophyta > Pinopsida > Cupressales > Taxaceae > Taxus > Taxus chinensis. The sequence goes on along the minus strand of CM034148.1, from coordinate 234,762,450 downwards.
AGGAAGTCATAAATGGGGCTAGAATGAGGCGTAAAGGATTTTAAAGGAGTGGGAGATAGTGGCATGACCAGTCAAGGGGAAATAGACTGATGAGATATGAGAGAATTGGTTTCAAAAGGGGGATCAATTTGGATGACTTGGTATTCACAAGGTTGAGAGGCCATGGAAACACAAGGTTGGGAGACCCAATGTAATGTCTCAAGGTCATTTGATGAATGAATATCATTGGTTATGTTATATTACCGTGTTTTCTCTTCTTGAGAAGAGGTATTGATAGGAATGAAATGGGAAAAGATCTATTTAACAAACAAATCAAACAACAAGTTTTAAATTATCATGATTAATTAGATGTGAAATAGAATTTTTTTTTGGATAGCAAGGGTACCTAAGAAACAAAATTATAAGGCTAGTTTCAGGTAGTTATGGCTATGGAGTCCTTGATATACCTGAAGGTACATGAGGTCTAAGTCTGTACAATATTTATAGCACGAACAAAACATCGTGATGACTTTCCTATTGGGTGATAAAATCTCAATTAGGTCCACATAGTATGGGATTGTTTTGATGTGTAAATTTGATGAGTGTAAAGAAATGTGAAATACAACCAATTAAACTCTTACTTACACTAGATTTGTAAGAAAAAATGCAAGAGGTTCATTTTAAGCCCAAAACCAAATGTGGAGGTTTGATGAGAACAAACACACAAGAGAAAATTTAATGCAAAAAGGAAAATTAAGACAAAAATGGGAATAACTAGTGAAGACTTTTCCTTTTTATTTGATATTCAAAGAAAGTGAAGAGAAAAATATAAGAAATCTAAAAATCCTAACACGTACAAGCAAAAGAATTAAATCCTCTACCTGCAATGTTAGTAGAAAAATAGAAGAAATATGGAAAATGAAATGAAACAAAATGCAAGAGACTCACCTAAAAGGGTGGTCCCACCAATCGTGATAGAATGTTGACCAAATTTTGTCCTTCTTTTTCCAGATTAGTGAACTAGATGACAAATAAAATCAAACAACTCCAAAGATGCAAGGGTTTAAGGTACCTTGGAAATGTATGGTGACAAATGGACGGGTGAAAATTAGATAACCCCATTGAAAATATGATGAACCTAAACAAAAAGGTAACTAAGAGAAAAATGGATTAGATGGCAGATGAGGGGGTTGACCAATGAAGTCCATTCCATGAAGAATTGACTTCCTTAGTGTATGTCAACACCCGTATTTGATAAAAAGGATAAAATAAACAATATATAACTTAATAATATACAAAAACTGAAAGTAAATAAAAATATGGAAATACAAGAATGTAAGGAACATACAAATATGATCTAGATTGATATAAAATAAAGTATACTTGGCTGGGTCAATGGTGACCCAGGTAATAAAGGGAAAGTTGATGACGAATTGAGAAAATGGATAAGAAAAATAGATGAAATGCGGATCCGAGGGATTTGTGGACAGATCCGAAAGGATGAAGCTCTATGATGTCTGACATTAACCTGCAATAGATACCTGAAACCAAAGAAATAGAAACGATTCAAAGAAATGGAGATCTAAGGTGATAGGTTAGAAATAGGATTCAGATCAATGATGATTGTGGATTGACAAAGTGGACTTGGACTGACATAATGAAAAAATAACAAATCTAGAAGGAGACGATGTTAGACATAGAGAGACATGATGGTAGTGGATTTTAATGGGAGAATGAGTGATGTAGTAGGGCCTGGGTTGAAGATGATATGGACTAAGCTAGGGATGGCCAAGAATGGATGGATTGGATGAACAAATAGCACACACAAGAGACAAGAGGTAGGTATAGATTTGCATCTCTGATAACAGTTGAACTTGCAAAATGTTAATTTCTAAAAGATGATAACAATGATAAGAAATGAAACATAAACCAACACAAGGTTAAGATAATTTCCCCAAAGTCTCCACAAATCATGTAAATAAGCTCTAATGGATGTCAAGAAGGCTGACACAACTGTAAAGATTCTCAAGATTGAAGATAAGATCACAAAAACGTAAGAAAACTTTGATTATTCCTCCCTTTTGGAGGAGAGGTAAATGTTGCCTTATAGGGTCGACGGCGACCTGAGTGGGTCGTCACCAACTGTGGGGAACTATCTGTTTGGGCGGTAGAAGGATGATTTATTCGAGATATGGCACTTTTATGGATTAGGATGAGTGTTTTAAAGCACTTAGGTAGGTTAGGGTTTCCTAGGGAAGTGATATGTGTAGGTGGGAGGTATAGGGGATTACATAAAAGCTAGGGATAGCCTAGGGATAAGCAACTAGGTAGTTAGAGATGATAAACAACCTAGAGAAGGAAAACTATGAATAATTAGGATTAATTGAATAATGAGATGAGGATTAGAGGATGATTGATAAATTAAAATAGATAGGATAGCGGATGGAAAAGATGGAAATGTTAATAAGAATAAGAATTATTAAAAAGGGGCGGTCTAGATAGGTGACCATGATAAAAGAAGCGAACGCAAGTGACAAGGGTAACGATACCGAATTTCGGTGTCTACATTGATTCAACTTGACACCATACTTTCATGGACCACACATTTATATTCACAACTAAGTGCAACATCAAAAAACCATCACAACTTTTATAGACCTCCACTACATAACTTAGACCTCTGTGGCATGACATAGACTTCCACAACAACACATAAAACAATTAAAAACTACTCTAATTGTTTTGGTTGATATATGATTCACTTTGGACGAAGTGCTCTTGCATCAACTCACAAATGATGATTTTTTCCCTTGATGCTTAATGGTTGGGATCCATCTACTTCAAACTATGAATGTGTTAGATCCTCTTCCACCCTGTGTGTGATCAAGTGGCCTAAGAAGAGGGTCAAAGTTGATATAATGAGGTAACATGGGTGATCACGTTTGAAGAATTGCTTTGCTACTCTTAGTATGAGTATGTGGAGTATGAGACGGATCACATGATAACATTGGTTGACCTTACCTCAACAAATGTGGTAATTGGCAACGAGAAGGAAGGGAATGTGACTACTGGTTCACTTTGACTTTGTACTTTGGATTTGATTTGGTTTACTTCATCATGATAGTGCTTTCAAAACTTGCTTAAATTTTCATTTAGTATCTAGTAATGATGATAAATAATTATTTGTGCTCTTTTAGTTGATTGATTTTTGTCATAATGTGTAAATTTGGTAAAAAGCATTGGAATTTTGAAAATAATGATGTCATTGCTGAGATGCTAACAATCCAGGAAATGATCACTTCAAAATGGATTTTATAAGTGGAATTTTTATTCTACATTTAGTTTTATAAATTTTTTTCCTCTTTGACAAAGCTTTTTTTCTTGTTGATCATAAAAGTTTAATATAATTGCTTATAGAATTGAGATTCAGTTGAAAATTGAAATTTAGTGCATTTGGAACTTGGAATTTGAAATTCCATGAAGTTGAAGTTGAAAGTTGTTTGATTGTTGTTTTTTGATATATTTGAGAATGAGATACAAATTAAATGTTGATGAGTCGGTATGTTTGCATGTTTGGGACTTGTTGAGAATGCTTGATGGGTGAATGTCTTCTGATTTCAGTGTCTTTTCATAAAGGTGTTGAGTTTGTAGAATAATGATCCTTTGGTGTCTCTCATCATTTTTAGCATTGGAATTTTGATGATTGTGCTTGAGATTTTTTTTCAAGCACTTAATTGGTTTCCTTATTCGCTATGAAAAGAAAATCTACTAAATTTTGATCAAAAATAGTTTCTGATCAGTTAGGTGTTAAATGGTCTTTCTAAGTTTTTTTCATTAATTAGATACATGGTTGATGTAACTTAGGTATAGGTGTTTGAATCAGTCCCAAATTTCAGTTGTGTTGTCTTGTAAAATGTCCTACATTTTACTAGACAACCCTATTGAAACTTTTGCCCCTTTTTGGGGTCAAACCAGTCAAATTTGCTAAATTACCCATTTTCAAAAGTCAACTTCTAGGAAAGGTTTCGAGAGCCTCAAATCATTTTAGGAGCCCATATTACATTCAAAGGAAATTTATAAGTTTTCTCCATGACAATATGATTTAGAATATATTTTTTGGTCTTTGGAATGGTCTTGGGAAAGCTCTCTCCATGCACTTTTTAGGGGAAAGGAGTGTGTGTGCATTATTGAAGATCCAACTTCTGAGAAAGGTTTCAAGAACCCCGAGTAGTGTTGGGATCTCATATCCCCGTCATCGGAAATCTTACGGAGTCTACTTCACAATGGAATGGGTAAGAAAAAGTTTTGGGATCATAGAAGATGAAACATTTCTGACATTGAAGCACGATGTCCTTTCTAGACAAGGAATTTGTGCTAAAGGTTTCGGGAACCTCGAGCGGAGTTGGGATCCTAAAAAAAGTTAAAAGGAAAAAATTGAACCCCCTTCATGACCCAAGTGATGGTTTGGTTCACACTTTTCCAAATTCATCCAGCAACTGAGCTCACTCGCATACCTTCCTAGGAAAAAATGGAGGTATGAGAAAAAATCCATGAAAAAATAATTTTCGTACTTCCTAATTTTTCTCATTGGATTCGTTTTCCCATTTCCATGTGAAACCATATATTATATGGCCCAAATTGGTTAATTCTAAAACCCTGGGGCAAAAAGGACACTCTGCGATCTAATTTTGTGTTATGCAAATGATGTCATCATGTGCGCCTGGCACACTTTAGAAGGGTGGTGACCTTTTGAGGTGTGTTTTCACCTTGTACTTTGCACTTTACATTCCCACATGCAAAAGTGTGCCCCCTTATGATTGGCCCATTCAAACGTAATGCAAAAACATAAGAAAAAAGGCAAAAAGTGAAGGAGATTATGTAAGTGGGCCCCACATTTTCCACTTTGGTGCACATTGGAAGGCTGATTGTACCAAGGTGCACTTTGACCCCAATGTAATTGGATGGTGCAATTTTTTAAACCCCAAAAATGTGCCTCATGTTAGTGGGGGCGTCTTTTGCCATGTATTTGTAAAAAAATCGAAAATACACTTTGCAATTGCAAAGTGCATTTTCCACAGAGGCGCAAATGGAGTTCAAATCTCCACTTTCCCTCCAATGCATAAAAACAACTCAAAAACATCAATTTCTTCCATTAAACCACTTTTCAAGTTGCTTATTTCCTCTTTCATGTTCTCAAAACCACCTTTTGCGCCCTAGGTCTCCAAAACGGTTGTTTTTCCCATAACTTGTGATTCCATGGTCCAAATCCCTCCAAATTTTAACCATAGAATACTCTTGAGGGAAAATTTCTATTGATCCTTGGTTTATGGCATGAAATTTTTTCTTTTATTTTTTGTAAACACATGAAATATTCAGCTATTACAGGCCTATTTTTCCCAAACCGCTGAAATTTGAGTTGAAGATTGCACAAAATCCACATGGAGGAAGGTTCCCAAATTTTTCCAACAATACTGAGACCTCCATTTTGCACCATTAATCATGTGCTATGGTGGAGAATTTCTCAAGTTTTGAATAAAACCAATTTTTACCTTCAAAACCACTCAAAAACTCGTATACACAAAAAACTAATCTGATTTTTTCTCTCAAACCCTGTGAGAGAATTCCACCAAATTTTGAGAATTGATTCCTCTCCCCAAGACTCTCATAAAAAATAAAAAATCACTTCGTTTGAACAAGAATCGCACCCATAACAAAGATTGGAAATTTTGTCCCTTCTCTATTAATGTCGTTTTACAAGCTTTTTCCTTAGCCAAATTTTTTTTTTTTAATTCATCTTGATTTTGACAAGAGAATTTCACCAAATTTGGAGCATCTTCTCGTCTTGGGAATATATTTCCAATGAATTGAGTCGTGTCCAATTCAGATTTGATATGCTCTCATTTTTCCCATAATATGAATTCAGTTGTCTGTAGCATTAAAATCCATTCAATTTTTTGGATTTTCAAAAATTTCCTCGGAATCTAGTTTCTCTTACACCATTGCATTCCCACAACATTTTAAGGCTAGTAAAACCATAAAAAAACATAATAAATCTCCACTACTCTAGATACGAGCCCATTTCAGTACATCTAGTGCCTGAGAACCTGGACATTGCAATACAACGTGGAGCATGTGGATTTTGATTATCTAAATCGGATGTTGGAAAAAGGAAAAATCATTTGCAAACTTGAGTCAGAGTGCACACGAGGATTTTTTATCACAAAACATCCAATTCAATCAATTGAAGGATTTCATGATGAGAACCATGGTTGCGGTGTATTCTCTATCTTCACACCATTCTCTATTCAAGGGACATGATAAGGAGTACTCATATTCTTAAGGAAGGAATTTTCCATTCAGTCATGGCTTGGTGTCATCTCACTAGGAGGAAGTGTTTCCATTTCAAAGGATTGCTAGGTTTCTTGTCAAGGATTCTCAAGGATCTCCAATATTTTTTAATCCAAGAGGTATCATGATTACAAAGTTTGAGGCATGTGTGATGTGAGTGATTTCTTCATGATGATTGTAAGGTGATTGTTTTCTCATTTGGGAGACAAAAGACCATGTTTGTGGCAAGGAAGTGATTTGTGTCCTACAATTGCTTACACAAATGAAGAGTTGAAAAAGAATTTTCCATTAAGCATGACCAAAGATGATCGATCAAGATAAGAGGTGGAACATCATTTCTCAGTCCCAAACAAGACATGTCTTGATCAAAGAAGCAGACAAGGAAGATTCTACTCAGTTGTAACATTCATATCCAAAATAAAGGAAAAACATAACTTCATCCTTGATCGTCTTCATTTGAGCACATGTTCTCTCTCTTCTTTTCTCTCTCTAACATTTTATTTCTTCGTTGAGGAGCTGTTAGAGTAGGTATTTACCTTAGCTCATGTTCACCTAGGTACTTTATTTACCTTTAATATGTTTATCCTCACCCACTTATGTGTGTGGATATTTCTTTTATCTTATTTAGATACTAGGAGATATTATTTAGTTGTTACGTATAGTTCTTTCTTTGATCTATGGTATTGACTAGATCATTGATGTCTAGTTCTCTCATAAATCTATGGTCTTGACTTGTTCTTTGATGACTAGTTATTTCCTTGATTTATGGCTTGATCTACGACCTTGACTGGTTCCATTAAAATCCTTAGTCCTTAGTCATATGGTATGGTCATATGAGGGCTTAAAGCTTGTGATTCCTACTAGTAGGTGCTTAACTTGAGCCCCGTTTAATTTTATTTGTGTGGTGAAGGCAACAACAATTTATTTTGTTTTAGTGGCAACTAAAATAAATAACAAAGCAAAATATCAAAAATCTTGTAACTTTTTATCGATAACTCGGTTTTTTGTGAAAGTACATGTTTTTTCGTGCTCTTTCCATTGGAAATATTTATTTTGAGACTTGTACTATAATTATAAAGTGTCAAATATGAAGGAGTGTTATAATCAATTGTGGATGTAATTTCGCCTGAGCCCGATGTCCTAAATTTTTGGGAGTTGTAGTTTGTATCTATCATGGATTCTGAGAATGATATGCTCTTCTCTGAAATATGTGGAATTCAAGAGGATATCGTAAAATTTGGAAAATAGATCGCTCAAGAAGTGAAATTCTCTTCTACAATCACTCATTCATGATAAGGATACAATAATACACTCCCTACAGAACAAACCTGCTAGCCTACAACATCACCATCATATTGTGGACAGTCATATCCATGCTCCTAGTCCACTTGCAGCTATTGCTCCTGAACCCACTGACATTGAGCTGTCAATCTTTGAGCCTAAACCTACTTTTGATGCTTATAAACCTGTGAGGCTTGTTACTGCATGCTTTTCCACATTTGTGCCTATTACAATACCACATTTTGGGTATCCTATTTCTGCTCAGCTGCATGGATTTTTTAAGAAAAATACCACTGCATTTAGTTCTTGCATGCTCCGTTTTATGGGTCTCACTAGAGGAGTCATTGGCAGACATTCATAGGGGGTTGTTTCCTCTATTCCACATGTTAAGTGGAATTCTCGTCATTACATTGGTTTTCAAGCAGATACTTCATTGGGATCACACATTGACAAAGCTCCTTTTTTTGTTCGCTCAACTCTTTCTGAGGATCATGAGCAACACATGAGTTCTGCACCTTTACTCGGGATTGAGAAACCTGAGATTTCAACTATTAAACATGATCAACCTGACACGCATTCTGATGTTCTTTTGCATGCACCCATTGTGCATTTTGCACCAAGTCATATGCAGGCATCTTCTTCATCCATCTGTGTTGATTTGAGTGGATATCTGATCACTCGTGGAGGCGACATAGGCATTCATTGAGAGGACTCTACATGTGTGGCTCCTCCACCATTTGGCCTCTTGCTCCACTTTCTATACCTTCTGCATTGTGATGCTTCTTGTTTTGATCATTTTTCTTTAGCAGGTGTAGTGTATCTCTCTTTTTTGTTGAGAGATTTTGTATCTGTATTTTCGACACTTTTGGCATGTTGACAGTATCTCTTATGGGGGATCTATTCTGGTGCATTCCAGTGTTAGTTTGTTAGTGTTTGAGTAGTTGTTTTAGGCAACTCATATAGATTTGTAGCATGACTCCACCCATTCAGCAGTATGGGAGGGTATGGTGTTGATCTTGCTTCTTCAGGTTTCGTGTCTTTGCCTTGTTACCTTGGCTTTTCTTGCATCGTGACACTCTGAAGTTTGTGTCCTTGCCTTGTTACTTTGGTTATTATTATTGGATCGTGGCACACCTATTTGCAGTAATTGATCGAATTATGTTTGGTGTTTTTTTTGCACTTTCAACATCACTCCATTGACAATCTCCTTGTATGGAGCTATTCTGGTGAAACTCAGTGTTAGTTGTTTTTGAGTTTTGTGATCAAGTAGTGGATTCAGACCATAGTGCACACCGAAATTCTTTAGCATTGTACGAGTTTTTTGAGCCGAGCTTCTTGGGATGCCTTGGAGCGGGTCTTTACTCTCTTTAGTTTGTTGTTACTGGTTTTGGGTACCTTGCGGTGTCCCTTTTTCCCAGTTATTGTACATGAGTACCTCATCAGGTCTAGTTTCCGAGACTCATACTGTGGACATGCCACTTCTATTTTGGCCCCTAGCTTCACTTGAGGGGGGTGTTAGAGTACTATGAACACCAAAATTCTTCAGCATTGGATGAGTTTTTTAGCCGAGCTTCTTGGGATGCCTTGGAGTGGCTCTTTACTCTCTTTACTTTGTTGTTACTAGTTTTGGGTACCTTGCGGTGTCCCTTTTTCCCAGTTATTGTACATGAGTATCTCATCAGGTCTAGTTGCCAGGACTCATACTGTGGACATGCCACTTCTATTTTGGCCCCTAGCTTCACTTGAGGGGGTGTGTTAGAGTAGGTATTTACCTTAGCTCATGTTCACCTAGGTACATTATTTACCTTTATTGTATTTATCCTCACCCACTTATGTGTGTGGATATTTCTTTTTATTTATTTAGATATTAGGAGATATTATCTAGTTGTTAGGTATAGTTATTTCCTTGATCTATGGTATTGACTAGTTTTTTCTTAGATCTATGGTATTGACTAGATCCTTGATATCTAGTTCTCTCATAAATCTATGGTCTTGACTAGTTCTTTGATGACTAGTTCTTTCCTTGATTTATCGCTTAATCTACGACCTTGACTAGTTCTTAGATTGTTATTCCTTCCCTATATAAGCAAGGTCCATTCTCATTGTATTTCATTGAGTTCTATAATAATATATGATATTACTGCTTGTTTCTTTGCAAAGGTTTTATGTAAAGTTATTCTGGAGAATTGCTTTCATCTTATTGATCGTGGTGTTTGATTAGCATATGTGTTCTTGGCTTGGTACGATCTAGTTATCGTTCCTTTCAGACTGTTGGAAACTCCTCCTTTATCTCCAATGGAAATTAAATACCTTACTTGGGCTAATATTATGTCCAGCCCTTCGAATGTGAACACCAATATATCTTGGGGACCATCCTCCACTTTCTTGGCATACAATGAAGTCCTACTTGTAGACCTTCTTGACTGGATGATGTCGAAGACAGTGCTGGAACTATATATGCTACATAATAATAGCCCCTTCAAGGGATTCACAATGAAAGATAAAAATGAGTACCAAACTGTCATTCCAAAGAGCTGCTATAAGATGCAGGGTGTTGTAATTGAAAGTTATCTCTGCCATGACATTAGGCTCATGATGCTATAAAAACATGGATGACCTCAAGGGGAAAAAAATGTGATTTCATACTGGTTCCTCTCCTAGCACAATAGTTTGTTGGTTTTAATATAATAAGAGAAATAAATAATTCTTGAAATCCATTTACAATAGTCCTGAATAGAAATGTTCAACTTTATTCACCACAGTGTTCTCTTGACCAGCCAAAATATTTACCATGGTGTGATCTGAAGCATCCTCCAATAGGAATTCCTATGGGCCATCATGCAAGCTCTCCTCCAATGCATAGAGGATCCTGAGAGATGAAGCTAGAATGTAGGATTGAAGGTCTGCATCAGGATCAGGCTGATCTGTAGGGACATATGAGCTTTTGAATCTACACTCATGAGCTGGAAAGCTTTACTGGAATATGTGCTAACTCTTCTATAAGAGATTATGGCTGCAGACTTCTAGAGCATATGCTCCTTGAAGATAGTGCTTGCTGTTGAATGACCTGTAGGTAAAAAATGAAGTTTTTCATGTCTCACTCTTCAATATCCATGATCAAGAGGACGTGATGAAGCCTGCAAGCTCTCATTCTAAGAAGATTTTTCGATCATCAACTAATATTAGCCCTACCGAGCCTTGTCAAGGTCACTAGTTTTCCTAAAGCTACTTCAACCATCCTCTAAGGGCTTCAGCATGTCAAGTGTGACTGTATTAGTGAAATTCCCCCATTTAAGATGCCAAGTCTCATAGTACAATTTTAATCTTGGTTCCAATCCATGCAAAACACCATATTCTTGTTGCCAACTATCCTTAACTGGCATGAGGAAGTGGCATAGTCGTCCCAACCATGGATTTGGGATATGCAACATCCATAGGTCACATAGCCTAACTCAATTGATATTCCAATAGAGAATAATAGTGACTGGCTTCCCTCGAGGAGATCACCAAAACTCTTCTGTCTTTGGAGGGAATGGCTGTGTGGAATGTCACAACAGTAGGGATCTCTGAGATGCTTTTTTGAGTCTTGGTCCCCCATGAAGAAATCGACTTTTCTAAAGCTAGGTTCATCAGATAGCCTTTCCCTTTCCTTTCCATTGACATCCATGCCTGAGCTAAAATCGATTGGTATAGAGGAAAATAGCACTTCATCAGTTTGTGTGTCCCAAACCACGTTGGCCACACATAACTGGTTGCTTGTGTAGGTGCACTTTCATATACCTGGAATTTCTGTCAGTTGGACTGCTTGTAAGCATTGACAACGTTACTAGGGGTAATCGATGCTTTTCAAGTATCTCCATGAGGCAGTGCTACTACTTGTGCCTTGGAAAGAGTCCCTCACATGAGACAAGGTGAGCCTACAAATCTGCAATATGGGGTACGTTGCTCCTCCATCTGTTGATTGTGCTCTGGAGTGCACGATGTTATGCATGACTCATACCATTGTGATCTACTAAGGCCAACATAATCTAGTATTTTCTGCAAGACTTCCCTCACAAGATACATATCCATCTCTGACTGACATGCATAATAGCCGTTATACCTAATCTTGGCATTTCTCAAAACTTGATCTAAAAACGTAAGTTTTGAAAATTATAACTCAAAACGTTCATAAGGACCCAGGACTAAAAAAATCATGCTTTGTGGAATTGGAAACATTGACTGCTAATGTTTCATATCGGTTCACTTTAGGGAAAGTGAAGTTATGGATTGCTAAAACTTCATGGACATTCAAATCCATTCTTCCGATCTAACAATGAAAATGGATTAATCAAATGATAATTTGTTTTTATTTGATCAAGAAGCTGTCATAAAAAATCATAAAAGGACTCCCAAGAAAACTGATAAATTCACCAGATAGAGTTCGGCAATTGCCTACAAAGTCTCTGAAATTCTTGAACAGGAACACATTCTACCTAGTTAAAATTTACAGTGGACAGACCTATTGGTCTAATAGAACTGTAAAAAAAATTTCCTAATGCAGAATTCTCAGCACCTTCTAAAGGAACACTTCAGATATGTAGTCTCAGGGACCATTGGGTCCACTTTTTTGGTGTACAACAATCCTATGGCATTTGATCAACCTGTTATCTCAATTTTACCCCCAGAAAAATTGATTAAACACGACCTTGTGCAAGAAGAAATTCAAGGGACGGTCCTCTAATGTAGGTGTATGCATGCACATTTTAGATCCAGATGAACAGGATTGCAAAATTCCTAGGCTCTAAAAATAGAGTAGCAAGGAGATCGGGTTGAAGGAGAAAACAGTGTCAAATGGGAAACAAACTAGAGGCTTAAAGGAGAGAAACAGAGAAAGACTCAAAGGAGTGTTGGGCTTCACAAATGATTTGCAGAGTAGAGCACAGATCATTGGCTAGATGTATGGATGAGAAACATAGAAGCTTCAATGTGCCTCAAATATGGTGCAATCTCTAAAAGACTATAATAACACATGAAAGAATGGAGAAATCATTCACAAAGCATGCATTAGCCTTCCTAGTGTGTAATATGATGCCCTAAAAGTTGCACCAGCCGGTGAAAATATGTGCTAAGCAGCCTATAGTGAGAGGTCTGCCAAGTGTCTGAACGAAACTCCTTCAAGGAGTAAAATCCAAAGTGGAGACTCAAATGAGCATGAGGCTCCCACGTGTCTAGGGACCAAAAAGAGAGATTGCAGCCTTTCCATTTATAACTGAAGCTAAGAGATAGAAGGTAGTTGAGTGAGAAGATCAGATCACGTAACTCAACACGGTGCTCCATTCAATCCCTTTCAAATCTTGAGCCTGCAAACATGTCAAAGTGAGTACGGGCTCTATTCACCTATCCGTAGGTCCAAGAAAAAGGAATAGATTCAAGCAGAACGTTGAACTAGTCAAAGTGATTTGAAGCTTGGTTTAATGGTGTGAGAAGGAGGCAAGTGTCAGTACGACGCTACTTTCCCCAGTAAAATTTGGAGCCGGATTCTTCAAACTTGGCATGTGCGAGAAGCCTCCACATGTCATATTGAGTAAAAAACTTACTGGCCATTCCAAGCAAATCTAGTTCACATTAAGGGCATGAAAAACATTAGGAAATTTTTCTTCCTCAGAAAGCCGTCAGAAGGTGGCAGGTGTCTACTCCTCCAATGCACCTCCAGAGGAGATCAAGATATTTCCAACGAGTCTGATTTTTCCCAAATCTAGCGATCAGTCTTGATCGAAAGATATGCCCATGTTGAAATATTTAGGGCAAAAATGGTGAAGGTAGGGTCAAAATTCGTGTTCACGGGTAGAAATTTGAACTTTTTACCCCTTTTCATGAGAAGGTGTAAAGTGAAAGAATGAGCCACACCTTTGTTGATGCCCAATGAGCCATGTGTCAAGCTTCAATTGCATACGGGCCAGTGAGCATGGTGAGTTTCGACTTTCTTCCTTCAAATGGGCCTAATGTCTCAAACTTGCACCTTTTTCCCTGAAGATAGTTTTTGTGAAAATTCTACAACACCTCCACGTCCCTGTGCTCACGCAGGAAACATTTTGAATTCAAAATGTATTTTTTGTGCCTTAAGGGCACAATCGTTCTCCATTTTCAGGCCTTGCAGGACCCGTTGCTGGCTAACTAGTTTTCACCATTGAGTTTGTATGGACCTGACTTGAAAGGGCTAAGTGCAAATGGACATATCTCCTTGACCCCGCAAGTGCCTGAAACCTTCAACAAATTTGGGCACCATTTGAAAGGTCTCGACCTCGTCTGAGCAACCATAGAGCAGAAGAATCGACACATTGTGGGTAGATTCCACCAACTCGCTATGCTATCCCCTCTGCGTAGCCTGAGGGCTCGCTTTGTGAATTCAAGGCTTTTAGCCCAAAAAGTGCTAAGTCTTAATTCTTCCCTCTTGCACTGCCAGTCTATAAAAGAAGGCAGTCATGGGTTCATTGGCTAAAGGCCTGCCTTGGGAAATTTATGTTTTGCAAACTCCTCCAAGCTTTAACTTCTGAAAATGCAGATGAGTTCATGGAGTCCAAACCTTACCATTCTGGAAAGTTGTAATACAAAGTTTTTTTTGCCTCTTGAAGCTATACCCAGTAAATGTATTGTAGTGCTTGAACTCTGTGAGAAATTGAATATGATGTATGTGGATGATTCTCAACCCTCTCATGTGTTCATTGTTATCCAAAATAAGAAGGGGCTCATTATTGGATAGCTTGGTTATCCTATGCCATAGATAGTTGTACCTGCTATTTCCATGGTCTAGTGTTAGGATTATAAATGAATGTTTGAGATCATTCCATGGTGGATTAGATGCATCATGGTTGTTAATGAATGAGAGTTTAGGATCTAGAAAATTCTACATCTTCTTGAGACCTTGTCCCCTTGAATTAATGGAGAGAGTAGTGTTTAGAATTTGAATCCTCTGATAATTTATTTGTGTGAAGAATGAAAAGAGGAATCTAGGAATATAAGCCTCTATATCCAGAGAGAACTCTCTCACATGTCATTATGTCTCACACTTTGAGAGATGCTTAACGATGTTATGCTATCACACTGGAGAAGTCTCAACCATAGAGTAGGTATAGCAGTACATGGTCAAGTGAGTGTTGTGATTTGCAAACTAATAAGTTTTGGCACACCTAGTGGGACCCACGAACTCTCCATATTTATTATAGAAATATTGATGTGTACTTACTATAATTTTCACTTTTAAGAAGATTTGAAATTACACATCTGGTGACTCCAAAGAATCAGAGTCCACTGGTTTCAGTAGCCCAGGCTTGGCAGATTCATGAGAAGAATCCAAACTAGATGAAGAACTAGAGAAGAAGGATTGTTTGTCTATCTACACTTGTCCCCAGATAGAGGGAGAAGGGGGAGAAGAGCTCAGAGGTCTCCATCTCCACCAAACATTTTCTTGTCAACACCTCCTCCTTAGTAGGCCATTCATTCAATCAACAAGGGTTCTCAGGCCAATCATAATGGCATAACCACCCAATCCCTATGTCAACTTCACTAGCAGCAACCCACTTGCTCTCAATGAACAAAACCCAGTCCTAGTTGCAACATTAAAGAGCATCCCATATTTCATTGGAGAGAACCAGACTTCTCCTAGTGACCACATTTAAGACATTGCAAATGTCTGCGTAATTCATGAGATCACTGAGATGGACATTACAGTCAAATTGTTAGCCTCTTCACTCAAGGGTAAATCTTTGCAATGGTTTAGGAGTCTAACAGTAGGCTCTATTCAGACATGGGAAAAACTGTGCAGATCTCTTCATAATAAATTTAGAGATAAGGGATATAATATATCCTTGTTGGAGCATTTGACAACCATCAAGAGGGCTCCTAATGAGCACTTGACAGATTTCAACTTCATATTTCAAAAGAAATGGGATAGGATTCCATTGGCCGTGAGGCCCACAGATGAAGGTGCTTTCTTATACTTTCTTAGAGCTTTAAATTCTGATATTTCCTTAATGATTCAATCAATGGGAGACACAACCTTACCTACTACCTATAACATTTCCATTAGAGCTGAAAATTGTTTAATTCAGGTTGGTAAACTTGCACCTAGGCCACCTATGCCTCTATACCCAGAACTAGGAGCTCCAAGCACTAGTCAGACACCCACATTAGCTCCCATACCCACTCCAAGGAATCAGAGTTTAGCTGAAGCTTCCACCTCATCTTCTAGCACTTAAAAAGAACTATAAGAGGTTATGAAATAGTTGCATAACCTTGGGAATGAGCTAGTGACTATCAAAAGGAAACAAGCTTAGAGTTCAAGGCCATATTAGCCTCAAACATAGTATTAAGCTAGACCCCCATATAAGGAAAATAGAAAACAAGCTCAAGCTGTAAATCAAATACAAAACCAAGGACAACCCCAAGCTACTAGGCCTTTCTAACCATATGATCCAAACACAACTTCAACATCTAGGGCCTTGGTTCCAACACAAAACAACATGGCACAAGAATATGATTGGTGTTTCCCATGCGGTCAGCCCCATAACCAATCAATGTGTTTCAATGGTGCAATAAACAAGGCCTTGATGGTACAAACCATTGGTGTGTCCTCAGATCCAAGTCAAGAGGAAAATCAATAGCAAGGAGCTCAATAAGAGGCACCTCCAAGTGAGACTATGCTTGTCAATTGGCAGGCTAAAGACTTATGTGGAGTTAACCAAACCCTTTCTCAAAGTGTAGCTGCCAATACATAGTACAAGAAAAGGAATATTGGAGAGGGACAGTCATCAAACTCAGGTAATCCTCAACCCTCTATTATTCCACAAGGTATTGGCACTCAAAGTGTGACTCCCAATGTGCAGAATCAGCCCAAGCCACCTTCTAGACCCACTCAGACACTAGTTGTAACAACCCATGTGTAAGAGAAAAATGTACAAGGAAAGGGGAAGAAAAAAGATAGCTCATCCCCATTTAACATCATTGAAAAAATGAAGAAAAAAAATGTGAATATTTCAATGTGGGAGTCATTGGCTATCCCAGGACAGAGAGACCTATTGTAGGCTGCTATGGCCAATTGGTCAACCTCAAATCAGCCCCCTAACCAACAAGAGAAAGTGCTTACCAATGCAGCTCAGCCCGAAGGAAACCATGGAGGAACAATAAGGTAAGAATATGAATCCCCCTCCATTCTATGTTTCATTAATCATTAGGAGACAAATTGGTACATAATTGCATGATTGATTTGGGGGCTAGTAGCTTAGTCATGCCAAAGCAGATAAATGATAAGTTGGATCTTCAATACGAAGTCATCTCCAAGGGGGTAATGCAATTGGATGGGGAAACAGTAACAATGGTTGGAGTCTTCAAGGATTTGAGCCTCACACTGCATGCATGCCTCAATGTGACTGTATTGCAGAATGTTTCAATTATAGACTTGCCACCACATTTTACATTGTGTTTGTCGTGGGACTTCAGTACTAAAATTAGAGGCTATTTATCTGTTGATTGGTCACATATGCTTTTTAGAAAGAGGTATGGGGATAAGGCTATGATAATATCTAGAGCCCATTGTGTATTATCCATATTGAGCCTTATGTACCCAAGCCCAATCAATGTGAATTGTTCAGCCTTTGATCAGGAGAACCTCCCAAGCTACTTATGAGGTAGATACCAAGGTCTGGGCGTATTCCAAACTTGACTCTTGATGAGTGGACAAAAAAGAGGCATGATTTTTACCCTCTACATGAGCAAATGGATTTGAATCCAAGCTAGGATTTTATTGTTTGCATGAGAAGAGTCATCCTCTCCATGATATTACTAAGCTAGACCACAAGGATGATAATGAGGTATCGCAAACTTGGTGCTTCTTTAATGGCTCAAGAAATAGACAAGGAGCCAGACTGATGAGCTGGATGTTTGTTTCACCTCAAGGTATTAAATATCTACTCAAGGATCACTATCCATTTCCAATTTTATTTCTCGAACAACATAGTAAGAGTATGAAGCCTTAATCCGAGAGGACTGTCATTGGGCTAGATGGAAACTCAGGGATTAAAAACTTAGATAAGTGTTTGGCAAAGAGTGAAGCTCAGTTGCAAGATCAACCTCCAAGGACAAAATAGCTTCCAAGAATGATCTGTATAAGGAAGATACAAGAACCAGGTATAGGACCTCATCGATGATTCTGGAGCAAGCATTTCAGCAATCTATGGACATGCCATCCCAAGGAAGAATCAATGAAGTAGTAGTTCAGACTGTATCTACAATCATAGGAAACATTTGATGTTATAGAGATGCTATTAAGAGTGATACATCTTCCAGCCTCAGACAGGTATTTCAGAGGTGGTTGTAAGGCTTGGAGCTCTCCTAGTATAACCCAACACAAGTGTGGCAAGTCTTTGAGCACATGACCAACAAATTATTGGGCAACATTATCTATAATAATAAGGATTAAAAATTGATCCTCCATGGAACCAAGACAAATTGGAACAACAATATGACAACCAAGTGGTACAGTTAAGAACTAAAAATTCTCTCCAAAGGGTCTTGGGGACCTTGGACTCAATATTCATTTGCAAATTTGATGCCTGATTCTGAAACTCGAGTGAAGCCTTTAACAATGATTCAGGTAAAGGGTGAAGAGTCGAAGCCCATTTCCATAGGAGAAGGAAAAACGTTGTGAATCGGAAAGGTAAGAGGCACAACAAGCTCACAATCTAAATTCATTCAAATGTGTCAAGAATTCCCAGATGTCTTTACCTAGAATTACACAGATTTAAGAGGTTTCAGATCACAAAGTTGGCACAGCTATACTATCGAGTTGGATCCAGAATCTAAGCCTTTTAGATAGAAGAAAAGGCTAATAAATCCTCACATTGAGCCAAATCTCATGGAGGATTATGAGTTAAAAAATTCTTTCATTGAGGCCAGCATCATCCTTCCCTATCTTTAAGCACTCAAGTTGAAGAAGTTGCAGACACTTGGTGCCTGTGAGGAAAATAAATGGAGAAATCAGATTGCTAGTGTGAACTTTCATGATCTGAACAGAGCATCACTCAAGGATCATTATCTACTAAACAATAGACTGGAATGAGTTCTTAGCAGGTTAGTAGCTAGCTCTGAGACGTTTTGGATTTCTCATATTGAAATCAAAGTGACCAAACTAGTTCATGACAGGGGTCTGTGTGAATATTTCACTTCCAAGCAACAGGCTGAGTTAGTGGATGAGGAAGAGGATATCCTATTACTAAAGAATGATTAAGAACAACCATCTAATGATGCACCTATTCCATGTTGGACCCAAGCTTTGGTGCATTATCTCCAAATAGGTTTGTTCCCTCCAGAACAGAACAAAGAAAAGAGGAGATACTTTAGGTTACAAGCCATCCCATATGTGCTTATCGATGGTGTATTGTTTAAGAAGGATATCAATAGTGTCTTATTGAGGTGTGTTGGGAAAGGCCAAATTGAGAGGGTATTGCATGAGTTCTGTCGACATTATAATTTCTATTTTATTAATGTATGTATTAGGAATAGGATGTTGTTAAGTATAATTAGTAGTGGCATCCAATAGAAGATAACAGTGCCATCAGTACGGTGCCGCCAATAAAGTAGAGTATGGTAATAGTCAAAGTACAAAAGGAATGTTGTGGTAAAAAGTAAATATTTGTCGTAAGTGGTCCGGTAATGTTAAAATGTCAAAGTTAGGGTAAGTAGAGAAGTAGGGTCTACATGATTAGGAATTATAAATATTATATTTGTAATAAGGACAAGGAGTGATGTCATAAATATTTTGTGTATTTTATTTGTAGAAAAGTCTAAAAAGGTGGAACCCATGTGAGATGATAAGGTTTATCTTATCTTAGAAGATAAGCCTACATGTAAAGGAAAGAGTTTAGGCATGGAATATGATTGGAAAAAAGATATTTCCTATCCTATCTTAGAGATAGGGTGGATAAGCCTGAATTCCTATAAATAGAGAGGCCATCCCCTCTCATTTATCAGAGAGAAAAGTTGTAATAATTATTTTATGAATAAAGGATTCTTTGTGAAGGTGTGTTAAGGAAGTCATCAAGAGGAGTAATTGTGAAGTTTCTCCCATAACTATTATTGGAATCAAGTGGAGTTGGTAACACTTGAAGTAAATAATGGGTGAGATTGTAAT
The DNA here is from genome assembly GCA_019776745.2 of Taxus chinensis. Classification (NCBI taxonomy): domain Eukaryota; kingdom Viridiplantae; phylum Streptophyta; class Pinopsida; order Cupressales; family Taxaceae; genus Taxus; species Taxus chinensis. Next base: position 234,742,676 of record CM034148.1, on the reverse strand, counting down.
AATTCCATGTTAATAATATATTTTACAGTTGTATTTCAGATTTGTCATCATTCTTTTTTGTCATAATCTATGGTATTCTTGTGTTATGTTTGTTGTTGTGTTTCCAGATTACTACCACCAAACCAAAAGCTGTGCATTACTAAAATAACTATAACACGAGGAGTTCCCGTGAAATATTATCAGAGTGCCAGATTCGTGTTCACATTTTGGTTCCGTTGCCAGGACCATTCCTCATTGGTGGATTTTCTGGAGAGATATTCCCACTTAGTCATAAATCAATAGGAGGGTAACCTTGTTTTTATTGTGCCTAGTAGTTACCATGGTAAAGTCACTTTTTACCATGCATAGTATTTACCATAGTAACTTTACTTTTTACCATGAATAGTATTTACCACAGTAACTTCATTTTTTATTGTGAATAGTGTTTACCTAAGTAACTTCATTTTTACTGTAAATAGTGTTTACCACAGTAAAGTCAGTTTTTACCGTAGTAAGTCAAGTTTTACCATAGTAAATGTAAGATTACCGTGGTCATTCCTATTTTACTGTAGAAAGGTGTAAAGTCACTTTCTATTGTAGTGAGTCCAATTATTTGTGCACATAAGTCTTACTGATTGTACTTGTGAGTTGGTATTTCACTATGGTTACATTTAAAAATGGGGAAGATTCCTATTTTTTCAGCCCAATCTAATGAAGATGCTTCCTCTTTCATTCAAGAGTTTAAATGATCTTGCATTTGTAATGGCCTCATAAGAAGGGAACAATGGACTGAATTTTTTCCTACCTTTTTGGATGGTTCAACACTTAGGTGGTTTGAAACACTAGGTGATAATGTGAAAAACTCATGGGATTTATTAACTGAAAGTTTTCTTGAAGAATTTGGTGAACAGAAATATGCAGATCTCATGATCGAGATCACAAAGCTAGCCCAAGGAGAGAAGGAGAAGATAAGAGATTATCGTGCTCATGTTCTAGAGCTAAGGAGGAAGCTCAATGCCCAGATCTGGAAGTAAGGATTAGCGGATGGGTTGATGAATGGTGCGGATAATATCCTATGTAAGAACTTCATTCTTGGGATGAAGCCAGAGATCAAACAATGAGTGAAGTATGACTGCCCAACTACCATTGAACAAGCAAAGGAGATTGCAAGAAGGCAAGAAGAAAGCATGGAAGAGGAGCCCAAAGAAATTGCTACTAAGGTAGAGCCTACACCAACACCTTTGGTCCAGAATCCACAACCACTCTCGGTGAGCACAAATCTTTTCCCTATTACATCTACTGAGTATGAAGATCTGCTCAAGAAGATGGGTCAGTTAACTATTAATCTTCTTCAAGGAAAGGAATTTAGTTCTCAGGGAGGAGATAGAGGTCTAAAAAGAAATATAACTGAAGTTGTATGTTATGGTTGTCATAAAAGGGTCATTATAAGTATAATTGTCCAGATAGAGCTTCTACATCTGGTACAAGAGATAATGATAAAGGAAAAGCACCTGTGAATTCTTTTGATGTAGTAGATAGGAGCATAAATAATGAAGCAGATGTGTTTGTAACAAAAAGAAAGAAAGAAAAAGATAACCAAGATGGAAATGATCCTAAGAAGATGAAAGGAGAAACTAGTAAGAAACATAGGAGAAGAAAGTTGGGTGTGCAAGATTTTCTGATTTCACAGGGGCAAGGACCATACTCCATCTTAGAAGATCTGTCCAAAAGGCCTGCAAATATTACATATGGTCAACTTTTGGCTATGTCTTCTGAGAAGAGGCGGGAGCTGCGAAGTGGACTCAATGCTCGACGAAGTAAGGAGGTTGAGGTACCTATTTTGGAGGTAGAGGCGGATCCTTACGCTCCACAAGCTGAGGTATTATGTAATGGTATTTCAATTCATGATGTCTTAGTTGATGGAGGTGCTGCAGTTAATGTAATGACCGAGTCTGTAATGAATATGTTGGGTTTAAAAATTGATCACCCCTCAACACTTATGTTAAGGTCATTAAATAAGGGAAAAACTAAACCAGAAGGTGTTGTTTCAAATGTGGCAATATCTGTTATGGGTGTTGTATGTGTGGTAGACTTTCAGGTGATGAAAAATGGTAGTATTGCGTACCCAATGTTGTTGGGAAGGCCATGGCTAAGGAGAGTTCATGCAAGAAACTACTAGAATGAAGGCTTCATGACACTTAGACATGGTAGAGAGAGGGTGAAGATAAACATGATCCCTCGACATCATAAGGCAGAACCTGTGGATTCAAGTGATGAAACTGATGATTAGACATCCTCTGATTACTCTAGTACCAGTGAAGTGGACACAGAAGATGAAGAAAGTGAGGTTGATGTTTCGGTCATGGATATCCTTCCAGTCACACCGACTCATGAACCCATAAGATTATCTGAAGAAGAAATTGTTGATCGTCTCCAACAAATAAAGATTGGTGATGCTGTGATGGAGAATGAGAAGGAATCCTACCTCCAGCTCTTTCAAAGGTACATACACCTATTCACTTTTGATTACAAGGAACTCCATCAAGTAAGTTGGGTAGAACATTCTATTGAGCTGGTAGATGGTGCTAAGCCCATAAAGCAAATGCCATATAGAATGAATCCTAATTTTTCCAAGACTGTAAAAGAAGAAATAGATAAGTTGCTTGATGCAGGATTCATATTTGTTGTGGAGAATTCAGAATGGGTTTCTCCCATTGTGATCTCAATAAAAAATAATGGGAAACTACGCATTTGTGTTGATTATAGGAAGCTCAACAAGGCAACAAAGAAGGATCATTACCCTCTTCCATTCTCAGATCAGATCTTGGACGAAGTAGCTAGCCAGGAGTGCTATAGTTTTGCTGATGGATATAGTGGATACAACCAAGTTCGTATAGCAGAGAAAGATCAATTGAAGACCACGTTCACCACTCCTTGGGGAACGTTTTCTTATAGAGTTATGCCTTTTGGGTTGTGTAATGCTCCAACAATGTTCCAGCGCTTGATGAATAGGGTGTTTGAACCCTACATTGGGAACTTCATCAGAGTATTTCTGGATGATTTTTGCATCTATGGGAGCAAGATGGACCACCTGCACTAGATGGAGACATCATTTCAAAGGTTAGATGAAGCACAAGCCTCACTAAACCCTACAAAGTGTGTCTTTGGATGTTCTAAAGGTGTTTTGTTAGGGCATGTTGTATCCAGAGATGGTATTGGTACTGATCCTGATAAAGTTTCAAAAATCAAAGAGTTACCATTTCCTATGAATAGAAGTAAGTTGAGATCATTTTTAGGCCATGTGGGTTACTATAGAAGGTTCATCAAGAATTTCTCAAAGATTGCACATCCACTAACCCAGTTCTTGAAGAAGGATGTTACTTATGAACCAGGAAATAAGGCGCATGAAGCTTTTGAACAACTGAAGGAAGCCCTGGTGTCTTCACCTGTTTTAAAGAATCTAGATTGGAGCAAGCCATTCATTGTGTATATTGATGCCTCAGATGCAGCACTAGGAAGTACTCTGAGCCAAAAGGATGAAAATGGGAATGATCATCCAGTTTACTTTGGGAGCAGACAAATGAGCAGTGCTGAGGTAAATTATACTGTAACTGAAAAAGAGGCTCTAGCTATCATTTTTGTTGTAAAGAAGTTTAGAAATTACTTGCTAGGGAAGAAATTTATAGTTGTAACAGATCATCAGGCTCTAAAATATATTGTAAATAAGCCTAACCCATCAGGGAGGATATCAAGATGGATAATTTTGCTACAAGAATTTGAATTTGATATTATAGATAGGAAAGGAAAGAAGCATGTCAATGCAGATGCACTCTCTCGAGCCTATGATGGTTTAGGTTCATCTTGTGATGATGATGATTTCCCAGATGCAACATTGTTATCCCTTGACACAATCCCTAGTGAATACATAGATATTTGGAATTATCTGAATGAATTCAAGTTTCCTGATGGTGTCAATGCAAAGACTAAGAGGAAGATTACTCAAGCCAGTCATCCATATTCTATTCTGCATGGAGTATTATTTCGAATAGGACCTGATGGACAGTACAAGAGGGTAGTTGGACGTGATCAAGGGAAGGAGCTGATAGAAGAATTCCACAATGGTACATGTGGAGGACACTTCTCTAGACAACTTACAACAAGAAGGATCTTGGATGCAGGTTATCATTGGCCCACTCTTTTTAGAGATTGTTATAATTATTGTAAGACATGTGATATTTTTCAAACACATGGTAACTGTAAGACTTCATCAGCTCCATTATGCCCTATTCTTCCACTTGGTCCCTTTGAAAAGTGGGGAATAGATATTGTAGGTCCACTTCCAACTACCCCATGCCAAAATAAGTATATTGTAGTTGCCACAGATTATTTAACCAAGTGGGTTGAAGCTAGGCCATTGAAAACAACTTCCATGGATGAAGTGGCAAGGTTCATATATGAACGCATTGTCACTAGATTTGGTTGCCCATTAGAAATTGTAACAGATCAAGGAAGCCACTTCATTAATGAGGTGGTAGAAGCCCTAGTCAACAAGTTTTCTATTAAGCACAGGAAGGAAACAACATACAAGCCAAACACAAATGGACAGGTGGAACGAACAAATTTTGTGTTATGTCAAATTCTAGCAAAAGATGCAGCCTTGTAGGTACATAAGTGGGATAAAAGGATTCATGCAACATTGTGGGCATATAGGGCAACATCAAATTCAGCAACAAGATACTCCCCATTTCAGTTGGCTTATGGCATTGATCCAGTTCTTCCTATTGAGTTTGATATTCCCACTATGAGAGTTATGAAAAATGAAAGGATGGATGAAAGTGATTCAGTAAAAGAAAGGTTGGTGCATCTTCATTTGCTAGAGGAAATGAGGGAAATAGCGAAGGATACAAGCTATAAGAAGAAAATGAAGCAGAAGGAATACTTTGATCAAAAGATCCATTGGTCTCCATTTCATGTGAATGACTTGGTTCTAGTCTATGATTCCAGATACAAAAAAAAAGAAGGCAGAGAAAATTTCTTCCCAAATGGATGGGGCCCTACAAAATAGCAGCTGTGCATGAAAATGGTACATATCGACTGGAGGAATTGGATGGTACTCCCATTACGAAATGGGTCAACCATGAAAAGTTAAATATTTTCCAGGCACCAGCTTCAGAATGTCCATAAGAGTCTACTCTGAGGACAGAGTAGAAGCTAGGAAGGGGGAAAATGTCGACATTAAAATTTTCCTCTGTAATTTCTATTTTATTAATGTATGTATTAGGAATAGGATGTTGTTAAGTATAATTAGTAGTGGCATCCAATAGAAGATAATGACACCATCAGTACGGTGCCACCAATAAAGTAGAGTATGGTAATAGTCAAAGTACAAATAGGAATGTTGTGGTAAAAAGTAAATATTTGTCGTAAGTGGTCCGGTAATGTTAAAATGTCAAAGTTGGGGTAAGTAGAAATGTAGGGTCTACATGATTAGGAATTAGAAATATTATATTTGTAATAAGGACAAGGAGTGATGTCATAAATATTTTGTGTATTTTATTTGTAGAAAAGTCTAAAAAGGTGGAACCCATGTGAGATGATAAGGTTTATCTTATCTTAGAAGATAAGCCTACATGTAAAGGAAAGAGTTTAGGCATGGAATATGATTGGCCGAAAGAGATTTCCTATCCTATCTTAGAGATAGGGTGGATAAGCCTGAATTCCTATAAATAGAGAGGCCATCCCCTCTCATTTATCAGAGAGTAAAGTTGTAATAATTATTTTATTAATAAAGGATTCTTTGTGAAGGTGTGTTAAGGAAGTCATCAAGAGGAGTAATTGTGAAGTTTCTCCCATAACTATTATTGGAATCAAGTGGAGTTGGTAACACTTGAAGTAATTCATGGGTGAGATTGTAATAATTCCATGTTAATAATATATTTTACAGTTGTATTTCAGATTTGTCATCATTCTTTTTTTTGTCATAGTCTATGGTATTCTTGTGTTATGTTTGTTGTTGTGTTTCCAGATTACTACCACCAAACCAAAAGTTGTGCATTACTAAAATAACCTTAGCACAAGGAGTTCCCAGTGAAATATTATCATAGTGCCGGATTCGTGTTCACAGTTCCATGATGGAGAAGCAGGAGGCCACTTTGCTCCTCGAGTAACAAATCTCAAAATCATGAAAGTTGGTTATTATTGGCCTACGATGTTTAGGGATTGCTACTCATGGATCAAGAAGTTTAAGAAGTGTGCATTCTTCATAGGGAAAGAAAATTTAGCAGTCATGCCCCTTCATCCCATTTCAATGGATCAACCATTCATGCAATGGGGACTAGACTTCATTGGGGTAATCAACCCAAATTCAATCTATGGCCACAAGTGGATACTTACAGCAACAGACTATTTCACCAAGTGGACCGAAGTAGTGGCACTTAAGGAAGCAAATGAATCCAATGAAAGATCCCTAAATGTGTGTCACTTGTTTTCCAACAACTCTAGGTCAATAAAAAACACAAAATATTGATCTATGATAATTATGGAAACTACCCTAATGTGAATATGGATTTATTTGAGAAAATGTGACTAGGGTTTAAGATAGATCTTAATGCAAATGACACCCAAAATTTATATTTTCGATTTCAGATGATTACCCAAATATTTAGAAACTGAATCATGAAAAAAACTGAATTTATTGCAGCCAAACAACCCAGAAATCAGATTGAAGTCTGCTTAATATTTTGCCTGAAAACCTTCAAAATATACTTCAGAAAATGATGAAAATACAACGATTTGGTTTACCATATTATGGAGAATATTTGACAAATATTTTTGAGGGAAATACCTCTGAAATTATTGCCACAACTACCCACAACAGATCGATCCAACTGCTACTCAAAAACCACTGAAAATACTTTTAAAAACTCTTCACAAACACTACTAAAATGAACCTAGAAACCTGATTAATAATTCTAGAAAATTCTGAGTGAAATCCCCTCTCAATCCCTTGGGATTTTCATCCACAAGAGGTAGAATTCACAAGGGTTTTTGTCCCTGGAATTTTTGATAAAAGCAAGAGCTCTTAACAATGCAAAATTTGATAATAAAAATCTGGATTGATAAAATGATCATATGATGTCCCTCCTCTAAGTCGACCCTTCCTTTTAAAGGGAAAATTGGCCCAAAGAGACCTCCAACTCAACCAATCACAACAAGTGATTTCTTCTAGACATGTGCCCCAAATTTCCCTTAGACTAGGTCACATTTTCTTGGGAGGAGTAATAATTTTTATTCTTTCAAAACTCCATTCTTCCTCCTTTGTCCAAGTCACATTTTTCTAAGGAAGCTAATGTCACATTTCCCTATTTTCCCATTACATGGACAAGTCATACCTCCATATGGTAAATACAATTAAAAATAATTGTAATTTTACAATTGACTCTTTTATTTTATTAATAAGCTTATTATTTATTATATGTGTAACTTATAATATTTTATTTTAATATTTGCACAATATAATAAAATAATAAAACTTAGTCACCCTTGACACATCCTTTGGCCATCGGGTAGACAAAAAGGACCAAAGGTCTTTAATGAGATCTATTCGAAAAGAGGGACATTACATCCAACATCCTTGATTTCTATGAAGGAATAACCACCAGGTTTGGAGTCCCAGCCACTATTATATCATATAATTCATTGGCATTCCTTGGTACAAGGATCACTGAATGGGATGTCAAGAACAGTGTATACCTCAGCACCTCATCAAACTATTACCCTCAAGGTAATGGCCAAGCAGAGTCCACAAACAAGAACATATTAAGGATTATCAAAAAACTTGGCAAACAAAGCTCAAATCAGGTCTATGGGATGATAGGATCACATCCAAAAGGTCTATAGGAATCTAACCATACAAGCTTGTATACGGAAAAGAGGAAGTGTTGCCCATATCATTGGAGTTTCCCACTTTGGAGCTCATGAAACAGTTGGAACTAGCCGAGTTTGAACCTATGGAAATCAGGTATGCAGAGCTAATGGAAGTAGGAGAGGAAAGAGAGCATGCAATGCAGGTCATGGAGAAGGATCAAGCATTGATCAAGAAGGGATTTGATAAGAAAGCAAGAACAAGGACCTTTCAATAGGGGGACTTGGTTTTGAAGTGGGATGCAGATCGAGAAAAAACTAGGAAGGAATTCCAAGTTTTATGACATTTGGAGTGGCCCCTACATGATCACAAGGTGAAAAAGTAGCAATGCTTTCTAGCTAGCTAAATTGGATGGCGAAGAATTATAGATTCCAGTCAACGGGATCCATCTCAAACATTTCTACGTAAAAAGAAAGTTCCACCCTTGTAAATATTAGCATAGGATTTTAATTTCCCTAAGTGCGTATGCAATTTGTCTTGTTATAGCATAGGTTTTATTTCCCTAAGTACTCTGGCATAGGTTTTTGTTGCTCAAGGTTTACGTCATTATACAGTTCGATGTGCCTCCAGGTGAATGTGCAGGCCATTCGACATTTACAATAGGGAGACTGATGGTCACCATGGCAGTTGCTAATTTTAAAATAGAACAAATACAAAGAAACTAAAATTGGGTCTCAAAGGGTCCATTTCCAAAAGAACAGGACCAACATCAGGCCATCACCCATGAATCTGTGCCAATGGATACAACAAGGCAACTAATTTCTTATTCTAGCAGGAAGACTACCCCGCGAGTTGCCAAATTGTTATCTCAAATTTGCCCCCGACAAAAATGATCAAACAAATACTTAATGAAGATTAGAATGTAGTAAATGAATTGTTAATTGATGTATTAATATTTGTAAGGATGTAATGGGATTATGGAATAGATGAGAGAAAATAATTGAAGTATGGCCATATAATAATTAATTAATTTTATAATTAATTATTATATGTTTGGTAATGGGGATGGGTTATTATGCTGTGATGATCATATTATTTGTTAAATGATCACGTCGACATTTTACATGTCTACATTTTACCCCTCTTTGAAGTGTTATTACAAAGCAATAACAATTCAAAGAAGAGAAGAGAAGATAGAATAGATGGGGAGGTGATTCCCCTTTGAGGGGTTAGGTGGGGAGGAATGAGTCAGGTAACCACTCAAAAAGAGGAGTGACCCAAGTTAGTAGATGATAGATAATTAGAGAAGTTGAGGAGATTGATGATGAGGATGGAGATTGAGTAGAAGAATGACGATGTAGAATTATAAGATTAGAGGAGAGAAAAGGGAATGTAGGAGAGAAGATTAGTAGAAGTAGTACAAGGGTGTAGATTTAGGGGTTTGGATTTGGATGATTCCCCAATCAAGGAGTTAGACGAGATGTTAGATTTGGAGGTGTTAGATTAGACGATGCCCTAGGAAAGGGGTAGGATGGAAGAGTTATGATGTTGATGGGATGGTGTTGGACTTAAAGATGTTATATTTTTAGATGCCCTAGTCGAGGCGTAGGATTGAAGATTTTGGATGCAAGATGATAATAATGGGATGTGGATATTGATTGATTAGAGAAGAGGGCGAAATGATGACGAGGATTAGGGGTGGATAACAATATGGTTTAAAAGGAATGATGCTAAGAGAGAGTTTGCTATTATAAATTTCCCATGGTATCATCATTAGATTTTTATGGCATTGAGCAAGACGTGCGAAGGTATAAAGACCTTGGTAGCTGAATTGTCAAATGCCCATGTCCTCATATCATTGGACATGTTTATGTAAAATGGGAGTCCTCATATCATTGGACAGATTTATGTAAAAAGGAAAAATAAAAGTGGCCTCATATTATCACCCATAATAAAAAGGTAGATAAACAGACAAACATAAAAGAAAAAGATATTAATTATTTGTAGTATGTTGAATAGTTTTATGATTTTTTTGAAAAAAAAAAAGATTTTTTTTTTTTGGATTTTTTTTGAATTTTTGAAATTTTGATTTATTTTTTTACAATTTTTAGGTGATAGAGGAAGAAGTTTAATGAAGGTAGGAAGAAACATGAGGGAAAACAGATACATGGGGTGAGAGAATAGGATTTCGGAAGGTTGGGGGGAATCGCGATGAGCATAAAAGGATTTTGGGGACCATGGGAGGGTCATTTTCACCACGCGTAGTTTGAAAATGAGAGCTCAAGAGAGGATGAGATGGCATATGATAGTGTGGTGGATCATTGAGTGGACCTTATGAGAGAGTACCAACGGCCAGTAGAGGCAGGATAGACGGTGAGTGATTTAAATTTATTTAATGAATTATTGTGACATTTTTCATTTTTTAGACGTTTTAGGGTCAAAATCACCTCATATGGACTTTGTTCTGCACATACATGCCCTAAAATGGCATGTACACTATAAAGAATAGCATGTATGGGTGATCATGGTAGAGGGGCATGAATTGGTGCTTTTGTAGGCATTTAGGGTTATGTTTTATCACTTTTAGTTAGTTTTGGTGTGGATGATACTAAATAGCACATATGGTATAAATGATAGCGTGCTTATTTGATCGTGAGAGGGGTAGAGTGATTTAGAGCATTCAATAGATTTTAGTGCATTTAGGCTTCGGTGCGTGTGTGTTTTAGCACGTATGTTTAGTTGTAGAGAATTTAGGATAAATGGTAGCATATTTGGATGAAAGGTGGTGATAGGGTTGTTTTTACGTGTATAAGATAGATATTAAGGTGTATTGATTATAAAATAGTGAATTTATTTTGGATAGATGGGGTTGGGTATAGTGCCACATATAGTGTATAGTGGCGGGTACAAATGATATAGTAGCAAGTATATATGGGAAAACTGGTAGGGTAGTTTTAGCACATATACTGTATAAATTGTCACATTTATGATATGGAGTTGCGCATTAATTAGGTTGGGTAGGAAAGAGAAAGTGGGAAATGGGGATGTGTGTGTGTGTGTGTTTGTGTTAGTGATTCAATATAGATACTGACATGTTTGATGTGTGTAACTGGTGTTATTACCCGTTTATGTGAGACATTGCCGTTTAACAAATTTACAACATCTTCTAGGAGGTGTCCATATAGTCGAAGAAGAGGAGGCATCAATATTAAATGTGTTAGGAGTGCTCCACATTGCGAGGATGCCTGTGATGTGGGTAGATTGATATTTTTTTATGGATTTGGCTGAGTAATGGCACTTATAGATGAGTAGTGTTTGTCTACTGACAGGGGAGATGACAGTGACCCTAGAGGACGTATATCGCATCTATCGGTTGCCGATAGAGGGAGATCCCATTATGTGGTAGAAAGTGAGACCGAGAGATAGTTTGTCGTTGTTGACAGATGTGGAGGATGCACAACAGGATGACATATAGATAATCTTGGGATGTATTTCAGAGAGGGGTTTATGGAGTGGGTGCCACTATTGTTGTGTTCATTGATTAGTTGTATATTATTTCCAGATGATGGGGATCGATGGTTCAACATCATCTTGGAAGGAGTGGTAAATGAGATGTGGCAGTAGGAGACTATATTTGCATGGGTGCTAGTGGTATTGGCTTGAATATACCGATATTTACATAGAGTGGCCTATGACAGAGGAGGGAGTATAAGTGTAGGGACCTTATTACAGGTATGGAGTTATGACCATATTTCTGTTGGGAGGCCTATTGGGATTAGGGAGTAGAAACAAGTGGGGGAGCCATTGATTTATGGATGGAAGATGACTAGAGGGAGATGAGAGCATTTGGGAGAGCTAGACTGCTATCATCGTCACATTGATGAGTTGTAGGTAGGAGATACCACATAGAGGCTATACCATTAGTAAGAGGTATGGGAGGGGGATCATAGACATCTAGGGAGGATTCAGACTCCCTATTATTTGGTTTGGGGTTAGAGATATACAGTAGAGTGATACTAGCCAAATCATCTGTTATGATAATTTGGTGTGATATAAATCATACTACCATGTAATCACTTGTTTGCTTGGTCAACACAAGAGATAGGTGTTTTGGGTGTAGTGATTCTGGAGGCCATAGCCAATGCCAGTTTAGATGAGGTATAAGTGATTACATGGGTGGTATTACCAATAGTAGAGAACCCAGGGGTGGCGCAAGGGTATGCAGAGTGGTGGGAAATGATTAGACTGATGCGGTTGACATACGCATGATGAGACACATGGTTTGTACATGGATGGTGATCAATATACAAAGGATTACCCCAGGGAAAGAAATTAAAGGTGCATCATCCACGACCACAGAAAATGGGGAGGAGGAGGTGCATAGGGCACCACTTGTTAATATTTTAGGTGGACTGCCATTATAGCAGCCGACGGTGCAGTCTTTAGTATAAATCCCAAAGAGATAGGAATATAGATGTGATGGAGGTAGATGATGCTATAATACCACTACAAAAATTTCTTCCTTCACAGAAAAATAGAGCAGGTCCATTAGGTGTTAGTGGATCAAGGGTAGGAGGATATGGAGGAGGTCGAGGAGGTGACAAGTTAACAAGAGGAGATGGAGGAGGTGCCGATTTATAGGAACATATAGAGATTTTGGAGAGAGAGAGGCATAGGCACATGCATAATAGATAGCCATCATATGGGAAAGAGATGGAGTGTGGATGAGGGATATTTAAAATTTTACAGTGGTGGTGAGACAGAGGGAGAATGAGATTGCATGGCTAGAGGTAGAGATAGCTTGGATAGAGTAGGAGCTGGACCATGCGATACTGTGTCATGATAGATCTTATGAAGATTGATAGGTGTATAGAGTGAGATATCATCCATTAGATGGAGGAGTGGGGGGAGTGATACTCAGAGTGGGTCATAGCATGGAGGGGCAGTAACAAAACCTAGCACCTCATGGAGATCATGACAGATGGGGTCACTCGAGATGGTGTCATTATAACAGTATGAGGAAGTGATAGTGGAGGCATGTTATTATGAGGATATGGTGATGTATAACCAGAAATATTATGTGTGCTATGTGGACTATGTGGCTGGACAGAGGATAAGTGAGGAATCAATGCGAAGACTAGGTCGATCCACATTTTCTAGGAGCACTGCTAGTAAATGACAACCTTCTCCAGCAGGGGAGGATACGAGTAGTTTGGCACCTTGATGAATGCCATTATATCATATTAGATGTATTCATTTTTGATGACCAATACGGTCATACTTTTGATGGCCAGATTGGTCATATTTTTTTTGTATTATGGATGATTGGTTATATATGAGTACCATTTTTGATGAGGCAGATGATGTTTTTATTAGGACATGTACATGTAGTGAGATATTGTATGATGATTATGATGGTAATTTTTTGGCAGTTATGTGGATACTTAGGATTTTGGATGTATAGTAGATGTTATTATTTGAGATTTTATGGGACACTATTATGATGATGGTTATATTCTATATGATAAGATGATGTGTTTTCTTTTGATGTTAATGATGTAGTGTGATAATTAGTGATGTTGTTTTATTATGATGTTGATAATGATTAATGTTTTTTTATTATGATGTGATGTGATAATGAGATAGTGTTTAGATGATTTGATTCATGATGGGTTTGGTGAGAATATTGTCTTTATCGTGGATGATGTATATATGTGATGATGTGTATTTAGAATGTTATTTTTTAATATGTTTATAGATGTGATGAAATTTTATTTTGTTATGATTACTCATAGGAATGATGATGAGGTTTAATGATGGATGGTATAAAGTTGTAAAAATTATTATTTGATGATTGACATGATGATAGTAAAATGTGAATGGGATGATAATGATTATTATTAGTGTAATGGACTTTGAGATTTATATACTTTATTTTTGATATGATGTGTTATGTTATTGCCTCATGTTTTATGTTGGTAGGAATAGCATTTATGAGTGATGAGCTTAAGGATTATGGATTGTGGATGACATTGTGAATATGTGCTAGATGTAAATTATGGCTTAGGTTTTGGATCTTGATGCATGGATTAATGGATAATTTATTTATGTTATTAATGTAATATGGGGTATTTACAAAGGAAATGTGAATAAGATGTTTCTTGAATTTTTGTGAAAATATATACAATAGAACCATGACATTGATGAGGATAAAATAGTAGAGAGAAAGGAGAGTGATAGGGGAAAATAACGATAAGGCATAAATGGGGGGGTGGGAGAAAAATGTAGGCCTCAGGATCTTACAAGGGTTGCATTTCTTGGTGCTCAGCTTAGACTCCTAGAAATATTTTTCCTAAGTGTGGTGATTTTGGACAATGCGATCTTAGTTGGGATCGGGATAAATGTTCCTAACCATGACAGATCATGTGCTTCGTAGAAAAAGATCAAAAGAAGACTCACTTAAGATAGGGTAAATTGGGATTAAAGTTGTGAAGAGGGAGGTATGGGATGTTTAGATGAAGGGGTGGTCTTGCCCCAGTGTGCTTTGTCAGTGTGACATAGAGTGATAGTAGTCAGAGGATGGAATTACCATAGTGCCAAAAACTGGTTTTCACTATGGTACTCACCTAAAGCACCATCAAAGTAGTTTTTTTATATAGATGATGTGGAGCGTTATGAACCTAAGCATAAAAGTGGTGAAGGTGTATGATATTCATGGGATCATTCAGCTGATATTCATCTAGAGTGGCAAGCTTGTATGCACCTGAGATGAATTTAGATATGACAACATATGGTCTGAGATAGTTTGGTTCAAACTTGCCCTTCTTTTCACGATCGACGTTAGTGTTACACTAATTTTAGTTGAGGACTAGATCACTGATTTCAAACTTACAGTCCTTTATGCACTTGCTATAGTGATGGTGAAGGTGATTTTGATAGGCTTGGAGGGGATCCAAGGATTGGAGGAATTTCTCATCGAGAAGTTCAAGTTCTTGAAGGCGATGGACATGGTAGTATTCATCAACAATGAGATGTTGGAGGAAAATGCATAGGGATGGGATTTTGATCTCGACGAGAAAAATTGTTTTAGTGCCAAAGATAAGAGAGTATGGGGTGGTGCCAATGGGTGTGTTGTAGGCCCACAAGATAGGATATATTTGTCTATGCTAATTACGTCCTTCTTGATTCACAATTTTACCAAGGATGTGCTTAAGGGTATTATTATATGCTTTGGATTGGTCATTGAATTGTGGATAATAAGGAGTGAAAAAATTGAGCTTAATATGGAATTTGTCAAAAATTTCATGGTTGTCTTTAATTTCAAAATATGTACCATTTTACATGATGAGTGTAGATGAAATACCATAGCATAAAATGATATGATTAAGGATAAATTTGGGTATTTTCTTGTCGGTGACATAGGTGAGTGGCATGGCTTTGACCCAATTATTAAAGTATTCCGTAGCAGTAATTATGAACTTGTGATAATCATATGAGATAGGATTTAATTTTCCCATGAGATCAAGACCCCAAGTGGAGAAGGGCCATGGGGTAGTGATGCATTTAAAGATTGGGATGTTGTGTGGATGAGATTAGGACATTTTTTGTAAGGGACACATTTGTGGACATATGAGCATGCATATTTTTCCATGATTGGCTAATAATAGCTGGTTCATAGAAGCTTTTTATCTAGGGCCATACCGCTAGTGTGAGAATCGTAAATCCCTACGTGAACTTCCTAGAGTGTTGATTTGGCCTCTTGGGAATTTAAGCATCATAGCAGAGTTTCATCAAAGCTTCTACGATACAAGGTGTCACCAAGGATAGTGAAGTGGGAGGCTTGTTGGATGAATCATTTATAATGGTTGCAAGGGAGAGTTGGTGGGACGGTATGATCATGGAGGTAGGTATAAATGTCATGGTACCAAGGGGAATTGGGACCAACAATCTCACATACCATCTCAGACTTAAGAATGTTGTAAGCTGGGATCATTAGTTGTTCAACCAAAAATTGCGAATTAGATGTATTTGAGGGCATGTCTAGTAGGGAGATGATGGTATCCATAATAACCATTGATTTTTTGCTTGTGCGAGGAACTTGTTCAAATTGAATATGTTGGAAATAAGCATTAAAAATGTCAACCATTCTTTTATAAGGAATTAATTTATCATCTTTGGCAGTGTATTCATCATTGACCTATTTAATGATTAGTTGTGAATCAACAAAGAAATTGAGATGCTTTATATTTAATTGAATGGTCATTCTTAGACCAATAATGAGTGCTTCATATTTAGTTATATTATTGGTATAAGGAAGAGAAAGCTAGAAGGCCTTAGGAATCAAGTCACCTCGAGGAGTGATAAACTAGATACCTGCTCCCAAGTCATGATGTGTGAAGGAGCCATCAAAGTATAGTGTCCATGTATCTGATTCTATGACTGTAAATATGGATTCATCTGGGAACCAAGTGATGAGTGGTGAAGAATCAAAGACTGGAGCTTCTACTAACTGATCAACTAGGACTTGTCTTTTGATAGCTTTCTAATTAACATATTCAATATTGATTAATTGAGAAGCATGATCCATTCAGCCATATATCCTGTGATAGTCTATTTAGAAAGTAGATATTTGAGTGGATCAACTTTAGCTATGAGCTTAATGGTATTATTGAGCATGTAATGTTGTAGCTTCTGAGAGGTAAATTCTACAAAAAGACACACTTTTTCCATTGGGGTATAATTGAGCTCATAAGCAATTAATGTTCATCTTAGTTAATATATGGCTTGTTCCTTTCCATGGCTATCATGTTACATTAGGAGAGGTGCTAAGGCATGCTGTGTGGATGATATGTAGAGAAGAAGAGGCATTCTTGGTGTAAAAGGTACCAAAATAAGGGGATGCATAAAATATTCCTTTAGTTTATCAAAAGATGGTTGAGATTCTTCATTCTAATGATTTTTTTTTCCCTTTCTAAGAATATGATGGAATGGATGACATTTATCTACTAGCTATGAGATAAATATTCTGATGGCTTGGATTTTTCCTTGTAGGCTCCGTAGTTGTTTGATATTTTTTAGGTGGAGGCATTTTGACTACAAATTTGACTTTATCTAGATCGATTTCAATTCTACGCCTAGAGATAATAAATCCTAATAACTTTCCGGATGTGATGCCGAAAACACATTTCTTAGGATTAAGACAAACATTGTATTCTCAGAGTCATTCAAAACTTCAGCAAAGGACCATGGGACGTTCTTCACGAGTTTTAGACTTTCCCAGAATATCGTCGACATAGTATTCAACTATATCATGCAACGTATCAAGGAAATTTATTGTCATGGAAATTATGTAAGTAGTTCCAACGTTCTTAAGTCCAAAGGGCATGACCTGATAACAGAATGTGTCCTAAGGTGTAGTAAAAGTTGGTTTATGTTGATCTTCTTTGGTAATTTTGATTTGATTATAGCCAGAGAAATTGTGCATGAAAGACAACATCTCGTGCCCAACTATAGAGTCGATGATCATGTCAATATTTGGTAATGGGAGGTCATATTTGGAGAAAGCTTTATTGATGTCATAGAAATCGGTACAAATGTGAATGCGCCCAGTCTTCTTTCCTACGAGGATGATATTAGAGATCCATTTAGAATAATCGATGGGTCGGATGAAACTGACATTAAGTAGCCTTTGTAATTCTTCCTTGACAAACAACGTGCCTTTTAGATGTATTTTTTGGATCTTTTGTTTGATTGGTTTAGCATCTTTATGCACCACAAGGTTGTGGACCATGAGGGAAGGATCCAAGCTAGACATATCTGCATAAGACCATGCGAATACGTTGGAAAATTATTTAAGGAGTGCAATAAAGGTATTTTGTTCCTCTGTAGACAAAGACGCCTCTAGTTTAAGAATCTTGGGTTCCTCTTTTGTACCAATGTTAATGTTAATAGTTTCCTTAATTAGTGATGTAGAACCATCTTGTATTATTTTAGGAGATGGGAGGAGGTGATTCATAACTGGATCATTTTCAGGATTCAGGGATTCTTGGAAGAATTCAACGAGGGGATACTTCTTGTCAATGTGACAAGAGAAATTGTGGTGAGGGATATTAGATTAGGATTGAAAGGAAATGGGGAGATCCTATTTGCCAAAGTAAGTGTCAACATTTAAACATATTTGGAAACCCTTTTTATGATCCCCAATATGTATGTTTTCACGAGTTCTAATGAACTCAAGAATGTCTTCATCATTTTTAAATGAATCAAGAGGGGTATTCTTTGATCGTTGATCCCATTGAATGAGTTGTGGATAGGTGAGGGTGATGTTGATGGCAAGAAAAGTTTTATCATGGAAAATATTAGTGACAGTGAGGTATTTTTATCGCCTACAGATGAAACTTGTATTGACATTATCGATGGCCTCGGTAGCTGTGTTGGAAGTGTCACTAAGGTCATCACGAATACTTTAACCAGGTGGTTAGTACACAAGTCTATGACCATCAAGGTATGGGATAGTGGTTGGAGGTTCTGGGATAGTGACCTAGTCCTCGTCCAGAGTATCCCATATGGGTCATCATCATTAGAGGAATCAAATATTTATTATTAGAAAAATAAGAAGGTATATAGTCATCAATAATCCATGTGAAATTAGATGAATCAATGTACTCATCAACAAGATACCTGAAACAAATAAAAGTGGATGAGCCCAACATATATGTTTTCCATTTGTTTTGACAAACATTGGGCCTTCTAAGCTATTTGGGTGACTGTGGAAGTTAGTTGATGTTGAAGGTTTAATACTCTCCACACCCTGTCATCTTGAGTTTAAGTGGTAGTGTGGGTAACAAGGGAGCGGATATGGATGGAGTAGGAAAAAGGGGAGAGGATTATGATGATGTGTGATGTGATGTGGATGGTAGACTATTCAGAGATACATATGAAGTGACTGGAGTTGGTGGTGGTGATGATTGTGTAGGTTTAGTAATAGGTAGTAGGTTTCCCGATAAATTTTGGCTTCCAATGTCTGAAAATATTGGAATGGCTATGGGTCGTAGTGGATAGTAACTTCAGTACTGATATGTTCAAATTTGAGACATTGATGTAATGTGGATGGTATGACATGCATCTCATGAATCTAGGATTGACCAAGCAAGAGGTTGTGCGGGAACTTGATGTTGATAACATGGACGAGAGTGGTAAGAACAACAGGATTGACATTGATAGGCATGTAAATGGTGCTAACTAATTTTCATGCCATATTTTCATATGCTTTAATAGTAAGAATATCTTGTCTAAGATCCAAATAACTGTATCCCAACTGATGTATGAGATTTAGCGTACAAAGATAAAGAGTTGATCCATTGTCAATTAACACTCTTTTAATGCGAACACTTTTGATGCGGACTTCGTTGTTGAACGGAAGATTATGGGCAGGGCTATGCTATGGCAAGTCTTATTGGGTTAAAGTGAGTGGGAGTGTTGGATAAGGATAGAGATGTGCAACAAGGGCCCAAAATTATGTAGGATCAATTTCTAGGGGGACATGTGTCTCTTGGAGGGCACGATATAAAATGTCTCTAGAAAAATGAAGTCTTAAGAAGATCCATGATGGATATCTGTGCTAAAGTATTCACAAGTTACTTGATGATATTATATTGTGCTTGCGGTGTTGGGTTAGAAGAAGATGGAGGAGATCCTTGAACCACCACACGATTCTTGTGGGTAGTGGCATCACACTAAGGGTTTTGCAAAGGACCTATTATTTTAATAGTGGTTACTTGACATGGAGAATGGTGGATATTGATAACAAGTGATGTACCATTAGATGTTAAGTATATGTGTTGATGATAAGAAGATGTTTAGAACAAAAGATGTTGGATGAAGAAGGGTTATGATTCCTTAGTTAATCAACGTACAATTTTCATAATCTAGTCTTGCTTATATGACAAAAGAAATTCAAGGGGGATAATTGAATAAGTATTTTCCTCGTTAGTAGAGGGCTTAAGATGTTCCTTGTGACAAGGGCTTAGAAGAACAAGATAAACAACAAGGATAGTGTGTTTATTAGCAAGATGTTGATTAATACAATTTTTTCATTTGTATCAAAAGGGGATCATAAATATGATAATTGAAAGTTTTGATATGGAGATGTAAGGTTATCGATGATTTTATGATGAAATAGGTGTATTATTGGGATAAGTTTCTAGATTTTTATAGACCTAGGTTAATTTTTGAGATGCCAATAGGATACGTCAAGTAATCGAAATGGCATGACTTATGTGGTTCAAGATGAAGGGTAATATTTTTGTTTGAAAGATGGAAGAGGGTGTTTATGCCATATTATTTATGAGATGTATTATTATTTATGTGATTCTTGAAGGGTAAATGGTGTGGGATAAATTTTGTGAAATTTATTTAATAAGGTGGGAATGTTGGCTTTTTATTATTTTTGGATTTTTTTACAGTAATGTGGAAAGTTAAAATAAAAGTATTTACATGATGGTGATGTATGTATAAATAATATGGTGGAAAAACTTTGTTTTATTATTTACAAAGGATGTGTATAATGGCAAGGGGAAAATGTATGGTTGAAAATTATAAATTAGGTGAAAAGGAGGATCTTTATAGGATAATTGTGGTAGGTGTTATTAATGGTATGTGATGGGAAATATGTAGTCAAAGGTGGATGATGTATATTTTGAAAATCGAGGTTAAGTGGTTGTGGTCAAAATGATATGAATGGTAGGTGTATCATTTAATTGTGAAGATTAGTGTGAAGGTTATTTATTGGTTTCGAAAAAACACTCAAACAAGTACAACCATGCAAGCACAATCCTAACTAGTCAAGTGGGAGTGCAACACAAGCTATAGCCAAATTTCAATACCACACATGACAGTAATGCCAACTAAACTGTCCCACCTTTATGTCGATGTGTGATAATGTAGTGAGTAATATTTAGTGGTTCCTTCCCCTACACTATAGATTGATTACAACTGAAGGCTACCTATGCTAGGTTAAACAAGGCTTACTAAGGGAGTCCTCTATATACCTTTCGATACGTGAGGATGAAATCCATGTTATAAGGAATGTGTTTGAGGTCTAGGTGTTGGGACGTGGAATCCCCTTACTTCACGTCATGCTTGAAGCATGTAGATGTTTAGCTAATAATGAAAACTCTCCAAGAATTTATATACCTCACCGGAATAGGAGGTGTGTCTATGTGCATGGAGGTGAAGCCCATGGTCACGAGACCCCTAGGACTATGGTAAGTGAGTGGATGTCAGTTCCACATCACGTTACCCACTAAAAAAGAAAAAGGGAAGGATGGTTAACCACTTTTGATCCTCAAGATCATCCTAGGAAACGAGGGGAGAGGATACACAGTGTCACCCTTTGGTTTAATCAAACAAGACAAGACTTTACAAAATGACACACAAAATAATGAAAATTGAAATTTACATGATAGGGGTCTTTGACAAAGGAACTTGTAAGACAAAAAGATTAGTAGTTTTAACAAAAACCACAATGTACTTGGACCGCACTAGTTGTAAAACATAGGGTTAATAGTCTTGGTTTACTTAATATCCCAGAACCACAAACGTTAGGTAATATATTTATTATTTTGATCAATTGACAAAACCGATAGAGTTTCCTCTTGTTTCTGTGATTTTTCTTCAAAAAATGAATGTTATATTCAAAGAAAAGATTAAATAATTAAAAATGTGTGAGTTATTAGTCACTATCAGGACAAAAATGCTTCTTAGATAAACGTGCTAGTACAGGTTAAACGTTCCACAATAGAGTTTAAATGTGCTAGTACATGATATAGGTGCTAAACTATGGGTACCTGCACACAAAAAACGTTAGCACACAAACACGCCATTAGAGGAGGTATATGTGCTACTATAGATAACAAACACGCCAAAGTATGAATAGGACAATAAACTTGTACATACAATGTTAGCTGATAAACATGTCGAATAGAGAAAAACACATGAAAACAATTTATATATGCATTGCAAGAGATCAAATCCACATAGATAAAATGTCAATAGGTGAACGAGCTAAAACAGGTAATGTACACGCTGAATTAGGACACAAACACACTAAAAGATGTCCCTACCAACAAAAAGTTAGAAGAGTTCACAAAGGTGCTATTTCAAGGTATACACACTACTATAGGTTACAAATGAGCTGATACGACATAAATTCACGAAAATTCAAAATTTTAAGTGTAAATCTACCTGAAAAATTCTGGATTTTTTGACAGCTTGTTATTAGTGTCTAATGCTACTAATTTTAATTAAAATTTAGGGGGGTAAGCCCCACGATGGGTGCCAACATGTAGAGGAAATATCATGTTAGCATGCAAACATGAAATGAATATGAAACCAATTCAAAACAAGATCTAACACAACAATTATTCTACGTCAGATTGAGTATAGATAAAAAGGGGGAGAAGGTGATATACCTGTACTTACCTACAAGTAAAATACTCCTCTGATGAATTTGATTTTCTCCATGATTTTTCTTGTTGGATAGATTGAGAATGCTTCATATTTTTGGAACAATTTTAGCATCACCTCCCCTTGATCAAATGATAAAATGATCTTGATGGATTGCTATGAAGATTGCTTAAATGGCTTGAGAATTATACAACATTTTCTTGCAAATTTATAAGGTCCTTGCCATGGAGGGTGACACCTCTATTTATAGGTAGAGGAGGCAAAAATCAATGGTTGAGATCTTTCCATGGTGGATTCGATTAATGGTTGAAAATAAATGAGAGGGAAGGATGTAGAAAATTCTATATTTCATTATAATTCTTCATTGAATTAAAAATTCAATAGAATAGTGTATTTTAATTTGAATATTTGAAAATGGGAGGGAAGAATGGAGAGGCTTATAGAAATAGAATCCTCTATATTTGGAGGGGATTTTAGCATGTGATTAGGTGAGATTATGTGTGTTTAATGAGGTGATTAGATGGAGAAGCTAGGCATATAGTAGGTATAGGGTAGGTAGTTGGTGAGTGAGTATTTTTAAATTGGTAGAAAATAGTTAATGAAGATTAAAATGTAGTAAATGAATCCTTAATTGATGTATTAATTTTATAAGGATGTAATGGGATTATGGAATAGATTAGAGAAACTAATTGAAATATGGCCATATAATAATTAATTAATTATTATATGTTTGGTAATGGGGATGGGTTATTATGGTGTGATGATCATATTATTTGTTAAATGATCACATCGGCATTTCACATGTCTACAATATGAACCATGTGTCTAATTTTCACATGTCACACTAGTTGTGCTAGACATTGATTGGTTATCACCCCAATTTAGTTCATTCTCTATCCATGTAGCTTGGATATTATTTATATGCTCCAAATCTTTATGCTCTTCCACAGTCTCTATATACAATGCACTCTGTTTAGTATCTATAGGGAAAATAACGCATTGACCACTAGTTTCAAAACTCAAATAGAGTTTCCTAAACCGTAAGTTGGAATTATTGGCATAACACCAAGGTATTCCTAGTAGCACTACAAATTTATCCACTTCACCTTACAATATAACTTCAGAATCCTCATAGAACTTTAGTCTCATAATATTGATTATGGAATTCTTTAGGACTCTAATGGGCATGCCCCATGTTTTTTTATCCATAAACAAAACACGTGGGGATGCATGTAACATCGCCCACCCCATCTTGTTCTAGGAATCCACTGTGAATATGCTAACTTATGTTCTCATGTCAGCCAATATGTCATTAATGTGCCAATCATCTAGCTACAAAAATCAAAAAGTATTTCTCTATCAAAGCCTTCCATTTTTCCTAATTTTACATCTTCTCTTTGCGTCATCCCCAACTATTTCTGGAGTGCCACTTTTCTCAACTTATGTGATAGCCATTTTCCTAGTAGAGTTAATATTCCTTCCATGCACAACAACTGACATACTAAAACTTGTTTTTGCTACTCCATTGATCCTTAAAATATTTTAACCTCTCATTGTGCATTTTGGCCTCATCTCTTAGGAATTCCATTTCTCCTTGAAGTTCTCTAATCAATTATTTCACCTCTTGAAGAACCTCCTTCTATTCCTTGCCATCAGGACAGGGATTTGTTGAATTGAATTTTTTTTCCCACACTTTGGTGGAAGGTGTCTCTTGTACGTGTATTATAGCATGTTTTTTTACATGTAATTTAATGGTTGAATCCTCTATCGATATTGATTTTGACCTATTATCATTCTTAGTAATGTGCAAAATTTTAACCATCTTGCTACCTTTTCACCCTTTTATTTCATTATCTTATATAGGTTGGGGTAATATTCTACCTTATTCTCCTTTCAACAATGTGAGTAGGCTGGGAATACTGGGAAATCACACTAGTAATGATCCAATGAGCCACATTTATAAGAAGTTATGGTCGGATATCTGACACTTCAACCATAATTTAAATAAATTTGGACATTTCTCCAAGATTATATATTTATAGTATCATCATTTCATGTTCTATAATTTTTGAAATTAGATTCCTATATTTCCATTTTTGGTTTTTATCTAGTGTGATATCGGATCCCATTATGATTATTATTGGTTTTAAGATAGTGTAATATCATATTCCAATATTTACACTATGCCATATGTTATTAGCTAATTTTGACTTTACAATAATGAGCATGAAAGTTTTAAACTTTCCAAAGTGTTCTTTCACGTGATTTATCACCCTCATCCTGATCGTCTTATTCTCGTGATCGTTTGGGTCTTCGTTTCATCCATTTCGGGTGAGAACTCCTCCTGCTATGTCGCAAACTGCATTTAAATTAATTAATTAATTTCTTACACTTTTATTTAATAAAATTAATTTTATTAATTTTTGGGGATTTTTAATTAAATAAATATTAATTTAACATTCATTAAAAATTGATCGACAATTTTTTCTCATTGCTGGGGCAGTTAAAATCCCGATTCCAATTTTCGGGAATTCTAAATTGGCTTTCCGCACCTGATTTTCCCTTTCCTAGAAAAATCTCCATATTTCCCCAATTGTTGAAAATTTTCCTGTTGATTGCCAACCCAATTGGATGGAAAAATGGAAAAATATCTCCCAATTTCCCACATGGGAAAATGGATGGGAATTGCCAGCCCACCTTATAATTGTCACGAGAAAATGACTAAATTTTTTCCCATATTTCCATGGCAATTAGTGCCCACTTCCCAGAGAAAGAGGAAATTGGTTGTTTCAACAAAAATAAGGAAATATTATTTAATTCTCTTAATTTTTCCTTCATGAAAGTCTGTTGGAAAAATTAGTGTGAAGAAGTTTTGAAGATCTTTACTTCCAACTTCTTCTTATTTCCCTTGTAGAAGCTTTTTTAGAGAAAAAATTTGTTTGCAAGAGTTCATATCACA
The DNA here is from genome assembly GCA_019776745.2 of Taxus chinensis. Classification (NCBI taxonomy): domain Eukaryota; kingdom Viridiplantae; phylum Streptophyta; class Pinopsida; order Cupressales; family Taxaceae; genus Taxus; species Taxus chinensis. Next base: position 234,717,408 of record CM034148.1, on the reverse strand, counting down.
TTCCTCACAAGGAAACCACACATCTGAAAGGAAGGAGAGATTATCCTAGGAATTTTTCCTCTACATTTCCATGTGGTAGGGAGAATAAATAACCATCCAATACTCCAAGTAAGGACTTTTCCATGCAGTTTTATAGTAGTTGTCCAATCATTTACAAGGGAGGGAAGAATAAAGTTTCCACACCAAAGAAATAACTTCCCCCACACATTTATTTAGCATTTTCTCACACATACCAAATCTCACACAAGAAATATTCCAAAGAGATATTTACCACGCATTGGCCAAGAAGCAGCCACACAAGACAAGGAAAATAGGTTGATAACAGTCCAAAGTAAGAGGCCATTGGTGAAGGAATAAAGTCCATGCCTTAGCCCATTTTAAAACATATTCCACACCAATAATAAATAATAAACCAGGCCATTGTTCACATATTTTATCTTGGAGAGCCCACACACCAGTCAAGAGGAAAAGCTACGCTTAGGAGAAGGAACATGTAGCTGTCTGTAAATGCAAAGAGTTAAGAAAATTCACGCCTTGGATTATTTATGTAAAGAAAAAGTTAAAGCGGTGAATACACTATGCATTGGCCATAAAAATAGTTGAGTGTAATTGGATTTAGTGATACACGAACTATTTATACATGTGTTCTAAAGAATTGTAAGCCAATTTCTATAAAAAAATAAAAAAAGATTGAACAATCACTACCCACAAAGCTTGCATAAATCTGAAATTGATTTAGAAACAATTGGAAGCATCAAGCATCAGAATATTGTGAGTACATATGGATGATCAATTTCTCCACATGAAACCTATTGTTTTATGATTAGATGGTCTGTAGTATATCCTAAATGATTGAACACGTTGGCATGCCATATAAATAACTATCAACATGTTTTTTTTCTGGCACAAGCCAAAGAAGCATGCCAATTTAAGATAAAACAATCCACACATTCACCAAAGCTACGGTAGTAGTATAATATCTTATCCACGTATTTGAGTTCCAAAACCAGGCCATTGTTCACACAAAGGATTAAGAAAGCATCTCCCACATAGGCCAAAGCAACATAATTGGAAGAAGAGGAGGACTGTGCGTGAAGAGGAATCATGTGAACCATGTGAAAAAATTTCAAACAAGATATATATTAGCACATGAAAATGAAATTAATATATATATATATATATATAAATGATTGATGTGGAATGAAGACTGCTGTGGGTTGTATCTTTCAAAGTGGTAACTTTGGGGCTTGATATCTCAAAACAAGATTTTTTCATGAAAAACCAATCATTTCCCACAATTTTACTCATGTTAATGTGCTTCCATACTAATTTTACAACACACAACAACTCATTTGGTATTTTTCATGAACCCAAATAAAAAACAATGCATTTGAATTTCACCGCGCGCGTTGTTTTAGCTTGTCGGAAGACCTACTTTGAGAATCTGTATTTCAGGCCTGGGTGATTGTTGAGAAGAATGGTTTCTTTATTTGAATTATCTCCATATTCTTGTACTCCTTTGAAAATTTTCAAATGCACAACACCTCATTTAATATTTTTCATGGAGCCAAATAAAACACAATTTGTTTGATTTTGCTGCACACGTAGTTTTCAAACTGTTAAGGTGACTCACTTTGAGAGTTGATATTTTGAACTCGGATGATAGTCAAGATAAAATAATTGGTTATTTAAATTCTCCCCACCTTCATATGATCCCTTGCCAAGTTGTATATTCCCAGGGTGATGTTTGTTATTGTTCCCAGGCTAAAACCAAACTGGATTTTTGTAGTTTTACACCTACATTTTCCTAGCAGTTCAGAAGATCCAATTTTGACCTTTAATATTTAACTGAAGAATTTGATTTGGGAAAAAATATATGATCCAAAAAATTTTGGTACCTTAATATAATCCCTCATCTAGTGAGAGTTTCCAATGACAAGATTTTCTATTTTTCCCAAGGAAATTTTAGAGGTGATTTGTGTAGTTTTAAAGTAAGGAAGTAATAGCCCGAAATCATGCTTCTCTAATTATCATGTGATCTTCAAAAAAAGTGATGTTGCAGTATGAGTTCCAAGGTATTCTACTCACCTTGAAGCTCCATTCAATGTATGAGAACATCACCGATACCAACTTGGGAAACTTCGACGTATGTTGGTTTTGTGATCGCGTATCGATTGAAGTTGGGTCATAATTTTACCAACGTTGGTTCCAAATTAGTCATCACTTCCATGGATGCAATATGATGCCTGCATAATGTGGAAATTAAACTCCAACAATTCCAAAGTGGAAGCGACCTCAAATTGTGAAGATCCCAGTCTTGTCTCCGTGGCACAACCGCTTCTCAATGTCACTAATGGTTCACCTCTAACTTCCTCATCATGCAGTATAAGTCATAGCTATTAACAGAGGTATCTTCAGAGTAAAAATCCATTGTTATCAATAGAGATAGATAATGGGAGAAGCTTGTCTACATCAATCATATTCACTTGATCATTATACGGATCTATTCATCGACAAACCAAGACCAATGACAAGTGTAGGATCATCAAGAAAGGCCACATCATTCAACTATGTCCATGTTAACTCTCAGTTAGCAGAGGGAACGATACTTCATCGACCATTATTAAAGTTGAGGCGTTCTTGAATTGGATTATTGTGAGTGGATCATAATGGCAACACTTTGGGATGGTGATAAAAATGAAAGACATAACTCCAAGAAGTGAAATTCAATCTCAACTCTTGGAATATCTTCTCAATGGAGAAAGATCAAGAGCTGGATTTAGATAAGCCAAGGTGGCATAAGAACTACGGTCTTGTGACAAATGAATAATTCACCATGGAAATGTATTCAGAGCATGTGGAGAATTTGTGTAATTGTGAATGTGAATACGATTGAAGACAAAATTACTCATATCAGGATGTTGCTCAAACAAAGAGGTGGACGAATTTCTCAAGCTTCAAGATCATCTCTCTTGTTGTCTGGAGGATTGTGGAGCACAATCAATGGGTTCATTCTCATACAACCGGAATAGGAGGACTCTTGGCCCAATGGATAAGGCGCTGATCCTAGGTGTCTTGATCTAGGTGGCACATTGCTAACTAGGATGTCTATGTGTGTGTCCAAGTCATCTAAGTGGGGTCCACATGTATCCATTTCCATTTATTTATGTATTTTTCCTAAAGTTGCTTTCAAATTATTATAAAATTATGTTGAATTTTTCAAGTTGGGTGAAAAAGTCAAAGTCACTTAAGATACCCTATTTAATGTTCATTAAACCCTAACTACTTTGTAACCAACTTTTGGGTTATAAAAGGAAGTTAGGGGCTCATTTGTAAGGGTGAATTTGAGAGAGGAGAAGAAAATACATTTGTATGCAAGATTTTTTTTAAGAAAGAAACTTTGAGTTATTTTGTGAAGACATTTTGGAGTTAATGAAATATGAACTTTATGTCCCATTCATTATCTCTTGTAGCATTTGACGTTCTTATGTTCATTATATGTTAGTATTTAAATCTTGCATGAAAATATTTTCATTGATCTTATTGTCAATGCTATTAATTTTTTTTCTTATTCACAGTGATCATGCTCTGATATTTACTTGCTCACGTGTGTTCCCTTTTACTTATTCTTGTTTAGCTGAATCAAAATCTACTTTATTTGAGCTAGTTATTCATTGTTCTACTTCTTCTATATGCAATATTAGGCTTTGTTTTTACCTAACTATTATATGCTCCTTCCATCCATTTCTTTCCTTGATTTCATTCCATCTCCATCATTCACATTTATTTTTGTTTTATGTTCCAAAAAACCCCAACATATAATTTTGAATGTACAAATGTAAATACAATTTTGGTTTTCAATAAATACAGCCTCACCTTCGTTGAGGAGGGACTTCATTCCCTTATTGTTGCATGTCATTTGCATGCGTGAAAATCCATATGCTAATAATTTTTGGTGACTCTACTATGGATTCTAGAATTGTTAACTGGTGATTGGTTAAATATTTATAACTATCCCCTCTGCACAAGCTCTAGTTCTTCAACTGAAACTTGTGTGCAAAAAAGATTTTCAAGGAGACATTATTGCCAACCTTCGGATAGTATCTTGGGAAAACTATAAAAGTTTGCAACAATTTATTGAAAGAGAAATATACATTAAAGACCTTAGAAGAGCACTCGCACTTGTGGCTAGAAGACCTTCTGGACACATGTCAATCGTTGTTCATCAACGCGACCCTCTTCCACCAAGGAAATAATATGTACAACTATTACATGTAACTCACATATCTTGTAACCAATTTTTTTTTTTTTCAGATACTCAAGAAGACATAACATAATACTTGAGGCAAGTTACTTGGGAAAAGTGCATGAATGAATATCAATTTCATCTCGCCACATCAATATTTCTTAACAAAGAAAATCAATCTATGAGACTTTCTAGATTCATTCAAGCGCAAAGAGATCAAGAAATAGAATGAAGAGAAAAGACTAGAGTTGATAAGAGAGTTCCAATGATTCTTTCACAGTAAATATTTCAAACTGGCATGAAAGAGGTTTACACTAGGAGAAAAAGCTAAAGTTTGATCTGATCTAATTTTTGATTTTCAAGGAAAGTTTGGTTTCAAGTTATCTCCTCTAAGAAGGAACACTTCTCGTAAATCTGTAAGCCTTGCATCAAGTTCTGAAAGATAAAGTGAGGGATGAATCACTATAATTCAAGCACTTGTTCTTTCTCATGTTGTTTTACCCTTGTATACCACATTTCCCAAGATGGCAGTTACCGTACCATGGGGAAATGCCATAGGCCCATTGGCCTTACCATCTCGACATGACCTCCCACGAGGATTGATGAATATTCTTCCCAAGTTCAACAGATCTGGGAATACTTCACCTGATGACCACATTTCTTCCTTCTTTGTTGCATGTGTTGTTTTATAGGTGGAATATGAACATGTTGTTGTTCGCCTCTTCATTGAAACATTGCAAGACATTACCACGGATTGGTTTCATAATATCTAAAATGGATACATTACAAACTGGGATGATATGAAAAATAATTTTGAAGACATGTTCAAAATGGCAAAAGATGAACATTCCCTTCTTTCCCAACTATCTTAGCTGAAGAAAGAGCCAATAGATTCCATGAGGAATTTCGTGGCTAAGTTCAACAAAATGGTGAACAAATTTCCTTCTGGAATCTTCCTAAACCTTAACGGAAGAAAATGTTTATTTATAAATGTACAAAAAATAGAAGTGTGTTATCAGTTGAGAAGGGCTAGAGTAGATACTTTGGGACTTGCTCAATCCCTAGCCATAAAAATTGAGGATGACTTAATCACGGTGGGAAAATTCAAGAAAAATTCCCTAAAGGGAAAGAGTCAAGAAACCCTCAATGCTTTTGAGACCATACTCACTAAATTGGTTAATGATGTGCTAGTTTTAAAAAAGAATTTTTCTCAAAGTAGTAAACCTGCTACTTACAAAGACATCCCAAGAAAAGACTATGTTCCTAACAAATCCAGAATTGCAGGTGCTCTAACAAGGCTTGCTATTAAAGAAACTCCTGTAACTAATTCAAAGTGTGATGTCATTAAATAAAGCGATGATGAAGTTGAGGTCATTGAGGTTGACAAAGAATATCTAGACTCTAGAACATTTGAACCTAAAGTCGAAGAGCCTGAAGGAGAAAGTAACAATCATTTATTCGAGTAGTGTTTAAAATAAGAAGACGGATATGAATAAATTGTAGAAGATATGAATAGTCAATCCTTCGTTGTCTTCACATGCTCTCAGAAAAAAGAGTAGAGTACTACTAAGGTGGAAGATAAAAATATCTCCAAGGAAGTTCCCAAAAACTAAGGAAACTTCTAAATAATCCAAGACAAATGAGACTCCTAAAGAGTCCAAGACAATTGAGGTTCCCAAGGTAAAATCTATCTTTTGTCAAGTCAATCAGTTGATAAATCCGCTACGAAGAAAGTTTCTTCTTCCACATTAGTATCAACTAAGCCTGAATCAAAGGTCAAAAGTGAGCCATCATCAAGTTCGAAAGAATTAGTATCTGAGACATCAAGTATGATCATTTTGCCCAAATTTGATATCATTGATCATCTCAATAAAAAAAAATTTCCATGTCACAAGCATAGTACTTGAAGTACAATAAGGATCAACTCGATAAATTGGTCAAGTTTATCAAATGCGACTCTACTGTTCATTCCTCTAAAGTAATTCTAAAAACCCCCAAATATGGGAAGACTCAAAATATAGTGGTAGCCACTACACCTTCAAATGAAAATATTGAACCTTTCTTTGTGTCCTTTCTTATCAACATATGCAAATTAAGTAATTGTATTATAGATTATGGAGCCTCAGATAATGTGATGCCTACACAAGTAGCACATTCTCTTGAGATGACTTGTACGAGAACATTTGGATCTTGTTACTCCATGGAGACAAGACAAGTTCCTCTGATTAGGTAGATTAAAGACACTCAAATGGTTTTAGCTCAATTTCCTCAAAAGCGAGTCAAGGTAACCATTCTAGTTGCCTACATTCCCGATTCATATGGTATGTTATTAAGAAAGAAAATTTTCAGAGATCTAGGTGGTGGGATTCAAATGGACTAGTCTCATGCTATGATCCCTATAAGTGGAGAAATTAAGAAGTTAATGCCAGAGACTCAGAAAAAGTTCACAGTAACAAAAACTGATGATCCCCAGGAACAGGTCCTGTTTCAAAACTCAATTATCGGTAATTATATGATGACTATAGAGGTTCATTCGGTTGAGGTCCCGTTCCAGGATCCCAAGGAGATATGAAATCTTATGTTTGATGGATGTTGTTACTCAACAGGTTCCAGTGCAGGAGTGGTTCTTATATCTCCCAATGGTAAAATGTTTCATTTTTTATTACAAAATCCAATTTTAAAATACTAACAACAATGTAGAATAGGAAGCACTAATCCTTAGCCTCCAAGTTATATAAGAAAAAGGGATCAAAAAATTGAAAGTCTTTAGAGATGCAAAGTTGATTGTGAAACAAGAAAAAAATCAATTTCAGGTAAAGAATGATCATTTGAGACACTACAAATATAAATTGTGGGACATGATGGAAACCTTTGATGATTTTTCCATAGAATCCATCCCTTGTGAAAATAATGACAAAGCATATTCTCTAGTAGTCTCAGCTTCATTTATGATCCCTCATTTTGAGTTTGATCAAGACAAATACACTCTAGAAATGGTTTTTAGGCGAAGTGTCCTTGACAATGCAAAAAATTGGCAAGTCTTTATTGATGATCAAAAAATTATTGCCTTTTTGAAAAAGAGGGATAATTTTGAACAATTATACTTTAAAGGAAGTGATTGTCCATTTCAAGAATAGATGACCTCACGAATTCAAGAAGGAGTTGAGAGCAATGATCCTGACAATGACATCATTCAAATCAAAGGAAATAAAATTCCAAAAGGATTGGTTTCACTTGAAGAACTTTTTGATAAACACGAAAAGTTTATTAAAGAGAAAAAACAGTAAGGACTTGTGAATTTTACTGACTAGGAGAAATTTAACATTGGTACTAAGGAAAAACATCACCTAGTCAAAATTGGTAAGTTTTTCTCACATGAGGAGTGCAATAAATTTGTACAACTCCTTACCAAATATTTAGAAGTCTTGGCTTACTCATATTAAGACTTGAAGTCTTTCCAATCTAGGGAAATGGAGCATGCCATACCCTTGAAACCTGGTGCAACTCCATTGAGGAAAAAACAAAGATAGTATCATCCCAAGATAACAGGGAAAATATTCCATGAGGTTTAAAATATGTTAGATGCACAAATAATGTTTCCTATTTGAAATTCAACTTGGATAGATAATATTGTCCTAGTTCGCAATAAAAATGGAGAAACTAGGATTTGTGTGAATTTTCGTAATATTAATCAAGTTTCCTTGAAGGATAACTATCTACTACCGGTCATGAACCATATTATGTAGGAAGTAACTAGATTGGAAATGCTATCCATAATCGAAAATTTATCTGGTTATAATCAGATTGAAGTGGCTAGAGAAGACCAACATAAAACCTCATTCACCACCCCATGGGGTACATTCACATATAAAATAATGCCTTTTGGTTTGATCAATGCCAACACAACCTTTAAAAGGGTTATGGACATGGCATTTGCAGATTATAAAAAAAATATCATCATGGTATACCTAGATGACTTGACGGTTTTATCAAAGAAGCAAGAAGATCACCTAAGATATTTGGAGAAAATATTGCAAAGATGCAGGTTCAAAGGATCTCCCCGAGTATAAAGAAATCAATGTTCATAGTTATTGAAGGGAAACTCGTAGGTCATATTATTTCTAAAGAAGGAACTAAGATCGATCTTGCACATGTTCAAGCTATTAAGAATATTTCCTTACCTGCAAGTAAGTCTAGAGTTCACTCATTCTTTGGGAAGTTGAAAATTCTGAGAAGGTTTGTGCCAGATTTTGACGAGCTAACCAAATAAATCGTTGACATGATGAAAGGAAAAGAATCCTTCAAATGGTCAAATTAAGGTAGGGGAGCATTTGAACAAATCAAGGATGTTGTTACAAAAGCTCCTACATTGGTCTATCTCGATTTTGAAAAGGATTTTGTAGTCTATTACTATGCTTCTCCACAAACGATCTCTGCCATCCTAACTCAACATAATCAAGAGGGAATTGAGTCTCATATTACATTCATGAGTTCTATATTTATGAACCATGAAATGAATTACACTCCCCTTGAGAGGCATGCATATGCGGTGGTTAGAGCCTTGAAACATTTTAGGTACTATGTATTGAATTATCACACCAAAGTGTTAGCTCCAAAAACTGCAGTTAAATAAACATTGACATAACAGGAACAAAGATCTAAAAGAGGTAATTGGGTCTCCAAGATCCAGGAATATGACTTGGACATCAAGCCTACCAAGTTGGTTCGAGGAATAGGAATTTACTAACTCATTGCAAAAATGAGCCACACGATGACTCAGAGGAAAAACCGATTGAAGAAGGTTTACCATTAGTTGTTTTCTTCAGTACCATAGATGAATGGTATTTAGATATCACTTACTTTATCACATATGGTGAATATCCTGAGAATCTGAAAGCTAAGGAAAAAAGAGATATCAAGTTAAGAGATGTCAGGTATGTCATCTGGGACAACACCTAATTAAATAAAAGTATTGATGGCATGTTCCTTAGATGTGTTGACAACGAACAAAAATCTAGGTTGCTTGAAGCTTTTCACAATAATTTTTATGGTTGTCATTTATCTAGACTAGTGATAACTCATAAGATTTTGTGAGAATATTATTGCTGGCCCACCATTTTTTTTGATGCCCAAAAATGGGTAGCCAAAAGCGAAGCTTGTCAACAATTTGTTGGAAGACCTAAATTGACAGCTTTTCCTTTGAAGACAATTGTCATTGAAGAACCATTTCAACAATGGGGTTTATATTTCATTGGGGTTCTGAATCCAAATTTCAGTGCAGGTCATACTCATGTGCTCATGAAAAATGACTACTTTACAAAGTGGGTAGAAGGTATTCCAGTGAAACAAACATCTACTACAGTAATCTGTGACTTCATCAAAGAGAATATATTGGTTCGTTATGGAATTCCAAAAAAGACAGTGACAGAAAATGCCACCAATTTTTCTTCTACAGAGATGATAGGTTTTTTTTATGGGTATGGGATATCTTTATATTATTAATCAAATTAATACCCTCAGGGAAATGGTCTGAAAAAATCTAGTAACTAAAAAATCATTGCTATCGTGTGCAAGTTATTCAAAGAAAATAAAAGAACTTGGAACAAAAGGTTATATGATGCATTATGGGATGACTGAAAACTCCCAAAAGAGCAATTGCAATCTCTCCATTCTAACTCTTGTATGGAACCAATGCTCAAATTCCCATCACATTGGAGTTACCGACATTACGATTGGCTCAAATAGTTGACGATAAATGCTTTTCTAATGTGTTGGTTAAAAGGATAATGTTCCTAAGTAAGCTTGAAGAGAAGAGAAGTCAAGTAGTGAACAAGATTGAGGAACACCAATCCAAAGTAAAGAAATTTTTCAAGTGAAAAACTAAGGAGAGAAAATTTCAAAGCAATGACCTAGTTCTTCTATGGGATAAGAGGTATGAACCAAAAGGAAATCATGGGAAGTTTTATTCACTATGGCTAGGCCCTTTCAAAATCAGGCATTTCTATGGAGATAACACATATTACTTGGCATATCTTGATGGAAATCATTTTCCTCTGCCCTACAGTAGGAAATATCTCAAGCACTATCAAAATTGAAAATGGGTTGTCCCCCCTATGTACATAAGTAATTAGGATTTTGGTTTGTTTCCTTTCCTTATTTTTTGGTTTCCTCTCTTTTGTTACCCCATTTTTTGCATCTTCGTCTTTGGGATCATGTTCATTAATTTTTTGGTCTGGGTCTGTTGCTATGTCTGTAAAGTCATTTTCCACAATTAGAGAAAGCTATTATCAACGAATTTTGACTTCGCAAAGTTAATGAGCATGGAAATTTTAAAATTTTGAAAAGTGTTCTTTCACATGATTTATCGCCCTCGTTGTGATCATCTTATTCTTGTGTTCGTTTTTGTCTTCCTGTTTCATCCATTTCGGGTGAGAACTCCTCCCGCAATGTCTCAAACTACGTTTAAATTAATTTATTAATATTTAAATAATTTCTTACCCTTTTATTTAATAAAATTACTTTTATTAAATTTTGGGGGTTTTTTAATTAAATAAATATTAATTTAATCATTCATTAAAATTTTCATCAACAACTTTTTATCATATGCCATGGGAAATTAAATTTCTGGTTCCAATTGTCGGGAATGCCAAGTTGGATTCTCCGCACCTGGATTTTCCCCTTCCTAGAAAAAACTCCATATTCCCCACTTGTTGGAAATTTTTCTGTTGATTGCCAACCCAATTGGATGAAAAAATGCAAAAAAATCTCCCAATTTCTAACATGGGGAAATGGATGGGAATTGCTAATCCATATTTCCCTAGCAATTAATTGTTTTTCCATATTTCCCTAGCAATTAATGCCCACTTCCTAGAGAAAGAGGAAATTGGTTGTTTCAACATAAAGAAGGAAAGCTTCTTTAATTTTCTTAATATTTTCTCTGTGAAATTCTATTGGAAAAAGTTGTGTGAAGAAGTTTTGAAGATCTTTGTTTCCAACTTCTTATTTCCCATGTAGAAGATTTTTCGGAGAAATATTTTACTTGCAAAAGTTTATATAACATTCTTCAAAAGGAAACCACACATTTGCAAGGAAGGAGATCTTATCCCAGGCATTTTTCCTCTACATTTCCACATGCTAGGGAGAAGAAATAACAGTCACATATGCCAAGTAAAGATTTTTGCATGCAGTTTTACAACAATTGTCTACACATTTGTAAGAGAGGAAAGAATAAAGTTTCCATGCTAAAGATATAACTACCCCCACACATTTCTTTATCATTTTCTCACACAAACCAAAGCTCACATAAGAAATTTGCTAAAGATATATTTACCACACATTGGCCAAGGAACATCCACACAAGACAAGTAAAATAGGTTGATAATAATCCAAAGTAAGAGGCCACCAGTGAAGGAATAAAGCCCACACCTTAGCCTATTTTTAAAAATATTCCACACTAATAATAAAGAGGAAACTAGACCATTATTCACACATTTGATCTTGGTGAGCCCACACACCGGTCAAGAGGAAAAGCTACATGCAGGAGAAGGAACACGCAGCTGTCCGTACATACCAAAGAGTTAAGAAAACATACACCTGAGATTATTTATGTAAAGAAAAAGTTAAAGGGGTGAATACACTACACATTGGATACAAAAAAAATTGATTGTAATTGTCTTTAGTTCTACAAGAACTATTTATAAATGTGTTATAAAGAATTGTAAGCCAATTGCTATAAAAAAGATTGAACAGTCACTAGTCACAAAGCTTGCGTGAATCTAAAATTGAGTTAGAAATAGTTGGAAGAATCAAACATCAGAATCATGTGAGTTCATATGGATGTTCGCTTTCTCCACATTGAAACCTTTTGTTTTATGATTACATGGTCTGTAGTATATCCTACACGATTGAACACGTTGGCATGCCATATAAATAACTATCAACACGTTTTTTTCTGGCACAAGCCAAAGAAGCACATCCAGTCCACAAAAAAAAATACACACATTCAACAAAGCTAAGTTGGAAGTATAGAAGCCTATCCATGCATTTATATTTCAAAACTAGGCCACTATTCATGCACAGGATTAAGAAAGCATCTCCCACGTAGGCCAAAGCCACACAATTGCAAGAAGAGGAAGACTGTGCGTGAAGAGGAATCACATGAACCCTTTGAAAAAATGTTAAACAAGATGAATATCATCGCAAGAAAATGAAATTAATCTATAAAAAATTATTGATGCGGAATGAAGACTGTTGTGGGTTATATATGTCAAAGTGGTCAACTTTGGGGCTTGATATCTCGAAACTGAATGATTTTAATGAAAAACCAATCATTGCCAACAATTTTACTCATGTTAAGGTTCTTATATACTCATTTTAAAATACACAACACATCATTTGGTATTCTTCATGAACCCAAATAAAACACAGTTCATTTGAATTTTTCCGCACATGATGTTTCAAGTTGTCGGAAGACCTACTTTGAGAATCTGTATTCTAGGCTTGAGTGATTTTCGAGAAGAATGGTTTATTTATTTTAATTCTCCCCATTTTCATGTAATAATTTTCCAATTTTAAAATGCACAAAACCTTATTTGATATTTTTCATGGAGCCAAATAAAACACAATTTGTTTGATTTCACTTTGCACGCAGTTTTCAGCCTGTTAAGGTGACTCACTTTAAGGATTGATATTTTGAAATTGGATAATCATCAAAAGAAAATGATTTTATAGTTGAATTTTCCCCACCTTCATATGTTACCTTGCTAAGTTGTAGATGCCTAGGGTGATGTTTGGTATTTTTCCCAGGCTAAAAACAAACGGGATTATCGTAGTTTCACACTTGCATTTTCCTAGTAGTTTCAGAAGAGTCAACTTTAACCTTTATTATTTTACTAAAGAATTTTATTTGGGAAAAAATATCTGATCCAAAAACTTGTGGTACTTTAATAGACTCCCTCATCAAGCGACAGTTTCTTAGAACAATATTTGCTATTTTTCCCAAGGCAATTTTCGAGGTGATTTGTGCAGTTTTAAAGTAAGGAAGTAATAGCCTGAAATCACACTTCTCTAATTATCATGTCATCTTCAAACAAACCGATGTTGCGGTATGAGTTCCAGGATATTCTACTCACCTTGACTCTCCTTTCACAGTATGAGAACATCACCGATACCAACTTGGGACACTTCAACGTATGTCGGTTCCGCGACCGCGTATCAATCGAAGGAGGGTCATAATTTTCCCAACGTTGGTTCCAAAATTTTCATCACTTGCATGGATTCACTATGATACCTACATGATGTGGCGATTAAAATCCAATGAATTTTAAGTGGAAGTGACCTCGACTTGTGAAGCTCCTAGTCTTGTCTCCACAGCACAGGTGCTTCTCAATGACACCAATGGTTCACCTATGACTTCCTCACTATGTGGTATAAGGCGTAGCTATTGGCAGAGGTCTCTTCGGAATCAAAATCAATTGTTATTGGTAAAGATAGATAATGGGAGAGTCTTGTCTACATCAATTATCTTCACTTGATCATTGTATGGATCTATTCATCGACAAATCAAGACTAATGACAAGTGCAGTTGTGCGGATCATCAAGTAAGGCCACATCATTCAATAGTGCCCCTGTTAACTCTCAGTTATTAGCCGATGTGATTCTTCATTGAATAGTCTTAAAGTTGAGGCGTTCTCGAATTGGATGATCGTGAGCGGATTAGAATGACAACACTTCGGGATGGTGATAAAGATGAAAGACATAACTCCAGGAAGTGAATTGCAATCTCAACTCTTGGAAGAGCTTCGTAATGGTGAAAGATCAAGAGCTAGATTTTGACAAGCCAAGGTGGCGTAACAACTACGGTCTCATGATAAATGAATAATTCACCATGGAAAGGTATTCAAAGCATGTGGAGAATTGTGTGTAATTGTGAATGTGAATACGAAAGAAGAAAATATTACTCACATCGGGATGCTGCTCAAATGGAGAGGTGGATGAACTTCTCAAGCTTAAAGTTTAACTCTCTTATTGTCTAGAGGATTGTAGAGCACAGTCAATGAGTTCATTTCCATACAACTAGGATAGGCAGACTCTTGGCCCAATGGATAACGCACTAATTCTAGGTGTCTTGATCTATGTGGAACATTGCTAACTAGGATGTCTATGTTTTTGACAAAGTCATATAAGTGGGGTCCACATGTACCCATTTCCATTTATTTATGTATTTTTCCTAAAGTGACTTTGAAATTGTTATAAAATGATGGTGACTTATTAAAGTTGGTTGAAAAATTCAAATTCACTTAAGATGCCCTATTTAATGTTCATGTAAACCCTAACTACTTTGTAGCCAACTTTTGGGTTATAAACGGAAGTGAGGGGCTCATTTATAAGGATGAATTTGAGAGAGGAGAAGAAAATACTTTGGTATGCAAGATTTGTTTCAAGAAAGAAACTTTGAGTTATTTTGTGAAGACATTTTGGAGTTAATGAAATATGAACTTTATGTCCCATTTATTATCCTTATACCATCTGATGTTCTTATGTTCATTAGATGTTAGTGTTTAAATATTGCATGCAAATATTGTCTTTGTTATTATTTTCAACGCTATTAAACTATTTTTATTGTTTACATTGATCAAGCTCTAATATTTACTTTCTCATGTGTGTTCCCTTTTACTTATTCTTATTTAGCTGATTCGAACTCTGCTTTATTTGAGTTAGTTCTTCCTTTTTTTGCTTCTTTTAAATGCAATATTAGGCTCTATTTTTACCTAACTATTTTAATCTCCTTCCATCCATTTCTTTCCTTCATTCTATTCCAACTACCTTATTCACACTTATTTTCGTTTGATGTTCCAAAACACCCCCCCCCATATAATTTTGAATGTACAGATGTAAATACAGTTTTGGTTTTCAATAAAGGAAGCCTCACCTTCATTGAGGAGGGAATTTGTTCCCTTACTATTGCATGTCATTTGCATACATGAAAATCCATATGCTAACACCATACAAGTATGTTCCTAATTCTATATTGAGTTTATGAGAATGGGAATATGCCTATTCTCATCACACTCATAGTACAAACATGTTCCTAGTTATTTTTATGTGTATCTATTTTATCTCTATTCTTCTTCTATGATTCATATACGAGGGATTTTTATTCCTTTCAAAATTTAGAAACAATGTGATATGTGTACATGTTGTATGAAATAAGAAGAAAATATTGAGTTTATGAGAATGGGCATATTCCCATTCTTATCACACTCAAGGTACAAGTATGTACCTAATTATTTTTATGTGTATTAAATTTATATCTATTCTTCTTTTACAATTCATATATGAGGTATTTTGACCCCTTTTGAAAATTTAAACAATGTGATAAATGTACATGTTGTATGAAATAAGAAGTAATTACTAGCATATTGTGGGTTCTTAAGGAAGAATTATCAAGTAATAGACTATGGCCAATGTTATTTTATGTCTTCAAATCAAAATTTGGAGCCATCATGTCTGTTCTTCTCATCTCTTTAGATTTATAATATACCTTCTACTCCTAAATAGACTACAATTTAATTCCACAAATAATGTCACAGTGTTGTTGAGAGCATTAAAAAATATATCTTGGTACTCTAAATATGATAGTTCTACATTCAATAATTAGGGGATTCAAGGCATATAATTTCCTATCTAGACTTCAGAAACATTTTCATTTTATAAAGTTATTAGAACAATCAAAAAATATGTTATCTAGACTTATGCACATAGATTTAGGCAAAGACCATCTAATCTTGTGGTTGTAATGAATGCATAAATCAAGTATAATTCCTTGAGAAAATCAAATCATGAATTTTTGAAATGAAAATCCTTTTAAATCATATTTAATTCATTTTAAATCACAAGGTTCATCTCCCTATAAACTTACATAGAGCGTAATAAAGGATTTTTTTTTTTTCAAATGAAATTAATTGCATGGTGGAATTTATATTATTAATACATTAATAAGATTCAAGAGTTCCATAAGTAACATTATGTTTTATAGAATTATATTGGAAAAATCTTACAAAGTAATATAATACTCAATCTTTCATTTAAATATCAAATAATAGTACACATGTAAAGTTTTATAGGATCAAGGTTTGGAATACATTTTTATTTTAAAAACTCACATCCTAGACCAAGATTATTTTACAGATAAATGTATGATCTTTAATAGTTTCTCCAAATCAACATTCGTTATCCTATTCAAGTAGTTCAAGGTATGATTTAATGGACATGTGTCCTTTATTGGGTATCTTTATGCATCCACTTTGTCAATTTTTTTTGTGTCCATGCCCAAATGATGTTATCCACATCAATATCTGCTTTAGGTTCATTTGAGATGTTCCATAGTTTATTTTTCTTTGAAACATCCCGATAAAATGTTGCAACTTCTCCTCTCCCTGCAGGTTTCTAATATTGAACTCACAACTTTTTATTTACATAATTTCCTTCCTGTTGAAGAAAAATATCCCCATCTTCTCTCCCCATCCATACCTTTTCATCATCATTTCCTACTCGTATAAGAAGCCTTTTTCCCTTGAACACATCCTTCAATGGATTAAATTCTTGTTTATATCTTCCACAAACAGGCCCAACGTAAATATCATTATTACTTGGGATATGTTGATTAATTTATTCTTCTCTATGAATATGTGTTATTTTCTCATACATGTCTTTCTCATATGTTTTTTTTGGCAAAAAATAAGCATCTGATCTTCTGCTATAATTTAAAAATGTCTATCCAGAACATGTATTTTTTTTTCGTAATACACAATCTTTGAAGCCAATATTCACTACCTTCTCCTGTTGTGCTTTTCCCCTAATGCTCAATATATGATTTTATTACCTTTTTTATATCTTCCATTTCTTCAAGAGTTATTTGAAAGGTGGCATATGAGTTTTCCCTTTCAGAAATATTGGTTCACCATTATCTTTTGTATGCCATATTTTGATAGAAGGAGACCATTATAGATCCTTTATTGTTTATTTGTACTCCATCACCGGTATATCATCCCCAACATGGAATTTGAACATCGTAGGTTTTCTAACACCCACTATATTATGGTTTCTATCAAACAAGAATGGCTCTAAAAATTCCTTGAAGTTTTACACTTCCTCGATAAGGTAAGTAGTGAATGTACTTGTGCCTTCTAGGAATGTTCTGTAAGATTCCATGATAAGTGGAAAATAAAATGTTTCTACTTTATGTAATGATGTTGTTAATATTTCAAAAGTCCCATCTATATCCTCATGAGTGTGTCCCACTATAAGGAGGATTAGATATAAAATGTTGAATATCTCTTTTGTTGTCAATAGTGATGCAAATGCAAATAAGGTATGATTCTTGTTATCACTTCAAGCATGATCCAATTACAAGTAGAGGATAGGTGGTTACTTTATGAATGAAGTATCCATGCTAGCAACACTAACTAATTTGGAATGGTCAAATATTTCCTTGTACCTATTACATTTTTCATGCCCATCATTTTTTAATAGTGCATCATGTATTGGTTGTTTGGATGATCTAAAAATATACAATAAATCTCCATAATCATAAATGGAATGTTCTTCAAGCTTCCTAATACACAAAGCTAATGATGTGATTGTATAGTTTTCTCCACACTCAAAAAATAGTAGACCAAAATGGATGAAACCTCCTGTCCTATGTCCATGTGTGAGCATACCAGTAAAATTAATTGGTAGGTTCATAACATTATTTATTGACTTTACTTTTTTACCCATCCTTGGTATTGAAGTTTTCATTTTTACCATTTTATCATGCATAATGCTCAAAAATCCATGAGGATATGCTTCTGAGTACAATATGTGGGAATAGTAATCTACACGACATATTTGAATATATTCATTGTGCCATGTATATTCCTTCTCAATCATTACGAGTGCTTTTGGGCATGTGGTGGTGATACATTTGTTGTAAATATTTGTTCACGCATCACACTTGGCAAAGAAATTATTTTTTGCAATAGAAACATGTTGAATTATTTTGGTCATTATGTTGTTAAAACTTGACTATGACACATGAGTAAGTTGCAATAATTCAAAATCCTCATTACATTTTTGTCGCAGTATATTTTGGGTATACTATGAAGGAAGAAACCTTTGAGGAACTTTTACTCCATCTTTTCCTATAGACCGAGTCTGATGTAGAGATATATTTAAATTTCTCTCAACAATTATTGATATAAAGGCTATTGTTGTGGAAATGTTCGACCTTTGTTTTTATTTTTCAGTGTTACCATTCACTGCAAGTTTATTTCCACTTATCCATTCAAATTTCTATTTATAGAAGGAACTCCTTAGGTACACATAAAATTTATGCCATGCATTCTGACAAACATCCATCCCGTCAAATTTTATTTTGTGTACCATTATGGATTGTTTACCCACATTAAAGATGGCATTTGATGTTAATGTATCAAACACAATTATTTCTGTCAATTTCATACAATGCTCTAGTTTTACGCCATAGATTTTAAACTCTAACTGAAGCAAGAGGTAATTTTTAGAGATTATTAGATTTTCAATAACTAAAGTCTGCATTTTCTACTTCTTCTCTAAATATTGACCATTTTCTATCCTCATTATAATTTTTATTTGATGGATTAGCTTGAAGAGTATCTGACTTTTGATGTTTTGTAACATTATAAGATCTTTTTATCACTCTGTTGGATTGATTGTGTTTAGTGGCATAAAATGAAATTGGATAAATAAACTACAGTTATCTCTCTTCTAATGCTTCCCACATGACAATCTCAGCCTCTTTTAGGAATTATTTAAATCTAATATCCATATGAGAACCATTTATGTCAGCTAATTTCCTAGAAGTCCATTGTATGAGAGATATTTCAGATAGGGAGCATCCTTTGCAAGGAGGGTTGAATATTGTATCAATATGAAAATCAAATCTATTGGCATATAATCTCTTAAAATATACCATGTGTCCTTCAACTACATTGGTAATTATTCCCTGTGCAACATATTTACGCTCAGACAAGTAGAAATTGATTAATTTTGTAACAAATCCCTTGAACTTCAAATTTTGTTGATCACTGTGTACAAGGTGTAGACCATCCATTTGAGCACTCCCTTGCTTAATCATAAGGGATCTTCTTTTTTCATGGAAAATAAAATGTTTTATTGGACAAACTATTGATTTATTTTGTTATAGCAAGTTTGAGAAATCAGAACACATTTTTACAACATTTTCTATTTATAAACAAAAATTCAAAGGACCAAACCTCTCTCCATTAATTTTATGATCTTATAGTACATGTGTTATAAAACCCATGGCCATGTCATTATCTCTGCTACAATATTTGTGTTTGAGAATGATGTTATTTGTCAAAAAATCTCTTCTATCTTTAGGTCCTGTATTGATGGTGATTTTAGTGTCGTCACTACAATCTACATCACTCTCTGCATTGTAATCCTCTGAAACACTAAAAATGTTTTCACTACAAAAATTGGGGGGAATGGATGAATATGCATACTTTGACAATTCACTGTAGTGCCATTTTTTTTTAAAAATGAAATACAATGCAAGCACACTAAACTTTCAGATTTTATATGTAATGCACATTCATATTGCATATTTCTAAAACAACAAATCTTTCCAAATGAAGGCATTGAAAATAAAAAGTTCTTGGTTTCATTATAAATTCAAATGACAATCTTACAAGCTTCTTGCAACTATAAAATAAAAGTTTCCTTAATAGAGACTAATGCTTTATCAAATACAATAAGTACAAAATGGGTCTTTAAAAGAGTATAAATCTTTACAAAGCTACATTTATTTACAAAATGAAGGTAATGCCCACAAAAGATGAGTAAGTACAAGATGACAAGAGGCTCTACTATCTCCAACTTGAGCTCCAACTCCAATACTCCTACAAGAATCCAACTCCAAGAGAAATATGGCTTGTTTACCACCCAACCAATAGGCATCATCACATGCCTTTCCATGGTTGGAATTCATGTTAGCCTCCCCCAAGCCCATGGGAGAGAGGAACTAGCTTCCACAATGTGCACAAGTATATATGGGGTTTAAACACACAACAAGAGAAAACATAAGACCATTCAACTACTTAGACCTACTATACAATGAAAACCACACATGAGGAGAACAATGTCAACCTCACAAGGGGGAAGAGAGGAAGAAGGATGCCCAAATCAAGGTGTCCAACCATATGAGCACCAATAAATACATATATAAAAACTCCTTATACCTCCTAATCATACATCCTCCTTATTCCTCCTTATACTATAGAGATCCTTCTTGGGAGGATTTTCAAACCCACATGGGTTTCCTCACCAAGAATGGGGAAAGGATCAAGCCATATGAACCTTTCTCCCACCTCAAACCATATGAGGGGATGAGAAGGGATCTTCATGGCTTGACCAACAACCATGAGTTTTGAGAGGGAAATCCCTCTCTCTTCCCCTACATTCTCCAAAAACCATCAATCCAAATGATGGTGGAGAGAAAACAAGAAAAACCACAAGAACAAACAACAACTACATAACACATATTTCACACACATTATTTCATTGATCAAGCATACATACAATATAAGCACAACTAAGAAGAAGAAGGTTAAGAACCCTACCTCTATAATGCTTTCCAAGACTCTAACCTTTTCCCCTTTGTCCAAGCTCCCTTCCAAGCTCCCAAAATTCTCTAAGTGCTCCAAAAAAATGAACCAAGAAGACCCCTTCTTCCCACATGAGGAAGAATAAAAAGAGGATCCCAAAAATTTCCTCACCAATGGGAAAGTGACAAGTGTCACCCCCTCTCCTCTCAAGAGTCAAAGATTCCAAAAACAAAATAAGTAAGAGTAAACTCACCTTTTATCCCTTTTCACCCAAAATACTAAAAACTAAAATAAAACAAAGTGGAGCAACTTTTAACATTTTCACACAATCCAACCATCTTACATGGATGGTGACTAAAGAGGGCTAAATGGGAGGGAAACTCCCTCCAAACCTTGGAAATAGGCCCCCCTACCTATTAGGTAGGCTCCAAGGGCCCATTTTCATGCTAAGGGAACCCCCAAACTCAAAAGGGGTCCCTAAAATTACCCAAAATAACCCAATTTCGGGTTTGGCATGCTTGGGCACAAGGGTAGAGGGTGTGGGGTTCACCCAAGGTTCACATGTGGTCCCCAATCCCTTCTACCAACACACACACAATTCCCAAAACCAACACTTAACTTAAGATAAGATTATCAACCCCTAAGCTAGTTTACTTAATACAAATACATCCTAAACCTAATTAATTTTACAAGACACAATTACATTACAAATTGAGGGTTCACCCATGGTGCCCAATTAAAATACATCTAATATAAGGCTTCAAACAATTTAGCATGGTTAGGACTCAGCCCGTGGGCCGCTTGTGCACAATTGCGTAGCTGTCCTGAAACCCATGCTCTCCTATACCTGTCACCTGCACACTCTTTGCACACATTAACCGCACCTGTCCAATATAGTAAACATCATCTATACATCACAATATCAATCAAACTTATAATGTCCGAACATAATTTACAATTGATAGTGCAATGCATCCAATTATCCACATAGTTTGCCATGAATCATCCACAATTAAAATTATAACGACATACACTTAGGTTAGCATGAAAATCACCATTATTAAATCCAAAACACTATATCATCAATCAAATTAACCACAAGAGACTAACATATAACTGGTACGTTTATCATATAACCCTGTTAGTGTCATCACATCATACAAAATATATCAGTATATGAATCTAATCCAATTGGCGCTATGTGCCCAAAATGCCATAATGTCCAAGAGGATAAAATATCATAGTAAAATGTCCAAAGTCTATCAAAGTCTCAATCAAAACATGTCTAGAAGTAAAGGAACCAACAGATAACTGGAGCTATAAAAATGTGGGCACTACATTCACTCTCTACCCAATAAATGCAATATCCTTTATTCCTAACATTTTCCAAGGTTTCAAATTCATCAACTAAAAAAGGAAATTTTAATTTTCCATCCAATACTATGTTAGCACTCAAACCATCAAATCTTCTTCCCACATCTTTGCAATGTAATTTATTCCTACTTGGATATAATCTTCCCTCTGTAACTTTGGTTCCTTTTGAAAAAAAGTCCACATGATCATCCTCTATAAATGCAAAAGACTCTGATACTGTAACAACATAAAATACAATTTTTTTTGAGATGATATAAAATCTGTTAAATCATTGCATAAAATAAATTAAAAATCTTCATGTATGTATAACCATAAGAAAATTTGATAAACATAACACATGAGCTGCAAACTTCTATAATGAAGTAAGGTTTGGAAATACTTCAAAAATCTGCATATAATTAAAATTGACATGAATATATTTATAACATGATTTCCAAACTATGATTGAACTTGACCTAGTTGAATTTAAATGATGGTAAATAAATAGAGGTTACATTTCCATTTGCATAAAATGAAGTTAATTAGAAACTTAATTACTAACCACTTCATCCAAATATCTTCATCATAGTAACTTAACATATATTTTTTTGGCAAAGGGTAATAGTGGGGTTTTTGAAAGGACCTGCATCCTTATACAAAAGGCCCTAAAGGAAAAATGAAGCAATAAAGCATAATAGAAAAGAAGCTCCTAGGAAGAAAAATGTAAAAGGCCACTAAGGAACTAACGGGAAGCACAAGAAACAAGGAGAGAATAAAAAGAAAGTAAGCAACATCCAAAACCATGGAAATAAATAGGTTACTTTAGAGGAAGCCAATCATAGGATCGTAATCTCATTTTAGGGAAAGAAATTCCTTTCTTTTTACTATTTACGACTATCCAACCATCACTCCTATTAGGATCCAAATTTTCATCTGGATGAGTTGGAAGTTGAATATCAGATATCTCCCTTTTTCAAAATTTTCCTCTTCCTTCAAAAATTTGTTTTTGGAGCAATAAGCATCCACCCCCGAAGCAAGTGTCAACACATTCTCCACCTTAGCTGACCCAACCAACTCCACTGTAAGGGGGAAACATGAGTCTCAACGGGTAGTTGTATCTCCCTATCATATAAAAAAAGATATTTGTAAAACTTTGTCGAAACATCTTAAGAGGAATTTGAATAATCCCCAACAACCAACAGGCTGTGTTTGGAATCATTCCACCAAGAAACGTTTTTCTTCAACTTTTGTTTCACTTTCTGACAATATGAAACAAGATGCCTTAGGCCAAACTAATTCCTGCATCTACAGGGTAATCCTTCATAGTCAAGAGGTTGTGATAAAATCCTTTCCAAAACTTTGAGATCAATGGAAGAAGGTAGATCAAGAGAGGTATCCAGATCCATCAGGATATGCGCATAGGTAGTATGTGTGTAAAGTTATGTTTTAGATTCGATAGATAAAAACATACCCAAAGCATTTCCATTAGAAATCAAACTGTCATCCCCCAAACCTATAGTGGGAGATAAGCAAATGAACCCTAAAAGGCTTAACATTGAATGCAACAAAGAGTGGATTAAAGGACAAAAACCACAATTTTACCAGCAAGTGATGATTCTGTAGTTCCTAAAGCTTGGAGAGGATGGTATCTTTATCTTAAACAAAAAAAAAACAATAAAAAACCCCCTTACACAAGGGTATATGTTAACTTTAATAGTCAAGAGAGGACGCCAGTTCAAATAAATCCAAGAGTGAAGAAGAAGAAGTCTAGGCCAAAGGCCATTGAAGTGATAGATCAACCCTAGGCTAGAAAAAATCCTTCTTCCTCTAATATTGAATCCCTAAAGGAAACCAAAAGGGAGGATTTGGCAATAGACAGGGGTTTATAAGAAAAAGAGATGGAGGCCATAGCCACAACGTTCAAGTAGGGGTGCTTCATAGAGGGGTTTAGTAGGGTTTACGCATCCCTAACCAAACCCACCTTCCCATCCAAAAGGAACTGCTCCAAAACTAGTTTAGAAGAAAGACTAGGAACTATAGGGCACATAGACCCACATTTGCTATTAGAATAGACAAAATTTGAGAGAAAAACAATGCCACTTATGCCCACATCCATGTTGTGAGGGACCACCACCTGCGCAGGAGGCTGATGCAAGATAAATCCGTCAGATCCAAATCCAGGGAGAATAAATGGAGAAGAGTATGGGGAGAGGTTGGGACCATCACAATGGTGATTACATATATAGTAGTTTATTAATATTACTTTTATAAGAATTCCTCATACTTTCCATATTCCCTGACTATGATAATGCACATTTGTCCATTATAAACATTCTCATAAAAGGATCTATTATCATTCATTCTTTATGTTTCGCGTAGGAGAATTTTTCTTTCTTTCTATATTGAGTTTATGAGAATGGGCATATGCCCATTCTAAACATTATATCTCAAGAAATATTGAATTTAATCATTTTTATATCTCTATAAAGGATGTGAGGATGGGTAATTGTCCATTCTAAAAAAAATATTATCTCTATTTTTCTTCTATGAGAATGGGCATATGCCCATTCAATACAAGATAAAAATATTTGTTTGCATGAGAATGGGCATATGCCCATTCTTATTATGTGTATTTCCTGATTTTTATTATTCTTGTTACTCACTTTTTAAAGCCAAATAGTTTTTTTTTCTCAAAAAGAATAAAAACTAATTGATATAAATTATCTTCCAAATTATTATCTCATTATTTAAAACATATAATGTTAACCTCTGATGTGATTACTATGAGTTATATAATTTTAATCATTATCACAACCATATTATAGACTCATTGATTTGAACACAAATACATGTGGTAGATGTAATTATTTTTTTAATGTACATTCAAAATATTTATAATGAAGCTTGATAAATATCAAAGATACCTATCGAAGATAAATATTAAAAAAATACAACTCAAGGTT
Source organism: Taxus chinensis (assembly GCA_019776745.2). Taxonomy (NCBI): domain Eukaryota; kingdom Viridiplantae; phylum Streptophyta; class Pinopsida; order Cupressales; family Taxaceae; genus Taxus; species Taxus chinensis. The sequence goes on along the minus strand of CM034148.1, from coordinate 234,692,197 downwards.
CAATGTGATGAAAAATAAAAATAAGAAAAAAAACTTAAATATCAGTAAATAAGGTATTAGTACCAAATAATTAGATTGTCCTTTGCAATCAATGAGGAAATTATATGATTTTTTTTGGTTTTTGATTGAGCTCCTCTACGGGTGTCAAATTGGGCACTAGATTACATAGTTTAATGGCATCGTTTTCTAAATTCTGGAGGTAAAATATATGACAACATCCTTATTAAAATATTCTTACTATAAGAAAGGTATATAAGAAATGAAATGTGAATGTCACATGAAATTGTTATAGATGTTCAAGTCATTTTAATAATATATGTTTTAGATCAATCCGCCCCATCCCTTCTTTCTAATTAAGTTTCCATTCTGATCTAGAGTTCAAGGAGTGGTTGAAGTATGTAAATGATTCAAAATTTGAGTGATTTTGTGAAATCCCCCTATCATATATAGTTTCCCTAAATATCCCCTCTTATTTTTCTCATATTCATTATTAAAAACATCGAGACAATAATGAATGAATAAGGTGCAGAACATAATAACCATTTAAATATATTCATATATCTTATTTCAAATCGTAATAGAAAATAAAATAATAATATTCACACCATATATGATATGTCATTAATAAAATAATATTATTAAAATTTGAAATTAAACATTTTTTTATATTGTCTCACAAGTTTACTAATTATCCATGTATGCATCTCTCCCTCTCTCTAGTATAAATTAGTATCAATTCATTTTAAATGCAAATAACATAAAACATGACTATGATAATGTTTAAAATTTATATTTTATTTTAAATGCAAATAACTTAAAACATGGCTATGATAAATTTTAAAATTTATATTTTATTTTAAATGAAAATAACCAAAAACATGGCTATGATAATGTTTAAAATTTAAATTTGTTTTTGACCATGGCATAGCGAGACTAACAATGTGTAAATACATTGTTTACCACCATTTATTTATTAATTTAAGGTACTTTTTTAAAAACATGTCTTCGACCCCACATTGGAGGGAAATTGGCAATATTAATGGAATTTCATTCATGCTAATATGTGGAATGATAGAGAGATTAAGGGTGGTTAATTTTTTCAAAGACAGTAGAGATCTTGGGAATTACAAGGTTCACCGCGAAGCTATTTATTGTATTACTGTTAGTTATCTCAATTTGTTTGTTCATCTTTTCCACTCTGGGCTTCCTCTACTTTGTTAGACCATTTCGTCTTGTAAAGCAGAATATTTGAAGAAAATTTCTAAGATATTATTTGTTCTCTCTACTTTTTCATTCATCCTTTCCACTTTGGGATCCCTCTATTTCGTATGAACGTTTCATCTTGTGAAGTAGAACATTTGAGGAAAATTTTAGAGATACACCAATCCAATTATAAGCATGAATTGTTATAAATCTTATTTGCTGATTTATTATGAGATGAAGAATATCATCTGGTTTTCTTTCTCTTATATTCTGATATGGGTTTAATGATAATGTCCTATTTTTGATATTTTTTATTTTGATCTGGGTTTTAAGAATATCATTTCAATATTCTGTAAGACATGCATATTTGTTATCCTAATCATAGTTATAAATAGATGCATTTAAATATATCCATTTATGTTACTTTTAATCTTTCCAATTTACAAGTTTCATAGTTTCAAAAATATCATTGCCTTGTATAAATGTATGTTCTCAATACCCAATTGACCTCCTGTCTCATCCCAACGAAACTACTAATGTATATCTCTGAAATCCAAATCATAGGATTGTCCTTTGTAATCAAAGAGGAAATTATTTGATTTTTTAATTTTTGATTGAGCTCCTCTACGGGTGTTTAATTGGCCATTGTATTACATAGTTTAATGGTATATCTGTCTAAATTCTGGAGGGAAAATATATGACAACATCCTTATTAAAATATTCTTAATATAAGAAAACCATATAAGCAATGAAATGTGAATGCAACATGAAATTGATACAGATGTTCAAGTCATTTTAATAATATATGTTTTGGATCGATTCGTGTCATCCCCTCTTTCTATTTAAGTTTCCATTCCCATCTAGAGTTTAGGGAGTGGTTGAAGAAAGTAAATGATTCAAAATTTGAGTGATTTCATGAAAACCCCCCATCATATATAGTTTCCCTAAATATCCCCTCTTTTTATTTCTTGTATTTATTATTGAAAACATCGAGACACTAATGAATGGATAAGGTGCAGAACATAATAAACATTTAAATATATTCATATATCTTATTTCAAATCGTAATAAAAAAGAAAACAATAATATTCATACCATATATGACATGTCATTAATAAAATAATATTATTAAAATTTTAAATTTAACATCTTGTATACTGTCTCACAAGTTTACTAATTCTCCATGCATCCATCTCTCCCTCTCTCTAGTATAAACTAATATCAATTAATTTTAAATGCAAATAACCTAAAACATTGCTATGATAATGTTTAAAATTTATATTCTATTTTAAATATAAATAACCTCAAAACTGGCTATGATAAAGTTTAAAATTTAAAATTTATTTTAAAAGGAATTAGCCTAAAACATGGCTATGATAATGTTTAAAATTTATATTTTATTTTAAATGCATTGAACCTAAAACATGGCTATGATATTGTTTAAAATTTATATTTGTTTTTGACCATGGCATAACGAGACCACCAATGTGTAAATATATTATTTACCACCATTTATTTATTAATTTAAGGTACTTGTTTTAAAACACGTATTTGACTGTGCATTGGAGGGAAATTTGCAATATTAATGGAATTGAATTAACGCCACTATGTGTCACAATAGAGAGATTAATGGAGGTTAATTTTTTCAAGGACGGTAGAGATATTGGGAATTACAAGGCTCATCACGAACCTATCTCATGTGACTTATGTCTTTGATTACTGTTAGTTCTCTCTACTTTTTTGTTCATCCTTTCCATTTTGGTCTCCCTCTATTTTGTTAGACTGTTTCTTCTTGTGAAGTAGAAGATTTGAAGAAAACTTCTCAAATATATTTTTTTCTCTCTAATTTTTGTTCATCCTTTTTACTTTGGGCTCCCTCAGTTTCATAAGACCGTTTCAGCTTGTGAAGTAGCAGATTCGGGGAAAACTTCATAGATACACCAATCCAATTATATGCATGAATTTTTCTAAATCTTCTCTATTGATTTATTATGAGATGAATAATATCATCTGGTTTTCTTTCCCTTGTATTACGATCTGGGTTTAAAAATAATTCCCTATTTTTGATCTATTGTATTTTTGATATAGGTTTTAATAATATCACTTCAATCTTTTATAAGACACACATAGTTGTTAGCCTAATCATAGTTATAAATAGATGCATCTAAATATGACACTTTATATTACTTTTACTCTTTCTAATTTACAAGTTTCATAGTTTCAATAATATCATTCCCTTATATAAATGTATGATCTCAATGCCCAATGGACCTCTTGTCTCATCCTATCCAAAATAATAATGTGTATCTAAGAAATTCAAATAATAGGATTGTCCTTTGTAATCAATGAGGAAATTATATGATTTTTTTTTTTGTTTTTGAATGAGCTCCTCTATAGGTGTCCTCTATTGGATTACATAGTTTAATGACATCCATGTCTAAATTATAGAGTGAAAATATATGAAAAAATCCTTATTAAAAGATTCTTAATATAATAAAACCATATAAGCAATGAAATGTGAATGTAACATGAAATTTTTATAGATGTTCAAGTCATTTTAATAATATATGTTTTGGATCAACTCACCCCATCCCCTCTTTCTATTTAGTTTCCATTCCCATCTAGAGTTCAGGGAGTGGTTGAAGAAAGTAAATGATTCACAATTTAAGTGATTTCATGAAATCCCCCCATCATATATAATTTCCCTAACTATCCCCTCTCCTCTTGCTCATATTTATTATTGTAAACATCAAGACACTAATGAATAAATAAGGTGCAAAACATAATAAACATTTAAATATATTCATATATATTATTTCAACTCGTAATAGAAAAGAAAATAATAATATTCATATCATGTATGACATGCCATTAATAAACTAATATTATTAAAATTTGAAATTAAACATCTTGTATATTGTCTCACAAGTTTACTAATTATCCATGCATGCATGTCTCCCTCTCTCTAGTATAAATTATTATCAATTAATTTTATATGCAAATAACCTAAAACATGGCTATGATAATGTTTAAAATTCATATTTTATTTTAAATACAAATAACCTAAAACATGGCTATAATAAATTTTAAAATTTATATTTTATTTTAAATGCAAATAACCTAAAACATGGCTATGATAATGTTTAAAATTAATATTTTATTTTAAATGCATATAACCTAAAACATGGCTATGATATTGTTTAATATTTATATTTGTGTTTTACGATGGAATAGCGAGACAAACAATGTGCAAATATATTATTTACAACCATTTATTTTTTAATTTAAGGTACTTGTTTTAAAACACGTCTTCGACCGCGAGTTGGAGGGAAATTGGAGATATTAATGGAATTTAATTCATGACACTACGTGGCATGGTAGAGAATTTAATGTTATTTATTTTTTTCAATGATGCTAGAGATCTTGGGAATTGTAAAGTTCACCACGAAGCTATCTCATGCGATATTTTTATTTGATTATTGTTAGTTCTCTCCACTTTTTTGTTCATCCTTTCCACTTTGGGATCCCTCTATTTTGTTAGATTGTTTCGTCTTGTGAAGTAGAATATTTGAAGAAAATTTCTAAGATATAATTTGTTCTCTCATCTTTTCTTTTCATCCTTTCTGCTTTGGGCTCCGTCTATTTCATAAGACCATTTCAACTTGTGAAGCATAAGATTTGAATAAAATTTCAGAGATACACCAATCCAATTACATGCATGAATTTTTCTAAATATCCTCTATTGATTTATTATGAGATGAAAAATATCATCTGGTTTTATTTCCCTTGTCTTCTTATTTGGGTTAAAATATAAGTCCCTATTTCTAATCTTTTAAATTTTTTATTTAGGTTTTAAGAATATGACTTCAATATTTTGTAAGACAAGCATAGTTGTTATCATAATCATAGTTATAAATGGATGCATCTAAATATGGCTATTTATGTTACTTTTACTCTTTCTAATTTCCAAGTTTCATAGTTTTAACAATATCATTCCCTTTCATAAATGTGTGTTATCAATACCCAATGGACCTTCTATCTCATCCCAGCCAAAATAATAATATATATCTAAGAAATATGTTACCAATCCTTCATGCTAAGATGGGGAGTTAACTATTTTGTTTTTACCAAAGTACAGTGTGGGGTAACAACCTAGGAAACATTAATTATTTTTTGAGATGGGTGACTGAGTTACGTAGGTCAATATGGGTGGGTGAGTTACACAGGATTAGATGATATACCAAGATGGGAAGGCAAACTGACATGCTGAGCTCGACGGGGAGTTGACATGCCGAGTTTGGCAGGCAAGCTAATATGCAGAGACAACAGTCAAGTTATCCTATTGAGATAGATGATTGAGATGGTTGGCTGAGTTGGTAAGCCGAGCTATCCAGTCTAGCTCACCAGTCAATTTGATCAGTCGAGATGGGTGGGTGAGTTGACTTACCAAGTTTGGTGGTCGAGCTTGACTTGCTGAGCTAGGCAGACAAGATGACTTTCCGAGATGGGCGGGAAAGTTGACTTGATGAGTTGGGTGGGAAAGCTAACTTGCTGAGATGGGCTGACGGGATGACCTACCGAGCTAGGTGGGTGAGTTGACCTACCGAGATGGGTTTTCTAGCTGACCTACCAAGCTGGGCGGGAAAGCTGACCTGCCGAGCTAAGCAATATTTAACTTAATCATTGTAAAGTGGGTCTAAGCATTAGTATATTAAAGAATTAGTTTAGGGTATTGTGTGGTAATGTCCATGCCAAAGGTAAGGTATGTACATAAATAATACTCTATGTGTTTTTCATTATTCGAATACATATTTAAAACATTTAAATGGGTTTAAGCATTAAAGCATGTACCCTTTTGTGATTAAAAGAATGAAAGTATATTTCTCATGAAAATAAAACATTAAATCATGGTCCTTTATTCAAATTATAAAGTTTTGACGCTTTTTTTAGAGGAAATTTTTAATGGTCAAGTACATAATAAAATTATTGATTTTGAATGACTACTATTTTGAAATTTTTTCTCTCACATTTGAGTTTTTTTTCATTCAAATATTTAGCACGAAATATATGAATTTAATTGATTACTTTGATATTAATTTATACATCTCATCTTAAGTTTTAATCTCATCTTAAGTTTTGTATCTCATATTACTTTAATTTTTTTAGAATGGGTAGTTGCCAATTCTCATACAGGAATCATATAAGAAGAATATAGATATATATTTTTTGAATGGGAAGTTTCCCATTCTCATATGGGTATTAAAATGATTAAGTTCAATGTTATATTGAATGAGAAAATTCTTGTTCTCATATTGGAATCATAAAAGAATAATAAATATAAAATCTAACTTGTTTTAGAATGGACAGTTGCCCATCCTCACAACCTTCACAGAGTTTTTGAAATGATTAAATTCAAAATTACTTTTATTAGATTGACCATTATTTTTCACTCTTATATCCTATCATTGTTCCCATGAGGAATGCTTAAGTTCAATATTGTTTATATTATAATGATTACAATGGGCATACACCCATTCTCATACAAAAAAAACTTTAGATATTTCATTGAATGGTCAGGTACTCAGATTCCTATAGAGGTAATAAAATCATGAAGTTCAATATTGATTGTATTATAATGTTTAGAATGAGATTATGCCCATTTACATACAAACAAACATTTATATCTTGTATTGAATGGGTAGATGCCCATTGTCATATATGAATCATATAAGAAGAATATAGATAAAGTTTCATTTGTTTTAGAAGGGGTAGTTTCCCATTATCATATAAGAATGATATAAGAAAAATAGAACAAAATTACTTCTTTTTAGAATGGGAAGTTCCCCACTATCACAACCTTCATAAGTATTAAAATCAATATGTTCAATCTTGTATCGAATGAACAAATTACCATTCTCATATAGGAATCATAAAATAAGAATATATATAAAATTTGATCCGTTTTAAAATGGTAAGTTTCCCATTCTCATAGCCTTCATAGAGTTATTAAATTGATTAAGTTCAATATTTCTTGTATTAGATTAACCATTCCTTTCTACTCTTATATCCTATTATTGTTCCCATTAGGAGTGATAAATTTCAATATTGATTGTATTACAATGATTAGAATGGGCATACACCCATTCTCATATAAACAACATTTTTTATCTTCCATTAAATGGTCAGATACCCATTCCCATAGAGGTATTAAAATGATTAAGTTCAATATTACTTGGATTAGAATGTTTGGAATGATCATATGCCCAATTACATACAAACAAATATTTTTATCTTGTATTGAAGGGGAAGATGCCCATTCCCTTATAGGAATCATATAAGAAGAATAAAGATAAAATTTAATTTGTTTCAGAATGAACAATTTACCATTCTCATATAGTAGAAAAAATAGATAAAATTTACTTTTTTTTAGAATGGGCAGCTCTTCATTATCACAATCTTCATAGTTATTAAAATAATTAATAAGTTCAATCTTGTATTGAATGAGAAAACATGAGTTCTCATATAGGATTCATAAAAGAAGAATAAAGATAAAATTGAATTCGATTTAGAATGGCCAGGTTCTCATTCTCATAGAATTCAAAGAGTTATTAAAATGGTTAAGTTCAATATTGCTTGTATTAGAATATAAAGAATGGGAGAATGCTATGAAACCATCCTTTTAACTGATTTCATATAATCATGTCTATAGGGAAGGGAACAATGCTACAGATTAAATTACAAATAGAGGTTCAAGAGGTTAAAATTTATGTGTCATAGTAATGATTATTAATGATTGAAAATCATTCTATGTTAGTATTGGATATAAAGGAAGAGTACGAAGTAATGAGGAGACATGTGTGAGGTTGGATGATATAAGTTCTTGTGTTGCGTTTAGAAAGTAAATTTAGTTTAGACAAGGGATTGATAAAGTATGAGCATTGGTTTTAGAATGGATAAGAAGGTTTCGAATGGGTTGGTTTTATCGCCATTTATAGAGAAACCAAAACTATGGGTGGTGATTTTGTTTTTCTATAACCTGATTTAACCAATAGGATCAGTAGAAGAGTTTGAATGATGCTGGAAAATGTAGCTATGTCATCTCTCTTTAAAAATTTTAAAGGCCATGAAGAATCCTTAAGTAAGGATTTTTCTAGTCATTGGAAGGATGGTTGAGCTAGTATTAAGGGATTTTTTATAAAAAATTATGTAGATTTTATTGCTATAGTGTTTGCAATGAAGAAAGAGGGGAGGGAGATTTACAAACTGAATAAAAATGTGATGAGGAGATGGAAAAAATTTTGGTGGGTGAAGAGGAACTAAGACATCACTATGCAGGTTTTGAGAGAGATTATTTACCTGATCCTTTCAATAAAATAACCCTACATTTTATGTAATTTATCACCTTGAAGGGTAGGTACAAGTTATTTTATGACTACCATTTCCATATGTTAAGTCATATCCAACATTGTATGCATTGTAATTTTCCTTTCCTTTTTAGTTGTTCCCTACACAAATTAATCGAGCAATTCCAAAAAGGAAAGTTGAAAATCCCTCTTCATCAAGGATTGATGATGGCCTTATTTCGTTTAGGTTCTATAGATATCACAAAATATGAGAAGTGTAGTGGCTTGTCGAATGATGATGTAAATCATGTTGAGGATGATAAATATATGGAGTAGGAGGATGATGAGGATTCCTCCTCTCTGGGATCAAATGACATAAAATAGTCTATTAATCTATAATAAAAATTGTTACATAGGATGATGATAATATGGAGAGGGAGGATTTAGAGCCACTATTGGCTAAACATTTAGAGCCAAATATGGAGGACCTCGATGAAAATTGTACTATGGAAAAATGAATTAATATACTGAGAAAGAAAAAGGGTATTGATATTCAGTGGAAGGGAAAGTATTATACTGTGGTTGGTGTTTCTTTGTTTGATATCAAAGGGGAGCCTTTGAAATGAAAAGAAAGGCTAGAGTCTGATTGGAGTGTGGAATTAGATAAAATTTCCCTCAAGGTTATGCAAGTGGAAAAGGACGTAGATTATCTTGATGAGGTTGGGTTGGAATTAGGGGATAGTGTCATAAGATGTATTGAGGCCTCACAAAAAAAATTAAGTCTCAAAATTCCATCAGAGAGGAGCTTTCTAGGCTTAAAAATATGGTTATGGACATTCAGAGGAGGCTGGTTAAACTGGAGCATGGAAGCAAAAACTACATGCTTAAGCTTAACCTTAATAGCTCAGATGAGGAAAATATGGTCAAGGATGATAGGAGGGACAATATTCGAAAGGAAGAAAAAACTATGGATAGGATCCTAGACATTGAGACTCAACAATGCCAGGTAGATACTGATTTGAACAAAATAAGCTTAACATGTTGCTTGAAGATTGGAATGTAATGAAATATAAGATAGAGTATATCTCCAAGATGATGGAAAAAGGAAATTTGGATAGTTTAAATAAAACGTATGAAGCTCTTGAAGGTGAAATACATCAGTTAAAAGATATTATGCTATAATTTAAAAACTTGAGTCTTATTACTATTAAGAACACCATCGAGCATCTCAAAATTGTGACAGAGTTAGTCAAAGCCAAGAGGGATAGTTACATAGGGGAGAAGAGAGAAAAAAGAAAGAGGAAGGATAAGGCTCTGGGTTTTGAAAATAAGAATATTTCCATTGGGGATCTTGCAAAGGAATGGAATGAGAATCTTAGGGCTTTGGAAGGCTAATTTTGGTTTTTTATGATCTTTCTTTGTCTAAGATAGTATGCCACTTATTGTTTGTTTTTTTTTTTACTTTGATGGTAATAGTGATGTTAATACTATGTGTGACGGTTGATATGTTTCCCTCTTTTTTGTATCTTCATATACTGATGGTTTCTTCTATGAGTTAGAATTACCTTAACCCTTTATTACCTATTATGAAAAAATGGTCAAAAACTATTCTATATTTTAAAAATTGGAATAAGAAATTTATATGAAACTAATAAATTATTAACTACATTCTTATGCACAAATACAAAATCTTATAAAATGATAATATTGAAGTAGTGTTGTTGAGTCTTATGGGTGTCCTTTAAGTTGTAATATGAGTGAAAAATTGATAATAATGTAAGACCTAGATTATTCAAGTAGTAATATGAGTGAATATTAGATACAAAAATATAATATTGAAGTAGCGTTGTTGATGGTTTTGGTTGTCCTTCATGTACTAATCCGGCTGAATATATGTTTCATTTGCATTTTTTATTGAATAGATGTTACATTTCTTTTTTATATTGAATATATTTTATATTTGTATTTTGTATAGAACGGGATTATGTCCTTTCTCATACAAAAAATATAGAGGAAGAAGATGTTACTTAATACATCAAAATGATAAAAAAAAATCTATTATAAAAATGGTTGGAATGAGCAGATGCCCGTTCTCATATAGGAAACATAGGAGAATACTAGATGTTTAGAAGGGGCATATGCACATTCTCAGATAAGAATCATAGAAGGATAATAGAGATAAAATTAACTTTGGTTTAGGATGTAAATATGTGCATTCTCAAAGTCTTACTTCTTTTTTAAATGAGAAGTTGTGCATTCTCACAATCCTTATAGATAGAAAATATTGTTAGTGAAATAATTTTTATAATAGAGCACAAGCCCATTCTCATACAAACAAACAATTTTTGTCTTTTAATTACTTGTAATAGTATTATACTAGCTGGAATATCCCTAACAGAGCCAAGTGTTGCACTACATACCCTCGATAGGGATCAAGCCTTATGTAGTTATCATCATACAATATATTTATATGATTGTATAAATTTTTATGAGTTGTGAGAATGGGAAGTGTGTACAAGAAATATTGAAATTAATCTTTATAATACCTCACATATAGGAGTCATAGAAGAATAATATATGATTACTCCATAAGAATGGGCATATGCCCATTCTAAATATTTTAAAACAAAGTAAATTTTAATTATATTATTATTTTTTGATTCATACATGAGAATGGGAATATTCCCATTCAATACGAGTAATAATGAACTTAAATATTTTTATACCTCTATAAAGGATGTGAGAATGGGAGGATTTCTTATAAAGCAATATTGAACTTAATCATTAAATTAAAACCTCTATACAGGTTGTGAGAATTGACGTATACCTCCAATTCAATACAAGACCAAAATGTTTGTTTTTTTGAGAATTGTCATATGCCCATTCTAAACATTATAATACAAGAAATTATTTTAACTTAATCATCTTGAATATTATCCCAAAAGTTTAGTAATTTTCCATGCATGCATCTCTCCCTCTTAATTCTCTCTAGTATAAAGTTTTACAAAATTTTAATAGATTTAAATAACCTAAAACATGGCTATGATATTGTTTAAAATTTATATTTGTTCTTTACCATGACATAATGAGACCACCATGCAAATATATTGTTTACCACCATTCCCATTCTCACTGCGATATATTTTTGTGCACAGATTCCTTCATTTTCCATGCAATTATAAGACATATTCCCATTTTGTATAAAATAAAAATATGCCATTTCTATTTTGTATATTTTTTTGTGCAAACCATCCAATTACCACATATTCTTGTGCACAAATATCTTCTATTGTAAAACCTAACTTCATTATATGATAAAACAATTAAGGTATATATTTAGTTGAACCCATTAAGAGAGATTCCTATATTCATACCTAATACCAATCCTAATTTCCAACAGTTAAGAAATTTCCAAATAACAATCTAAATTCTTCCTTACTAAATCCAAAACCTAATTTATCTGAGGTTTCTATGAGAAATGTTTCCCCAAATTAAAATTTAGGATTCCTACACCTACCTAATAAATAATTTCCAATGGCAATACATATTCAAGCCTTATTTACGATTATTAACAATTTTTAAGTAATGTCCTTCAAAGCAATATTAAACTTAAATAAAATACAAGTTACATTGAACTTGAAATTTTTTATACCTCTATAAAGGATGTAAGAATGACAATTTTGTTTGTACAAGAAATATTAAATTTAATCATTTTAATACCGATACAAAGGCTGTGAGAATGAGAAAATTCCCATTGAATACAAGGCCAAATGTTTGTTTGTTTGAGAAATGGCATATACCAATTCTAAATATTATAATACAAGCATTTTTGAACTTAATATAAGGAACTACGTGGAACAGAGGTGATATTAATGGAATTTTATTTTAAATGCAAATAACCTAAAACATGGCTATGAAAATGTTTAAAATTTATATTTGTTTTTTACTATGAGATAACGGGACCACCATGCAAATATATTGTTTACCACCATTTATTTATTAATTAAAGGTAATTATTTTGAAAGATGTCTTCGACCATGCATTGGAGGGAAATTGGAGATATTAATGGAATTTAATCCACATCACTATGTGGCATAGTGGAGATATTAATGTAAGTTAATGTTTTCAAGGATGGTAGAGTTTTAAGGAATTAGAAGCTTCACCATGAAGCTATTGCATGTGACCTATTTTTTTGATCATTATTTATACGTTCCATTTTTTAATAACTCTATGAAGGTTGTGAGAATGGAAAAATGACCATTCTAAAATAAATTAGATTTTATATCTATTATTATTTTATGATTCTTATATGAGAATGGGAATTTTCTCATTTCGTTAGACCGTTTCGTCTTGTGAAGTAGAATATTTGAAGAAACGTTTTGAGATATTATTTGATTTCTTCACTTTTTTTGTTCATCCTTTCCTCTTTGGGTTCCTCTATTTCGTTAGACCGCTTTGTTGCATGTGAGATATTTGATTGTTTATTGTTTATACTTTTGCTTTTTGGCTCTCTCTCTCGTTGGACTCTTTTGGCTTGCGAAGCAAAAGATATAAATGAAATTTATGAGAAACACCAATCCATTCACAAGCATGAATTTTTATAACTCTTATCTGTTGATTTATTCTTAAATGAATAATATCATATAGTTTTCTTTCCTTTTCATGGTGGAGAATTGCCTATTGTACAATTTTTTTAATCTTTAATTTTATTCTATGATTCCTATATGAGAATGGAAATATGCCCATTATCACATAAAAATCATATTATAATAATAGAGAAAAAAATGATTTCATAGTTTTAGAATGTGGTAAATTTTATCTCTATTCTTATATGATTCCTATATGAGAATGGTCATATGCCCATTCTATATGCTCATTCTCATATAGGAATCATAATAGAATAATAGAAAATTAAATTTAATCTATATTAATTCTTGTGATTTATTCAGAGCTGAAGAATATCATATGGTTATTCTCTCTTACATGGTAGTGAACTGGCCGTTTTACAACAAAATAAATTTTATCTCTATTCTTCTATGATTCATATATGAAAAAGGGAATATACCCATTCTCATATAGGAAGAAATATTGAACTAAATCATTTTGAGGGCTATATAAAGGCTGTGATAATGGGGAACCATCCATTCTGAAGCAAATTAAATTTTATCTCTATTAATTCATGTGATGATGTATGAATTTTGTTTAAGTAAAATATTCACTATGAAATGATATTATTAAATGTTGAGATTTGAATCATTATTAGATGCTACTATGAATTTATTTTCTATATTTGTTATTGTGACGATGAATGAATTTTGTTTCTTTCTTATTAGATTTATATTTGACTTTATGATATTAAAATTAGGTATTAAAATTTGTTTTCCAACATAGATTGCATTATTACCTTGTTTATTGATTAAATGTACTATGAAAATAGAAAGGATAGTTAAAATTTTGTAATCTTCATTTGATAAAAATTCAACATGATTACAAATTGAAAATTCATGCCATTTAATTGACCTGACATGCATACAATTTTTTCTTTTCCTATGGTATGTAGGAATCAGAGTAATCATTATGAAGTGATATATTGGATTGGATACACCTACAAAGGTGGTGAGATTGGGGAAGTTCCCATTCTAAAAAAAAGTAAATGCTATCTCTATTATTTTTATGATACTTATTCATTTATCTCTATGAACAATAATAAACTTTCTCTTATGATTCCTATTAAAGAGAATAGATATATGCCCATTCTTTATATTCTAATGTTATCTCTAATATTTTTTATGATACTCTCATTTATCTCTATGAAAAATTATAGGCATTTTTTAATGATTCCTTTATAGGAAGCTGTCCATTCTAAAATAAATACTAAAGAGAATACGTATATACCCATTCTATATATTCTAATGTTAGCGATATTAAACTTAATCTTTGTGATACCTCTATAACGATTGTGAGAATGGGAATCTGAATATTCAATACAAGACAAAAAAGGTTAATTACCCACATTTTAAAACATATTTAATGCCTATAAGGGGGAATCTTCCCATTTAATAGAATACAAAACATATTTTGTTGTATTAGAATGGGCATATGACCATTCTAAACAATGATTCCAAGATTTGTATCCTTCTTCTACTATTCCTATATGCTGTAGTCTTTTGTTTTATGTACAAATTCCTAGGCACACTGGAACTTCATGCAAGTAGACCTAAATTCTTACCCAAAGTGCGTGAAGATACCAGGTCCCTCCTTTGTATAGTATTATCAAGATGTTAGCATGTGTGTTCACATTCCCCATTAACAAATCATACAATTAAGTGCAAACCATTACACAAACCAGAGAGCATAATAAATTAGATAAGCACCAAGATCAGATGTACCATAAAATTACCATGATCAAAGACATCAAGAACCATTATCCATCCATAAAAATCCATTGCATTAAATAATCATAGAACATAGCTGATTACATATACATCCTTAATTATTGGATCATGCACAATCACTATATCATAACAATACTTTGAGCATTCATGCATTTATAACATAAGCATGTGTGTTTTCCTAATAATAGATTAACCCTATAAACAAATATTATTTAATCCTATCATTAGAATCATCCATACATGTCCTTTTATATTTACGTGCATGTGATTTATCTCCAAAAATGGATGTTCCTTCATCCTAAAGTCTCCACACTTTCTTAAAATTTTGGAATGTTTCTTGATCTTGACTCAATCTTGGCATTGTCTATTTTTAGCATGTGGTCCCAAAAATGGTTAAGTCCTAAATTTTTCCGGCTTATGTGTGATCCTTCGCACATTGCCTATTCTGTATTCTACAATCCCCTCTGCACCTTCATCGTATGTGCCTTAAACCCTTACACATGGGACATACTCATTATATTTTTACCAAACAACATTACCGCACACTAAATGGATTGTCATCCTCGGCAATGCTCATGCCTAACTTATGCTCCAAGGAATATATGAGTAAACAGTGAAAGAATAAAGTATCCAATTCCCAAAAGAATCATCACCTAAATTAAGGTAATTAGGCTCTAGGATGTTGGAAAAGTTTCAAGAATTCACCATTGATTTCACTTGCCAATTTATTCCATTTGTTCAATTCTTCCAATTCCTTCCTAGGTGCTAATTCTACTATCCCTGGTATCTGATATGGTGCCAAATCTTCAATTCTAATTTTAAGCTCCTTTATAACCACATTTAGTTCCATGCACACTCCTTCGATTACATCCATGTGATCCAATACAAAATTCTAGAATTGTTTTATTCTGAAATTCAACTTATGCTTCTTGGCCTTTATTACATCCTTCTACATGGTTATCTTTGCCATAAATCGAGTGTGATCAATTTTATTTGTAGGCACATTTTATTGAATCACCATTAGCACTGTCTCTTCATCCACAACCTGCATATCCAAAATTGTCTCACATTTATGACATCTATTAAAGGCTATATCATCCTTGTCACTACTTCCTTGAGCTACACAAATGAATATTCCATCTCTTTAATTCTTTATTCAATAATGACTTTATTAGATTCTTTCTCCATGTCAATTTATTCTGCAGTTGGCCCTATGCAACTCTTCATGTTCTCTAGAAGCATGCCAACTAGGTCCTCTCAGTATTCTAGTTCATCATTCTAATCATTATTGTCTTGTATTACTAAGGCTGGGCATTGACCTAGTATTTGTTTCACCAACGCATCCACCTTGTCATATGCCTCATTAATGCACTTTTGTTCTCCTTAGAGGTCCTTCTTAAATCCATAAATGTCACACTCTGTTTCCTTCTTATCTGCTACTAATAATTTCATAGTGGCACCTACATTAAGGTTCTTGTTCCCAACATTCATGACAAACTTGTTTAAAACATTACACGCCTTCTCATCAGTTAGATATATGGGGTTGACTATTTTATATTTCCTCATAGGCTCATTCTTCAGCTCATTAAAATTCATGGAGTTATCACCTACCTAAAATTGAGGTTATTATTCATGATTATGCAAGTTCCATCTCAAATCCTCCTATTTCGTGACACTCTTACATGCTTATCCATCAGTTCGCAAGCATATAGTTTCTCATTCGGCACTGTACTATGGAAACGTGCCCTTAAGACCTTCTTCGGATCATCCACAAGATTCATGTTTGGTGATCTCGGCATCCATCTCTTTCTTTACACATTTATTTTATCCAATTCTTCTTTCAGGTAGAGGTACCTATGCCCATCCCAAATTCTATGCCTTTCTCTTCCTTGATGACATAAGTTTCATCACTCTTCTTACCCTTATGTGCCTCTTCCTACACATGCATCTTGTCCTTTCCTGTAATTTGAATCCTCTATCCCTCTGTGGTGCATGACTAATATTGTTCCTTTACATTATTTATTTTTAATTGCTCTACCCACTCTTGCTCAAGATATTTGTGCAAGGATTCTCCTTTCTTCTCTAAGTCAGACTCCTCACTTGACTCTACGCTAGAGAAAACCTTGGTTCCACCATGCTTAACATTTTATTCCTCTGTACTTCTTTGCATTGGATGAGATGCATTGGCACCACTATTACTTATTCTCATGTAGTATATCCTTTTCTACTGTGAATGGGTGGGTTTTCCGTCGCCTTCTCCCTCCTCCTCTTTACGGAATTCTTAATGCATCATATTAAAAGAGGTACAAGAGTCCTTCAAAGAAGTGGGAAGATGAAATATGTAATTTCCATATCAATTCCTCCTTGGGTATTTAGCCTTAATTATACAAAGACTTGGCTTATCAGTCCCCTAATGGTAACATTCAGCTGGGGGTGCATGTCCAACATATCAGGCTCCAACATCTCCAAGTATGTGTGCCTCCCATAATACCTGTAAGTTGTACGTAAGATATGTAGGTCTGAGTCAACCTGTTATCTCTTAATCACAACACCCTTTGGTTTTCATAAGTGTGTATGCTTGAGCTCACGGTGTGACTGGATAACATGGGTACTATCTCCAAGCTGTGGGACTTGCTACTTGATATAGACCTCTAGAGAAGCTAGTTCTTGCTCCTAAACTACCTGCCACAATCTACTTTAATGCATGAAAAACTAAATTGTCCTAATCTAAACTTCCAAGGGAATATGGAGAGATAGTGAATGAAAAAAAATCCTACAGTAAAGTGGTGATACACCAGAAAGGAGTTCATGAGGATAGCCTTAAATTATGTGAAAAATAGCGGCAAAGCACATACTAGAAGGGGTGATAACATCTCTCCACAGTCTAACAAATGCATTCATAACAACATCTCATACACACAATGATAATGAATCTCAGAAAGAGCATAAATAGACACAATATATTTGTATGAGATTGAAAGGGAAAGAAGAATGCAACAAACACAGTAGGGGAAGAGATATCCACAAACTTGTATCTATTGCTTTCATTTATATACATAGTTCAATCCATTAAAGTGTAAGGGCCTAGATAACCATGCAAGGAGTCCACTACAAGTGCTTGTAGCACATTGGCTTCAGAAAATTTTTTTGATAGAGTTTTACTACTCAAAAGCTATCTCCCCTTAGAATGAGACCAACACTCCAATTTATAAATTTTGAGAGAAGAGGAGAGAAGGAAAAATGGAAATCCTGAATTTTGTCCTCCCACCACCTACAAGATGTCATAAATGGAGTGAAATGATGTTATGTTGCTTGAAAAATTCCCCCCATACTATCCCATAACTTGCAGCAATAAGAAATGTTTGCCCATGCTTCATTGAATGCATCCCAACTACCAAATAAAACATTGTTTTGAACTAGGCACGTTTTATGAAAACTCACCATTGATTCCTCATAAAATTCTGAATTTCTTGATTGTTGTGCATAAGGATCAGAACTACAATTCCAAAAGTACCGATTTTGTGTGTTTTCGTTGCGAATTGCATGATATATGGCATTCTAAGTGTAGGCAGATGTTTTGGGTGTGTTAGGCAATTTTGTCATTTAACAGGAATGAGTATTTGATTGACTGGCTATGAAGATGTTTCCTTTATTTTTATATATCTTCCCTAATTAAAATTAATTAATATATTTTGTGTTGTAGAGGACGTCATGCTCATTTTAGAAAGTTAGATTTTGTGAAAAATGGAGCTCTGGGTCAAAACGTATGACCATTTGAAGTTTGGAGGTCGGGCTCAGGAGGAATTCATTTGAAGGAGGGCACGTGGAAAAATAAAATAAAAGAAGGTGCATGACAGGAAGGGTGTATGAAAGATCATAAGAGGAAGAGTAGGGACTTAGCCAATTTTAGGTAAGTCTATAGAGGGGCACCTAAGAAGCACGTGATGGAATAGGAAAGAAAGTGGGCGTGTAAGAGGAAGGCACAGAAGGCTCGTGTGCAAGAGGAAGGAACAAAACGGGAATTGGAAGGAGAATGTAAAGGGAGAAGTAAGAAGGCATGTAAGGGCGTGTAGAATAATTATAGTAAAAAAATAAGGTGCGAAGCCAAATGCAAGCACGTGAAAGGAAAGCAGAGGGAAACTGTGCACGTAGGTGCACATGTAGCAAGAAACTAGGCATACTCGTAGAAGGAAGGTATGGAAGTAGGGCACGAGCATCCAACTGAGGAAGGGTGCACAATGGTAGAAAGAAAATAGGGCACACAATAGAAAGAACATGGACTTATCCAATTACGAAGGCAATACTGTAAAGGGGCGTGTAAGAAGTGTGTGCAACCTGAAATGTGAAACATCAGAGCTAGAATGAAATTATAAGTTATCCAAATAAGTAGGAGAGTTATTTGGATAACACAACCTTGTCGGCATCAAAGGTTAAATTCTGCGTGTCTTTAATCCTATTCACTTTACACTTGAAGTACTAGGTGGTGAACATGAAAGGAAGCTTGCACTAAGGACCCATATCCCCATCCTTCATCATAAAATGTGTGATGCTATAGTGTTACATCACTGTAAAATTTTACTCCTCCCCAAAATTTGTGGGAAATTCACACAAATTTTTCTATTCATTCTTGAAATCCCTACATAACCTCTTATACTACTTATCAATTATTTCCTTATATGCGCTTACGATCATGCCATCACAGGTATACCTATCAAATTGTAGTGTAGGAGTTTCATTTAAAAGTGGGTAGACCCACATATCATCATTCGAACCATAAGGTAATCCAATCTCCTAAAATAGGATGAGGAGGATCAAGCCCCAAGTTATTTTTTCTCCCTCTTCATTTTGTACCCTTGCCTCTTCAATAATTCCATTATCAATGTATTATGTAATATTGAAGTGTGCTTTATTCGCCATCCTATGTGTAATGCATAAAAAACCTCTTGTTCACGTCCATCCATCATTAAGAGGAACCCAAATTGCAAGTGACCAATCTACTGCAACCCTAGTTGTAGGACCTAAGAGGTTGTCAATAAGCTTAGCTCTCCCTCCATTCTCATAATTTATTGATGTGACCAATTCATCTATCTTTGCATTGGAGCCTAAATCTAGCCCCATGTCTTCTCTTGTGGTCCTCAACTCAATTACTCACTCAATTAGTTGAGTTGTGATTCACATCCTTCCACATGCAAAGTAAAAAAACTCCTCATGCAACCTTTACATGAGCCACTGGTATAAATGCATATGTTTCACAAAGAAGGGATGTTTGTATAATTGCAACAATCTTACTTTATCTAGGTTCCTTCACAACAAGTCATCGACCAACACTTTCCCTTCCTCATTGGTCTTTGACAATTCCTGCTACAAATATGCCTTCAAAATTTTCTCATACTCTAGAGCTCTGTGATTATATTCACTAATTTTGCACTTGGGAAGTTGAGACTTCCAAGTCTGAACCCTAAGTACTCCAGGTGGGTATTGCATCTCCAAATAAATATATTCTATGGGGGCTCTTCCAACTAGAATTAAACTCTCTTTATATGGTGTTTCCTTCATTTAGGTGCCATAGTCTCTGTTAGTTCATGCCGTAGGTACTCTATCTCAATGCACTTCCTTTTCTATCCAAGCGCTATGAACCCTAGTTGTTCAAACGCTCTCGCAAATCCTTTTCTTCATGCTGTAACTTTTGGCTCAAATTCATCCCATCCCAAGGAGCCACACAAAACTTTGCATGCTACTCTAGTATGATGTTTTTTCCTCTCACTCTTCCAAAAGGTCACTCAATAGCTTGATTGTTCCAAGTTTTCTTCAAATGTAAGGTAGAAAATGACTTTAATTTCCCCCTTTTTATTCTTTTTCGTAACTCACCGACACACGCTATTTCACTGCTTTAAAAATTTTAAGTTACTTTTTAATAAATAACCTTTTTTTATTTTTATTTTATTCCAAAAATTTCTTTTGCACACTTCATTCATAGCCTTCTAGCACGCTTTAGTACTTTCCAAGCCACAGACGTCCTATGTGTACCTCCCTGCATCGAAGTAGTTAACCCTCTACATTATATAATAAGTAGTCCATCATCTCACTGCCTACCTTGCATTACATAGTACAATCATTCTTCTCACATTGTCTTCAATATGAGTAATTATATTTAGATTACCTTCATTCATAGCACTTGTAACACCCTTCTCACACCAACCTTTTAAGGAACACCCTTAAATGTGCTAACCTGTAACAAATTTGATGCCAACATTTTTTCTCTTATACCTGATCCACCCCACACTAAAAGTATGCATAGTCCTCTACACATGAATCCAATAGATATTAATCATCCCCTTATGCGTAGCCACACTTATTACAAAAAATAAGGAAAAGTAAAAAATAACAAAGCATAACAATGGTGAAAGGAAACACATGAAAGGGAGATCTAATCTAAATGGAAATACCACCTTATTAAAAACACCAAATATCATTATTTATAGTAGGGATTTAACCTAATCACATTGAAGTAACTAGGAAAAATCATGCCATTAAGCACCTGCAACTGACAAACGCTTGATTCAAGTATCTTAGTTATTACAAAAGATCCCAACCAATGCACTTTCAATTTTCTTTGGTGGCGTCCAAACTTGGAATCATATAGAAGGGTCATCTTTTTGAATTCAAATTTCTTATTCCTTATGTTCCTATCATGCTACGCCTTATGTCTTACCTTCTTAGCATTTTGAATTCAACGTGCAATAACGCACCTATCATATAACAAAATCATATTTTCAATGCGTTCCTTTATATTTTGTTCATCATCTAATCCACATGCGCATGTAATATCTAGGGATGAAAACATAAAATCTACTGGTAAAATTGCTTCTGTGTAAAAAACCAATTAGAAATGTGTGGCCTTATTCAATCTCTTATAGGTGGGCCTATAATCCTAAAGTACAACATATACTTTATCATCTGTTGGGTTTCAAATTTGCACTTGGAGTGAAACCACAGTTAGGGGACAAGCAATTCCCTCCTCTTTAATGGGAGAGGTTCCCTTATTGAAATTAGGGGAAAAAACTATGTACAAATGCACAATATTTCATTCAATGGTGGTTTCCTGATATCCTAAAACGTGTTTTATGCCTGGAAAATAATCAATACATGAGGATAGATGAATTGAAGAGAGGAGGGAGGGAGAAGAAGACAATACTTTCAGGGAAAAGAGATGGTAGAGGAAACCCTTATATGTATTGTGCAAATGAGATATAGAGTAGAACCATTCACGTTTATAACGGGCATAATATACAGACTCAAAGTTCTTGAGATTGTATAAACTAGAACACAAAGTTTCTAAGCATGCAAGGATTAAATGATTCACATATCAGAGAAAGAAGGAAAGAGAAAGCAGAAGAAAAAGGGGAAAACCTTTGTATTGATTTCTTCCAATTCAAAATTACAGTTCCATAATATCAAAATTCCAACCCTGTACAATGGCTTTGAAAGCGCATGATATAGCTCGAAAAATACGGTTTCAAATTCCTTGAGCAAGCAAGAAACAGTTACAACTTATTCCAATCATTTGTGCCCTTTTGAATTCTTGATTTGCAAAGAAACGTTAATGGCAGAAAAACCATATTTTTAAATACATGGCCATTTCATTATTCACCAGTTAAAACATAGGTCATTCATTTTTATTTTACAACTTTTAAATTGGGCCGCCCACATTGAAGGAATTGATTGGAGTGGGCCAGCGGACGCCTTTTGCATTTTTTGCCTTTGAAGCTACGCCAGGCTGACACATGGAGAGCTCCACTGTTTCCTTTATACTTAGACAATTCGGTCTTATTTCCTGCTTGACCTATGTTGACCCTTAGACACGTGGAGAGTTGGTGCTCATTTTAGTTTTCATTTTGGAAACGCCTCTTGAAATTATGTCGAGATGACACATGGCTCCTTCCGTCGGTCTTGGACTTTTCAACGACCAACTTTATATCTCCATTGACTTTGACCACGTGGTGAGCTGGTGATCATTTGAGTTTACCCCTTTGGTTTCACTTTCAAATTTGTGCTGATGAGGCATGTGGCACCTACAGTTGAACCCTCTATACTAGTGTCCCTAGATTTCATCCTAAAATATGAGACTAGCCCATGTTAAAAAAGTTTGTTATTTTAAAATAATGGGTCATTTTGTGTTTTTATTACCACAAAGTGTCTGTATTGTGTCAAGATATTCCTAGAGAGTCATATTAGCCAATTTCAACAAATACCCAGATGCCCGAAATCGTTATATTCTATCGCTGGGGTTTTCATGTGGAATTTTTTTATTTAATTATTCTGAGCCCCATTTGAGGAAAGTTGTGCTCCGGTTTAACCCTGTTGTCGTCTTACATGTAAATATTCCCATATACCAATAGGGTTTTAACCAGGAATGAATCATGGGCTCTATTTGTGACTTCTGGAAATGTTTTGCGCTTTTGGTGTTTTCCTATTTTGTTTTCTGTGAAATTTCTCTAGGTCAATTCATTTATTTGGTTTAGTCTAATTTATTTCATGTCTAGAGATCATCTATGGACATTATGCCAGAAGGAATTTTCCATAGGAGGTCTGGTTCTCTCTAAAAAGATGAAGTCATGCATGAAAAAGCTTCTTTTGGGTAGGTTACGTTTTTGGGAAAAGAAGATTTTAAGCTACAATGGGATTTTTGGTAGCAGCAGAAAGGTGGGAATTTTGTACTTTCCTAGCAAGGTACTTTTTCCCATGGGGAAAGGCCACTTAATTCATGATTGGATTATTAGAGGCAGCAGGTAGGCAAGAATTTCATGCCTGCCTTGTAGGGTGAAAATTCCCATTGTGAAATAAAAGAAAACCACTTAAGGCATTGATGGGAATTTCTTACCTGCCTTGCAGGGTAAAAATTCCCATTGTGAAATAAAAGAGAAATCACTTAAGGCATTAATGGGATTTTATTACCTACCTTGCAGGGTAAATAATCTCATTATGAAAGTCAAACAACTTAAGTGCATCATGAGATTTTTGGAGCTGCGGTGCAGGGTGAATAATCCCATTGTTAATTGGCTTTTAAAAATAAAATTCACCCTTGCCAAAAAGTACGACCCACCTTGGGTGAATAATAATGCATTTAATAATATTTATTCACTGAATTTTGGTGCTAAAGCATGAGGAAAAGTCAACGCATGATGAAAGGATAAAGAAGATTGGAAATAGAGTTCTAAAATTAAATAAATTTAATTTATTTAATGCAGCCCCCTCTCATGCAAAAAAGTGCGACCCATATTGAGGAGAAATAATACTTTTTAAAGCATTAATTAATGGAATTAATTCCTAGTTTTGGTGCATAAGGTCAAAGCACACTGTGAAGTCAATGTGGACTGGAAGTAGAAAGCTAAAATTAAATAAATTTAATTTATTTAATGGTAGCCATGAGCATGCACAAAATAGGCACCCAAATTGAAGAGAAAAGCATGTTAATTAATTAATTAATTGCCAGGAATAGGAGAGGAAATTATTGATTATAGAATGGTGAAGGTTATATAAGAAGAGGCTGCCATAATGATGAATTAATTAATTCTTCAACAAGGAAGTGCAGCCAAGACAATTTTGGCCCCCAATTAAGGAGGAATTTTGCATAGAAGAAGGTGTTTTTACTGTTGGAAGGCTTCAAAGAATGGCACCTAGGTTTGAAGGAGCTTGAATTAAGTCTGATTAATTGTCTGCATAGTGGTACAGGTGCTCAGGTGAAGTTGAAAAAATTCGTGCTTGCTTTGCATGGAAACAAAACATCAAATTTCGGGGCAACAAACTTGATATATGTAGATTTTTATAATTAAAATCAAATGTTCATGTTCTGGTCGCCATCTTTGTCTGAATTAATTACAGGAATTCATTAAAGGGGATTTTATAAGAGAAATGGAGCTTAAATAAATGTCCAATACATTGAACATATCCTCTGAATATGAAGAAATCTCCAGATTTGCACCAGTTGTACAGAATTATGGCTAAATAAAAAGAAAAAGAATTGCTCAAACAAAGATAGCTCCAGCCATGGAAAATCAGGTTGATCAAGAAAAATCAACAATATCATGCATAGATCTAGATCCAGAACTAGATTCAGATCCAGAACCAGATTCAGATCCAGATTTGTAATTGTAAAGGCTTCATCCTCTTGTTTCAAATGTAGCCCGTGAAGAAGTTAGTGCATGGAGAATTCTTCTAGGACCTTGTGCATGGTCTCCCAATCTTTCAGTTGAAGCCTTCATTGAATTTACATTCACCCGGAGTGCTTTCCAGAATTTTTAATTTCTCATATGCAATTAAAAATAAAAAATGATGAGTTATTTATGGCAAACATTGCACTGATGCATGTACTGGAGAAGTATTGCAAAATATTCAATGATAAGAGGGAAGACAAGGCAAAGGCAACACCTGTAAGCAAAATTCCAAATCCAACTACTTCCAAATCTAGCTGTTTCCAGATCTAGTTTGGTGAGAATAAAAGGTAAAAGAATCAGTTGTATGCAGAAAATGAAAAAGGACAAGACTGCAACTTTCCTCTTTCTTCTTCTTTCTCTTATTTCCTCCGACAAAGTAATTGAGTGATCAATTAAATTATAAAACTTAAGTGATTGGTTTAAAAGCCATTACTTGAAGAAGTCAACTACTTGGAAATAGGTGGTAGACATGCAAAATAGAAGGTTATATCTTAAGTTGTAAATCATGTATGCCATACAAAGAGGAATTCTAGGAGGGAGATTGCTAGTTGTTTCCTTTACAACTTCCACATGTGCCAGTTCACTAAGGGCTTCCTATTTGTAATTTCCCCTCTACGTGTTATAAGTAGAGGAAGAACCTTCGGGTAGAAAGAGATCAGAATTTGTAAGCAGCATTCTTGTATTCCAAACTTTGTGCTAAAATCCCTGATAGCTATTTGAAGCAAAGGAATAGAAAGGAGCAGATTTCTGGAGAACTTTGTGTCACGGTGCA
Organism: Taxus chinensis; assembly: GCA_019776745.2. Classification (NCBI taxonomy): domain Eukaryota; kingdom Viridiplantae; phylum Streptophyta; class Pinopsida; order Cupressales; family Taxaceae; genus Taxus; species Taxus chinensis. The sequence continues at coordinate 234,666,270 of CM034148.1, read as the reverse complement.
TTTTGTTTCTAACTTTTTTTTTTTAATCTTAGATCTACTTATAAACTTTGGGTTAGTTTAGATCTAGATCAGAAGTTGTCTTTTCTTATAATTTTGTGTGTTGATATCTACTAGTTATGTCTATGTGCATGCAATCAACTCTGTTATCTATTGATTAGGTTGCACATCTTCCCTATTTATTCCCCGTGTTTTATTATTTTCTTCTTCTTTAAACATTTCCTTTCTTTAACAGTTGCTTACTTGCTGCTAAACTATACAGCTATGGTTCATGAGCTGCATGGTTAAAGTAAAACCCCAATATAGATACTAGCATATTTTATTGACAAATCTGACACAGGAGTCTCACTAGTAAATGAGGGAGATTTATCTCATGAATGCCTAGGTTTTCAACTATGCAGAAAATCTAGCCAACATTTTTTGGTGACTTCGATGGGGAACAACATAAATTAGCAGACAAAATCTTTCCAAAGTTAGAAGCTACAGATCCAGCCTTTAACCAGGAAGAAGAGTGTAAAGACATCCAGATCCGGATTATCCTCAGCATAATCTAGCAGCTGGAATTATTCATCAAGTCTATTCTGAAAGAAGATGTGCTCTTTTCATGATGTAGAATCAGCCACTTGCCCCTACAACACCTATTCCATGGGGTGCAGCCTTTGGACCTCTTAATCTGACTCCTTCTATGCATGATCTACCTAAAGGGATGAGAAAGAATTTCCTGAAATTATTTAGAGATGGAAAGTAGAATCCTGATGACCACTTGGTTGCGTTATTTATATCCTGTGGAGTGCTCGCCGTAGAACATGAAGATGTGTCTGTATGGATTTTTATAGAGACTCTGCATGACTTGGCTAGAGAATGGTTCTATCGTCTAACTCATGGCACCATAACCAACTGGGATACTATGCGGGATGCATTCCTGAAAAGATTCAAACCAGCTGAAGATTCTATTACACTGATAACCCTTCTCACTCAATTGAAGAAGGAGCCACATGAGCACATGCGTGTTTTTATTGCAAAATTCTAAAGATTACTGTATAAAATTCTGGCTTCTGCTTCTCTGAATGAAGAGAATCAAAAGGTATTCTTCATCAATGTTTTACTTCCTAAAGTAAGCTATCAACTGTGAAGACCACATCCTGCTGACTTGTTAGCAGCTCAAAACATGGCGGTTGAAATTGAAGATGACCTCATCATGGCTAGAAAGATAAAAAGCAACACTTCTAGAGCTAAAATTTCATCCTTTGCTACTATTTCTAATTCATTGCTACAAAAGTTAGCAAATGAGATGTCACATATAAAGAAATAAATGGATCAAATGGCTTAGGGCAACAATATTTCCCCTGCTTAGAATTTCAACAATAACAACTGGAATTGCACCATTGGTTCCCAAAGATTAGCAATTGAAGCTACTCCCAGAAACAATGTGGAGATGAATGAAGAAGACCAGGAAGTTAATGCTGATCAACTCAAGAATGATGATTTTTTAGGTCATGCTGGTGACTCCAACATTAATTACCTAAACTACAAATCTTAACATGAGTATGAGGAGGTTCTTGAAGACGATCATGGTCATGCATATACAGTACTTACAAGATCACAAACTTGCCAAGCTGAAGCATTAGAAGACAAGTAAAGAAGGGGCATCCCTTTGCCTTCTTCCTTAGCTACCGGAAGTAAGCATGCGAGTTCTTCATCTCAACCACAGAAAGTGGCTCAGGTACCTGAATCTATTTCTTCTTTTGACATTATGGATCATGTTAAGAAAACCAGAGTTAAAATGTCAGAAGATGAATACTTGAGAGCCTTTCTTGAGTAGTTAAATAGGTTAGTCAAATATGTACAATCACCAGGACAATCCAATACATTGAAAGGCCTTTTGCCTAAGCCTAAGGATACTCCTCCCCATAACAACACTGCAGTTTTTAAACCCTCATTATCTTCTGAAAGAGTAGAACCTTTCTATGTCTCCTTATTGCTTAATGGTTTCAAGTTAAGAAATTGCATTCTAGATTTAGGTGCTTCTGACAATGTCATGCCAACTAAAGTCACATATGCTCTTGGGATTACCTTGAAAAAGACCATAAAAAGGTGCTACTCCATGGAGAGACAAGTCCCTTTAATCAGACAAATCAAAGATGCACAAGATGTTCTGGTAGCTTTTTCTGACAAAAGATTAAAGATGACATTTCTAGTTGCACATATTCCTGTCTCCTATGGGATGTTGCTGAGAAGAAACTTATGGAAAGAGCTTAGAGGAGAATTAAAGATGGATTGGTCTTGTGCTCATATTCCTATCAAGGGGATTAATCAGAAGCTAGAGACGAAAAATAAGTCCAAGTACACGGTGACAAAATCTGAAGATCCTAGATCTCAGATTCTTTTCCAGGGGTTTGACCATGGTGTATACTTCTTGGAAATGGATAAAGGAATTCCAGAGCCAAAAATTCAACCAGAGCCAGAGCCAACAAAAGAAGAAGAAAAAGTTTGGACTCAGGAGTTTAAAGGCACATGTTTTTCTTTTGGATCAACAGCCGGTGTTATACTAATATCTCCAAATCATGAGATATTCTCATACTCCCACAAGCTGATGTTCGAGAACACCAATCATATGGTGGAGTATGAGGCATTGTTGCTAGGAATGGAGCAAGCTAGAAAGAAAGGAGTCAGACTCCTCAAATCCCAAGGAGATGCTGAACTTCTAGTAAAGCAGGTTCAAGGGCAAAGTCAAGTCAAAAGAGATAAGTTGGAGCATTACAGAGATAAAGTACTTTCTGCCACATTCAATTTTGCAACCTTCTCTATTGAATTCATTCCAATAAATCAAAACTCCAAGGTAGATTCTTTGGTAGTCACGGCTGCACTATTGAATCCAGATAGACCACCGTACATATTCAAACAAGGAAACTATAAAGTGGAAATGGTCTACCACCCAAAAGTCCCTGAACAAACATCTGGATGTCTGCATGTCAAAGGGAGTAAATCACAACCACGACAAACAATCATAGGAAAAGATGATCCAAGTTATGATGAAAATAGTGGAATAGTCCAAAAAAGGTAACAAAATCCCCACGGGTTTAGTTTCCTTATCAAATAATTTCAACAAACGTCATCAGTACCTGGAGAAGAACAAATAACATGGTGATGGTGAATCTTTAGAAATGCAGCAAATAAATTTGGGGATGAAGCAAGTTGATGCAGACTTACCTGCCACGGAGAGAAGAAAGGATGAGCCACCACCAGATGAAGTTGATAAAGACTTGCCCAAATTATTTGACAAGAAGGCCAAAGAAAAAAAGTTTGAGATCGGGGACTGGGTACTCTGGTGGGATAAGAGACATGAACCGAAGGGCATGCATGAAAAATCTGATTCACTCTAGAAAAGACCCTTCGTGATCAAAAGAGATGCTGGGATGGACACTTTTTTCCTTGCCTGCTGGGATGGAATTGAGTTACCATTTCCTTTAAATGGGAAGCATCTGAAGTTGTTCAAGAACTGAGATACAAGGTAAAACCTGTTTGTATATAAATAAAACTTTGTTGTTTTTCCTTTTTTATTTTTATTTATTTTGTGTTGTTTTTTTTTTCCTGACCTCGAGCCCAATGGACAAGACACGAAACCAGAGATGTTGGGATATCATCTTTACCCTTGTCATTTTGATAGAGACAAAGATGTCCACAACAGGAGCTAATTGGTGTCCCCAGATTTCACCCTGAAATTTGAGACTACCCCATGTTAAAAAATTTCGTTCTTTTAAAATAATGGGTCATTTTGTGTTTTTATTGCCAGAAAGTGTCGGTATTGTGTCAAGATATTCTGAAAGATTCATATCAGCCAATTTCGCCAAATACCTAGATGCCCGAAATCGTTATATTTTGTCGCTAGGGTTTGCCTGCAAGAATTTTTTATTTAATTATTCTGAGCCCCATTTGAGGCAAATTGTGCTCCATTTTAACCCTGTTGTGGTCTTACATGTCAATATTGCCATATACTAGTAGGTTTTTAACCAGGAACGAATCATGGGCTTTATCTATGACTTCTGTCAACGTTTTGTGTTTTTGGTGTTTTCCCATTTTGTTTTCTGTGAAATTTCTCTAGGTCAATTCCTTTACCGGTTTAGTCCGATTTCTTACCTAGAGTATCTAGAGATCATCTATGGATGTTATGCCAGAAGGAATTTTCCATAGGAGGTCTGGTTCTCTATGAAAAGATGAAGTCATGCACAAAAAAGCTTCTTCTGGGCAGGTCACATTTTTGGGAAAATAAATTTGTAAGCTACAATGGGATTTTTGGTAGCAGCAAGTAGGTGGGAATTTTGTACCTTCCTAGTAGGGTACTTTTTCCCATGGGAGAAAATCAACTTAAGTTATGATGGGATTATTAGAGGCAGCAGGCAGGTAGGAATTTCTTGCCTGCCTTGTAAGGTGAAAATACCCATTGTGAAATAAAAGAAAATCACTTAAGGCATTGATAGGAATTTCTTACTTGCCTTGTAGGGTAAAACTTCCCATTGTGAAATAAAAGAAAAAAATCACTTAAGGCATTAATGGGATTTTATTACCTACCTTGGAGGGTAAATAATCACATTATTAAAGTCAAACAACTTAAGTGGATCATGAGATTTTTGGAGCTGCGGTGTAGGGTGAATAATCCCATTGTTAATTGGCTTTTAAAAATAGAATTCACCATTTCCAAAAAATGTGACCCACCTTAGGTGAATAATAATGCATTTAATAATATTTATTCACCCAATTTAGAATTCTAAAATTAAATAAATTTAAGTTATTTAATGCAGCCCCCTCTCATGCAAAAAAGTACGACCCATATGGAGGAGAAATAATACTTTTTAAAGTATTAATTAATGGAATTAATTCCTATTTTTGGTGCATAAGGTCAAAGCAAACTGTGAAGTCAATGTGGACTAGAAGTAGAAAGCTAAAATTAAATAAATTTAATTTATTTAATGGCATCCATGATCATGCACAAAATAGGTGCCCAAATTGAAGAGAAAAGCATGTTAATTAATTAATTAATTGCCAGGAATAGGAGAGACAATTATTAATTATAGAATGGTGAAGGTTATATAAGAAGGGGCTGCCATAATGATGAATTAATTAATTCTTCAACAAGGAAGTGCAACCCAGACAATTTTGGCCCCCAATTAAGGAGGAATTTTGTATAGAAGAAGGTGTTTTTACTTGCGGAAGGCTTCAAAGAATAGCGCCTAGGTTTGAAGGAGCTTGAATTAAGTCTGATTAATTGTCTGCATAGTGGTATAGGTGCTCAAGTGAAGTTAAAAAAATTCATTCTTGATTTGCATGCAAACAAAACATCAAATTTTGGGGCAGCAGGCTTGATATATGCAAATTTTTATAATTAAAATCAAGTGTTCATGTTTCGGTTGCCATCTTTGTCTAAATTAATTACAAGAATTGATTACAGGTGGTTTATAAGAGAAATGGAGCTTAAATTAATGTCCAATAAATTAAACATATCCTCTGAATCTGAAGAAATCTCAAGATCTGCACCGGTTGTAAAGAATTCCGGATGAATAAAAAGAAAAAAAATTGCTCAGACAAAGATCACTCCAGCCATGGTAAAGCAAGATGAATGAGAAAGATCAGTAGTATCATGCATAGATCCAGATCCAGATTCAGATTCAGATCTAGATCCAGATCCAAATTCATAATTGCAAAGTCTTCATCCTCTTGTTTCGAATGCAGCCCGTGAAGAAGTCAGTGCATGGATAATTCCTTCTAGGACCTTGTGCATGTTCTCCCAATCTTCTAGTTGAATCCTTCATTGAATTTGCATTCACTCAGAGTGCTTTCTAGAATTTTTATTTACTCATATGTAATTAAAAATAAAAATGATGAGTTATTCACGGAAAACATTACACTGATGCATGTACAGGAGAAGAATTGTAAAATCTTCAATGATAAGAGGGACGACAAGGCATAGCTAACACCCATAAGCAAAATTCCAGATCTAGCCGCTTCCAGATCCAATTGTTTTCAGATCTATTTTTGTGAGAATCAAAGGCAAAAGAATCAACTTTATGCACAATATGAAAAAGGACAAGACTGCAACTTTCCTATTTCTTCTTCTTTCTCTTATTTCCTTCGACAAAGTAATTGAGTGATCAATTAAATTATAAAACTTAAGTGATTGGTTTAAAATCCATTACTTGAAGAAGTCAACTACTTGGAAATAGGTGGTAGATATGCAAAATAGAAGGTTCTATCTTCAGTTGCAAATCATGTATGTCATGCAAAGAGGAATTCCAGGAGAGAGATTGCCAGTTGTTTCCTTTACAACTTCCACATGTGCCAGTTCACTAAAGGATTCCTATTTGTAATTTCCCCTCTACATGCTATAAGTAGAGGAAGAACCTTCAGGTAAAAAGAGATCAGAATGTGTAAGCAACATTCTTGTATTCCAGACTTTGTGCTGAAATCCCTGATAGCTATTTGAAGCAAATAAATAGAAATGAGTAGATTTCCGGATAACTTTTTGTCGTAGTGAATTTTGTTTCTAACTTTTTAATCTCAGATCTACTTATAAACTTTGGGTTATTTTAGATCTATATTTGAAGTTGCCTTTTCATATAATTCTATGTGTTGATATCTATTGGTTCTATCTATGTGCATGCAATCAACTCTGTTATCTATTGATTGGGTTACAAATCTTCCCTATTTATTCCCTGTGTTTTATTATTTTCTTCTTCTTTAAAAATTTCATTTCTTAAATAGCTGCTTACTTGCTGCAAAACTATATAGTTATGGTTCATGAGCTGCATGGTTAAAGTAAAACCCCCATATAGATACTAGTATATTTTATTGACAAATCTAACAAGGGAGCCTCATCGGTAAATGAGGGAGATTTATCTCATGAATTCTTAGGTTTTCATCTATTTATAAAATATAGCCAACATATACTTATCCAATTCGGGCTTGTTCTATCTTCATTTTAGACCTGGGATGCATGGAAAGCTTGCGTTTATTTAAATATTGTCCCTTAGGCCCTACCCTTGGAGTTACACCGTTTGGATGCGTGTAGGCTTTCGTTGTCCCTTGAAACATGACCATGTCCACATATTTCCCATGGATGTTAGGGAAAAAATTAACGGGGAAAATATGTCTGCCATTCCCGAGTGTGGAAAGAAAATAAGAAGAAGAGGAGGAACTCCACCATTACACCCAACCTTCATTTTATTCTCCATGGAATGGAAAACTACAAATAATACCAGGATCAACGCGATCCAATACTCCAAGGGAATGACTCAAAATTTATGAAACTTGACTTCAAAAGAGGGGAATTACGAGGGTGACAATAGCTAGCTCAATATGGGAATGACTTGATAAAGGAACTAGGAAAGATCAAGAACCACAGAAAAACTCAGGGAAAATAGACTAGTGCCTTTTCCATTGGGAAAATAGAGTCAAAGGCAAAACCAATATAAGGCAACACACACAAGACAAAAAAATAAACAAAACAAACAAAAAGGGAAGACCCAAAACAAAACACACCACATAGTAAAGAACAAGAAAGGGAAACATGCCAAAACGAAAAACCCAACACAATGTACAAAAGGAATTCCTAGCCACCTAGGACTTGAACAAATTTAGGTACTTCCCACTATAAGGAAGTAGGAGAGGAGATCCATCCATGTAATCCAGATAAAAAGAGTTCTCTCCAGCAAAATGTCTTATTCTAAAGGGACCAAGTCAAAGGGAATCAAACTTACCATGGCTTCCTTGTGGCTCATGTCTTTTGTCCCAAAGTAGCACAATGTCTCCCACTTGGAAAACTTTGGGTTTGGATATTTTATCAAATAAATCCTTCACTTTCAATTGGTGAGCTGCTATCCTGTCAACCACTTGCAATCTATCCTCATTAAGCTTCTGAAGGTACAAAATTCTCTTGTCCAAAGAGCTATTGAAACTTGAATCTTCAATGGATTTCATCAGATGCAAGGATGGCATTTCCACCGTGACTGGTATTTGAGCTTCCACACCATACACCACTTGGAAAGGAGACATTCCAATTACTCTCTTGGGTGTAATTCTATCAGCCCAAAGTGCATCATATAGCTTCTTATGCCGATTCCTATGAGAATCATCTACAAGCTTTCTAAGTATGCTCACCAAGTTCTTGTTTGTTGATTCTACCTATCCATTCCCTTAGGGGTATTAATATAAAGAATGAGTAAGGGAGATCCCATACCCATAGCAGAAGTCCATCATATCAGCAGAAGAAAAGTTGGAAGCATTGTCAGCCACAATTTTATTTGGTTGATGCTTAAAATTGACATGAAAAAAACCTATGATAGAATTTCGTGGAGATTCTTGAAAATTATTTTGGGGAAATTGGGTTCTCATTGGCATTTTATAAATATCATTATAGAATGCATTTCTACTCCTAAATTTTTGGTTTTAGTTAATGGGAAGGCAGAGGGTTTCTTTTCTTCGGGGAGGGGTCTGAGGTAGGGTGATCCCCTTTCTCCTTTCCTTGTGGAGGAAAATTTGAGTAGAATTTGTGTGGACTATAAACAATTTTTTTTTTTGCATGGTTTAATCATTTCTAATGGTATTGATCCTATAATATTACAATGATTCATGGATGACACTTTCCTTTTGGGAAATGCAACCCAGATGGAGGCTCTAGGTTTTAAAGAAGTTGTGTGGGATTTTGAGGAAGTTACGGGTCAGCTCATAAATTTTAGTAAAATCTCTATTCTGTTTTTCAATGTGGATATGGAAATCCAAACCAGAATTACAGATATTTTGGCGTGTTCTACACAATAATTACCATGTACTTATCTTGGAATGTCATTGTTTAGAGGTAGAATGCAGATGGAATGCTGGAATCCCCTTATTTTGAGGTTTCAAAAGAATTTGTCAACTTGGAAAGGTACTTTGCTTTCTCAAGTAGGTAAGCTTCAACTACTACAGAGTTGTCTCCAAAGTATGGTGGTTTATCTTATGTCTATGTGTCTAATGCTTGAAAATATTAAACACATTATTTCTAAGATCCAATGTAGGTTTCTGTGGTCTAGAATGGAATCTAAAGATAGGCTTCCTTTGGTGGCTTGGGATAAAGTTACCCTTCCAAAGGGACTTGGGGGTTTGGGGTTGAAAGATATAAAAAGTATGAATTTAGCTCTTATGGCTAAAATTGGATGGCAGTTGGAGTATGAGCAAGGTTTATGGGTTAGAATTCTAAAGTCAAATTATTTAATGGCTAATCAGGTAGCTTTTGTCTCTAATGATGTGCTGCCTGAAGGATTTGTCTTCTGGAATGGTCTGAGTAAATGGAGGGATATGTTGTTAAAAGGCCGTAAATGGCTAATTGGTAATGGGTCAAAAATTAAGTTTTGGGAAGATTTGTGGTTATTGGATGCCGCTTTGGCTAGTCAAGATCCTTTAAGGGATATGGTGGATCACTTCCAGTTGACTGTGGGTGTATGGATTAGAGACTATTGGGAGAAGTCTAATTGGGGATGGACTTGGAAACTTTTGGATAGGGAGGGGATGGATGATTCTCAGCAGGCTAGCATAAGAACTTTAAATCAAAATTTAAGAGGTTTGCATATTTTAGTGGGTCAGAGGGAGGATGAGATGTTTTTTTCCATGAAAAGGGATGGCAGATACACGGTAAAGTCAGGGTATGTTATTGCTAGGAATTTCCCTCCTCCACAAGTTGTGTGGAAAAATCTTTGGGATAAAGATCTTATCCCTAAAGTCAATTTGGTTTTATGGCATGCTATTTAGAACAAGGTTTTAACTATTGATAATCTATAGAGAAGAGGTATGATGATTCCAAATTGGTGTGTTTTATGCAAAAAAATAATGAATCGATTCAACATCTTTTTATGCACTGTCCTTTCTCCCAGAAAGTTATGGCTCATATTTTGAAATTTTTCAAATAGTGTGGTTCTTATCGGAGACTTTTGCTGACTGGTATGAACAATGGGTTAGTCCTTTTGTTTCTTTCAATCTGTTTAAGACCTGGAGTTTGGTTTTGCCTCATCTCTTGTGGGGAATTTGGCTTGAACGGAATAGTATAATTTTTAGAGAAAAAAAAACCTTGATAGGGTGGGAAGTGATATTCTGGGAGCTTTAAGAAATAATATTTCTATAGTAAAGATTAAGGAGAAAGGGGGATTGCCTTACCATGAGCAGGAAATTATTCTTTCTTTAGGAATGATTGTGAAGTTTTCTTCTATGGCTAAGATTATGGAGAGAAGAAGTGAAAAATGGACTACTCCTTTTGATGGGTGGTTGAAGTTAAATTTTGATGGTGCTGCTAAGGGGAGTTTGAGGTTAACGGTGGTTGGGGGAATTATCAGAATTGAAATTAATAAGATGGTGGTTTCTTATGCTGAGGCCATTGGTAATAAATCTAATAACTATGTAGAGGCCTATGCTATGTTAATTGGGTTACTTTGGGAAAAGTCCTTACATATCAAAAAGATTTATGTGGAAGGAGATTCCCAATATATTATTAATGTAATAAATGGTAAGGTAAGACATCATATTAATATAGATCCCATTATAAGGGATGAAAAATCTATAATGTCAAGTTTTGAAGATATTATGTTTAAGCACATTTTTCGGGGAGAAAATAAATGCGTGGACACATTAGCTAATTTTGGTATGTTAGCTAATCACAAAAATGGTGGCAGGATGAGGGAGGGTTACCGCTACGTACAAAGGACAAAATTTACGTAGAAAAGAGGATTCGTGCTTAAGTTTGGGAGTGCTGTGATTTGGGAAATAAATTCATTGTGGATGTATTTATCCTTTCAAATCATTAGTTTGGCTACCGTGGTTGGGAGGTGGATTTTAAAACATTTGGTTAAGATTTTTGGTATGTATCTGCTTTCCTTTTTTAGAAGGAAGACAAAGATTGGGGGTGCTAGGGTTAGGGTGGAGCCGTCGTCCTTTTCCTATCTACAACCGGATGCTTTTTTTTGGGGTCTGTTCAAAGAGGGTGGTATTTCCTACTTTATTCAAAGATTGAGGGGTTCGGATGATGTTATTTCATGAGAGTTTTTTCTGTCCTAAAATAAGGGTCTAGTTTCAATGAGAGGGGTAAGTTGTGTCTGAAGATTTAATTGGTAACGTAACCAAAATGGATTGTGAAGGTAGCCAAGTTTATAAGGATAGATCTTGTCTTCAGGAAGAGGTACATATTTTCTTGGACAATGAGGAAAGAATTTTTTTTATGGAGGATGGAATAGCTCATAACTCTTTGCCAGGTCGGTGGGTAGAGGTTTGTTTTCATCTTATGAAGTATATTACACTGGATGGTAGATACATGAAGGTGCATTCTTAACATCTTATGCTGCTAAACCATTTCAGGTGAAATAGAAAGATTAGTATTCCATTTTATATTTTCAATTCTCTGAGTGCCTCTGTTAAAAAATTCAAAGAGAAGAAAACTGAGTTGATTTTACATCAAGGTTTAATTATGCAGTTGGTTAGAGCTGGAAAACCTATTCTGAATACTAAGGGGGTTAGTGGGCATCTGGGTAGTGATTGAGAAGATTACATTCCATTGGCTGATTGAGCCAAACTTTTAAAATTCAATGAGAGGGCTGTGAAAGAGCTAAATGCAATGTCGGCTTTGCAGGATTTAGCTAGTGAGGAAGTAGAAGAAGGGGAGAAGGCTAGTAAATTAGAAGCCTTGAAAGAATCTATAACCCAAGTAAAATATTAGAACAAAATTTTTCTTAGGGAAATGCAAAGGTCGAATAGGGAGATCAGAGCTAGGGAGATCAGAGCTTTGGAGAATAGGGTGGATACCCTTCAAGGTTTGGTGGCGAGTGTTACAAGTAAAAAGAGACAGTTGATCATTTCATCCTCTGAGGAGGAAGACAACTGTGTGGGAGGTGCAGAAGGAGCTGAGCCAAGCTCTCATTCCAGGGCCAGGAATAAATAGGTTCTTTTGTGGCCTTTGTGCTAACTGGTGGTTTTTTGTATATTTTTTTTTGCTGGTTTTGGAAGGGATTTTTGTGGATCAATTGTTCCTATTAATCTTGCCCTATTTTCTTTTGGTTTGTTTTTTTGGTAGATATTAAGTATCATTTGAAAAATTATTGTAATATGTTTTTTGTAATTAGTCCTTTGGAGCCTTTTTCCAAATATTATGTATCAAAAGAAAAAAATTGGGGTCCCAAACCTGATCAATATGTTCTCTTTAATGAAGTTGCAAACTACCTCGGAAGTAGTGCTCTTGACTGGGATGGCTTCCACCCAATTGGTGAAGTAATATGTGGTAGTCAACACATGGGTATGCCCAGTACTGGAAGATGGATTGAGTGATCTAATGAAGTCTAAACCCCATTGTTGAAATGGATCTTCAATCACTACAGGCTTGAGAGGCAAATCAACCAACTTAGGTATTCCAACAAATGTTTGGCAAGCTTCACATTTACCAACCCATTTTAATGAATCTTTGAACAAAGTGTGCTAATAATAACCAGCACGAAATATTTTATGAGATTTTACAGTAGAGGAAAAATGACTTCCACAAGCCAAGTCATGAAAAGAAAAGAACATCTTCTTTTATTGCTCTTTGTCTACACACTTCAAAAACCTTCCATGTATGACTCGTTTGAACAAATCATTCTCCCATAACACATATTGTGCAGATATCAGTTTGATGGCTCTCTTCTCTTTGGAAATCAAGTGAGATGTACATTCTCCATAGGTCAGAAAGTGAGCAATGTCAGCATACCATACATCTATCGAGCTAAGGAACAAAACAACAGGAACATCAACTCCATCTTTAGACAACTCCTTGGCAACTCCCTCAGCAATGAGTTCACATAAGCCGTTATGCTGAACCAAATTTTTTGGCCTGATGTCAAGATTATACTCTTGCACCTTTGCTACCCAATTACTTCTCTTGGTTCCAAATTATTGCTGAGTAAGAATGGATTTGATTTTTGTATTAGGCACCAACACCACAGAATGAGAATTTAAGGATGTAAAACCTAAAATGCTTGATAGCTTTGACAACTGTAAAAGCATGTTTCTCCATCATGGTGTACTTCAACTCATGAGATTTCAAGAAAGAACTCATGAATACAATTGGTAATTCATGATCTTCAGCATTCTTTTGAGTCAACACAACAACTAGGGTATTTTCAGTGGCATAAAAATAGATAATGAAATATTTTCTAAAGTCAGGGCACGCTAAGATTGGAGTCTTTGTAATAGCCTATTTAATGTACTCAAATGATTTATTCCCTTCAGAGGACCAACCAAAATTTTGCATCCCTTGCATCATGTGAGCAATGCTCATAGTAAGTTGTGCAAAATTGGGGATGAATCTTCTTAGGAAATTGATCTTACCAAAGAAAGAATGGAAACCTTTCTTACTTGATGGAAGAGGAATTTGCTGGATGGCATGAACTCTCTTCGGATAAATCCTAATCCCTTCCTTTGAAATAATGTGTCCCAAATACTTTTCTTATGTGACACAAAACACAAAATTCTTAGGGTTTAAAGAAATTCCATGCTCTCTACACTTCTTAAATATTGTTTCAAGGTGTTGGAAGTGATCTGTTCTTTCCTTAGAAAAAATTGTCAAGTCATCCAAATACACAACAATGTATTTCCCTTTAAAACTGCCAAAAGAAAAGGCCATGGCCCTTTGGAAAGTAGCACCATCATTGATGAGACCAAATGGCATCCCCTTGTATACAAAGGTTCCCTAAGGAGTAGTAAAGGAAATATTATGTTGATCTGCAGTATTCATCTCTACTTGATTATACCCCGATAATCCATCTAACATAGATAACATATCCATGTCCATGACAACTTGAAATACTTGGTCCATCATGGGGAGAGGGTAGTTATCTTTCAAAGAACCCTGATTTAGATTTCTGAAGTCCTCACAGATCTGGATCTCATCATTCTTCTTCCTGACAGGCACTATATTAGCAATCCATGTTGAATGGTGGATGGGGAGGATGATCCTAGCCTTCAGAAGCTTTTGTATTTCTTGGAAAATTGTATCAGCTATCTTTGGATTATATTACCTTTGCTTATGTTTGAAGGGTTTGATCCTAGGCTTAAGAGGAATGAAATGTTACATTTATTTAGGCTGAAAATCCTTAAGATCATCATAAGAGTAAGCCAAAACATCAACATACCTCTTCAACATATTCAACACCTTTTTTTTCTATTCCTGAGTGCAACATTTTCAAATGTTGACAATTTTGGGATCATCAAGACTCCCAATATTCAATTTCTCAGTCTCAGCAGATTGTTGGGCTCCTTGGGAAACTTTATACTTAATATTCCTCTCATGTTTATCAAAAGGATCCTCCAAAATCACCAACAATTTAGGGATTTTGTTTCCTTTCTGTTTGATGCATCCATCTTGATCCATCTCTTCTTTGACACCCTCTTCATTTGATGACACACACTCTCTATGTAGATTGTCACTTCTTTCAAAGTATAGCTGATCAAAGTTGTCTTTGAGCTCTAAGAAAGAAATAAAATTCTGGTCATCATTGAAAACTTGCCAAGTTTTTGCATTGTTAGGCACACTCGGTCTATGGATCACCTCAATGGTGAATTTCTCTTGAGGGAAATCAGGATGAGGAATCAATAAGGACCCCAAAACAGCTAGAGATTCAGCTCTAGTGTTCCTTTCCCTTGGCATAGCTTCAATGGAAAAAACATCAAGTAATTCAATGGAATCCCATAAAATATTCCTATAGTGCTTCAACCTTCTATTCTTTACCTGATAAAGGTCTCTAACTTTTTTTACAATTAGCTCCACATCTCCACGAGCAAGAAGGTTATTCACTCCCATTTCCTTCACCATGTTCAACCCAAGAATGAAGGCCTCATACTCAACAGTATTGTTGGTATTTTCAAACTGGAAATTGAAGGAGAAATGATGAACCTTACCCCCAGGAGAAATGAGCACTACACCAGCTCCAGAATCAACTAAGGAGTAGCTTCCATCAAACTCCAAAGTCCACACACCATTAGGATCAAACAACATTCCCTTTGACAGACTTCTCTCCTCTTGTGACATGATCATGTAGTTTGCATGCCCAATGTCTTCATATAGTATTTTTTCTTTAGGATCATCTGTCTTTTTCACAATATACTCTACTTGTTTCTCAGGAAACAACTTCTTCATCTGCCCATTAACAGGGATCAGGGCATGTTACCAATCCATTTAGATCTCACCTCCAACATCTTTACAAAAGTTCCTACTTAGTAGCATGCCATAGGAAGGAGGGATATCAACAACCAAGATGGTACCCAAGACCTTCTTCTTTGGTAAAGTCTCAAAAGCTACTTGTTCATCCTTGATTCTCCCAACCAAAGGCACTTCTCTACTTTCCATGGAATAACAAGAGCTATAAGTGTGTGTTAAGGTTAGACCCAAATCATGAGCCACTTTTGTAGGAATTACATTATCAAATGCACCAGAATCAATGACACAATTGCTAAGCTTGTGGCCAGCTATGAGGAGAGTCACATAGAAGGGATTGATCTTCTCATTGGTTGAAGTGATTGCAGCCACAAGGCTGGATTGAGGTGGAGAAGGAGTGGGCAAAATGCCTTTAGAAGAAGGGCTGGGGTTCTAGATTTAGAATTTACAAAGTTAATCCTTTTGGTAAAGGCGTTAGGATGGGTTTGATAGAACTCTGCCTCAGAAAGTTGAATCTTGGTTTGTTTAAGATGGTCTATAATGTCAAAAGATACATATGTGGATGGGGGATCACTGCTAGGAGTAGGAGGAGATTTTGATCTATCACCTTTATCATTTGTTGGACAAAAATTCTCAGAAACATAAGTAGAGGGAGAAGGACTAGAAGAGCTTACCTTCTAGGCGGAAGTAGTAGGAAAAGGAGCTCCTCTTCTCACAATCACCAGGATGGTGATGGGGTGCTTCTTGGATCTTTTTGTAGGTTGCACCAATTTTTCCTTTTTATTGGTCGACTCCCAGGTAATAACAACATATGACTCACTATTCATCTCAGCCACTACATCACCATAGTCATCTTCATCATCCACACCTTCAATGGCAAGGAAAAGAAATCAAGAACCACTAGGATCCTCCAGTTCTTCATCAAATTCCTCTTCTTGTTCATCATAGAGCCCATTCTTTTCCTAATCATCAGGCTTAAGAAATTCACAAGTAGCATTGACAAGCACACTGAGGGGTGGACCTTCAATGGATAACCTAGTTTGAGAAGAGAGCAAGCAGTTCCTAGGCTGAAAGTTATTCCTTGGAACATGTTGATATGGAGCATGTTGAGCCAATTGTTTCTTGATGTTAATCAGGTCATTAGTCATCTTTTGCACCAAATAATCTGCATTACTTCTAGGAGAATAGGAAGAAGAAGATGCTTTGGATTTGAAAGGCTCCCTTTTCAGCTTTCCAGACATGATCAAGGTAGCTTCCACACTGACAACCAATCTCTGATCAACATCCAAAGTTACAAGATTTTCTCTCCTCAGGGTATAGCTAACTTCCAGTAATTGAGCATTCAAGAAGAAACACTTCTGAATTTGATCAATAGGCCTAGTATTTTGTGGAATCTTGTTAATTAACTTGTTGAACTTGGCCTCAAATTCTCTCATAGGCTCATGTGGCTCCTTCTTGATTTGAGAAATCTAAGCTAGCAAAGTATGTACATCCTCAGTAGGTTTGAAAAGATGCTCAAGCTGAGTTTTCATGGTAGTCCAATTGGTGATGGTCCCAACAGGAAGATGATAAAACCAATCTGTAGCATTTTCTTGCAAGGTTTCCAAAAACAGCCTAATTGACTCCACGTGCAACGATGAAGGATGCAATGTACTCATTAGGGTGCACTTTTCTATCACCTATAAATTTGGGAAAATTCTTCCTATTATCCCTAGGAAACTTAAGCAATGGTTGAGGAAGAGCTAGAGGACTAACTCTTTGTCCCCAAGGTAGAGGTGCTGCCATTATTAGAAATATTTCTTGAAGTGGAACTGAGACACCAGCAAGAACTAGGGCACAAAGATTAGGGATAAGTTGTACTTGAGGGATGCTACTACTAGAAGCTTTGTCTTTAACAAAAGGTGTGCTTGTGGAATGAGCTCTTCTATTTCTTCTTGTTAGAGGAAGTTGACAACCTTGTTGATCGAGGAGTTGAAATTGGGGATCTTTAATTCCAAGAGCCCTTCTACCACGAGTGTATCTTAGAGTTTCCAGATCAAATAAATGATGAAATTAGTTGTTATTTTTAGAAAGGAAGTTTGTTGAACAAATCCCCAACGGAGTCACCAACAACTATTGGGTTTCAAATTTATACATGGAATGAAACCGTAGTAAGGAGAAAAGCAAGTCCCTCCTCTTTAATGGGAGAGGTTATCTTATTGAAACCAGGGGAAAAACCTATGTACAAATGCACAATATTTCATTCAATGGTGGTTTCCCAATATCGTGAAATGTGTTTTATGCTTGGAAAATTATCAATACATAAGGATAGAATACTTAAAGAGAGGAGGGAGGGAGCATAAGATAATATTTTCAGGGAAAAGAGATGGCAGAGGAAACCCTTATATGTATTGTGCAAATGAGATATAGAGTAGAACCATTCACATTTATAACGGGCACAATCCATAGACTCAAAGTTCTTGAGATTGTATAAAATAGAAAAAAAAGTTTCTAAGAATGCAAGGATTAAATGATTCACAGATCAGAGAAAGAAGGAAAGAGAACACAAAAGAAAAAGGGGAAAACCTTTGTATTGATTTCTTCTAATTCAAAATTACAGTTCTAGAATATCAAAATTACAACCCTGTATAATGGCTTTGAAAGCCCATGATATAGCTCCTAAGAGACAGTTACAACTTCCTCGAGGAAGCAAGAGATAGTTACACCTTATTCTAATCATTCGTGCCCTTTCGAATTCTTGATTTTCAAAGAAACGTTAATGGTAGAAAAACCAGATTTTTAAATACACAGCCATTTCATTATTCACCAGTTAAAACATGGGCCATTTGATTTTCTTTTACAATTTTAAATTTGGGCCACCCACATGGAAGGAATTGATTGGAGTGGGCCTGCGGATGCCTTTTGGATTTTTTTCCTTTGAATCTATGCCAAGGTGACACGTGGAGAGCTCTGCCGGTTCCTTTATACTTAGCTGATTCAGGCATATTTCCTACTTGACATATGTTGACCCTTAGGCATGTGGAGACTTGGTGCTCATTTGAGTTTCTGTTTTGGAAATGAATCCTAAAATTGATTCAAGTTGACGCGTGGATCCTTCTACTAGTCTTGGAATTTTTAACGGCCAACTCTGTCTCTCCATTGACTTTGACCATGTGGTGAGTTGGTGCTCATTTGAGTTTGGACCTTTGGTTTCACTTCCGAAGTTGCACCAATGAGGCACGAACCTTCTATACTTAGTCGATTCGGGCTTGTTTTGTTTTCATTTTAGACCTGGGACACGTGGAAATATTGTGATTATTTGAAGACTGTCCCTTAGGCCCTACCCTTGGAGTTGCGCCATTTAGACGTGTGCAGGCTTACGCTATCCCTTGAAAAATGGCCATGTCCACGTACTGCCCATGGATGCTGTGGAAAAAATTAATGGGGAAAATAAGCCTGCCATTCCTGACTACGGGAAGAAAATAAAAAGAAGGGGAAGAACTCCACCATTACGCCAGACCTTCAAATTGTTCTCCATGGAATGGAAAACTACAAAAAATACCAGGCTCGACGCGATCCAATACTCCAAGGGACCAAACTCAAAATTTGTGATACTTGACTTCAAAAGAGGGGAATTCTGAGGGTGACAACTTCATCCAAATATTTTTGTCCAAAATCATAATTTTTTGTCATTATCTTTCCAAAAATATTATTGAAAGCATCTGTAGTATTGTTAGCTTGCGAGTGATAAGGAGTAGTCTTATGGTGTGTTACCATAAACTCTACCAACAAAATTTTGATAGTATCATTAAAAAATGAGTTCCCCTATCACTTGTCAAGCTTAATGGACATCCATACCTACTAATAATATTCTCCCATAAGAATCTTATTGCCTTAGCTATTGTGCAATCCTTTGTAAGTGCTGCTTTTTCCCACCTTATTAGATAATTCATGCAAGTAATAATATAACAGACATAACTCCTACATGCGAGTGGTGAAATAGGACCTACAAAGTAGATATGCCATTTCTCAAAAGTTGTTACTCATGTTATAGGTCCCAATGAAATTTCATCCCTATTTCTAGGATTTCGAAGGTGTTGAAAATGATCATAGGCCTTGACATATTCCTTCATTTTCTTGTACAATGTTTCCCACTAAAGTCAAACCCATTAGAATCTTTCACACTGTAGTATGACCATATTAGTGTCCACCTACAATTCCACCATGAAGTTCCTCTATAATAGCTTCATGTTCATGTTCTAGAACACAATATCATGAGAATTCATATCATTATAACTTGTATAAATATCCACTAATGAACTGATAAGGCGCCATGTATATAGCAATATTTTTCTTCTCTAGCATCTTCATCCCCTCATGTGCCATGCCAGTGCACAAAAATACTGCTATATCCTACAAGTCTGCAGGCACACATTGTAATTTTTAAAGCTATACATCTGGCACTGTGTCCTCAATGCTCTGCACGTCCTTTCTAGAATTGATCCTTGATAATTGATATGGCCCTAAATTAATTTTATAGGATTAAAAATTAATGTAAACTCAAACTTCTGAAAAAGAAGTGTCTAATTGTATATGTGCCCTTGCAAAATAGGATTGTTAACCAAGTACTTAAGCACCATATGATCTATATAGAAAATGAATAGAGTTTCAAAAAATTACTATCTAAACTTTTGTGGCACATAGATCATAAACAAAGCCTCACGCTTAGTAGTTGTATAATTATTATTCATGGGTGTCAAATTACTACTTGCAAAACAAATAATATCCGTTATACCTTCTTCAGGTTATGACAAAAATACACCTATGGATGTACCAGAGACATTAACGTGTACATAAAAAGGCTTTGTCCATGAAGGGAAGTGAAAAATAGGTGTTGTAGTAAGTATCTCCTTTAATTTATGAAATGATTGCTATTGCACGTAACCCAAATGGAACTTTCCCTTAGCTTTCAATAATTCCTCCAAGGGCGCATAAATCTTAGCATAATATTTAATGAACTTCCTTTAATAAACTATATATCCCAAGAATATTTTCACCTCACATTCGTTGGTAGGTTCCTCTAAGCCCAAGATAATTACAACCTTATCCAGATCCATCAATAATCCTTACATATAATGTGTCCCAATAAAATTCCAAAGGTTATGGAAAAAATGTACTTTCTAATGTTTAAAGAGATGATTAACTACATGCACCTCCCAAAAAATAAGCCTTAAGTTATCACAATGATATTTTATAAGCCCATACATAGTCCAATCATCTAAATATATCTGCAAGAATTTGTGAATAAAATCTTGAAAATCCTGAAAACAATGCACGAGCACATTGCTGGCACATTTTTCAATCTAAAGGGAATGACTGTATATGAAAAACTTCTCCACTTAGTGGTGAATTTTTTCCTCTCTTGATCTTCTTTTGCATTGCAAATTTGGTGATAACCTGAAAATCCATTCGTAAAGGAGTATATTTTGCGCCCTGTAACTCCTTCCAGAATCTCTTATGTGAATGGGGCAGGCAAAGGATGAATAACACAAGTAGCATTGAGTTCTCTATAATCAACACAAATCCTTATCCTCCCATCCTTATTAATACATATAACCATAGGGCTAACCCTTTCAGATTCCCCAATATGCTCAATAATTCCAAAGTTGAGCATTTAATAATTTTCTTCCTTTATCCTTACACACAGGTTAGGATTCATCCTATAAGGCCTCTTCTTAACGGGGCACACACCTTTCTTTAAATTAATCTTCATTTATCAAAAAGAGGGACGGATTCCTTTCAATTCATGATAACCCTGTGGAAACAAATCTTGGAAGTCACACAAGAGCTCAATAATATTATCCACTTCTTGTTCAAACCAATAATCACCAATAATTACTTCTTTTGACACATCTTTAGTTCCAATGTTAACCTTATTTTTCTTCATAGTCTCATGATATACATGTTCTTTATCATCTGTAGCATCCATAGCCTCACACATACCCTCAATATGGTTAATATATATATTTTCAACTTCCTTATCGTTAATTATGTACACCATTTTCCCTTTCTATTTTTATTTCTAGGAGAGACCAAGTTGTATCTCATATGTCTCTTCCTTTTCAAGGTACACCTCCAAATTAGGCTCACCTAACAGCTCTAACATGGGATCTTTAGCCTTCACACTATCTCCCATAGTAAGGTGCTTCATAATTTGCAGTACTTCATGAACCGAAGGCTTAGTAGAAAAATAAGAAAATGTTTAAATCATACCTATGGTCATCTCTTTCCAATTTGTGGTCTCTCTCCTTATTTCTGCATGGACATACTATGCGCATGCACATCCACACAATGTGCAGTAGAACTTATGTATCCATAGTGATGGTGGTAAGGCTTCCTATCCCTATTCCTAGAGTCTCTTAAAATTATCGATGTGATGCAAGGAAATGGACTTCCCATGAAATTCACATATTTTATCGCTCCTTGTAGAAAAGGTGATTCTCACTTATTTCCATTCTAAGAGGTTGTCTTTGTATGTCGCCCACTAGCACGCTATTGTCCCAAAAAAAAGCATAGACCAATATATTACTTTTATCTCCTTCATTCGTCCACTGGGTCTCTATAGCGCATAAAAATGTGTTAGCATTTCCTTAACCAGTGTACCTTGGTACATGGTTGCTTCCTAGGAACCTAACCACGCGTGGTCTAATTAAGTGAATAACTATGTTCTTCATCTCTCGTTTAACCATCTCATATGTTTCATGTACCTAGTTATCATAAGAAATGATTTTTATATCACTAACTGACTAAGCATCATCCCACTGAATCACACCTTCCTTAGATGGCTCAAGAACTTCGAGGTCTGTTACTATGCATGCATAAATTATATTCAATTATTCTTCACTCAAAATCCCAACATATGGAGAAGCCTTTGCATTTATCAGCAGTATAATGAAAAGCTCCTTCTTGTTCTCAAAGCTAATGTACCCCTTGTGAAAGTACAAATATGCATTATTGGTATAACACCAAGATCTCCCAAGTAGTGCTAGGAAGTTGTCTACTTCAAATTCCCTAGTAAACTTGGCTCCCTGAATTGTAATAGATGTATCCTTTAGTACTCCAATAGGAATAGCCCTAGTTTTGTTTTCCATATACAAAACATTCATAGAAGGATGCAATGGTGGTCTCCCCATCTAATTTAAAGAATACAAAGTGAGTACATTAACCTCTGCACTTGTATCTATCAAAATGTTTCTCATAAGCAATCCATCAAAAATTGCATTAAGTGTGATATCCTTATCATATTCATTACTAGGAGGGGGCAGATTGTCATGAATTATCTGTTTCTTATGCTCAGTCCTAGCGTGTGGTACCTTTTCTCTTAACTATTCTCCTAACAAAGGAATTATGTTCTCCTAGTGCAACATCCTACATACCTAATTCAAGTCATCTACGTCCCTTTGCGCAAGTTTAGCATTCTTTTTTTGTTCCAGCATGTGCGCCTTCTCCTTCAAACACTTAATTTCACCTTGTAGAACCCTAATGACATCCATATTTTCCTGGTAAAACTCCTTCTGATGTGAAACATCTAGATAATTTTCATGTATCACTTCCTATTTCGTAATAACTAGCTTATACTTGGGAGTCTCTCATGCGTGCGCAACCTCAATGCGTGTAGTAACTAAAATGAGTTGTAAGTTACGTTAAGGTGTTGTCTTCAACATCTACTGATCTATAACTATGTGTTGTACCTTAATCATTCTCGTACCCTTGTAATTTTTCTTATGATTCTTTCTCATGTGCTCATATAAGTCAGGGTATTCCTCTAGCTTATGTTGTTTTCCACACCAAGAGAAAAGTACATTCTAAGGGTACTCACGCTAATAGTGATCAAGAGATCCACAAGTATAATAGGTTCCTCTAACAAATCCTCCTCTTCCACCTCCATGACCTTGAACTCTATATCCTCCATAAAAGACTCTATTTCTATTATCCCATTAGTTCAACCTTCATTATGTTTTCCTTCATGTTCTTTAGATCCATTCACCACACTAGTCTGGCGTACACCAGTTTCAATAGCTTTATGAATATGATCAATCAATTTTCAATTAACGATGTTACGAGTATGGGTATTGTAAATATTACAATACATAGACACATTATTTCAAATTGCTCGCTGCAAAAAAGTGAACCTACTCACATCATGGTCTAAATGATAGATCTAATAATCTAGTAGCATGGAGCACACCAACTTAAAATGGAAACTATTTTTCATGTTTCCTTTAACCTTGTAATCTTTTCACCATATACTACTATGTTTCTCATGACCTCAATTATCTAAAATATTCTCCAATTTATTTTCCATAGTTGCAATCTATGCTCTAAAAATGGACTTACACTAGTATCCACACTTCTAACTGCTTCAGCACACAGAGCTTCTTATAAGGTCTCATGTGGATCAATAAAATTCTTATGAGATAGATCTCTATGGAATGGAGTTAGTAATCCACTAACAAACCATTGTGCATGCTAACAATGATCAAATTCATAAGAAAACTTTGATAACATAGTCTTAAAATGTATGTCGTACTCCCTCACGCTTTCTGACAATCTCTGCTTCATGTCTATAATCACGCTGATGCTCTTCTACTCAAACTATGGGATACGAAACTAAGCTAAAAACACATCACGTAAAGCATTATAATCCACCATAGTCAGGAAACATTTTAGTGTAAAATATTCATTAATTCATGAATATTGCAGTTTTTGATATTTGAAATTGGCAAATATTTAGGGTACAAGCTAGGACCAGTTCACCAAATTTTTCTAGGTATAAGTTAATTATAGGGGTCGATTATCCATTCCCACAAAATAGAAATTCACAAAATCTACACGAATATAGTTAGTCAGTAGCATATTTTTATGCTACCGACTAATAACATTTTTATGCTATTGGGCAATAGCATAACTATATGCTATCGGTAGGTATCATAAAAATGTTATTGAACGATAGTATTTTTTATGCTATCAGCCAACACCATACTCATTGCTGTGACTAGTAGCATAAACATATGCTACTGAATGTTAACATATAAAACATATATCGTTTGGTAGAATTTGAGAGAAATTTTGTGATCCCTTCATATTCGCCATTCGTGTGAAAGCTAATTTTCCTAGATTTTCCAAATATTTTCTAAGGATCTTTTTTAGGGACCCTTAAATTTTTCCCTGACTGTAGTATGATGAAGATCATACTTCCTATACCAGGTATGCCCCCACCCTTGAAGAGTAGTACCAAATTTACTTGCCTTTGAATTTGTAGCTATAATTGCTTTTGTTCACCATATCAATTCACACTTATGTATGTGTTCAACTACATGTTGAACACCTCTATACATTGGAAAGTGGAGAGACATATGCTAATGCACCTGGGGTGGCTAAAAATGGGGAAGATGTTGATTGGGTGGCTATTATGGATGTTGACCTTTTCCACCAGATCTAGAACCAGAACCTCCACCTGTATTTCCTCCTCTGCCTCAAGACCCACCTGATTTGCTTGATCCCGATCCTCTTGATCCACTTCCACCCTTGTTGTGTGTACCAGACTAGTAGATGTACTTACTTTTGATCTAATTATAATAATAAACTAAACTCCCATAGTTTTGCAAAATCATGGTGCTCCAAGAAGTGGTCCCAAAATTTTGTGTGCCAACATTCACGCCTGAAAATAACCCTGTAATTTAGCTCCCAAAGAAAGGTGCACTCTGCACTTCCATAGGTATATGTGTTGTATGATACACTTCGGAATCTACTTAAAAATGATACCTACAATTTAGTTATTTCTCACTAACACTAAATTTATTCTCAATGACTACTTCTAGTTCTGGAACACCATGCGCAAGGGTTAAGTTGCTATGTGTGATCAGATGCACGCATGTAGTTCTTAATATTTCCTCATTTTATACGATCTCATCTGAAACAGAAGGAATTTTTTACTGCACTTGCCTAAGTGTGGGAGACCTTAATGCTCTGGCTCCACGTCTTTCACGTGAGCTTCAAATCCTTTACGAGAAATCATCCTCCACAACTCGATAGACTCCCTTTCCTGTGCTTCATTATACTTTATCCACCTTTCCTAAATTTTTCTTTCTACTTTCAAGTCTTCCATCTTTCACCACACCTTCTCATGCCTCTACACGCGGTGGTGGTTTAACTAGCCATAGGTAGTTTCTCCAAATCCAAGGTTATCATCAAGAATTTAGTCACTAAAGGAATAATGCAAAAATAAGATCCTTTAGGTTCACATAAGAATTAAAACTAAGCAACCTCTGGACATGAATAAGTAGATATAACATACTCCAAAGTGTAACTATGTAAAACACTAGCTCACCAATGATCTAAAACATGAGTCCAAGATTCATCAACATCATAAAATGTTTAGTAGTCTTCTTGCATCCAAACCCTCTGTCTATAACCACATCTCATAGAGCTCATGATAAAGATGATCTTCTACCCACTTATATGCACTAAAATCAGGTCCATAATCTCTATGTAAACTGATCTTATCTGTCTTCAAATCAACTTTCAATGTTCTCTAGAGTCAAATGACATGCCATCTACTCACAACATCCTTATAAACCACTTGAAAAGAGGTCCCAACAATAGAACCAAAATGTAGTCTTTTGTTTTACCTCTAAATGCCTAGGTGTACTGGTACTTCATCCAGACAGACCCGAATTCTCACTTAAAGCACGCGAATCTACCAGGTCCCTCCATTATACAATTTTGTCAAGATGCTAGCATGCAGGTTCACATTACCCATTAACAGATCATATAATTAAGTGAAAACAAAAACATAAAATAGAGAGCATAATAAATTAGATAAACACCAATATCAGATATACCATACAATTACCATGATCAAAGACATCAAAAACTAGTATCCATCCATAAACATCCATTGCATTAAATCATCATCGAACATAGCTGATTACATATACATCCTTAAGCATTGGATCATGCACTATCACTAGATCATAATAATACTTCCAGCATTCACCCATTCATAACATAAAACTCAAAACAATACATGGTCACAAAATAATAACAAAATACCAATATATATATATATATATATATATATATATATATATATATATATATATATATATGGGTGGGGAATTTCCCTTCACCACCTATGCATGCTCAAAATATACTGCATGCTCACAAATAGCCATGCGTACATACAAAAGTATCTACAAAGCATGCATGCTTTCCTAATAATATATTAAACCTATAAACAACTCTACTTTAATCCTACTATTAGATTGATCACTGCATGTCATTTGATATCTACATGTATGTGTTTTATCCCAAAAAATAAACGTTCCTTCATCCTCAAGTCTTCACACTTTCTTCTAATTCTGGAATGTTTCTTGATATCCACTAAATGTTGACATTGTCTATTTTTAGCCCATGGTCCCAAAACTGGCTAAGTCCTGAAAGTTTCCTACTTAGGAATGAGAATTCATGTGTTGCCTATTCTGTCTTATGCGTTCCTCTCTGCACCTTCCTCGTACGCATGTTAAACCATCGTGCATAATACACACTTAGTAGATTTGCACTGTACAACATATGCCCAAAAAATTCTTCTATGATTTCTAAATGAGAAGGGGCATCACCCAATGCTCAATCAATTTCATAACTCTATACAAGTTGTGAAAATGGGTGGTCATTCTAAAACAAAGTAAATTTAATTATTCCTATAACATAGGGCTTTTTCCCATTTTAAACATTCTAATATAAGAAATATTTATTTTTTTAGAATGTGAACTATATGGTATATGCCCATTTTAAACATTTTAATACAAACATTATTGACTTTTTGGAGAATGAGCATGTGCACATTCATGATTGAAACATGTATGTTTTATGAGAATCGGAATATGCCCATTTTAAACATTTTAATACAAGTAATATTCATTTTAATGAGAATGGCCATGTTCACATTCATCAATACATAGTCCTCTGAATCCTTATTTAAACGCTGTGAGCATGTTTAATCCATACTCTTCTTCTATGATTCCTATTTGCCCAAGAAAGTATCTTATGATTCCTATATGAGAATAGGAAGAATAAAAATGTGACTCCCATTCAATAAAAGATGAAACATATTTGTTTATATGAGAATGGTCATATGCCCATTCTAAACATTATAATACAAGAAATATTGATTTTATGAGATTACTTCTATTATTCCTATTAATACCTATTTAAAAACTATGAGAATTTTTAATCCATAATCTTCTTATTCTTCTTCTATAATTCCTATCTACCCATGTAATTCCTTTATGATTCCTAAATGAGAAGGGCAAACTGCCCTTTCAATACAAGACAATGCAAAAAACCTCAATCAATTGCATATCTCTATACAAGATGTGAGAATGAGTGCCCATTATAAAGCAAAGTAAATTTGATTATTGCTATGATAAAGGGAATATGCTCATTCTAAACATTCTAATACAAGTAATATTTATTTATTTTTAGAATTGGCATGTGCATAGTTGTGATTGAAACATATTTATTTTATGAGAATGGGCATGTTCCTATTCTAAACATTCTAATACAAGAAATATTTATTTTATTAGAGTGGGCATGTGCACATTTGTCAATATATAGTCATTTTAATACCTATTTAAAACATGTGAGCATGTTTAATCCATACTCTTCTTCTATGATTCCTGTTGTTGCAGGCTCACAGCACCCCTGGATGCAGATCAGGCTTCTAGGTTGATCACTTAACATCTAGTGTGATTGCACAACATGGAAACCTCTCTCCAAGTGTGGGGACCTGTGAAATTGAGAGAGGAATCTCCAGATTAGAGGATGGTTCCTCAAACTCCTTTGATTTAGATCTATATTTTACAAAACTACAGAGGTTCAGATCCTAATCCTACTCTAAATTGCAAGGAGACAGAGATAGAAAGTGCAAAAATAAAACTAAACTAACAAGTGATACACCAAAGGAGGAGTGGTGAAATATTTCTGTCAAGTAAATAGACACAGACCAAAGTTTACAACATAAAACATACACAGACTGATAAGATATAATTCAGGATTTGAAATGAAGCAAATAATACAAACAGAGGACTGAAACCCATTCACAGAGCTTGCATTATCTTTTCAGTTTTAAAAAACACGCATTACACCCTCAGAGAGGTAAAAGAAAACTGTCACAATCTTTGGAGAGGTCTGATCCTTGCTTCAGTCACTTGCTGGAGCTGAAAGAAGAAGTTGCTATGTCAAAAAGTTCCCCCTTTGAAATGAGCCAAAACTGGCTTTTTAGTGCAAGGGTCGAGCCCAAGGGACAGAAAATGTACAAAACATGGGAGCCCATCCCTCCTTGACTGCAGGTGCATTAAAATGGCATGGAGAGACCTTACAAAACCATACCCTGTCATTTTGACCGGATTACAGGAGAATGCGACCCATCCTGCATTAAATCTGGTCGCTGAAATGTCACTTCTGACCATGAACACGCATCAGATCCGTTTCTCAATTTTCTCTCTCCAGAATGCACCAAAACTTGAGATTAACCCTAGAATCAGGTAGAGAATTTCACAAGATTTCCGTTGAAATAAATAACATGCCAATCCAAGCTCTGGATCAAAAGATACGGAGATCTGAAGATCTAGGGCACAAAACAGGCGAAAACAGATTTTTAAAATTTCTTCCCGCACTCTTGCCACTTGGGCGACACGTGGCATGATCTTGTTGGAGGACAGGGTGCGGGGTCTTACTTCACTTTTACCTCCTTTTTGGCGAACTTGGCCAAATTCTCTAACTTCTCCCTGAGCTCCGCACTTCCCTGCTCCATTGGACACGTGTCCAATTCCCATTGGCTTGGGCTGCCCCTTCAAAACTCGCCTTTTGACTTTTGGACTTTTCCCTTATGACATGTGTCATCTCCTGGTCGGTCCACGGGTCTGCCGGCTCTTTCGCGTCCACCACATCTTTTTGTCCCGGATGTCCCACTTTTCCTTGTGCTGAAGTTTCTTGCTTCGGCCGAACCGGCCGGTTTGCGTCCATTTGTCCCAAATGTCCCAGTGCTTCGCGGGACAAATTCTTCCAGTTCACCTGATCCGGTCGATTCGCGTCTTTACGGCCCAAATGTCCCGAATGTTTGGTGCAAAATTTCTCCTTTTCAGCTGATCCAGGCGGTTCGTGTACTCACGGTCCGAATGTCCCAAGCTGTTAGTCGATTTTCTTCTCTTTCGGCTGAACTAGCTTTCCGCGTCCCATGCGTCCTTCTGATCCGACTGTCCCGGTGCTACAATTCCCTGCTTCGGCCGAACTAGCCGGTTCGTGTCCTTCGCGTACCTTCGTCCCATATGTCCCTTTGCTGTTTGGGCCGCATGTAGGCTTTTCGGCTGATCCGCGCCTTGGCGTCCCAAATGTCGCACTTGTCCTAGGACAAGGACTTAGCCGATTTTCACATTTTTTCCTGGCCCAAGCTTATTTTCTGCAACTTTTTCACATTTTCTCAAAGCTTGCTCTTTTCAACCTGGACAAGAGAGTTAGAAAACTTTCTGAAGGGACCCTAGAAACATGATTTTTTCCCTGGATCAATCAATTTACCTGGGACTTGAGAATCCTGATGTATGTTATCATTTCAACCCTGGGGGGGTGAAATTGGATAACAATTCCTATATGCCCAAGAAATTATTTTATGGTTCATGTATGAGAATATAAATATACCCATTTAATACAAGACGATGTAGAAATGCTCAATCAATTTCATAACTTTATATAAGCCGTTGGAATGGGTGCCTATTCTAAAACACTGTAAATATGTAAATAGTATTATGTATTTTTCATTATTTTAATACATATTTAAAATTTTTAAATGAGTCTAAACATGATGATATTAAAGAATATTTTTCTTTATTCTAATACCTCTTTAAAATATTTACATGTGTCTAAATAGGTATGTACATAAATTTTACTATATATTTTTCATTATTCAAATATCTATTTAAAACACTTAAATGGGTCCAATCAATTCAAATATCTATTTTAAACATTCAAATGGGTCTAAACATTAGGATATTGAATCATTAAACTATATAGTAATGTAATTATATAAGGTAATGTATGTACATAAATAGCACTATATATTTTTCAGTATTTTAATACCTCTTTAAAACATTTAAATGGGTCTAAATATTAGGATAATAAGATATCGTGGTTAAGTATTTACAATAAAATTAGGATATTAAAGCATTTAAGAATTAAAGGGTGATTTATTATTGTAGGATAGATTTAAATTTTGAATGTATGTACAAAAATAGTACTATGTATTTCTCATTATTCTAATTAACCTCTTTAAAACATTTAAGTGAGTCTAAACATTAGGATAATAGGATATTAAAACATTTAAATATTAACCCTTTTGTGGTTAAGTATTTTTGATAGACTTACGATATTAGGACATTAAATGCATTTAAGCATTACAGAGCGGTTATTTACTATGGTAGGATTGATTCAAATTTTGAGACTTTGGATATTGAGATATTAAAGACATTTAAGCATTAAACAGTGGTGATTTATTATGGTAGGATAGATTCAAATTTTTGGCTCTTTATATTTTACTGGTCAAGTGCATTCTAAAAATATTTATTTTGAATGGCTTAAAAGTTTTGATTTCTTGCTCTTTTACGGCTGAGTTTTGATTTTTTCTCTCTTATGGTTGAGTTTTTTTTTTTCATTCAGAGATATTACAGGAGAGAGAAGAAGTTATGCTAAAGGATTTATCCTGATTGGATATAAATATTAGAGAAAAAGAAACTTGTTGTAGAGGTTATAAAAAAGATACAAAAAGATATAGGTAGTACTAAGTCTATCAAATCATTTTTTACATACCATAAACATGCACACATTTCAGTCCTTAAGACATTATAAAAAGAACGAAACAATTTTGATTTGTGTATTTGGTATTTGTTACGTTTATGAATGTAAACGAACTGATTGATGTATTTTATTTTTGTTACGTTTGTGCATTTTGAATGAAACAATCTTGATTTGCTGGTAAATTTATGAATGTAAAAAAATTGATTTATGTATTTGTTTGTTACGTTTATGCATGAAAAAAAATTGATACATTTTTCAGAAATAAAAACAAATGAGATATATCACAAAACATGGATATCTGATTGTGAATTAAAATATCTTCGTTTATAAATTTTTAGGCTTTAGAATTAAACAAGAAAAAACGAGATATAAAAACCTTGAATAGCCTCCTCTGCCATTGATGTATTTCATTTGAGAAATATTTAAAAACCATATTGTCTTTCTTACAAAATATATGTATTGGAAGCTATATCTTCTTTTTTTTTCTCCAAAAGTTATGTATCTTTATATCTCCCCTTCTGTCGGAAGCTATATTTTGTTCTTTCTTCTGAAAAATATCTATATCTTTGTATTTATCCTACTAAATCTCAGTACTTTGTCTTTCCCTAGTTATATATTTGAATGAAAAAATATCATTCGTAATAGATCAAAAATCAAAACCTGATTCATTCAAATGAATATTTTTATAATGTACTTGACCTAAAAAACTACTTCTAAAAAAAGAGTGCCGAAAAATTCAAAATTTGAATCAAACCTTCCATGATAAATGACCATTATGAATTTCCTCCCAAAAGTAAAATGTAGAAAATTTAAAATTTGAATCACTCCTACGGACAATCTAAAAAAAAGAGCATCGAAAACTCAAAAAATTGAATCAAACCTACCATAATAAATGACCAAATCTAAAAAAAGAGCACTAAAAATTCAAAATTTTAATCAAACATACCATAATAAATGACCATTAACAATTTCCTCCCAAAGATAAAGAGCCAAACATTTAAAATAGAATACAATTGTGCTGAAAATTTAATATTTGAATCAATCCTCTAGTAATAAATATGCAAATTTAATCTTCATAAAGATACAATATTTTTAAAAATTAATTAATCAATAACAAGTACTAATAGAAATCAAAGTGTTTATATTCAAGATATGATATTAGTAATTAATTATTAATCAATAACATTAACTAATAATAGAAATCACAGTGATTCTATTTAAGATATGATATTAGTATTAGTAATAATTTAATTAATTAGTAACAATAATTAATAATATTATAATCAATTACAAAAAATTATCTATCAAATAATATTAATTAAAAGAAATAATATTATTAATAAACTTCAATTACTATATTAACTAGAACAATATTAATAACATCTAATTATATTATGAAATGAATAAAAAATATTTTAAAAATAATTAAATAATATTATAAAAATACAATAAAACTTTATAAAACTAATTAACAACATAAATATATTTATAATTTATAATTAATTATAATGCTTAGAATGGGCTAATAAATATATTTAAAATTTAATCTTCATAAAATTAGAAATCAAAGAATATGTATTTAAGATATGATTTTAGCACTAAACAAAATTAACCAATCAATAACATTAATTAATAATATTAATAATTAAGTACAAGAAATAATACCCTATCATTTAATAATACCAATAAATTTCAAATAATATTTTAAATTATTAAATAAAAAATGTTTTTTGTATGTGAATGGGCTTGAACCCATTTTAATACCTCTATAAACGCTGTTAGAATGTGTTATCTGTATTCATCTTCTATGATTTCTATATCAGAATAGGCATTTTTTTTTTAAAATTATTGGCAAATAGTTTTTTGAAAGGGACTATACCCTTGTGAACAAAAGAGGGCCTAGGAGCCAAAATAGGAATTAAAACCAGAAAAAAAGGATCAGAATCCAAGTGTTACAATGAAGCGCAAAGTAGCCAAAAAATAGCTATCCCAACAAGCCAAAAACAACAAAAATCCTGCAAAAAAGCAGCAAAGAGACCGCAATAAAAACAACAAAAAAACATGCAAAAGCAACTAAAACTCCTACAATTACTTTATGGCAGCTTTGTTGATGCTGGATTTGATGTTCTTCCAGGATTTGAACATTCCCAAAGTTGTCATATGGGCAGCGTTAGTCTGATCCAGTTGGTCAATGGTCCTTTTGCTTTCCTTATCAGTGCCCCAAAGTGTTGCCGGAACTCCGCTGAGATTGGAGACACTTTGGACATGTTGCTCAATGAACTCCTCAATCGTATGAAAAATGGTCATATTATAATCATGACGAGTTTTGGCCTTCCCTAAATGGTAGTCTAAGGAGTTCAGCTTCTTATAGATATCTTCAATCTAGCTGTTATCAATATCCACCTCCTCCTCCTTCTTCCTCTTACCTTTTTGTTTTGCCAAGTTCTTAACCTCATCCTTCAACAGCTTCATATCAGCTTCTAAGGCTTCCAACCTTTTTGTAGAGCTCTCCATATGCACATCCCGGGGACTAGCACTACTAATACTCAGGAGGTCATGTGCAATTTCAATTTCATGAGGACCCTTCCCTACAGTAAGGGTATTGAGGTTAAGCCTTCTAGAGGACTTAGGGACTAGTCTGGTCGAGGTGGAAGCGAAGGGGGTGGGAGCAGTAGTAGGGGGAATGGCAGATGAAGCCTGAATGGCCGGCAGGGGGGTGACAGCAGCGGTGGTGGGGGCAGAAAGTGGAGAGACGGGGCTAACGGCACCTGAACCCGGTAGAGGGGGAACAGAGCTAGGGGAGGAAGGGAGACTAGGATACCGTAGAAGACAAAATTTATGCAGCAGCAAAATAAGTCCCTGGTGTAAAGGAACCACCCGGGTATGATTTTGAAACTCCAAAATGGAGCGCTCAAGAGAGTTAAGAAAAAAATGGGGGAAACATACCAAGCGATCCCTGTGGAAGTGGTTGAGGAAGATAAGGTGTTTAGCAGGTACGGTGACAAACCTCCCTTCCAAAGAAATGAATCTTATCATCATGCGAGTAACCTCATCATAAGGCAGAGGGATTGAGCTAACAAGCAGGCCCATGGTAACATAGATCAGCTTCTCTGTTCCCTCCAGAAATCTCCTCTCTTCAGCATCTCTGTCAACCCTTTTGTTAAAAAAACGGTAGCCCTCCATGCCAAGGCTAGTCGCTTCAGCAATAAGCTCCTCATTGACCAATATCTTCTGCCCCCCATATTCCATAGTACGCTCCTTCCAATCCTTCGCAAAACGAACTGAGATGCTTTGATCATGGCCCTGAAACTTCTCCATGAAGTTGGTGATGCCACCCTTGCTGAGTATATTCCATAGATCAATATTATCCTTCCAATCCGGGTGCGCACTAGGCTCAATTTGGCAAGGAGGACCCCCCATCTTCACCGTGCTTAACTATTTGCAACAAATTCCAAAATCCTTGAGAGCACTACAAGGAAAATTTTAGTGGTGAATATTTGTAATATGGCGAATATTCTATTTTTGAAAATTTTGAAAAGGTAAATTTTTTGGCACGGGCCAGTGACCTGTTCGCCTAAAAATTACACTTTAATTTTTTTTGGGGTCGGCTTCGCCTACCCTTGAAAAATATCCCCTATATAAACCTAGATTATTCGCCAGGTAGAACACTTCTACTTCACATTTTTCAACAATATGATATATCCCGTATTATAGACGCGCAACAAGGGGGTAAGTTATTGATACGCGACAAGGAGGGTTTGCAGACAAGGAGATACTGTAGATATTGATGCATAGTAGACGCATGACAAAGATTTTGTTGACGAGCAACATGGAGTTTTTTTCGATGAGCAAGAAGAGGGCAAAGGTTACAGACGCGCGACAGGATATTTGCTGTCACGCGTCAACAGACCTTAGTGACGCGCGTCAATAAGGCCTAATGATGCGCATCACTAAGGCCTATTGATGCGCGTCAACAGGCCTTAGTGACGCGCGTCAATAGGCCTTAGTGACACGTGTCAACAGACCTTAGTGACGCGCGTCACTAAGGCCTGTTGACGCGCGTCACTAAGGCCTATTGACGCGCGTCACTAAGGCCTGTTGACGTGCATCACTGCATTTTTTTGACGATGACAAGGAGGTGCAACAGATATTGACGCATAGCAGACGCACGACAAAGAGTTTGTTGATGCGCGACACGGAGATTTTTTGATGAGAAAGCAGAGGTCGGAGGCTGCAGATGCGCGACGGACAGCACCCTCAATGACGCGCGTCAATAGGTCTGTTGACGCGCGTCACTAAGGTCTATTGACGTGCGTCACTAAGGTATTTTGATGCACGTCACTGCATTTTTTGACGCGCGATAGCAAAATCTCCCGTCACGCATCTGCAGCCCTCTGTCGCAGTGCTTGATAATCAAGCAAAATTTTTTCATACAACTCCCAAAAAATTCACCTTCCCATGAAACCGGTTTCAGGGATATTCGCCAGGTATTCTCCACCTCCGATTTCCAGGAGGTCTCTTAAAATGAACCCTGGAGCACTGAAGCTAGTCTACATTTTACTGTTGTAATCTGCTCACTGCTGAAAATGAGATCCGTTACTCTTCCCATGAACATCTACATGCCTGCTGATCTGAGCCTGTGGAAGTTCACATGTGGGAATATCGGCCTTTTTGTTAGCCCACTCCCTATCATCAATTACATTATTAATGTCTTCGGAATCCGTGGAGCCTTGTAACCATATTTTAGATAACACAATGCTCCCCGCATGCGTGATTTTCATATCTATGTACCTCCACTTGAACTTCCCCATATACTTCACACTATCTTGATTATTTGAAAATATTTACATAATCATAGTTTTTAATTCAACACATGTGGGGGTTTTATTGATTCTAATCCACGCCCAATAATCATAACTCAACTCAAGAAATTGCGTGCGTATAGAGATCCACTTGAATGTTGTTTTGAAGCTGCTTAGGGATGCTATTGTTATCCCAAACAATGTGATTAACATTAATGCCATAATTAGCCAGTGCATCTACCAATTTATTACCCTCCCGGTAAGTATGCATGATCCTAATGTTATTGCATGTTTGAAAAATACTTATGGACTCTGAGATGAAATCCTTCATGCTCAAACTTGGAGATGAGCACTGTTTAAGGAGATTAATGATATTCAGGGAGTCCTCTTCAATAATCAGGTTCTGGATATTTTGAGTCTGGGCAATTCTTAGGCCCCATAAAGTAGATAATGCTTCAGAAAAATGATTGGTTTGAATTCCTATTTTCCCAGCATACGCAGTAATCAGACTGCCTTTATGATCCTGTATCGCTCCTCCCCCTGCCACAGTCCTAGGGTTCCCCTTAGAGGCCCCATCAAAGTACCTGTCCAAAGGATGTGAGAGTGAAAAAAATCCCTTATTCTATCATTCTTATATGATGCTTGCTTTAATATATGTATTATTTTTCTATGATTCTTATATGAGAATGGGCATATGCCCATTCAATACAAGATAATACAAGACAAAAAATTGATGGATTCTTCTTCTATGTTTTCTCAAGTATTTTTCTATTAATAAAACAAAGTAAATTTAATCTCACAAGTTCTTTTATGAAAATTCTATTTCTTCTATTAGTCATATTATAATTGAATGGGAATATTCTCGTTTAATATGTATCAATTTCTTCTATTAGATATATTAAAATAATTACATTATATTCAAGATAAAATGAAAAATATATTTGTTTGTTTGTATGAGAGAATGGGAAATTGCCCATTCTTAGATAAAGACAAAGTAAATTTTATCTCTCCACTAGCATCTTGCATTCTAGAGTTAGCTATGAGTAATATAGAAGTGCTAAACTGACTATAATTATAGATATTAGTCATATTTTAATTGAATAGGTATTTACCCATTCAATTCGTATTGATTTCTTCTATTAGACTATTAAAATAATTACATTGTATTGAAGATAAAATTATAAATGTTTATTTTTTGTATGAGAGAATGGGCAACTACCCATTCTTAAACAAAGAAAAAGAAAGTAAATTTTATCTCTCCACTAACATCTTACATTTTGGACTAGCTATGAGTGTTATAGAAATAATAAACAAATTAAGTTCAATATTACATGTATTAGAATATTTAGAATGAACATATGACAATTCAGTTCAATATTGCTTGTATTAGAATGTTTAGAACATGAGCATATGCCCATTATAATATAGGAATTATAGAGAAAAATAAACATAATGAAAAGTACATAAGACTTTATCCCTCTTAAGGGTATGTAGTGTAGCACTTGGCTCTGCTAGGGTTAGTCTAGCTAATACCAATACGATATAATAACAAATAAATAAGGGTAAGTGCAAGAAATTGATGGACAAATATAGGGTCATCCGTGGACGTCATATTGCAAAAAACATCGAAATCTCAAATTGTAGGGATTATTAGCTATACACGCACTCTAAATTACAAAAATTTATATAGATATGAATCGTAGCATTCGGAATCTAGTTTCTAAAATACTAATTTTTGTAAAAAACGGACAAGTTTAGCTATATTAAACACTTAAAATTATATGACTTAGTTTTTTTTTTTTGAAAAAACTTATAAGATTGTAGTCCGTTTGCCCGCATTTTGGATGACCAAATCTTGTTTTTTTTTTTTCCTTTGGTGAAATGTTAGATGTAGTTGTCTATCTTGGGATGGATTTTATTTTGTATTTTTTTTAGCAATATTTTTTTTTATGATTTTTTCCGTGAAAGTGGTCTGAAAATATTTAGAAAACGGAGCGCTTTCCGTTTGCCTGCCATAACTATATCAAAAAATATCGAAATCAATTTTTTTTTTTTAACGTGTATAGAATTTGTCCACGCTTGGGATGGTATAAGTTTTATCATATTTTGATAAGCGAAACAAAAGTTACAGTCTTAAACGTAGACATGAACATTCACGGGAAAAAATGTCTTAAAGACCTATTGTTAGTAAAAAATTATAAAATGATATTTATCTTATTCTATTCACTTTAAAAACAATATTTCTACGAAGCTAAGAGTCTCCCCTACGTGATGACACCATTTTTGTGAAATATTTTCAGTTTTTTAGCACGGTTCAAGTCTTTGGAAGAGTAGATTTGAGGTTTTTTGACCTTTTACACTTCATAATGACCTTCCATAGCTTTGGTTGGGGAAAAACAAATATTTTCTTGAGGCTTAGGTTCGGCAGATAGATCCACGATCATGATTTTTTAAACATAAACCGCGAGCATGCTTTATAAACCGTGATCGTGGTTTATAAAGCGCGCTCGCGGTTCATAGATCACGGTTTATAAAGTGCGCTCGCGGTTAATAAATCATATTTACACACATCCCAATGTCTGAATTACCATGTGATTTTTACTCTCTGACCTTACCATATGAATTACTGTGAAATTCTGTCTTTTTCTACACATTTTTCTTATCACCAGAAGCAAAACATCATGGGAGACAAAAAATGAAGTCAAAAAAGGAAGTCATTAAGTAAAAAAACACCAAACGAATTAGAGGCCAACAAAATTCAAAATGTTGAGCGAATGCGGAAACTTCGTGAATCTAGAAGAGGTTCATCTTCAATCCCAGCTATTATAAGCAATGAAGAACTAGGTAATGTTTCTACTGTCAATGTTGAAGTTGAATTAAATACTCGTGATGAAGAAGTTTTTACTGTCAATGTTGAAGAATAATTAAATACTCATGATGTAGCAAATGTTGAAATTAAAGGAGACAATGAAAATGTGAATAAGGAAATTCATGTTGAAACTGTAGACAAGTAAAATTTGAGAAAAACACCTCCTAGGATTTTACGTAAGAAACCTAATTTTTTTATTGAAATTGATGAAAACATTTTGAAACCAATGTCTGACAAACTTTCTGAATGAAAAATCAGAAGAAAAGCCACTGAAATTTGGGATAATCATTTTGAAATTTTAAATGATTCCCAAAGATTTCAGTTGTTGGTTAGTTTGATGAAATTGATTAAAATGAGACCTACATTAAACACCTTAGGATTGACAACATCTAATATACGTGGTCAAACCTCTACAATTGTTGAAAACCTTCATGATGCATATCACATTGTTGGTGTCAAGAGACGCACTAGGGATAGTAATATTGTGCGTCGTGTACTTGCTACTAGTGTTGTAAGTGAATCAATAAAAAAACAACGTTTGATTACGCAAACAAGTCGAATGTTGCAAGTTAATCGAAAAACTCTAATGAAAGCAATTGAAAGATGTAATATCCTTCAATCACTCAATAATGCCGATTTTTGGGCATTTTCTGCTAGAGCACCACGTAAGGACAAAAATAATTCTGATGCTATAAGAGAAGTTGTTATTAAATTTTGGCATGATAACACTAGAGTTTCACCTAATACAAGAGATGTTATAAAACAGAGAGTTGGTTCTACTAACTGTGAACCACATCCAAAGCATTTCTTATATATGACTCAAACTCAATTTTTTCGTAAGTTTGAACAAGAGAATCTGGAAATTAAAATTAGTCAACGTTTTTTTGAAATGTTGAAACCATTCTATGTGAAAATCAACCATGCTCGCACCACTTGTTGTTGTAGGCAACATGTTGAATTTGCGATGCATTATGCTAAATTTTTACGTATTCATTCTAATTTTCATTCTGAAACTATGTTATCTGAATGTGGTGTTCAAGTTTCACCAATATCTTCCAGGGATTTCATTCCTACTATATTTTGTGAAAAAGAAGTTGGACAATTTTTTTATAGTCAGGATTGTTTAGATGGAAGTTGTAGTACATGCGTAGGATTACCTAAATTGGAAAGTTGCATCCATGAGCAAATTGAAGGTACAATAACACATACTTTAGATGAATTTGATAAATATGAATCAGTTGCATACTATGTTGAAAGATGGAAAAGAGTCGAAACAGTGTGAGCTAGTTACAGAACAAATGCCCATTTTTCAATTTATGAGAAAATTTAAGGATGAAATTATTTATGAGTATGCGAGGCATACACATAAAGCTCGATGGTTGGATGAACAATTCAAGCTATGTAAAAGACACATTTCCTATTGGTACTATTGTTTCAGTGGTTGATTTTGCAGAGAATTACACATTGCAACCACAAATGGAGGTTCAATCGCAATATTACAACTCAGTACAAGTTGCCATTTTTGTGCATATAGCATTTCTACATTCTCTTGACAGTACAGAGAATGATCGAAATTTTTTAAGAGAGTACCACTTTTATATCAGTGATGATCGTACTCATTCTACTGAATTTGTGCAAGGGTGTTTCCAGTTATTTTATGGAAACTTGTCTGATAGGGACATCCACTTCAAACAACATTATATATGGTCAGATAATTGTCTCATGTTAAGAATGCACGAATGTTTTATTGGATGAGCATAATGCACGTCAAGATGGGTGTGCAACATATTTGGAGTTTCACTGAGGCTGGACATGGAAAAGGAGAGCATGACGGTGCAGGGGCATGTGTGAAAAGAGCTCTTGCAAGAGAAGAGTTGAAGTACAAAGATGGTGCTAAATTAAAAGATGCAAAGAGCATAGTGGAATGGTGTACTGACAACATGGCCCGAGGTTCTCAAGAAAATTCCACAGTTTGTAGATATTTTTGGTTGATAGAGGAAAAACATATTGCTAACTATGAGGATTGTATGACACTCACTAGGTCCAGTGATATGCACTCATTTTGTAGCTCAGACGCTACTTCATGGGCCGTATGGACAAGAAAGTTGACATGCTTTTGTGCATCTTGTATCGAATTTGTCACTGCTGAGTGTGATTCACAAGAATGGGTGGAAGGATGGATTTTTAGGCCTCTAACTTCCGCTTCCTAGTTATCAACCTCCACAAGTATTACGACTTGTTTCTGCAGATGAAGTTACAACATCCAAGGACTTTGATGAAATTTTGATTTGGGTGCGACAAGGTATAAATATGGTTATTTATTTAATTTTTGTATTGAGTTATGTCCATTGAAATTTTAATATGTAATTTAAATTTGAGTTGTTCAACCTTGGTTTGGTTATTTTTTTGTAGGACATGTGTTTGCAGTAATTGCGACAGAAGACAATGAAGAAGGAACAAACTATTTCTTATGTCGTTGCATCGAGGAAAGAAAGAAGTTGAATTCTCCTATTATAGATGGCGAAGATATTGAGTATCCTACAGGGTCAGTGGTAGTTACTGGAACTTGGCTTTGATGGTATCCATTAAAAAACTCCTTTGTTTGGGTGTTTGAAGACTTTGAGACACACAGGAAAATACTCTTATATTCACATCTAGTTTTAGCGACAAATATTCAGTTGTATAGATATCGAGGAAGGCCTAATAACAAGATTCTTTGGAAGGTTCGAGAGTTAGATCATGAAGCAATCTTGTCTGCTATTCAGAGTAGATCTGATCCTAATGGTTCATTGGAATGAATTTACAATCCTCTTGTCTGGAATATAATTTATTTTCAATTTATATATATATATATATAATTTTTTTAGTTTAAAGATCTAGATTTAAGTTTGAATATATTTTATTTTAAATTTGTGTATTTTTCACGTACATATATAGATAGTATATGGTTTTGATTTGAAACTTAAATTTCTTTGACTAACACTTTTATGTTTAGGTTAGTGGTGCCAGAAAAGCTTCCACCTTCACGTGGTTGGCACTGTTAGTAGAGAATTTTAAATTCTCAAAGCTAAGAGAAGCTTTCATTGTTTGAAAAAGTTGTAAATTTTGAAAAAGTCAAGTAAATTTTGAAAAAGTTGTAAATTTTGAAAATGTTATAAATTTTGAAAATGTTGTAAATTTTGAAAATTTTGTAAATTTTGAAAATGACTCCTCTAGGTGCCACGGAGTCTGAGTAGTCACCCGTCGAAGTTGAATGATATTTTGGTCTCAGGGCTCTTAAGGGACTACGCCCAAACGAAGTAGCCCAGAAGCAAAGACCTTTTTGCGCACCAAAAAACCACCTCCTCTAGTGTTCACCTTTCCACCCAGACATGACGGAACAGTCAGTTAGGTGCCATGACACACCGTTTGCAAAATATAGCGTTTGAACACCTTACACTAGCTCCAATTGCACTATTTCGCACATTTACAAATAGTAGGACAACAAGAGCACCGAAATGAGAAGGAAAAAACTGAGAGAGGCTATTGTAGAGGGTCCCTACACCGAGGTGACGGATCATATGAGGCTTCTCTAGGAGCCACGGAGTCTGAGTTGTAACCCGTTGAAGTTGAATGATGTTTTGGTCTCAGTGCTCTTAAGGGACTATGCCCAAACGAAGTAGCCCGGAAGTAATGACCCTTTCGTGCACAAAAAAAAAACCTCCTCTAATGTTAACCTGGCCACTCGACAGTGATGGCCCAGTCGGTTAGGTGCCACAACCCACCGTTTGCAAAATATAGCGTTTGACAACCTTACACTAGCTCCAACTACACTATTTCGAGCGTTTGCAAACAATAGGACAGCGAGAGCACCGAAATGAGAAGGAAAAAACTGAGAGAGGATATTGTAGAGGGTCTCTACACTAAGTTTATGGATCAGACGAGGCCTCTCTAGGTGCCACGAAGTCTGAGTAGTCACCCGTCGAAGTTGAACAATATTTTGGTCTCAGGGCTCTTAAGGGACTACGCCCGAACGAAGTAGCCCGGAAGCAACGACCCTTTCACGCATTGAAACACCACCTCCTCTAGCATTCACCTAGCCACCTAGATGTGCCAGCAGAGTCAATTGGGTGCCACGACCCACTGTTTGTAAAATATAGTGTTTGACAACCTTATACTGGCTCCAACTGTACTATTTCATGAGTTTGCAAACAGTAGGACAACGAGAGCACCGAAATGAGAAGGAAAAAAACTGAGAGAGGCTATTGTAGAGGGTCCCTATGCTGAGGTTCTGGATTAGACGAGGCCTCTCTAGGTGCCACAGAGTCTGAGTAGTCACCCGTCGAAGTTGAACGATATTTTGGTCTCAGGGCTCTTAAGGGACTACGCCCAAACGAAGTAGCCCGGAAGCAATGACCCTTTCGCGCACCAAAACACCAC
This sequence comes from Taxus chinensis, assembly GCA_019776745.2. Classification (NCBI taxonomy): domain Eukaryota; kingdom Viridiplantae; phylum Streptophyta; class Pinopsida; order Cupressales; family Taxaceae; genus Taxus; species Taxus chinensis. Next base: position 234,623,102 of record CM034148.1, on the reverse strand, counting down.
CTCCTCTAGTGTTCACCTAGCCACCTAAATGTGTCCGCGTAGTCAGTTGGGTGCACGACCCACCATTTGCAAAATATAGCATTTGACAACCTTACACTGGCTCCAACTGCACTATTTCACATGTTTACAAACAGTATGGTAGCAAGAGCACCAAAATGAGAAGGAAAAAACTGAGAGAGGCTATTGTAGAAGGTCCCTATGATGAGGTTCTGGATCAGATGAGGCCTCTCTAGGTGCCATTGAGTCCGAGTAGTCACCTGTCGAAGTTGAACGATATTTTGGTCTCAAGGCTCTTAAGGGACTACGCCCGAACGAAGTAGCCCGGAAGCAACGACCCTTTCGCGCACCAAAACACCACCTCCACTAGCATTCACCTGGCCACCTAGATGTCCTGGAGTAGTTGGTTGGGTGCCACGACCCACCGTTTGAAAAATATAGCGTTTGACAACCTTACACTGGCTCCAACTACACTATTTCATGCGTTTGCAAACAGTAGGACAACGAGAGCACCAAAATGAGAAGGAAAAAACTGAGAGAGGCTATTGTAGAGGGTCCCTACGCTGAGGTGCTGGATTAGATGAGGCCTCTCTAGGTGCCATGGAGTCCGAGTAGTCACCCGTCGAAGTTGAATGATATTTTGGTCTCAGGGCTCTTAAGGGACTACGCCCGAACGAAGTAGCTTGGAAGCAACGACCCTTTTGCGCACCAAAAAACCACCTCCTCTAGTGTTCACCTAGCCACCTAGATGTGCGTGGGCATTTGGTTGGGTGCCATGACCCACTGTTTGAAAAATATAGCGTTTGACAACCTTATACTGGCTCCAACTGCACTATTTCATGTGTTTGCAAACAGTAGGACAGCGAGAGCACCGAATTGAGAATGAAAAAACTGAGATAGGCTATTATAGAGGGTCCATATGCCAAGGTTTTGGATCAGATGAGGCCTCTCTAGGTTACACGGAGTCTGAGTAGTCACCCGTTGAAGTTGAATGATATTTTGGTCTAAGGGCTCTTAAGGGAGTATGCCCAAACGAAGTAGCCCAGAAGCAACGACCCTTTCAAGCACCGAAATACTACGTCCTCTAGTATTCACCTGGTCACACAGTCGGTTGGGTGCCATGACCCACCGTTTGTAAAATATAGCATTTGACAACCTTACACTGACTCCAACTGAACTATTTCGTGCATTTTCAAACAGTAGGACAACGAGAGCACCGAAATGAGAAGGAAAAAACCGAGAGAGGCTATTGTAGAGGGTCCCTACACTGAGGTGTTAGATTAGACGAGGCCTCTCTAGGTGCCACGGAGTCTGAGTAGTCACCCGTCGAAGTTGAACGATATTTTGGTCTCAGGGCTCTTAAGGGACTACGCCCGAACGAAGTAGCCCGGAAGCAACGACCCTTTCGCGCACCGAAACACCACCTCCTCTAGCATTCACCTGAGCCACCATATGTGTCGGCGTAGTCGGTTGGGTGCCATGACCCACCATTTGCAAAATATAGCGTTTGACAACCTTACACTGGCTCCAACTGCACTATTTCACGCGTTTGCAAACAGTAGGACAACGAGAGCACCGAAATGAGAAGGAAAAAAATGAGAGAGGATATTGTAGAGGGTCCCTATGCTGAGGTGTTGGATCAGACGAGGCCTCTCTAGGTGCCACAGAGTCTGAGTAGTCACCCGTCGAAGTTGAACGATATTTTGGTCTCAGGGCTCTTAAGGGACTACGCCTGAATGAAGTAGCCCGGAAGCAACGACCCTTTCACGCATCGAAACACCACCTCCTCTAGTGTTCACCTAGCCACCAAGACATGCCGACACAGTCGGTTAGGTGCCATGACCCACTGTTTATAAAATATAGAGTTTGACAACCTTACACTGGCTCCAACTGCACTATTTCACGCGTTTGCAAACAATAGGACAACGAGATCACCGAAATGAAAAGGAAAAAACTGAAATAGGTTATTGTAGAGGGTCCCTACATTGAGGTGTTTCGGATAGGACGAGGCCTCTCTAGGTGTCACGGAGTCTGAGTAGTCACCCGTCGAAGTTGAACGATATTTTGGTCTCAGGGCTCTTAAGGGACTACGCCCGAACGAAGTAGCATCGAAAGCAACGACCCCTTTCGTCGCACCGAAACACCACCTCCTCTAGCATTCACCTGGCCATATCAGACGTGCCGGCACAGGTCAGTTTGGTGCCACGACCCACCGTTTGCAAAATATAGCATTTGACAACCTTACACTGGCTCCAACTGCACTATTTCGTGCGTTTGCAAACAGTAGGACAGCGAGAGCACCGAAATGAGAAGGAAAAAAACTAAGAGAGGCTATTGTAAAGGGTCCCTATGCCGAGGTGCTGGATTAGATGAGGCCTCTCTAGGTGCCATACGAGTCTGAGTAGTCACCCGTCGAAGTTGAATGATATTTTGGTCTCAGGGCTCTTAAGAGACTACTCCCGAATGAAGTATCCCGGAAGCAACGACCCTTTTGCGCACCAAAACACCACCTCCTCTAGCATTCACCTGGCCACCCAGATGTGTCGGCATAGTCATTTTGGTGCCACGACCCACCGTTTGCAAAATATAGCGTTTGACAACCTTACACTGGCTCTAACTGCACTATTTCACGCATTTGCAAACAGTAGGACAACAAGAGCACCTAAATGAGAAGGAAAAAACTGAGAGAGGATATTGTAGAGGGTCCCTACACTGAGGTTTCAGATTAGACGAAGGACTCTCTAGGTGCCACGGAGTCTGAGTAGTCACCCGTCGAAGTTGAACGATATTTTGGTCTCAGGGCTCTTAAGGGACTACGCTCGAATGAAGTAGCTCGGAAGCAACGACCATTTTACACAATGAAACACCACCTCCTCTAGCATTCACCTAGCCACCCAAACATTTTGACACAGTCGGTTGGGTGCCACGACCCACCGTTTGCAAAATATAGCATTTGACAACCTTACACTGGCTCCAACTGCACTATTTCACGCGTTTGCAAACAGTAGGACAGCAAGAGCACCGAAATGAGAAGGAAAAAACTGAGAGAGGCTATTATAGAGGGTCCCTACGCTGAGGTTTCAGATCAGACGAGGCCTCTCTAGGTGCCACGGAGTCTGAGTAGTCACCCGTCGAAGTTGAACGATATTTTGGTCTTAGGGCTCTTAAGGGACTACGCCCGAACGAAGTAGCCCGGAAGCAACGACCCTTTCGCGCACCAAAACACCACCTCCTCTAGCATTCACCTAGCCACCCAGATGTGCCGGCACAGTCGGTTGGGTGCCACGACCCACCGTTTACAAAATATAGCGTTTGACAACCTTACACTGGCTCCAACTGCACTATTTCACGCGTTTGCAAATAGTAGGACAACGAGAGCACCGAAATGAGAAGGAAAAAACTGAGAGAGGCTATTGTAGAGGGTCCCTACGCTGAGGTTTTGGATCAGACGAGGCCTCTCTAGGTGCCACGGAGTCTGAGTAGTCACCCGTCGAAGTTGAACGATATTTTTGGTCTCAGGGCTCTTAAGGGACTACGCCCGAACGAAGTAGCCCGGAAGCAACAACCCTTTCGCGCAATGAAACACCACCTCCTCTAGCATTCACCTGGCCACCTGGATGTGCTGGTGCAGTCGGTTGGGTGCCACGACCCACCGTTTGCAAAATATAGCGTTTGACAACCTTACACTGGCTCCAACTGCACTATTTCACGCGTTTGCAAACAGTAGGACAGCGAGAGCACCGAAATGAGAAGGAAAAAACTGAGAGAGGCTATTGTAGAGGGTCCGTACGCCGAGGTTCTAGATCAGACGAGGCCTCTCTAGGTGCCACGGAGTCTGAGTAGTCACCCGTCGAAGTTGAACGATATTTTGGTCTCAGGGCTCTTAAGGGACTACGCACGAACGAAGTAGCCCAGAAGCAACGACCCTTTCGCGCACCAAAACACCACCTCCTCTAGTGTTCACCTAGCCACCTAGATGTGCCGGTAGCATAGTCGGTTGGGTGCCATGACCCACCGTTTGCAAAATATAGCGTTTGACAACCTTACACTGGCTCCAACTGCACTATTTCGCACGTTTGCAAACAGTAGGACAACGAGAGCACCGAAATGAGAAGGAAAAAATGAGAGAGGCTATTGTATAGGGTCCCTACGCCAGGTTTAGATCAGACGAGGCCTCTCTAGGTTTGGAGTCTAAGTAGTCACCCGTCGAAGTTGAACGATATTTTGGTCTCAGGGCTCTTAAGGGACTACGCCCGAACGAAGTAGCCCGGAAGCAACGACCCTTTCGCGCACCAAAATACCACCTCCTCTAGTGTTCACCTGGCCACCCGGATGTGCTGGTGTAGTCGGTTCGGTGCCACGACCCACTGTTTGCAAAATATAGCATTTGACAACCTTACATTGGCTCCAACTACACTATTTTCATGCGTTTGCAAATAGTAGGACAGCGAGAGCACCGAAATGAGAAGGAAAAAAACTGAGAGAGGATATTGTAGAGGGTCCCTATGCCGAGGTGTTGGATTAGACGAGGCCTCTCTAGGTGCCACAGAGTCTGAGTAGTCACCCGTCGAAGTTGAACGATATTTTGGTCTCAGGGCTCTTAAGGGACTACGCCCGAACGAAGTAGCCCGGAAGCAACGACCCTTTCGCGCACCAAAACACCACCTCCTCTAGTGTTCACATGGCCGCCAAAACATGCTGTCATAGTTGGTTGGGTGCCATGACCCACCGTTTGCAAAATATAGCGTTTGACAACCTTACACTGGCTCCAACTGCACTATTTCACGCGTTTGCAAACAGTAGGACAGCGAGAGCACCGAAATGAGAAGGAAAAAACCGAGAGAGGCTATTGTAGAGGGTCCCTACGCTAAGGTTCCAGATTAGATGAGGCCTCTCTAGGTGCCACGGAGTCTGAGTAGTCACCCGTCGAAGTTGAACGATATTTTGGTCTCAGGGCTCTTAAGGGACTACGCCCGAACGAAGTAGCCCGGAAGCAACGACCCTTTCGCGCACCAAAACACCACCTCCTCTAGTGTTCACCTAGCCACCTAGAATGTCCCAGCGTAGTCGGTTGGGTGCCACGACCCACCGTTTGCAAAATATAGCGTTTGACAACCTTACACTGGCTCCAACTGCACTATTTCACGCGTTTACAAACAATAGGACAGCGAGAGCACCGAAATGAGAAGGAAAAAACTGAGAGGGGATATTGTAGAGGGTCCCTACACTAAGGAGCAGGATCAGATGAGGCCTCTCTAGGTGCCATGGAGTCTGAGTAGTCACCCGTCGAAGTTGAACGATATTTTGGTCTCAGGGCTCTTAAGGGACTACGCCCGAACGAAGTAGCCCGGAAGCAACGACCCTTTCGCGCACCAAAACACCACCTCCTCTAGCATTCACCTAGCCACCCGGATGTGTTGGCGCAGTCGGTTGGGTGCCACGACCCACCGTTTGCAAAATATAGCGTTTGACAACCTTACACTGGCTCCAACTGCACTATTTCACGCGTTTACAAACAGTAGGACAACGAGAGCACCAAAATGAGAAGGAAAAAACTGAGAGAGGCTATTGTAGAGGGTCCCTACACTGAGGTTTTAGATCAGACGAGGCCTCTCTAGGTGCCACGGAGTCTGAGTAGTCACCCGTCGAAGTTGAACGATATTTTGGTCTCAGGGCTCTTAAGGGACTACGCCCGAACGAAGTAGCCCGGAAGCAACGACCCTTTCGCGCACCAAAACACCACCTCCTCTAGCATTCACCTTGCCACTCGGATGTGCTGGTGTAGTCAGTTCGGTGCCACGACCCACCGTTTGCAAAATATAGCGTTTGACAACCTTACACTGGCTCCAACTGCACTATTTCACGCGTTTGCAAACAGTAGGACAGCGAGAGCACCGAAATGAGAAGGAAAAAACCAAGAGAGGCTATTGTAGAGGGTCCCTACGTTGAGGTTTCAGATTAGACGAGGCCTCTCTAGGTGCCACGGAGTCCGAGTAGTCACCCGTCGAAGTTGAACGATATTTTGGTCTCAGGGCTCTTAAGGGACTACGCCCGAACGAAGTAGCCGGAAGCAATGACCCTTTCGTGCACCAAAACACCACCTCCTCTAGTGTTCACCTAGCCACCCAGATGTGCCGGCACAGTCGGTTGGGTGCCACGACCCACCGTTTGCAAAATATAGCGTTTGACAACCTTACACTGGCTCCAACTGCACTATTTCACGCGTTTGCAAATAGTAGGACAGCGAGAGCACCGAAATGAGAAGGAAAAAACTGAGAGAGGCTATTGTAGAGGGTCCCTACATCAAGGTTCCGGATTAGACGAGGCCTCTCTAGGTGCCACGGAGTCCGAGTAGTCACCCGTCGAAGTTGAACGATATTTTGGTCTCAGGGCTCTTAAGGGACTACGCCCGAACGAAGTAGCCCGGAAGCAACGACCCTTTCGCGCACCAAAACACACCTCCTCTAGCATTCACCTGGCCACCCGACATGTTCTGGCATAGTCGGTTCGGTGCCATGACCCACCGTTTGCAAAATATAGCGTTTGACAACCTTACACTGGCTCCAACTGCACTATTTCACGCGTTTGCAAATAGTAGGACAACGAGAGCACCGAAATGAGAAGGAAAAAACTGAGAGAGGCTATTATAGAGGGTCCCTACATCGAGTTTCGGATTAGACGAGGCCTCTCTAGGTGCCACGGAGTCCGAGTAGTCACCCGTCGAAGTTGAACGATATTTTGGTCTCAGGGCTCTTAAGGGACTACGCCCGAACGAAGTAGCCCGGAAGCAACGACCCTTTCGTGCACCAAAACACCACCTCCTATAGCATTCACCTGGCCACCCAGACATGTTGGCATAGTTGGTTGGGTGCCACGACCCACCGTTTGCAAAATATAGCGTTTGACAACCTTACACTGGCTCCAACTGCACTATTTCACGCGTTTGCAAATAGTAGGACAACGAGAGCACCGAAATGAGAAGGAAAAAACCAAGAGAGGCTATTGTAGAGGGTCCCTACGCCGAGGTGTCAGATTAGATGAGGCCTCTCTAGGTGCCACGGAGTCTGAGTAGTCACCCGTCGAAGTTGAACGATATTTTGGTCTCAGGGCTCTTAAGGGACTATGCCCGAACGAATTAGCCTGTCCCTTTCAACCAAAACACCACCTCCTCTAGTGTTCACCTAGGCCACCTGGACGTGTTGGCACAGTCGGTTGGGTGCCACGACCCACCGTTTGTAAAATATAGCGTTTGACAACCTTACACTGGCTCCAACTGCACTATTTCATGCGTTTGCAAACAGTAGGACAGCGAGAGCACCGAAATGAGAAGGAATAAAATGAGAGAGGATATTGTAGAGGGTCCCTACGCTGAGGTTTTGATCATACGAGGCCTCTCTAGGTGCCACGGAGTCTGAGTAGTCACCCGTCGAAGTTGAACGATATTTTGGTCTCAGGGCTCTTAAGGGACTACGCCCGAACGAAGTAGCCCGGAAGCAACGACCCTTTCGCGCACCGAAACACCACCTCCTCTAGTGTTCACCTGGCCACCCAGACATGCCGGCATAGTCGGTTTGGTGCCACGACCCACCGTTTGTAAAATATAGCGTTTGACAACCTTACACTGGCTCCAACTGCACTATTTCACGCGTTTGCAAACAGTAGGACAGCGAGAGCACCGAAATGAGAAGGAAAAAACTGAGAGAGGCTATTGTAGAGGGTCCCTACACTGAGGTGTCAGATTAGATGAGGCCTCTCTAGGTGCCACGGAGTCTGAGTAGTCACCCGTCGAAGTTGAACGATATTTTGGTCTCAGGGCTCTTAAAGGACTACGCCCGAATGAAGTAGCCCGGAAGCAACGACCCTTTCGCACACCGAAACACCACCTCCTCTAGTGTTCACCTGGCCACCCAGATGTGCTGGCATAGTCAATTGGGTGCCATGACCTACCGTTTGCAAAATATAGCATTTGACAACCTTACACTTAGAAAATATAAAATATAGCATTTGACAACCTTAAATATGAAACTACATGCCAACAATCTCCCCATTTTTCATTGATGAAAAAATGTTTATACTTATCCCCATTTTTTACATTAATGACAAAGGCATACATTTAACAACATGTTCTTCATCTTTCTCCTCCTGATAGGATCACCTCTTCATTAGAAACATCAACCAAATGTCTTAAATAAGCTCAAAATCTTGAAATTTCACTCAAAAACTGATTTTAGCCTCTTTTCAAGCATAGAGACACTAAGCTCCCCTGGGAATAACATATGCATGATCTGAACATGTTGATAATCATTGATATTTATCATCATCATAAATTTTCTTTGAGTAAGAGCACCATCATTCACCTTGTAGGTATGCAAAAAAATTCATTCCTCACAAAAGCTTTTTTTTCACCTTCAAGAATCCACTATACCAGACCTGTACCTAAAACAGTCATCTCTATAGTTCATGCCAAAGATGATGCATAATAGAAAAATGATCCTTCTTACCTTCATCTTTGGGCCAACTCTACTTGTTAGGCACCAAAACTTGATTTAGTCACATGTTTGTAGCCTTCATATTGGGATGAAATAATGCATTCATGACTCATACCTTACTTGTTCTTGGAGAATACACTCATCACAGACCTCAAAAGCCTTTAAATAAACAATGTCCCCCTGAGTGTTTTGTATCATACACATCATCATATAGCTCTATAGAATCTCCTTTTCATATCATTGTAAACTGATTATCATAAAATCATCATCCTTCCCTCCAAATCTAGCTTCATCTTGTCGAAAAAATGCCTTTCTAGCACACAAAATCACCTAGAGTACCTTCAAGAAGATCATGTATATGTACTCCTGTCAAGATTAGGCATTGAGCTTTTTTTCAAGCACTAAGTAACACCTACAGGCATGTAGGTTACAAAATTAGAGAAAATTTGAAAATTTCAAGTCATGTAGCACAATGGACACTAGATAGATACTTGTATTTTGGAATGAAACACACTTCTAGACCTGATTGACCACTTTGAATGCATCATAACATGCCATGGTTGGGCTTGACATATACACATTTCACCTGTGAAATTTATTCTTTACAAACAAGTAAGCATTATATGTATATACTGATTCAAGAAACCTCTTCATAGACCAAACTAGCTACCTGTAGGTCACTAGCTTATTCTTATATAATCATCACAAGAACAATTCTTCAAGCATATTACCAATTTAAGAGTATATACTCACCATATTATTTAAAATAACGCATGCTCTACCTCTTGAAAACATTTTCCATACTATCAGATAATCCCTATAGATCTATTGGTTTGAATATATTGCACAAGTGAATGATGCGATATGTGAATTATTCCAAGACAAAACAATGCAAGCATCCAAGATTGTAAATTATGAATTTAATACAATCTAGATATAATTAACTATTTCAGTTTTACAGATCTAGCATCTTTATACCATTGCTCATAAGAAAATATTATATAAAACACTTATGAGTTACTTGGGTGTCGACAAAAATAGATCTCACACACCTTCAAGAAATTAGTACACACAAGTTCCAACGATCATATCTCTTTTCATCAAAATGCAATCCCACACAATCCAAGAGAAAAAGTTACCCTTATACATCTAGAGCTCATTGTAACTCATGTCAGATCAAAATAGTGCTTGTTTGCAGGTCCTATCTAAACATCTGCATATTGAAACTGGTGAAACAACTAGGCCATTCAGAAACTGATTTGGGTACAAAAACTATTATAATCACAGATCAAGTATTATATAATGAAGAGTGAGAGTCAATAGGTACTATAGTGGTTCCAATATAAGTAGGGCCAACATATATCATGATCTAAAAAATTCCCTGTCCTTGAATTGGATATTCTTTACAACATGCTCTTAGGGTGCCCATGGATCCATGTCATGAAGGCCATTTTCTCCACCTTCCATCAGTGTATGAATTTATGGCATGAAGGTTAGATTTAATCACCATCCCAAGTGATCCAGAACCATTCACACATTGTAGAGAATTGCACATTTTTTTTCGTGAAACTTCTGAATGTCCTTCTGTCCAGATATTGTTGTCCCATTATAAAAAAAAAGTTATCAAAGAACATTTGGTTCCAAATGTACTCACTCATTTGTAATAAGAAATTTCCATCATTGGTCAATCCCTTAACATTGTTGGAGGCAACACATCAAAAGAATCTAGTCTAGATGATAAATTAAGTCCTCAACATGCCAAGTATTAATATAAGATCTCTTAGTGTCTCTCATAACACGTGGAAAACCATGCTTCCAATTCAAAATCACTAGAGATAGATGCCCTAAATCATTGGAGAAGTTTATTTCTAGTGGTCTCCTAGATCTGAGGAGAATATGATATAAGATCCCACTATGAGCCCATACCTTAGGGTACCATGGCATGATGTCATCATGTCATCAAGATCCATAGTATATTAAAGTCCACTGCATGGTATATGTCATGGACCTTATAATGGATTCAAGGATGCAAAATCAACGCACAAAGAAGGTTCCAGAACCTATTCCCATTCCTTATTTTAAATTGAACTTGAACATGGCCTTGGAATCAGGCCCCATAATGATCCACCTTATGAGATATCTACACAACCTATTCAAAAAATGAGGATGGCTCATCTCATTTTGACAACGTGATGCATATTCCCAATGGAGGTCCTATACGAGGATCTTTACTCAAGTAACATATTTCCTAATTGAGTTCTTTTTACCTTGTCATATAATTAGATACTCCATCCAATTGAAAATTTACCCTACTATATCCTGAACCGATAGATTGGAATAAAAAATTTCACATGCCAATTTATTTCTTTGATAATGATGAGACATTTGCAGAATTCATGGGAATCAGGGATTCTATTTTGAAGGGGGATCATAAGAAATATTTTCCAATCAACCTAGATGATTGTGCATACTTTGGATAAAAAGTACAGATGTGTGAATACTTGAATAAAAAGAGTATAAGAAAAATCAAGACTACTTCTGAAAATCCAAGTGTAAGAAAAACAAACGTAAGTCTCATAGTGAAATCCTCTTTGAGTCATTAGTAAACAAACAAGACAAAGAACATATAGAAAAATTGGTATATAACCATTCAAAGATGATGATTAACCATGTTACACTGCTTGTTAAATAAGAACTGAAAAATTCATAAATATGATTTAACCAACACACATGGATATATATATATATATATATATCTATATATATATATAAGAATCAAACAAAGTGTGCTCCAGACGCACGTCTCTGAAAATATATATGTACATAAGTTCATAATGTATGTGTACATCTCGAACTAAGCATGTGTCATAATGTACATATGGGACCACATGCGGTCGCAAAAGGCTATATATATACAATGGACTGTGAATCTACTCATGACCACATATGTACATCCAGGTGGACTATAAATCTACTCATGAAACATCTTCCCTCTCTTCGCCCTGCTAGAAGTAGCACGTCCATGACCTGGGGATGTAGTGGAGGGAGATGCCACTACGGATTTCATCCATGTGGTCCTAGGTGTCTCTAAGCATGCCTGCAACCTAACCTGCACATTCATAAACAACAAGTTTTTAACACCCAAAATTTTAAAATACATTCAAAATTTAGAAACTTGTACAATTTAGTTAAAATGCATGTGAAATCTTACCGCAATGTCATGATCCCTATCAATTTGTTGTTGACGCATCGCAGGGACAACAATAGACTCACGAGGGGTAAGCTACATACAAATAATTAATTTTCAAATTAAATATTTCACATATACCTACAAAATTTGATATTGTAGATTTAAGTAAATAATAAGAAATAATGAACCTCCAAAATTTAACAAATTTAAAAAATTGTGTACCTCAGTTAGTGGATCTGCAGATGCTATGGCAGTATCTACAGCAGCCTCCACAGTCTGCATATATGGAGGAGTCTCTCTAGCAGTCATAAGCTATATAAAAAACATGTACAAATCAATATTAAAATCTACATGACAGAGGTCCAAAGCATGTAATCCACGTGAACTTCCAGTAATTAGAAACAAAGTGTAAAGAGATTTACTAACCTGCATAAAACTCATGTGAGGTGTGCCAGTAGCCTCAGTTCCCTGAGCAGATGATGACCCGCCAGGCTCCTGTGTATAAAAGAGAAAAATATTAATACATGTACAACATACACGTGAAACAAATTATAATAATAATCTAGTGCAATCAAATGATTTATTAAAAATGTAAGTTTGTACAACTTGAAACTTACGTTTGAAACACGCCCAGCCGCAGTAGCTAGCATGTCGACGCCGGATGTTTCCTTCACCGGCTCTTGCTATTTAAAATAAAATAAAAAATTAGTTTTTTACATGTATGTACATGACGTACAATCATATATATATATATATATATATATATATATATATATAATAATCTCAAACATGTGATATATATATATATATATGTATATATATATAATTATAAATTTATATATATATATATATATATAATTTAAATTTAATTTGAAATTTACCTATGAAAGACCAATATCAGTGGCTCCAGTTCCAAAAACATTCCCCAACATCTCATCTATAGAAAAGAAATCCTGTGAACCAGCAAATGATGTCTCGCCTGCAGTGCATACGAGCACCACATGATCCACAGTGGTGTGGTGCACTAGAACTGGTGCCTCCACCAACATCACCAGATGCAATCTGGGTCACTATGCTGGGTGAGAGTGTCAGTGAGCTCCCTCAATGCATGCAATGTATCAATCTCCACAACCTCCTTCACTGTAGGAGGGATAACTGAAGGCAGTGGGGGTTTTGGGGCATGGGGGATCCTAGGCTGACCTACGCGTGCACCAGGTCTGCTCTGTGCAGAGCCACCTCCTTGACCAAAAAAGTCAGAAAAGTCAAAATAATTCGAGACCTCATTGAGCACGAACTCACAATATAATTTCTTCAAAAAATAAAGAGGAACCTCATTGTTGTTGCATGGTGGATAATCAAAAACCATCCACCATCGGTCCCAAAAATTGTTTTTGATTCTGTCATCATGGCACCAATGGATTGGGAACCATTTGCAAGTAACTGCAGGGGGGGGCATTGGTTCTAGGGTCGGTAAATAATGCACAAATGAGGTCTTTTCCATTTTTTTTGTCTTTGATGGCCGCATGGGATAGTTTATCCGCATACCACCGCCTACAGTCACTTCTAAAGGTGTTCCATCTATGTATTTGGTTGGTTGCAGACTCGACTTCGCCAATCAATGTTTGCAATGTATTGGCTAAAGTCATTCAGGATGGATTTGTAGCATGATTTTGTCTTATAGTTTGAATTAGGTTCTCAATGACAATTTTATTTTCTTGGATTCTTCCAATGATATTATCTTGCGTTCCTGTTGGCTCAGTGGGGACAAAAGGAGCCACAGGAGGCGGATCTATGTTTGGAGGAGGGTTTTGAGGAATGTTCGGAGGGTTTTGAGGAATGTTCAGAGGGTTTTGAGGAATGTTTTGACGGTTTACATGATTTCAAGCTTGCCGACCAACTGATAAAACAAGAAAATTGTATACATAAACAAACATTTCAAAAAACCCATGAAAATGCAAAAAAAAACTAAAATGCAAAAAAATGATTACAATCGGGGACTTACCTCCTCGTCTTGGCGGCATGGTTGAATCTATCACTATCCAGAAGTCCGATGAGCAATTTTGAGGTGGTATTGAAAGCGCGAGTGAAAAACGTTTAGGAAAAATCGCGGTTTGAAATGAAAAATGAGGAAAATAAGGAGTCGCAGGACTGCTAAATTTTGTCTCAGAGTTCCTTATCACCAAATCACAGCACCCCTGTGCATGTATTTGAACTCACAGTGTGATTGGATAACATGGGTACTATCTCCAAGTTGTGGGACTTGCTACTTGAGATAGACCTCCAGAGAAAGCTGGTTCTTGCTCCTAAACTACCTGCCACAATCTACTCTAATGCAGGATAAGCTAACTATTCTAATCTAAATTTCCAAGGGACCAGGGAAAGAGAATACATAAAATGAAAGCCTACACTAAAGTGGTGATACACCAGAAAAGGAGGATGGGAGAGTAGTCTCCAAATGTGTGAAATACAGAGGCAAAGTGCACACTAGAAGAGGTGATGACAGTTCTCCATAATCTAGCAAAATGCATTCACAATAATATTTCAAGCACACACAATGATAATGAATTCCTGCAAGAACATAATAGATAGACACAATATTCTCATAGAAGGATCAAAGGGGCAAGAAGAATGCAAGAAAGCACAGCAGGGGAAGATATATCCACAAACTGGTATTTTATTGCTTCATGATATGCACAGTTCAATCTATTACAAGATAAGGGCCTGGATCACCATGCAAGGAGTCCACTACAAGGGCCTGCAACACACTGGCTTCACAAAGCAATTTTGACAGAGCTTTGTTACCCAAAAACTCTCTCCTTTACAATGAGCCCAACACTCCAATTTATAGAAAAAATGAGAAGGAAAAGAGAAGGGAAAATGGAAATCCCGAAATCTATCCTTCAACCACCTGTAAGAGGCATTAAATTGAGTGAAAAGGTTTTCCATTACTTGAAAAAGGCTCCCCATACTGTCCCATGTGCTGCAGCAGAGAAAGAATGATGACCATGCCTCTTAATTGCACTCCCAGCTACCAAATAAAACACTGTTCTGAACCCGGCCACGTTTCCTTAAAAAAATCAATCAATTTCTGATCAAATCTGGAATTTCTTGATTTTTGTGCATCGGGCTCGGAACCATGATTCCAACGGTACCAATTTTGTGTGATTTCGTTGAGAAATGCAAAAGTTATGGCCTTCTGAGTGTGGGCAGCTCTTTTGGGCCTGGCAGGCGTTTTCTGTCATTTGACGGGAATGAGCATTAACTGACTGGAGCCGAATATGTTTCCTTTATTTAAATATATCTACCCTCATTAAAAATAATAAATCCAGTTTTTGTGGCGTAGAGGACGTCGTGCTCGTTCCAGAAAGTCCAATTTTATGAAAATCGGAGCTCGGAGTCAAAAGTTATGGCCGTTTGAAGTTTCCGGACCAAACGTTGACTTTTCTTCCCTGCCTTCGGCCATTTCAGCTTTTCGCGTCCCACGCGTCCCTTTGTCCCATTTGGTTTTGGTGCTGAAATTTCCCATTTCGGCCGAACCGGCCGGTTCGCGTACTCGCAGCCCATATGTCCCATTTGGTTTCGGACCGTCTGGGACAAATTCACCCGGTTCGGCCGGTTCGCGCCCTTTTGTCCCAACTGTTCCGGGACAAAAGTTCTCATTTCGGCCGATCCGGCTGGTTCGCGTACTTTTGGCCCACACGTCCCAGACTGTTTCGGGCTGCCTTGACTCATTTCACCCGGTTCGGCCGGTTCGCGTCTTTTTGTCCCGCTTGTCCCAAAGGCGACCCTCTCAGCAGTTAGCCAATTTTTTCTCTCTTTTGGCCAGATCGGCTTTTCGCGCCCACCACGTACTTTTGTCCCAGATGTCCCAATTGCTTCCGGGGCCGCCTGTGCTCATTTCGGCTGATCCGCACCTTTTTGTCCCACTTGTCCCAAATGCTTCTAGGACTAGGACTTAGCCATTTTTCGTGATTTTTCTGGCCCGAGCTTGTTTTGCAAAATTTTTTTCACATTTTCTCAGAACTTGCTCTCTTCTACTTGGACAGGGGAGTTAGAAAAATATGAGCGGACCCTAGAGACATGAATTTTTTTTATTTTATTTTTGCCCTGACTCAATCTATTTGCCTGGGACTAAAGAATTTGATGCATGTTATCAAAATTACCTTGAGGGTGAATTTTGGATAACAATTTGGCGACTCAGCGGGGTCATCTGCCTGCTAGATGAAGAACGACTAGTTGCCTTGAAGCAATCCATTGGGCATGGAGTCTGTTTGATAATCCTCTCAGCTGATCTGAAATTTGAAAACCTGTGTCCTTGAGCCATTTGACATTTGTTGAGCTGGTTTTCTTATGGCTACAAATTCTTTTCCAGGAGCTTGATGAACTGCAAACATGCACATACTAGAAGCAATAGGACATGTGCACAAGCACTTAGGGAAATAAAAACTACTCTAACAGCAGTACAATGTGCATAAGCACTTAGAGGAATGGAAATTCTAAATTAATATTTACAAGGGTGAGAAGCTATCTTTCTAGTAGCAACGTTTGAGATAGATCCCATTGACCGGAATCTGCAATTCTTCACCATCCAACTTAGCCAGTCGGAAAGCATTGCTACCTTTGCATTCGATGATCATGTACGGGCCACTCCAGATGGCATCAAACTTGGAGTGCTTCCCTGGTTTTGCATGATCAGCATCCCACTTCAGTACCAAATCTCCAATTTGCAATATCATGGCCTTAGCTTTCTTGTCAAAACTCTTTTTGACCAATGCTTTATCCTTTTCTATGGCCTGGGCTTGCGTGCTCTCTTGTTTCTTCTAATTCCATCAGCTTTGCATACCTGATTTCCATAGGTTCAAACTCAGCTAGTTCCAACTGTTTCATGAGTTCCAATGCTGGCAACTCGAGTGATATAGGTAGAACTGCTTCTTTCCCGTATACAAGCTTGTATGGAGAGCTTCCTGTAGATCTCTTGGGCGTGATCCTATCAGCCCATAGGGCTGATTTGAGCTTTGCGTGCCAAGTCCTCTGATTCTCATCAAGAGTCCTCCTGATGATTCTTAGTAGATTCTTGTTTGTAGACTCGGCTTGGCCATTACCTTGAGGGTAATAGTTTGATGAAGTGCTGAGATAGACACAATTTTTTACAGCCCACTCAGTGATCTTTGTGCCAAGGAATGCCAATGCATTATCTGATATGATAGTGGCAGGGGCACCAAACCTCGTGACTATCCCTTCATAGAAATCTAAGATATTAGATTCATTTGCCTCCTTGAGTGCCACTGCTTCAGTCCACTTGGTGAAATAGTCTGTTGCTGTTAGAATCCACTTGTGGCCTTGACTTGAATTTGGATTGATGACTCCAATGAAGTCCAATCCCCATTGCATGAATGGCTGATCCGCTGAAATTGGACGAAGGGGCAGCGCTGCTAACCTTTCTTTCCCCGTGAAGAATGCACATTTCTTGCATTTCTTGACCCATGAGTAGCAATCATTGAACACAGTAGGCCAATAGTAACCAGCTTTCATGATTTTTAGAGCTGTTACTCGTGGAGCAAAGTGGCCTCCTGCTTCCCCGTCATGGAACTCGTGTAAGATTTTCTCAACTTGACCTGTTCCAATGCATCTTAATAGAACACCATTGATGTCCTTCTTAAACAAAACTCCGTCAACAAGCACATATGGAATGGCTTGTAATCTAAAGTATCTCCTTTTTGCTTTGCTCACTTCTGGGGGGCACAAGCCTGTTTGGAGGTAATGCACCAAGTCTTGAGTCCAACATGGGATGGGTGCATCATCAGCTGGTTGTTCTTGATCATTCTGTAGTAGCAGGACAGCATCCTCTTCACTTTTTGGCTCGTCTGATTGTTTGGAAGCGAGCTGCTCACACAAGCCTTTGCCACGAACTAGCTTGGTCACTTTGATTTCAATATCATATTCCATCACCCGAGTGATCCAACCTGCTCTCTTACCATTTAAATCCTTGTTTAGGAGGAAGTCCTTGACACCAGCATGAGACACCAGCAGTTGAATTTTATTGTTTGAGACCAAGTGTCTGAACTTCTTCAAGCTCCTGATGACAGCAAGGACATGCTTTTCGATGAAAGAATACTTTATTTCGTAATCTTCCAAGGTTTGGCTGAAGAATGCTATGGGCTGTTCTGAACCTTCTCTATTCAGCTGTGTCAAGATAGCTGAGATTGTATCTGATCCTCCAAATGCATACAACATGAAGTCCTTTGAGAAATCTGGGTTGATAAGAGTTGGAGCTTGTGATATTGCATGCTTGATGCTTTCAAAACTCTCTTTGCCTTCTGCTGTCCATTTGAATGCCAGACTCTTCTTCAACATCATTGTTAGAGGCTTCACAAGAGTGGCAAAATTAGGCACAAATCTGCGGACAAAGTTTATCCTTCCTAAGAAGCTTTGGAGAGATTTCTTGTGGTGTGGCAATGGAAGCGTTCGGATGGCTTCAACCCTTTCAGGATCAATTGTTAGCCCTTCCCTAGAGACAATGTGGCCCAACAGTTTGCCTTCGTGTGCCAAGAATACACACTTCTTTGGATTCAAAGACACTCCAAACCTTCTACACCTCTGAAATACTTGCCTGAGGTGAAAGAGATGGTCTGCTGCATTCTTTGAGAAGACAGTGATATCATCCAGGTATACCAGCACTATCTTGTTGATCAAGCCTTTGAACGCCATATCCATAGCTCGCTGAAATGTTGCTCCGGCATTTGACAGTCCAAATGGCATCTTCTTGTAAGCATATGTGCCCCATTTTGTAGTGAAGGCCATTTTGAATTGATCTTCTTCTTTCACCAATATCTGATTATAGCCTGAATATCCATCTAGCAATGAAAACCTTTCTGAACCAGCTACAACCTGCAATATTTGTTCCATTGATGGAAGCGGATAATGGTCTTTCAGTGATGCTCTATTTAGATCACGGAAGTCCACACACAATCTTATTTCTCCGTTTCTCTTTCTTACCGGCACCAAGTTTGCAACCCAACTTGAGTGTTTGATGGGGAAGATGATACTGGCCTCAATGAGCTTGCCTAACTCTTTTCTCATGAGAGGCTCGATATGAGGATTTACTGGCCTTTGCTTTTGCCTGACAGGCTTGGATTCCGGATCCAACTCAATAGTATGTTGTGCCAAATTTGGATTGAAACCTCTTAAATCTTTGTAAGTCCAAGCAAAGACATCTGGGAATTCTTGACAAAGCTGAACAAAATCAGATTTCTCTTGTGGAGTACTTACTTTGCCAATTTGTAATGTCTTGCCTTCATCTACTAAGATAGGCTCTGAATCTTCACCCTTTACTTGAATGTTCACTTTCTCCTTCCGGAACTGATCATTCGGGTTGAAGATTGACTCCAGCGTTATGAGGCCTTTTGGCAGTTTGTTAGTCCTCAGCTGCACCACTTGGTCGCCATACTGCTGCTCCAGCTTGTCTTGATTTCTCATGGAGAACTCAGCTTCTTCTTGTAGGAAATTAACAATTTGCTGATCATTCTCGAAGACTTGCCAACTTGTGTTGTTATCCGGAACAGCTGGTCTCACAACCACTTTGATATGAGGCTGAGTTTTCTCACTTTTGATACTTTCTACAACATCAAACGCAGCCCCAATTGCTGCCAGTCTGTCAGCAGCTTCATTCTTTTTTCTTGGGATGGAAATGATGCTAAAAGCTTCAAAATCTTCAATAAGATCCCATACCCGATTTTTGTAGTTCTTCAACAGATCATTTTTGGCAGCATTTTTTCCTTTGACTTGGTTTATGATCAGCTCACTATCACCAAACACTTGTAAATTCCTGATGCCTTTCTTCTTTGCCCAGTGCAGTCCATGAATTAAGGCTTCATACTCAGCTGTGTTGTTTGAACAGGAAAACTGGAAACGGAAGGCTGAGTAATACCTTATACCTTGCGGTGAAATGAGCATAGCTCCTCCTCCTGCACCTTGTCTGCTCCTTGACCCATCAAAGAACAATTGCCATACTTCATTCTTGTCCTTATGATCTGGCTTGGTGATGCTAGGAATAGGTTGACTTTCTTCATGTATGCAATAGACTCCTAGCTCAGATTCTTCTATTTCTTGATAGGGATCAAAAGCATGCACTTTGCTTGCCCATTCATCAAGAGTCAAATCTGGGATGCTTCCAACCTTGGTGTCAGCTTCATCAGTGCTTGGATAATCTTCTTGATCAAACGCTGAACAGTTGGTATTGATTTGGCTTGGAGTGTAAGGCTCAATGTGGAAGTTTGCAATAGGTTCAGACCTGATTGTAGCCTTAGTTCCATACCTTGTTCTGAACAGCATGTGTGACCAATCTGCCGAAAGATAGCCTCCAATTTTAGCAGTGAAGTCTCTTGACAAGCATAATGCAAAGAGTGGTGGTAGGTCTATGACTGACACATCTTGCAACACTACTACATTGGGACATGCGTGTAGTGTGAGGCTCAAACCTTTGATTACTCCAACCGTTGTCACTGTTGTCCCGTCTAATTGCACTACACCCTTGGAGACGACTTCATATTGAAGCCCTAACTGGTCAGCTATCTGTTTTGGCATTACTAAACTACTTGCCCCAGAGTCAATCATGCAATTATGCACCAGCTTATCTCCTATGATCAATGAAACATAAAATGGAGGGGGCTTCAACATTTTACCTTGCTGTCCTCCATGATTTCCTTCAGGCTGGGCAGCATTTGTGAGTACCTCCTCTTGCATCTGGACATGGTGATTTGAAGTTGACCAGTCCTTCATGGCAGCTTGTAGCAAATCTCTTTGGCCTGGGATGGATAGTGATTGCCACATTGATATGATGACATTTGTCTTCTTCATCTGATCAATGATGTTGAATGGAGATGAAGTATCCCTTTGATGTCCCTTGGCCTGTACATTCATTCCTTGCACATGGGCAGCAGCAGCTGGCATCTGAGTTGGCCTAGGGGCCGTTTTAGGTGCTCCTTGTATGTTTGGAGCTACAGTTTGTCTGCCAGCGGCTTGTGGAGTGGTAGAAGGTTGTGGATTACTCGGATCTAATGGTTGTCCTTCACCCAAATTTCTCCTCTTTGACCTTGTGTTGGCTGCAACACTTTGAGAGGGTATTTGATTCATACCACAGAAATCTTCAGCCTGCCAATTGACAAGAGTAGTTTCGTTCGGAGATGTTCCTTGCTGAGGTGCTTCCTGCTGCTGATCTCCTTCGTGGCTGGACTCTTGCGACCCACCAATGGTTTGCACCATTAGAGCCTGATTTAATGCACCGTTAAAGCACATTGATTGGTTATGTGGCTGACTGCACGGGAAACACCAATCATACTCTTGGGCCATGTTATTTTGGACTGGCACCAAAGCTCTGGATGCAGATGCAACATTGGGATTATAGGGCTGAAATGGTCTGTTGGCAGGAGGCCTTGCTTGATTCTGATTCGCAGCTGGATTGGGTGGTCTTTGAGGTTGATATGGTTGCCTATTAGGCTGAGCTTGAGGCTGATAGGAAGGTCTAGCACTTTGAGCTTGCTGTCTTTTGAGTAGTAACCAGCTCATTTCCCAAATTTTGCAATTGTTTCATGACCTCTTGGAGTTCATTTGGGGCACTTAGAGGATGAAGTAGAAGCTTCATTTGAACTTTGATTTCTAGGGGTGGGAATAGGAGCTAAGACAGGTGCTTGGTTAGTACTTGGGCTCTCCAAACTTGGGTATAATGGCATTGGGGGCCTGGGAGCTAGCTTACCAGCTTGAATAAGACAGTTTTCAGCCCTAATGGCAATGCTATAAGAAGCAGGTAAGGTTGTGCCTCCCATAGATTGAATTAACATAGAAATATCAGAATTCAAAGCTTTAAGATAGTATAGAAAAGCACCTTCTGCTGTTGGCCTGACTGCCACTGGAATCCTATCCCAAGACCTTTGAAATCTGAAGTTGAAGTCAGTCAGCTGCTCGTTTGGGGCTCTCTTGATAGTTGTCAATTGTTCTAGAAGAGACAAGTTGTCTCCCTTTTCTCCAAACTGCTCAAGGAGAACTATGCATAACTGATTCCAATTTGTGATAGAACCGGCCTTAAGGCTTCTGAACCATTGCAATGCCTTCCCTTTGAACGATGATGCCAGCAATTTGACAGCCACATCCATTTCATTTATCTCATGGATTGCACAGATATTAGCAATGTCTTTGACATGATCACCAGGAGTGGTATGATTTTCTCCAGTGAAAAATGGAATGTTCTTCAATGCTGCAATTGGAACTGGATTCTGTGCATTGAGGGCAAGTGGGCTGCTGCCAGTGAAATTGACGAAGGGATTTAGTGGTTGCGCCATTCTGATTGGTCTGAGAACCCTTGTTGATGTGAGAAAAGGTCTACCAGGTGGAGGTGTAGACAAAGTTCTATTAGGTGGAGACGCAGATCTTTGAGCTCTTCTTCCCCTTCTTTCTCTGCCTGGAGATAGATGCAGATAAACAAACAATCCTTCCTCCCTAGTTCTTGACCTGGTCTGTATTCTTCTCATAAATTTGTCAGGATTGGACTGCAGAAACCAGCGGACTATGCCTCTTTTGGAGTCGCCAGATGTGCGATTTTAAAGCTCCTTCAAAGCTGGAACTTACAACAAGTGCACATCAATCTTGTTGTAATGAAATTAAAGACCTCTTCGTCCCACCGGGCGTGCCAGAACTGTTATCACCGAATCACAGCACCCCTGTGCATCTATTTGAACTCACAGTGTGATTGGATAACATGGGTACTATCTCCAAGTTGTGGGACTTGCTACTTGAGATAGACCTCCAGAGAAAGCTGGTTCTTGCTCCTAAACTACCTGCCACAATCTACTCTAATGCAGGATAAGCTAACTGTTCTAATCTAAATTTCCAAGGGACCAGGGAGAGAGAATACATAAAATGAAAGCCTACACTAAAGCGGTGATACACCAGAAAAGGAGGGTGGGAGAGTAGTCTCCAAATGTGTGAAATACAGAGGCAAAGTGCACACTAGAAGAGGTGATGACAGTTCACCATAATCTAGCAAAATGCATTCACAATAATATTCCAAGCATACACAATGATAATGAATCCCTGAAAGAACATAATAGATAGACACAATATTCTCATAGAAAGATCAAAGGGGCAAGAAGAATGCAAGAAAACACAGCAGGGGAAGATATATCCACAAACTGATATTTTATTGCTTCATGATATGCACAGTTCAATCTATTACAAGATAAGGGCCTGGATCACCATGCAAGGAGTCCACTACAAGGGCCTGCAACACACTGGCTTCACAAAGCAATTTTGACAGAGCTTTGCTACCCAAAAACTCTCCCTTTACAATGAGCCCAACACTCCAATTTATAGAAAAAATGAGAAGGAGAAGAGAAGGGAAAATGGAAATCCCGAAATCTGTCCTTCAACCACCTGTAAGAGGCATTAAATTGAGTGGAAAGGTTGTCCATTACTTGCAAAAGGCTCCCCATACTGTCCCATGTGCTGCAGCAGAGAAAGAATGATGACCATGCCTCTTAATTGCACTCCCAGCTACCAAATAAAACACTGTTCTGAACCCGGCCACGTTTCCTTAAAAAACTCAATCAATTTCTGATCAAATATGGAATTTCTTGATTTTTGTGCATCGGGCTTGGAACCACAATTCCAACGGTACCAATTTTGTGCGATTTTGTTGAGAAATGCAAAAGTTATGGCCTTCTGAGTGCGGGCAGCTCTTTTGGGCCTGGCAGGCGTTTTCTGTCATTTGACGGGAATGAGCATTGACTGACTGGAGCCGAATATGTTTCTTTTATTTAAATATATCTACCCTCATTAAAAATAAGAAATCTAGTGTTTTGTGGTGTAGAGGACGTCGTGCTCGTTCCAGAAAGTCCAATTTTATCAAAATCGGAGCTCGGAGTCAAAAGTTATGGCCGTTTGAAGTTCCACAGGTCAAACGTTGACTTTTCTTCTCTGCCTTCGGCCGCTTCGGCTTTTCGCATCCCACGTGTCCCTTTGGCCCATTTGGCACAGTGCTGAAATTTCCCATTTTGGCCGAACCGGCCGGTTCGCGTACTCGCAGCCCATATGTCCCATTTGCTTTTGGACCGTCTGGGACAAATTCACCCGGTTCGGCCGGTTCGTGCCCTTTTGTCCCAACTGTTCTGGGACAAAAGTTCTCATTTCGGCCAATCCGGACGGTTCGCGTACTTTTGGCCCACACATCCCAGACTGTTTCGGGCTGCCTTGACTCATTTCGCCCGGTTCGGCCGGTTCGCGTCCTTTTGTCCCGCTTGTCCCAAAGGCGACCCTCTCAGCAGTTAGCCAATTTTTTCTCTGTTTTGGCCAGTCAGCTTTTCGCGCCCGCCGCGTACTTTTTTCCCAGATGTCCCAATTGCTTCCGGGGCCGCCTGTGCTCATTTCGGCCGATCCGCGCCTTTTTGTCCCACTTGTCCCAAATGCTTCTAGGACTAGGACTTAGCCATTTTTCGTGATTTTTCCTGGCCCGAGCCTGTTTTTGCAATTTTCTTACCTTTCCTCAGAACTTGCTCTCCTCTACTTGGACAGGGTTTGCCCTGACTCAATCTATTTGCC
Source organism: Taxus chinensis (assembly GCA_019776745.2). Lineage (NCBI taxonomy): Eukaryota > Viridiplantae > Streptophyta > Pinopsida > Cupressales > Taxaceae > Taxus > Taxus chinensis. The sequence goes on along the minus strand of CM034148.1, from coordinate 234,598,838 downwards.
TGGGACTAAAGAATTTGATGCATGTTATCAAAATTACCTTGAGGGTGAATTTTAGATAACAATTACTGAACCTAGAATTCATGAACCACGATTGTGGTTTTAGAACCACGAGCGCTGTTTTAAAACCGCGATCGCAGTTCCTTTATTTCGGGTTTTTATGACCACGGAATTGTCCATCAACTTCATGAACTTACCCCTAATGTGGGTCCTAGTAGAACCACACTTCCTTTTACACTTTTAACTCCTTTCTCCACAAAAGGAATTTTTTTCAAATTTCCCCCGATAGTCTGCACCTCCACCGTTGACTGGAGCAAAATTTTGACTATTCTATGTCAGGCCTGTGGGTCATTTTGATGATTTTAATCTTTTAAACAACAAGGGGAAAAAAATCCAAGCTGCGCCTGATGGCCTACATCCCCGCCTCTTGTCTTTTTAAACCGTCATGCATCTCAATGGCGCATCTTGAGATGGTCCCCAAAAGTAGAGACCATAAATGAGCGCGGGCTCACCACATGTCTCAGGTGCTTTAGGAAGTTGCTAAAAATTCTAAGGAAGGAAGACTCGGTGGAAACCTCCACATGTCTTTATGGCACAACTTGAAGAAATTTATAAGGATTCAATATGATTTGGCAGGGGCGCGCTTCCATTTTAGAAACTTTATTCCATTTTTCCAAAAGGGAAAAGCATTCAACTTGCTTATGAAGGCCCACATCTCCACTTTTAACTTTACCAGGTGTCCTTTTGCGGGGTCAAAGTAAGAATTTTTCCCTGTCGCTTCATATATGTTGAATAACCAATTAGATCCTATTGGGGATGCGGGGCCAATTTGATATTTGTTACAAATGTGACCAAATTAGAAAATTTCACCAAAAAGAACTGCCGCACCTCATCCAATCATAAGAAGCCACGTAAGTACCAAAAGAGCCAATACGAATTGAGCGGAGGCATGAGACCAAAATTGCCTTTTTGCCAAAAAAGCAGAAAGTGACAAGTTAAAAAATTTTCCCATCATCCCCTGACCAACCAAAAGAAGCCACGTGACCACCGAATGCTGAGGAGTAATCTGACGGGAAAAATTCACCCGTCAGACTGTCAAAAACATAGAAATTCGCCATTCATGCCCAAAATCTGATTTTTCGCTAAAGATGAAATTTTTTGAAACAAAACCAAGTGAATCATGGTTCCAAGCATCTTTCAACCATGGATTTGGATTGTCAAAGGCATACAAATATAAATTGATCATTCTCAAGCTTCCATGGTTAGGGAAAAATAGGAAAAAATGGCAGAGCCCAGGGATTTGAAGAAATTAGGGAAAAAACAAGGCAAGCTTGGAGACTTCTTCAAAAAAGGGCATGAAAATGGATTATTCAAACAATTCAAGGCATTCAAATAGAGGTAAAAGTTTTAGAACATCCACATCGAGAGATAAAATGTTACAATACATGTAGATGAAAGGAAAATTAGGTTAAATTTTGTGAGATCAAAACGAGAACCAACATCAGCTACGACTTGGGGATGGGCACTCCTTGCGAGTTCCACAAGAATAACTAGCATACCAAGTGCCAAAAATAAACCATTGGGCAATGGAGTCAAAGAAAAATCTAGCATAGTGGAACAACCAGAACCATCCTCTAAAAACTCAACTGAGAAACCACCAAAACCAAGTCACTGAGGACCAAAACAAGTAAAAACACAATGGACAGAAAGCAACCAACAAGCTATACACTATACAAATGATGCTCTCCTTGATTTTGGGGAATCAATCAAGGAAAATTTTCAAGTTCCTTCCATCCTGGATATGACCATGCTAAGGAGTTGTGATATGTCTTTAGTAGCTGGTCATATAATTTTTTCTCTTTCCCATCCAAGTGGCTAACTGACCATACTTTTTAAGGCTTACCCCTCGTGCTTGGGCCAAGTTTTCTAATATCCTTTGAGACTGCATCAAACATCAAAGTCCCAGGAAAATCATTTTGCTCATGACACCTCCATTGGTCAATTTCATATTCTCTGAAGACAACATAGCTCACAGAGTTATCAACATCAATATCTGCATGGAATACTTCATAAGAAGCATTGTTGGGGTCCTCAACAAGATATAAAATTTTCTTCTCACCAGGTCACTTCACAAGGCTTCCCTTAATTGGAATAGTGGAAGAGGACATATCAATTTGAACACTCCCACCAACACTTACATCCCATTTTCTAGATAACATCATACCCCACTTGGCTGGGCAATCAACAATAACAACATCAAGCTTCACGTTTTTACCTGGGTAAGCTACAAGTTGTACCACCAAACCTTTCACACATCCAACAACGGGCACCTCTCTAGATTCCATGGTAGTGCACTTCCCATATGTAGCTGTGACTTTGAGATCTAGCTCATTCATGACTTCCAGGGGCATAACATTGCATGATGCCCCCGAATCAAACATATAGTTATGCAACAGTCTGTCTTTAATGATCAATGATGTAAAAAATGGATCAACACTCAATTGAGACCCAACAAAAGATGTTCCCAAGTAAAATTCAGGTGGTTCACCTGTTTCCTCCAGTACTTGAGGTTTTTTCAACTTTGAAATGGTAGGAGTCTCAACATTTCTGCCTTGGGTGACCTTTTCTTCTCTAAACCCCAAATATTTGAATGCTTTATTCCTATGCTTGGGGATTCTAAGAAATTCGACAATAGGAACAGAAATCTTGATTTGACTCAAGATTTGGGCTATGTCACAAGGAACATGCTTGGGTAATCACGGTTCAAAATGAAAAATGAGGAAAATAAGGAGTCACAGGACTGTTAAATTTTGTCTCAGAGTTCCGCGATCGCGGTTTATAACCATGCTCATAGTTCTAAACCGTGATCGTGGTTTTTGGTTCGGTAATTACTGAACCTAGAATTTAGGAACCGCAAGCGCGGTTTTAAAACCATGATTACGGTTCCTTTATTTCAGGTTTTTATGACCACGGAATTGTCCATCAACTTCATGCACTTACCCATAAGTAACTTTTTAGATTGTAGTAATGGGGTTGAAGACTTTTGTTAAACAAGGTTAGATCATAGTAATGGGATTTGGTTAGTCTATCACAGTAATGAAAGTTTAGTATTTAATCCTGAAGGATGAACATGTGCAACTTGCCCTTGCATGCTTGGTAAATCAAAAATCAATGCAAATAGACACATACGACATCAAGGAACAATATACACATGATTCACCAATGATATAAGGAAAGGATGGAAACTATTCTCCATCACCATAATGAACAAGGGTCTTGAACTATACAACCACAATGCATAAAATTTTACACACACACACAGAGAAGAACTACATAAATATTTATCCCTCTCTATATTTATTATTCTTTTATGATTCTTATATGAGAATGGGAATATGACTTTTCTAAACATCTATTCATCTTCCATTTGTTTTGTTTATGTTTTATATGAGATAAAAAATTCCCACAATCCTTCTATGATTATTATTTGAGAATGGACATATACCCATTCTAAATATCTAATTTTCTTTCATATGTTATTCTATCTTTCCTATATGATAATGGGCATCTGCCCACTCAAATGGGTTTGACATGAAGATGAAGATTAATTTTTTTTATAATGGATTTTTGCCCATCTTGCAATGGATGGAAAATTAGATGATATTCTTCATGAGAAGAGTTAGAAAAATTCATTGGTGTTTCTTTGAAATTTCCTTGATATTAATCATGAACTGAGAGAGAGCCTAAAAGTGAAAGAATAAACAATAGTTAGAGATAGAGGCCTGATCCCTCTTAAGGGTATGAAGAGCATCACTTGGCTCCACTAAGGATAGTCCAGCCAATATGATATAATTATTAACTCTATTAAGGATAAGGGAATGTTTTTACACTATTCTTCTTCTAATATGGTCCTCCTTCCATTACAAGATGGGTAACAACCAAAAATAAATTTTAGTTCATATGAGGATGTAAAAATGCCCATTCTAAACACTCTAATAAAGTTACAGATTAAAAAATACAAAAACAATAAATGTTTTTTCGTTCGAGGATGGAAAAATGCCCATATTTACAAACATTCTAATACAATTGGCCAAAAATATGGCCAAAAAAATGTTAAAATTTCTAGAATGGGATAATGCTTATTTTCATACAAGAAAACCTTTTCTTATGTTTTTGCAACAATCTCACAAATAGCTCACATAAAATAGTCTCGTTGTGAAGCTTACCATGCCAAAGAACTGTATTGTCTTTGATTAAATTATATTAAACCAATTACCTTTAAAAACTAATTAAATGGCAAAAACAAGATGATATTTTTCATCTCAAAATAAATCAATAGAGAAGAGTAAGAAAAATTCACTTCTTGATATATTTTTATGTAAATTATAAGACAAATATAATATGGGTCATTTTATGGGAGGACCAAATACTCCGGATCAAAAATGATAAGGTATCACAATTTTAGAATGATTAGAATAGGAATATTTCTATCCTCATATTAAAAAATAGTTTTTGACCATTATAGTGCCTCGTAGCATACTGGCATGGAAAAACATGCTCTCACTTTCCCTTAGATGAGTGTTCGAAGAAGTGTTTTAAAATAATTACCTTTAATTCATAAATACACGGTGGTTAAAAATATATTTTCATGGTGGTCTCACTAGGTCATATTGGTAAACAATATATTTTAATGATTCCTATATGAGAATTGGCATAGAATGGGCATCTGCTGATTCTTAAAAAAGTAATAGAAATATATAATATGAGAATGGGAATATCCCTGAGGGTATGTAATGCAACACTTGGCGGAGCCAAGATGTCCATTCTAAAACAAACTAATATAACTACATAGGGCTTGATCCCCCTCAAGGGTATGTAGTGAAGCACTTGGCGGAGCCAACACTTGGCTTCACCAGGGTTAGTATACCAACCATGATGTAATTATTTAATATGTTAATGTTTGGACCCATTTGAATGTTTTTAAAAGGTATTAGAATACTGTAAAATAAATAGTACAATATTTTTATAATGTAATTTACCAATCACACGTTAGGGCTTTAATATCCTAATGTTTAGACCCATTTAAATGTTTTAAAGAGGTATTATATTATTGAAAAATAAATAGTACTTCTAGAGTACTAAAAAATAAATAGTAGTATTTATGTACATACTTTACCTTTTACAGGGAAAATACCACACACTACCTTAATTTAATGCTTTAATATCCTAATTCTTAGAACCACTTTAAAATGATTGAGTTCAATATTTCCTGGGCATGTACGAATCATAGAAGAAGCATATATATACAAATAAACTAAAATATGACATTATCTTTAAAACCTGAATGGGCTTAAGCGCATTCACATATTTGTAAAAAATAGTTACTATAATAAATAAATGGTGGTAGAGATACATGCATGGAAAATAGAAAATTACTAAACTTGTGGGATGATATACAAGATCATTAAGTTCAAATAATTTCTTTAACTCAAATTTTTAGAATGGGCATATGCTAATTCTCATACAATAAAAAAAATTAAATAATTGCTTGCATTTGAATGTTTAGAATGGGCATATGCCAATTCTCATTTAAAAAACAATTATGTGTTGTATTGAATTGGAAGTTTCCCATTCTCACATCCTTTATAGAGGTATGAAAACATTTGTAAATAATTTCTTGCATTTGAATGTTTAGAATGGGAATATGACAATTCTAATAAAAACATACATTTTTGTCTTGTATTGAATCGGAAGTTTCCCAATCTCACAACTTTTATGGAGGTATAAATTCTCACAGCCTTTAGGAAACCAAACATTTTTGTATTTTATTGAATTGAAAGTTGCCCATTCTCACAGAATTTATAGAGGCATAAATTCTCATAGCCTTTACAGAGGTATTAAAATGATTAAGTTATTTTACAAACTAACTCCCCATCTACACATACTTTACTTGTATTGAATGGGTAGATGCCCATTCTCATGTATGGATCAAATAAGAATAATAGAATTAAAATTTAGTTTGTTTAAGAAGATTTAGAATTAAAATTTAGCTTGTGCCCATTATAAAAATTCTTACAAAATCAATATTCTCTATCTATAAAGGCTGTGAGAATGCATAACTTCCCATTCTAAAACAATGTAAGGATGTGTGAATGCCTGTGATCATATTAGTGTATCTCTGAATGTTTCTTAAAATCTCCTACTTCATAATCTGAAATAGTCTAATGAAATAAAGGGAGTCCAAAGTGGAAAGGATGAACAAAAAAGTAGAGAGATCAAACAATATCTCAGAAATTCTCAAATCTTGGTGAAAATCTGAAACTTGCAAAGTAAACAGAGTAAAAGTAACATAAACAGCCATATTTAGATGCATCCATTTATAACTATTCTGATCATGGTTGAAGACCTTTTTCGAAAAAGGTTAGATCATAGTAATGAAATTTCAACATTTAATCCTAAAGGATAAGCATGTGCATATTAGCCTTGCATGTTTGGTAAATCATTCATCGATGCAAATAGACACATACAATATCAATGAGAATAGATACATGATCCATCAATGATACAAGGTCAGGATGGACAAGATTCTCCTTCAAGATAAAATTATTTACTTTTATTACTATTATTTGATCTTGTTAAATAAGGAATCTCATGTATTGATCAAAGAAGAATAAAATAAAATAAAATTTACTTTGTTCTATAATATTTGGAATATATAAATTTACTATATTTATATATGATGAGAACTACATAAGGCTTGATCTCTTTCGGGGATATATTGTGAAACAATTGTCTTTGCCAGGAATAGTCAAGCAAATATGAAAGAATGGGAAGATACCCATTCTAAAAGAAAGTATTTTTAAAAAAAAGTAGATTTCATCTCCATTATTCTTCTATAAGTCTCCATTCTCTATTCATTATGAGAATGGGCATCTTCCCATTTAGTCTCTATTCTCTATTCTCTATTCTTATTTCATAATTGCTATATGAGAATGGGAATTGGCCCATTCTGAAAAAGGAAGTAAAATTTATCTCTTCACTTTCCCATTCAAATAAAAGAAATAAAACTTTATTTTTTGTAGTGTAGAGGGTATGTAGTAAAACACTTAACTCTGTCAGGGTTAGTCCATCCAATATGATACAATTATACAATTATTCAATAGAGCTATAGAAATCTTCGAAATTATAGATATATTATTAAAGTTATGAACAACTATTTTCAATAAGAAATCTAAAAATTCTAATACCTAATACTATACAGTGGAAGACCTTTTTTCAAGAAGGTTAGATCATAGTAATGAATGTGCGACATTTAATCAAAAAGGATAAACCATGGGCATATTGGCCTTGCATGAATGGTAAATCATTCATCAATGCAAATAGAAACAGACCATATAAAGGAAAAAATCCATATGATTCACCAATGATACAAGGCCAAGTTGCATATGATTCAACATCAGGATAAAATGATTTACTTTTATTACTATTATCTAACCTTGATGAACAAGTGTTGTGAACATAAAGTATCATTTTATGGATCAAATAAGAACTATAGAATTAAAATTTAATTTGTGATCATCTCGACCACCCAACTCATCCTACGTAACTCAACTTGCGCAACTCACCCGCACGGCTTGGAAAATATGAAATGCTGCCCAGGTGGTAAGCACACTTTTTACTTTGGTAAAAACATAACAGATAACTCCCCGTCTTAGCAAGAAGGATTGACAATGGATTTCTTAGATATGCATTAGTAGTTTGTTTAGCATGAGACAAGAGGTCCATTAGGCATTGAGAACATACATTTTTGCAAGGGAATGATCTTGTTGAGACTTTGAAACATGTAAGAAATGGTCATATTTAGATGCATCCATTTATAACTATGGAGGATAAAAACTGTGAAATTCTTATAAAAGATTTAAGTGATATTATTAAAACCCATATAAAAAATACAAAATTTCAAGAATATGGCATTATCTTTATACCTAGATTATAATACAAGAGAAATAAAAATAAATGATATTCTTCATCTTATAATAAATCAACAAAGAAGAGTTAAAAGTATCTTTGAAACTTGTCTTTAATTTAAAAAATAAGTAAAAATTTTCTTCACTATAAAAAGTAAATTATTCTTCTATGATTCATTATTCTTTCATGATTTTTATATTAGAATGGGCATCTTCCCATTCTAAACAAAGTAAAATTTATCTCTCCACTTTCCCGTTATAATAAATCTATGAAATTACTAGAGAAGAATTAAAAAAGGGACCTTTAAAAAATAAGTAAAATTTATCTTCACTATAAAAAAGTGAATTCATCTTCTATGAATCATTCTTATTTCACTACCTTCATGCTTCACTTCGTATTCAAAATTAAATTCTTCACTTCTATTACTTTATGATATACACCAACCTTCAATATGATGAGAACTTCATAAGGATTGATCCCTCTAGTCTAGGGTATGAAGTGTAACACTTGGATGTGCAAAGGATAGTCCAATCAATATAATACAATTATAAATAATTAAATAGAGCTATAGAAATATTGAATTGAGTAGATTTAGAAGAATATACATAAAAAAAAATGAATCATAGAAGAATAATAGATTGAGTTATGAATTGCATGATTTCAATTCAAATCACGGAAGAATAATAGATTGAGTTATGAATCACCATTCAAATCATTCTAATGCAATCACTATTGAACATTGTCATTTTAAAAATATATAAAGGCGTTGAGAATGCTATTAATTCTTCTATGGTCCCATTCAATACAATACAATCCCATCCAATAGAAGACAATAAATGTTTGTTTTTACGAAGATGGGAAATGCACATTCTAAAAAATCTAATACAATAAAGTGGTAAAACGTTTGGATAGAGAAAATTCGTATTCTCATAGAATATTTTTTTTCTTATTTTCTGTTGATATATACAAATTCAATAATTAAAAAATAAACAAAGATGCTCTCATGCAATAGCATCGTGGTAAAGATTCCTATTTACAATAACTCTACTATCGTCGAAAACATTAACTTCCATTAATATCTCAAATTTCAAAGATTAAGTGCCATTAATCTCGCCAATTTCCAATAACCTTCAATTAATAAATAAATGGTGGTAAACAATATATTTACATAGTGATCTCATAATGTAATTGTCAAAAATAATTATAAATTTCAAACATTATCATATTCATGTTTTAGTAAATATAAATACATGAAAAAATAGTAAAATTTTGAGAACAAGGAGAAATTGTATCCCATCATGTCAAAGATTAGGTTTGCGTAAATTAAATTCTTGATGGAATTGGGTTGGCATATATTAAATGCTCAATGACATTGGAACATGTGCGTTGTCTTTAGGACCGTACATGGATAATAGTTGGAGTCGGTGGCTATGGCTCGTAGAATATCCTTCATCTACAATAGTCGGGGAAGAGGATCAAGTTATTTTTTAGAATTGGGAAGGGATGTGTGTAATTATTAATAGTGACAGTTAGTTCAGTGAGGATTAATTACTTTTGCCCTTGGCTCATGTGGTTTAATATTAAGTTTTATCCCTCATCCTCTTTCATCTTTCATAATCCTCTCCATACTATTTTTGTCATTATGGTGGTGCCCTCTCTTACTACAGTTTTTTCGCGAACTAAAAAAAGGGAAATAAACTTCTTCAATTCCATTTCTATATCATGTCTCAAGTGGATTATTAGGTTTTATTCTTCATCTATCTATGAGACCATTGAACATGTTCTAGGTGATTCATTTCTCTGTGATTCCAAAAGAGCTTTGGTTAACTTAGAAATTACCTTGATGATTGTTTTGAATCTACTTCTAGTTAGCCATAAGAAATTTGAAGTTTATATGATTTCCTATTTTTTATTCTTTTCCTCTCATAGGGTTGGTTTGGATGAATAACTGGAGCATTGTAATCTCAACACTCTATCACTATTCATGGGCCCTGAAGTAGAATCTATTTGGGTTGATAGTTCTTTTCCGGAACCTTTGGCAGAGTGAAACCAAGCCCTCACTAAGTTCACACAAGTTATCATAGAATTTTGTACATCCCCGGACCCAGGTCCTCTCCATCTTCCATCTATTGATTTATTGAATATTCATGCTCCTATCCACTCTGAGTCTATTGGTGTTTCGGTATTGCAGTTCAGCTACTGTGTCTAACCTACACATTCCTGTTAAAGACTTCCACTTCTAGTGGTGGCCACTATCGTATGGCTACTCGGGGTAGCTTCGTGGGTTCTTCTCGTTTGTTAATGTCAAAGAAGAGGAAATCAAGATTTACGTTGATGAATAATCTAGTTTGTTTGTTCTTTTACAATCTTTTTCGCTATGTGTTTTGTAGTTTAATCTCTTTGTGTTTCATTTTTTGGTCAGTCTTTCATCATCTCATCTTTAATATTTCACTTTTAGTTCTACAAACGTGGTCACTTCTAGTTTTTTATCTCTCAACGTCTAACTTTTTTTTATCCTTAGAATTACTTATCTTAAGTTTATATGTTCTGTTTAGCTAAACGATTGATTTTTTTATATTCCTATCACATGTATAAATCATCATAATCTCTATCAGACAATTGGAGTAATAGTTTTCATAAAACATTTATATGTTTGAAAGTCTCAATCGCATCTTTATTTTTGTGCATTTATCAATAATGCAATGATTTTACATTAATGCTAAATATTAAAATTGATTTAGAGATAATGTAGGACCCAATTTATCAATAAAAACCAAAAAATGTGATTGTCTTGCTCCTCTCAGTTTCCCTTCAAATGAACCTCCATGCTTGTTTATTATGTTAAAAAATATATAGATGTAGATAAAATATAATTTTTGGAATCGTAAATAAAAAATAATTTTATTTGAATTTGGATATTGCATTTCCTATCATTAAACTTATTGTTTTAGATTAAATATAACTTATGAAATCGTAAATAAAAAATATAAATTTTAAAAATTTTAATGTTGAAAATTTTAAAACAATTTGACTTAAATAATACAGAAGAAACAAAAATTCCTAAAATAAGACATAAAAGTAACAAAGTACATAATTCTAATTTTTTTTAATAATTCTATAATGACACTAATTAAATATGACATTCTACAAGCAAACATTTTCCTTCGAAAACAATAATTGCCATTTATAGTAGCGACGTGGCAGTTAGACATGTTTTACACCAATTACCCTTAATTAATAAATAAATGGTGGTAAAAAAAATATTTGGATGGTGGTATCACTATGTCATGGTCCAGAATAAATATAAATTTAAACATTAGCATAACCATGTTTTAGGCTATTTTCATTTATATAAATACAAGATGATTAAGTTCAATTAATTTCTTGTATTAGAATGTTTATCATATATTCTTATTCTATAATTCATATATATATATATATATATATATATATATATATATATATATATATATATATATATATATATATATATATATAAGAACTAAATTTGACGTGTTTTAAACCAAATACCTTCAATTAATTAAATAAATGGTGGTAAACAATATATTTGTATGGTGGACTGACTATGTCATGGTCAAGAACAAATACAAATTTAACCATTAACATAAACCATTCTTATATATATATATATATATAAGAATGGGTTATGCTAATGTTTAAATTTGTATTTGTTCTTGACCATGACATAGTGAGACCACCATGCATATATATATATAGTAAGATGAGAACTACATAAGGATTGATTCCTCTCAAAAGTATGTAGTGTAGCACTTGGCTCTACTAGGGATAGTCCAGCTAGTATAATACAAAAAAAAATTGTTTGTATGAGAATGAATAGAAATAGATTTATCTAATAACTTAATCATAAACAAAATAAATTTTATCTCTATTATTATTCTATGATTCTTACATGAGAATGGGCATATGCGCATTCAAAATATATATTATTCTTCGATGTTTCCTAAATGTAAATGTGTGTGTGTGTGTGTGTGTGTGTGTGTGTGTGTGTGTGTGTGTGTGTGTGTGTGTGTGTGTGTGTGTGTGTGTGTACATACTATAGCGCTTGGCTCTGCTAGGGATAGTCCATCTAGTATAAGACAATTATTAGTAATTACAAAAATAAAAAAAAATTGTATGGGAATTGTATGATTCTTATACGAGATTGAGAATCTATAATTCTTAAGAGGTAAAATAAATTTTATCTCTCCATTAGTATCTTGCATTGTGGTGTAATACTTGGCTTTGACAGGGATAGTCTAACTAGTTTGATAATAAATTTTATCTCTATTATGTCTATCAATGAAGGCACCATTTCCCATTCAAAAACAAAGTAAATTTTACCTATATTATTCTTCTATGATTCTTATATGAGAATGGTAATATTACCAACAAAGATAAAGTAAATTTTATCTCTCCACTAGCATCTCGCATTGTGGACTATTCTAATATAGGAATTAAAGACAAAACTATGCATAAGGCGAACTACATAAGGCTTGATCCCTCTTGAGGGTATGTAGTGCAGCACTTGTCTCTACCAGGGTTAGTCTAGCCAATACATTACAATTATAAATAAATAAATAATTTTTGAGATCATAGAAATTTTCTTAGAAAGGTTAGATTATGGTAATGAAAGTTGATTAGATCATAGTAATGGAGGTTTAACATTTAATCCCGAAGGATGAACATGTACAACTTTCCCTTGCATGCTTGGTAAATCATCCATTAATGCAAATAGACACATACGACATCAAGGAAAAATAAAAATGATTCACATACAAGGAAAAGATGGACATGATTCTCCCTCAAGATAAAATGCTTTACTTTTCTTACTATTATCTAACCATGATGAAAAACGGTCTTGAACTAGCCAACATTTTTTACCATTCTATTGCATCACAGTGGCATGGATTAACTGTCATTAATATCTCCACTATACCATGTTTTGGAATGCAAAAACACCCTCTCACTTTCCCTCTAGTGAGTGGTCAAAGGCGTGTTTTAAAATAATTAACTTTAATTAATAAATAAAAGATGGTAAATAATATATTTGTATGGTGGTCTCGCTATGTCATGGTATTAAACAATATATTTTAATGACTCCTATATGAAAATGGGTAGAGAATGTGCATCTTCCAATTCTAAAACAAAATAATAGAACTACATAATATGAGTATGGGAAAATGTTGTGGTGGCAAATAATATATTTCAATGATTCCTATACGAGAATGGGATTCTTCCCATTCTAAAACAAAATAATAGAACTACATAATATGAGAATGGGCATCTACCCATTATAAAACAAAATAATAGATCTACATAAGGCTTGATACCTATCAAAGGTATGTAGTGTAGTTTAGACATAAAATAACACACTTTGGGTAACTATCTAGTCCTGGTTACATACTACTATTCATATGATTCCTATTTAAGAAAAGTACTAATTAGCCCATGTCTTTGGCCACCTTTATTTTCTTTCTATTGCCACTTTTTTTCTTACACCCATACTTTCTCAGTCTTCCTTTTCATACTTCAGAATTTCTCATCCTAGACACCAGTGCCCATCTAGGACACTAGCGCTAGGTGCCCCCATACCCTCTAGGTCATTTCTATCCATCTAAGCATCTTATATTTTTGGTAGTCACCCTTTTCATGGTTAATTATGAAATTCAAGCAATAGAATCATATAAATATAAAGTTATGTGATTATAATAAGTGATAAAGCACTAAGAATTATCTATCACCACCTAAGGTTGCATCAAATTATCCATCTAGCGTCCACACAAGGGCAAGGGAATGCATTTTTCTACATACACTTCATAGGAGGGGAAGTTCATTTTTTCATGCACACAACTATTACATCATTTACATGTAGCTAATTTCTCTCTATCAAATGTGACTTGCACAAGAACCACCTAGCGAATGATTCTACACACACACATGCAAAACAACATGGAGTTTGAAACGTAGTCCAACACCTGGGTCATATGTTCACTCAATCAAGTGACCATTAAGGTTAGTACAATTGCTCATTTACATCTTTTTATTTTTAGGATTTGATTTATTTAGGGTTTTTTAGGTGCACTTTCTTCTTGCAGGGTTTGGGCGAATAACAATGAAGTACAATGAAATATAGGTGATAAAAGGTGAACATTAACAAGAATCTTATGACTATATAAATATTATTTTATAATGTTTAGAGAAGTCACAAGAACCCAAAGAAGGTCTACAGCGCCCAAGGCACCCTTCACCCAGTCTAGGGGCCCCAGTCTAGGAAGATCCTGCAGTCGCACAATTTTCTAAGCTTCGGTGTGACACTTCCCTCCTCCTTTTCATAAATTCATCATCTCGGCACAATTCAGGCTTATTTGTAATCATCTAAGTATTTTCTCCTTTCATTTGCAACTAGGGACTCACATTTTCTATCTTACTTGCTTGGGTCAAATATGTTCTTAATTGTTTATATCATTACGTTGGCACAAATTTAGATTAGCATTTATTTATTTCAATATTTTATTAATCAACCTCTATAACATTCTTTGTCCTAAAGCTTATAATTACTTTTATCATGATCCTACATACATTATTGCATTGTCTAGAAACAACCAAATCATAAATTTCTACCCTCATTAACGCTAATCAATAATTATTTCATTATACGAGTTCATAGTTTAACTACCTCCACGTGTTATATTTAAATAACATATAACGAACTAGATATATTGACTAATAAAAGTGTATTTGTAAGTGGAAGATAATATTTGTGTTGGTATATACATTACTTTTGGCTATATTACTAGCTACACAATATTATTTATATGTATTCCAGGTGCATGAAATTTGACTAATGTCAATGTAAATGGACATATATTTGCATAGGACATGCTCAACTAGAGAATTTTCTTAATTTTTTATGTTGATCTAGGTACCAAATCTTTATGTTTTACATTAGATGTGGGATTTTACGTGATGGTATTTGTGTAAATATTTTTTATTTAGTAGTATATACAAGTAATTGTAAAGTAAATAAATTACAAGGATATAAAAGAATTCAATGTTATACTATAGTATGCAATGTTTAATTTATCCAATTGTAAGAATTAAAATGTTTAAATGTTTGTATGGAAGAACATAGACTAAACATTTATGCAAAAAAAATTGTCATTGGTTCCAAATGAGAGGCGTGCACTTCTTAATATATGTCGCTGACCATATGTCGTAAATAATGTTTAAAATGATCACTTATTTCAGGAAAAATATAACTTTGAAATGTACTACTTTTTTATAATATATTATGTCTAATGATCCTTGTAAGTGATTTAAACCTCTCCAATGAATTAAATTCCAGAAAATTTGGAAATTTCATAATTTATTGAAGAATTTTGTAAAAACAAAATGTGTACTCAATTTACTCTTATTAGTTAAACAGTAGTTATTTATTGTAACTTGTTGGCAACGGTTGATGGATATTCTCATCAGGACATGTTATAGTTGTAAGCTAAGATATTTATAGATATTTTCCATTTTCAAAATTAATAACAATGCATAATAAAGATAAATTTTAATAGTACATAGATTTTGTAATAAACTACACACTATAATTTTATAGAATGGGAACATACATGATGGAAAGAGAGATAAATATCAGATGTACACTTAGATTCCTATGAGAAGCAACAAGATGATCAAAACTCAACAATTAAAGATAGACATTTTTTCTATCTACTTAGATTATTTTATAGAATTTAACGTGACTATTAGCCTATTAGTGAAGAATCAAAAAACCTCTGAATGTATGCAACTAGATGGGTTGAGAATCTTAGTGTGATTTCACAACATGGAACATCTCTCAAAGTGTGGGACCTTGCAAGTTGAGAGAGCTCTCTTGATTAAGGCTGGTTCCTATTCCTCTGTTCAGGTGCACACAAATAAATTACAGAAGATCTATTCTAAAACCTACTCTATCTTACCAAGGAGATAGGGTTGAGAAGATACAAAAAATAAACCTAAGCTACTGAGGTGATGCACGACAAGAATGTTAGACACTCGTCTTGCAATTTAACAAAGACCACAGAAATGCAATACAAACAACATGCAAAAGTAACCAAACTATAATGAGAGATCAAAAGGAAAGAATAAAACACATGAGAGGGTCAAGAATCATCCACAGACATATATTATTTCTCCAAAGTTGATACAGTACATTATAGTGGCCAAGAGGAAAAACTTAGCATTACAACTTGAATGGGGAGGCTAGGACTCCATGAACTCACCTGTAGACCAGAGGAGAAGGGAGGGTGCAAAACAGAACTGTCTAACCCTTTAGAATGAGCCCCGACCCTTCCTTTATAGATTCAACTTAGAGAGAAGAAGGAGAGAGAGGTGGGAAAACTAATTCGAAGCTCAACCACTTGCCATTAATGCCTCCTATAAATCCACACCAAATCTGTCATGTATGCATCGATTAATTATTTGGCGCATTGAAGGAGGAAGAACAATAGATCAAATAAAATCCAATCTATTTTTTGGAGAAAATAGATTTTAAATTAATGGCATGAAGACGTATTCCATTTTTTCCCCACCTAACTTCATCAAAATAAAAATTTCAGTTTTCTAGGTTTTCTATATTATACAATTATCATATAGTGTGGTTTTCTATATTTAAAAGAAAACAAATTTCTGTTGGGTTAAGTATTCAAGTCTCTTGTTTTCTAGTTTACCCAAGGGTCCAAGCTTTGAACCCACAAATCTGATACCAAGTGTAATGCCCACAAAAAGGACATTCTAGGAACGTGTTAAAACCCTTAACACTTAACCCGAAAGATGCGACATTATATATATAGTTATAAGGTTACAAGAGTGTCAACCCCTAGTGTGAATTAAATTAAGTTTCACCAATAATATTTACGTCACAAATGATGTATCAGGTCTAAGTTAAAAGATTAAATATTCTTAATTTATTTCCAAGGTCAAATATTTAACATTCTAACTAGGGAAGTGCTATAATTTAATTTACTTAGTTAAAAGTTTTTCTCCCCCATAACTAACATCCACACCCCGATAATTTACCTTATACTTAGTTACTTTAGTTCCATAATCTTAATGACTTAAAATACCATTTCGTTAATTTTTTAAAACACACTAGGAAATAAATTATACAATTGGTCTGAGCAGGAGGCACGGACTAGACGAGCAGTTTTTACACGTAGATTTAAATTTTCCACAACCATATCAAGATGTAGCAGCCATTTTACCTCATATTTTACAGATGATTAAGGACATCAATGTCACTTTAGGTAGAGGGTCCTTAGGAGGATGGATTGATAGAAAGGATAGGGAGCCATCAGTGGAGGCTTGTGCACCTCCTTGACACATTAGGGAGCATAGTGCAAAGACCTCCCATGTGGAGTCAGCTAGGGAAGATTCACCATACAGGGGACATGGAGATAGGATTTATAGGATATAGGGACAGATCTCAGAGCCCTAGGTAGCGGAAGGAGCATACAGAGATATAGAGGGGTCATCAATCATCAGTTGTAGACCATATCAAGGAGATCCTGAAGCTAAGACCATCTCACTATTCTGGAGATACAAGTGGTTTTCAGGAAGAGGCCTTGTTGGTGAGCTTGAGCGGATACTTCAATCTCTACCATTGTACCAAAAACCTAAAATCTCGTGTTATAATCCATCTTCTAAGGGATGGAGTAGGTGTCTGGTGGACAACCGAGGAGCAGAATCTCCATGTTGATTGGGAGATAGTTACCTGGGAGCTATTTGAGGAGAGGTTCAGGAGCAGGTATTTACCTAGGAGGTTTATTAAGTAGTGGATAGATAAGTTCCATGACCTCCATCAGGCATCTATGACTGTAGCTGAGTGTGAGATTTGATTTTTGGACCTACTCTAGTATGTCGACTATTTGCAAGATGAGCAGGTAGGGAGTCATAGGTTTATTAGGGGTCTGAATTTAGATTTTGGTGGTGCAGTGCACATTCACTTCCCACAAACATTAGCAGAGGTCGTGGAGAAGGCCTATATTGTAGAGGAGACATGGGGGAAGATGTAGCAGGCTAGGGATAGAGTTCAGAGCTACATCCAACTGATACAGGATAGTAGGCCAAGGGGTTCAACTCCTCCTCCTCGTGGTGGAAAAGGTTCAGTAGAGTCTTCATTCAGGCCACCACAATAGCCACCTCAGCAGCAATAGTAGTAGCAGACCCACCCACCGTATGGGTAAGTGCAGGAAGTTGATGGACAAATATATGGTCATCCGTGGACGTCATATTACAAAAAACAGTGAAATCTCAACTTGTAGGGATTATTAGCTATACATGCACTCTAAATTAGAGAAATTTATATAAATATGAATCGTAGCATTTGGAATCTAGTTTCTAAAATACTAATTTTTGTAAAAAACGGACAAGTTTAGCTATATTAAACACTTAAAATTGTATGACTTACTTTTTTTTTTTGAAAAAACTTATAAGATTGTAGTCCGTTTGCCCGCATTTTGGATGACCAAATCTTGTTATTTTTTTTTTTCCTTTGGTGAAAAGTTATATGTAGTTGTCTTTCTTGGGATGGATTTTATTTTGTATTTTTTTTAGCAATATTTTTTTTTTTATGATTTTTTCCGTGAAAGTGGTCTAAAAATATTTAGAAAATGGAGCGCTTTCCGTTTGCCCGCCATAACTATATCAAAAAATATCGAAATCAATTTTTATTTTTTTTAAAGGTGTATAGAATTTGTCCACGCTTGGGATGGTATAAGTTTTATCATATTTTGATAAGTGAAAAAAAAGTTACAGTCTTAAATGTAGACATGAACATTCACGGGAAAAAATATCTTAAAGACCTATTGTTAGTAAAAAATTATAAAATGATATTTATCTTATTCTATTCACTTTAAAAACAATATTTCTACAAAGCTAAGAGTCTACCCTACGTGATGGCACCATATTTGTGAAAATGTTTTCAGTTTTTTAGCATGGTTCAAGTCTTTGGAAGAGCAGATTTGAGGTTTTTTGACCTTTTGCACTTCATAATGACCTTCTATAGCTTTGGTTGGGGAAAAACAAAGATTTTCCAAGGCTTAGGTTCATGGTAGATAGATCCGCGATCGCAGTTTTTTTTAAACATATACCGCGCTCGCGTGCTTTATAAAGCGCGCTCGTGGTTTATAAAGCGCGCTCGCGGTTTATAAAGCGCGCTCGCGGTTTGTAAAGCGTGCTCACAGTTAATAAATCATATTTACACACATACCAATGTGTGAATTACCATGTGATTTTTACTCTCTGACCTTACCGTACGAATTAATACAAAATTCTTTTTTTTTCTGCACGTTTTTCTTATCACCGGAAGCAAAACATCATGGGAGACAAAAAATGAAGTCAAAAAAGGAATTCATTAAGTAAAAAAACACCAAACAAATTAGAGGCCAACAAAATTCAAAATGCTGAGTGAATGTGGAAACTTCGTGAATCTAGAAGAGGTTCATCTTCAATCCCAACTATTGTAAGCAATGAAGAACTAGGTAATGTTTCTACTGTCAATGTTGAAGTTGAATTAAATACTCATGATGAAGAAGTTTTTACCGTCAATGTTAAAGAAAAATTAAAAACTCATGATGTAGCAAATGTTGAAATTGAAGGAGATAATGAAAATGTGAATAAGGAAATTCATGTTGAAACTGTAGACAAGCAAAATTTGACAAAAACACCTCCTAGGATTTTACGTAAGAAACCTAATTGTTTTATTGAAATTGATGGAAAATTTTTGAAACCAATGTCTGACAAACTTTCTAAACGAAAAAATCAGAAGAAAAGCCACGGAAATTTGGGATAATCATTTTGAAATTTTAAATGATTCCCAAAGATGTCAGTTGTTGGTTAGTTTGATGAAATTGATTAAAATGAGACCTACATTAAACACCTTAGGATTGACAACATCTAACATACGTGGTCAAACCTCTACAATTGTGTAAAACCTTCATGATACATATCACACTGTTGGTGTCAAGAGATGCACTAGGGATAGTAATATTGTGCGTTGTGTACTTGCTACTAGTGTTGTAAGTGAATCAATAAAAAAACAATGTTTGATTACGTAAACAAGTCGAATGTTGGAAGTTAATTGAAAAACTCTAATGAAAGCAATTGAAATACGTAATATCCTTCAATCACTCAATAATGTCGATTTTTGGGCATTTTCTGCTAGAGCATCGCGTAAGGAAAAAAATAATTCTGATGCTATAAGAGAATTTGTTATTAAATTTTGGCATGATAACACTAGAGTTTCACTTAATACAAGAGATGTTATAAAACAGAGAGTTGGTTCTACTAATCGTGAACCACATCCAAAACATTTCTTGGATATGACTCAAACTCAATTTTTTCATAAGTTTGAACAAGAGAATCTGGAAATTAAAATTAGTCAACGTTTTTTTGAAATGTTGAAACCATTCTATGTCAAAATCAACCATGCTCGCACCACTTGTTGTAGGCAACATGTTGAATTTGTGATGCATTATGCTAAATTTTTACATATTCATTCTAATTTACATTCTGAAACTATGTTATCTGAATGTGGTGTTTAAGTTCCACCAATATATTCCAGGGATTTCATTCCTACTATATTTTGTGAAAAAGAAGTTGGACAATTTTTTTATAGTCAGGATTGTTTAGATGGAAGTTGTAGTACATGCAGCGGATTACCTAAATTGGAAAGTAGCATCCATGAGAAAATTGAAGGTACAATAGAACATAATTTAGTTGAATTTGATAGATATAAATCAGTTGCATACCAGTTGAAAGATGGAAAAGAGTCAAAACAGTGTGAGCTAGTTACAGAACAAATGCCCATTTTTCAATTTATGAGAAAATTTAAGGATGAAATTATTTATGAGTATGCGAGGCATACACATAGAGCTCGATGGTTGGATGAACAATTCAAGCTATGCAAAGACACATTTCCTATTGGTAGTATTGTTTCAGTGGTCGATTTTGTAGAGAATTACACATTTCAACCACAAATGGAGGTTCAATCGCAATATTACAACTCAGTACAAGTTGTCATTTTTGTGCATATAGCATTTGTATATTCTCCTGACAGTACAGAGAATGATCAAATTTTTTTAAGAGAGTACCACTTTTATATCAGTGATGATCATACTCATTCTATTGAATTTGTGCAAGGGTGTTTCCAGTGATTTTATGGAAACTTGTCTGATAGGGAATCCACTTCAAACAACATTATATATGGTTAGATAATTGTTTGTCTCAGTTTAATAATGCATGAATGTTTTATTGGATGAGAAAAATGCACGTCAAGATGGGTGTGTAACATATTTGGAGTTTCACTGAGGCTGGACATGGAAAAGGAGAGCATGATAGTGTAGGGGAATGTGTGAAAAGAGCTCTTGCAAGAGAAGAGTTAAAGTACAAAGATGGTGCTAAATTAAAAGATGCAAAGAGCATAGTTGAATGGTGTACTAACAACATGGCCCAAGGTTCTCAAGAAAATTCCACAGTTTGCAGATTTTTTTGGTTGATAGAGGAAAAACATATTGCTAACTGCGAGGATTGTATGACACTCACTGGGTCCAGTGATATGCACTCATTTTGTAGCTCAAACGCTACTTTGTGGGCCGTATGGACAAGAAATTTGACATGTTTTTGTGCATCTTGTATCGAATTTGTCACTGCTGAGTGTGATTCACAAGAATGGGTGGAAGGATGGATTTGTAGGCCTCTGACTCTGCTTCCTAGTTATCAACCTCCACAAGCATTACGACTTGTTTCTATAGATAAAGTTACAACATCCAAGGACTTTGATGAAATTTTGATTTTGGTGCGACAAGGTATTTATGATTATTTATTTAATTTTTGTATTGAGTTATGTCCATTGAAATTTTAATATGTAATTTAAATTTGATTTGTTCAACCTTGGTTATTTTTTTGTAGGACATGTGTTTGCAGTAATTGTGACAAAAGACAATGAAAACTGAAAAGACTATTTCTTATGTCGTTGCATTGAGGAAAGAAAGAAGTTGACTTCTCCTATTATAGATGGCGAAGATATTGAGTATCCTACAGGGTCAGTGGTAGTTACTGGAACTTGGCTTCGATTGTATCCATTAAAAAACTCCTCTGTTTGGGTGTTTGAAGACTTTGAGACACACAGGAAAATACTCTTATATTCACATCTAGTTCTAGTGACAAATATTTAGTTGTATAGATATCGAGAAAGGCCTAATAGCAAGATTCTTTGGAAGGTTCGAGAGTCAGATCATGAAGCAATCTTGTCTGCTATTCAGAGTAGATCCGATCCTAATGGTTCATTGGAATGAATTTACAATCCTCTTGTCTGGAATATAATTTCTTTTCAATTTATATATATATATATATATATATATATATAATTTTTTTAGTTTAAAGATCTAGATTTAAGTTTGAATATATTTTATTTTAAATTTGTGTATTTTGTGTACATATATAGATAGTATATGGTTTTGATTTGAAACTTAAATTTATTTGACTAACACTTTTATGTTTAGGTTAGTGGTGCCAGAAAAGCTTGCACCTTCACGTGGTTGGCACTGTTAGTAGAGAATTTTAAATTCTCGAAGCTAAGAGAAGCTTTCATTGTTTGAAAAAGTTGTAAATTTTGAAAAAGCTAAGTAAATTTTGAAAATGTTGTAAATTTTGAAAATGTTGTAAATTTTGAAAATGTTGTAAATTTTGAAAAAGTTGTATATTTTGAAAATGTTGTAAATTTTGAAAACGACTCCTCTAGGTGCCATGGAGTCTGAGTAGTCACCTGTCGAAGTTGAATGATATTTTGATCTTAGGGCTCTTAAGGGACTACGCCCGAACAAAGTAGACCGGAAGAAACAACCCTTTCGTGCACCAAAAAACTACCTCCTCTAGTATTCACCTGGCCACCAAGACGTGTCGGCGTAGTTGGTTGGGTGCCACTACCCACCGTTTGTAAAATATAGGGTTTGACAACCTTACACTGGCTCCAACTAAACTATTTCACGCGTTTGCATACAGTAGGACAGCAAGAGCACCAAAATGAGAAGGAAAAGAATGAGAGAGGATATTGTAGAGGATCCCTACGCCGAGGTGCCAGATCAGATGAGGCCTCTCTAGGTGCCATGGAGTCTGAGTAGTCACCCGTCGAAGTTGAACGATATTTTGGTCTCAGGGCTCTTAAGGGACTACGCCCGAACGAAGTAGCCCGGAAGAAACGTCCCTTTCACGCACCAAAACACCACCTCCTCTAGCATTCACCTGGCGTAGTCGGTTGGGTGCCACAACCCACCGTTTGCAAAATATAGCGTTTGATAAACTTACACTAGCTCCCTTTGCACTATTTTGCGCGTTTGCAAACAGTAGGACAACGAGAGCACCAAAATTAGAAGGCAAAAACTAAGAGAGGCTAATGTAGAGGGTCCCTACATTGAGGTACCAGATCAGACGAAGCCTCTCTAGGTTCCATGAAGTCCAAGTAGTCACCCGTCGAAGTTGAACGATATTTTGGTCTCAGGGCTCTTAAGGGACTACGCCCGAACGAAGAAGCCTGGAAGCAACGACCCTTTCACGCACCGAAACACAACCTCCTCTAGTGTTCACCTAGCCACCTAGATGTGCCAGCACATTCGGTTGGGTGACACGTCCCAATATTTACAAAATATAGTGTTTGACAACCTTACACTGGCTCCTACTGCACTATTTTACGCGTTTGTAAAAAGTAAGACAGCGAGAGCATTGAAATGAGAAGGAAAAAAGAGAGAGAGGATATTGTAGAGGGTCCCTATGCCAAGGTTTTGAATCAGACGAGGCCTCTCTAGGTGCTACGGAGTCTAAGTAGTCACCCGTCGAAGTTGAACAATATTTTGGTCTCAGGGCTCTTAAGGGACTACGCCTAAACGAAGTAACCCGAAAGCAACGACCCTTTCACGCACCAAAACACCACCTCCTCTAGCATTCACCTGGGCACTCAACATGCCGGTGTAGTCGGTTGGCTGCCACGACCCACCGTTTGCAAAATATAGTGTTTAACAACCTTACACTGGCTCCAACTACACTATTTCACACGTTTGCAAACAGTAGGACAGTGAGAGCACCGAAATGAGAAGGAAAAAACCAAGAGATTCTATTTTAGAGGGTCCCTACACCGATGTTCCAGATCAGATGAGGCCTCTCTAGGTGCCACGGAGTCCGAGTAGTCACCCATCGAAGTTGAATGATATTTTGGTCTCAGGGCTCTCAGGGGACTACGCCCGAACGAAGTATCCCAGAAACAATGACCCTTGCGCGCACAAAAAACACCACGTACTTTAGTGTTCACCAGGCCACCTGGACATCCCAGCACATTCGGTTAGGTCCACAACCCACCATTTGTAAAATATAGCGTTTGGCAACCTTACACTGGCTCCAACTGCACTATTTCACACGTTTACAAACAGTAAGACAGTGAGAGCACCGAAATGAGAAGGAAAAAACTTAGAGAGGCTATTGTAGAGGATCCCTACACTAAGGATTTGGATTAGATGAGGTCTCTCTAGGTGCCACAGAGTTTGAGTAGTTAACTATCGAAGTTGAACGATATTTTGGTCTCAGGGCTCTTAAGGGACTATGCCCGAACAAAGTAGACCGGAAGCAACGACCCTTTCGCGCACCGAAACGCCACCTCTTCTAGCATTCACCTGGCCACCCAGACATGCCGGTATAGTCAGTTCGGTGCCATGACCCACCGTTTGAAAAATATAGCATTTGACAACCTTACACTGGCTCCAACTGCACTATTTCGCGCGTTTACAAACAGTAGGATAGCGAGAGCACCAAAATAAGAAGGAAACAACTGAGAGAGGCTATTGTAGAGGGTCCCTACACCAAGGTTTTGGATCAGACGAGGCCTCTATAGGTGCAACGGAGTCTGAGTAGTCAACCATCGAAGTTGAATGATATTTTGGTCTCAGGGCTCTTAAGGGAATACGCTCGAACGAAGTAGCCTGGAAGCAACGACCCTTTCAAACACCAAAACACCACCTCCTCTAGCATTCACCTAGCCACCTAGATGTGTTTGCGTAGTCGGTTGGGTTCCACGACCCACCGTTTGCAAAATATAGCGTTTGACAACCTTACACTGGCTCCAACTGCACTATTTCATGCGTTTGCAAACAGTAGGACAGCGAGAGCACCGAAATGGGAAGGAAAAAACAAAGAGAGGCTATTGTATAGGGTCCCTACGCCAAGCTGAAAAATAAGACAAGGCCTCTCTAGGTGCCATGGAGTCTGAGTAGTCACACGTCGAAGTTGAACAATATTTTGGTCTCAGGACTCTTAAGGGACTACGCCTGAACGAAGTAGCCCGGAAGCAATGACCCTTTCGCGCACTGAAACACCACCTCCTCTAGCGTTCACCTGGCCACCCAGACGTGCTGGTGCAGTCGGTTCAGTTCCACAACCCACTGTTGCAAAATATAGCGTTTGACAACCTTACACTTATAAAATATAAAATATAGCGTTTGACAACCTTAAATATGAAACTACATGCCAACAATCTCCCCCTTTTTCACTGATGAAAAACCAGTTATACTTATCCCCATTTTTTACATTAATGAAAAAGGCATACATTTAACAACATGTTCTTCATATTTCTCCTCCTGATAGGATCACCTCTTCATTAGAAACATCAACCAAATGTCTTAAATAAGCTCAAAATCTTGAAATTTCACTCAAAAACTTATTTTAGCCTCCTTTCAAGCATAGAGACACTAAGCTCCCCTGGGAATAACATATGCATGATCTAGAAATGTTGATAATCATTGATATTTATCATCATCATAACTTTTCTTTGAGTAATAGCACCATCATTCACCTTGTAGGTATGCAAAAAAATTCAATCCTCAAAAAATCTTTTTTTTCACCTTCAAGAATCCACTATACCAGACTTGTACCTAAAAAAATCATCTCTATAACATGCCAAAGATGATGCATAATAGAAAAATTATGCTTCTTACCTTCATCTTTCGGGCAACTCTACTTGTTAGGCACCAAAACTTGATTTAGTCACATGTTTGTAGCCTTCATGTGTTGGGAAGAAATAATGCATTCATGACTCATACCTTACTTGTTCTTGGAGAATACACTCATCACAGACCTTAAAAGCCTTTAAATAAACAATGTCCCTCTGAGTGTTTTGTATCATACACATCATCATATAGCTCTATAGAATCTCCTTTTCATATCATTGTAAACTAATTATCATAAAATCATCAACCTTCCCTCCAAATCTAGCTTCATTTTGTCAAAAAATGCCTTTCTAGCACACGAAATCACCTAGAGTACCTTCAAGAATCTATCATATATGTACTCTTGTCAAGATTGTGAATTGAGCATTTTTTTCAAGCACTAAGTAACACCTACAGGCATGTAGGTTACAAAATTAGAGAAAATTTCAAGTCATGTAGCACAATGGACACTAGATAGATACTTGTATTTTGGAATGAAAAATACTTCTAGACTTGAAAATTGACCACTTTGAATGCATCATAACATGCCATGGTTGGGCTTGACATGTACACATTTCACCTGTGAAATATTCTTTACAGATGCATAAGCATTATATGTATCTACTGATTCAAGAAACCTCAAGTCATAGACCAAAATATCTACCTGCCTCACTAGCTTATTCTTATAATCATCAGAAGAACAATTCTTGGAGCATATTACCAATTTAAGAGTATACTCGTGTGATATTCTTTAAAATAACGCATGCTCTACCTCTTGAAAACATTTTCCATAATTTATCAGATAATCCCTATAGATTTATTGGTTTGAATATTGCACAAGTGAATGATGTGATATGTGAATTGTTCCAAGACAAAACAATGAAAGCATCTAAGATTGTAAATTATGAAAATACAATCTAGATATAATTAACTGTTTCATTTTTACAGATCTAGCATATTTATACCATTGCTCATAAGAAAATATTATATAAAACACTTATGAGTTAAGGGGTGTCGACAAAAATAGATCTCACACACCTTTAAGAAATTAGTACACACCAAGTGACTCCAACGATCATATCTCTTTTCATCAAAATGCAATCCCAGGCAATAACCAAGAGAAAAAGTTACCCTTATTGTATCTAGAGCTCATTGTAACTCATCATCTGATCAAAATAGTGCTTGTGGTTTGCAGGTCCTATCTAAACATCTGCATATTGAAACTGGTGAAACAACTAGGCCATTCAGAAACTGATTTGGGTACAAAAACTATTATAATCACATCACTTGTATTATAATGAAGAGTGAGAATCAATAGGTACTATAGTGGTTCCAATATAAGTAGGGCCAACATATATCATGATCTAAAAAATTCCCTATCCTTGAATTGGATATTCTTTACAACATGCTCTTAGCGTGCCCATGGATCCATGTCATGAAGGCCATTTTCTCCACCTTCCATCAGTGTATGAATTTATGGCATGAAGGTTAGATAATCACCATCCCAAGTGATCCAGAACCATTCACACATTGTAGAGAATTGCACCATTTTTTTCGTGAAAGTTTTGAATGTCCTTCTATCCAAATATTGTTGTCGAATTATAAAAAAAAAATTATCAAAGAACATTTGGTTCCAAATGTACTCACTCAGTTGTAATAAGAAATTTCCATCATTGATCAATCCCTTAACATTGTTGGAGGCAACATATATCAAAAGAAGGGTCTAGATGATAAATTAAGTCCTCAACATGGCTTATTAATATAAGATCTCTCAGTGTCTCTCATAACACGTGGAAAACCATGCTTCCAATTCAAAATCACTATAGATAGATGCCCTAAACCATTGGAGAATTTTTTTTCCAGTGGTCTCCTAGATATGAGGATAATATGATAGAAGATCCCACTAGGAGCCCATACCTTAGCGTACCATGGCATGATGTAATCATGTCATCAAGATCCATAGTATATTAAAGTCCACTGCATGGTATTTGTCATGGACCTTATAATGGATTCAAGGATGCAAAATCAATGGACAAAGAAGGTTCTAGAACATCTTCCCATTCCTTATTTTAAATTGAACTTGAACATGGCCTTGGAATCAGGGCCCATAATGATCCACCTTATGAGATAGACATAACCTATTCAAAAAATGAGGATGGCTCATCTCATTTTGACAACGTGATGCATATTCCCAATGGAGGTCCTATAAGAGGATCTTTACTCAAGTAACATATTTCCTAATTGAGTTATTTTTACCTTGTCATATAATTATATACTCCATCCAATTGAAAATTTACCCTACTATATCCTGAATCGATAGATTGGAATAAAAAATTTCACATGCCAATTTATTTCGTTGATAATGATGAGACATTTGTAGAATTCGTGGGAATCAGGGATTCTATTTTGAAGGGGGATCATAAGAAATATTTTCTAATCAGCCTAGATGATTGTGCATACTTTGGATAAAAAGTACAGATGTGTGAACACTTGAATAAAAAGAGTATAAGAAAACTCAAGACTACTTCTGAAAAATCCAAGTGCAAGAAAAACAAACATAAGTCTCATAGTGAAATCCTCTTTGAGTCATTAGTAAACAAACAAGACAAAGAACATATAGAAAAATTGGTATACCCATTCAAAGATGATGATTAACCACGTTACACTTCTTGTTAAAGAACTGAAAAAGTCATAACTATGATTTAACCAACACACATGGATATATATAAGAATCAAACAAAGTGTGCTCCATACGCACGTCTCTGAAAATATATATGTACATAAGTTCATAATGTATGTGTACATTTCGATCTAAGCACGTGTCATAATGTACATATGGGACCACATGCGGTCGCAAAAGGCTAGATATATATACAATGGACTGTGAATCTACTCATGACCACATATGTACATCCAGGTGGACTATAAATCTACTCATGAAACATCTTCCGTCTCTTTGCGCTGCTAGAAGTAGCACGTCCACGACCTGGGGATGTAGTGGAGGGAGATGCCACTACGTATTTCATCTGTGTGGTCCTAGGTGTCTCTAAGCATGCCTGCAACCTAACCTGCACATTCATAAACAAAAAGTTTTTAACACCCAAAATTTTAAAATACGTTCAAAATTTAGAAACTTGTACAATTTAGTTAAAATGCATGTGAAATCTGACCGCAATGTCATGATCCCTATCAATTTTTTTTTGACACATTGCAGGGACAACAATAGACTCACGAGGGGAAAGCTATATACAAATAATTAATTTTCAAATTAAATATTTCACATATATACCTACAAAATTTGATAATGAAGATTTAAGTTTAATAAGAAATAATGAACCTCCAAAATTTAACAAATTTAAAAAATTGTGTCCCTCAGTTAGTGGATCTGCAAATGTTATGGAAGTATCTATAATAGCCTCTATAGTCTACATATATGGAGGAGTCTCTCTAGCAATCATAAGCTATACAAAAAACATGTACAAATCAATATTAAAATCTACATGATAGAGGTCTAAAGCATGTAATCCACGTGAACTTCTAGTAATTAGAAACAAAGTGTAAATAGATTTACTAACCTACGTAAAACTCATGTGAGGCATGCCAGTAGCCTCAGTTCCCTGAGTAGATGATTACCCGCCAGGCTCCTGTGTATAAAAAAGAAAAATATTAATACATGTACAACATACACGTGAAACAAATTATTATAATAATCTAGTGTAATTAAATGATTTATTAAAAATGTAAGTTTGTACAACTTGAAACTTACATTTGAAACACGCCCAGCCACAGTAGCTAGCATGTCGATGCCAGATGTTTCCTTCACCAGCTCTTGCTATTTAAAAGAAAATAAAAAATTAGTTTTTTACATGTATGTACATGATGTACAATCTTATATATATATATATATATATAATTTAAATTTATTTGAAATTTACCTGTGAAAGACCAATATTAGTGACTCGAGTTCCAAAAATATTCCCCAGGATCTCATCTATAGAAAAGAAATCCTGTGAACCAACAAATGATGTCTCGCCTACAGTGCATACGACACCACATGATCCATAGTGTTGTGGTGCACTAGAACTGACACCTCCACCAACATCACCAGATGCTATCTGGTTGCTATGCTGGGTAAGAGTGTCAGTGAGCTCCCTCAATGCATGCAATGTATCAATCTCCACAACCTCCTTCACTGTAGGAGGGATAAATGAAGGCAGTGGGGGTTTTGGGGCATGGGGGATCCTAGGCTGACCTACGTGTGCACTAGGTCTGCTATGTGGAGAGCCACCTCCTCGACCAAAAAAGTCAGAAAAGTCAAAATAATTCGGGACCTCATTGAGCATGAATTCACAATATAGTTTCTTCAAAAAATAAAGAGGAACCTCATTGTTGTTGCATAGTGGATAATAAAAAACCATCCACCATCGGTCCCAATTTTTTTTTGATTCTGTCATCATGGCACCAATGGATTGGGAACCGTTTGCAAGTAACTGCATGGGGGGCATTGGTTCTAGGGTCAGTAAATAATGCACAAATGAGGTCTTTTCCAATTTTTTTGTCTTTGACAGCCGCATGGGATAGTTTATCCGCATACCACCGCCTACAGTCGCTTCTAAAGGTTGTCCATCTATGTATTTGGTTGGTTGTAGACTCGAATTCGCCAATCAATATTTGCAATGTATTGGATAAAGTCATGCGGGATGGATTTGTAGCATGATTTTGTCTTATAGTTTGAAATAGGTTCTCAATGAAAATTTAATTTTCTTGGATTCTTCCAATGATATTATCTTACATTCCTGCTGGCTCAGTGGGGATAGAAGGAGCGACACGAGCCGGATCTATGTTTAGAGGAGGGTTTTGAGGAATGTTCAGAGGGTTTTGAGGAACGTTCTATGGGTTTTGAGGAATGTTTTGATGGTTTGCATGATTTCGAGCTTGCTAACGAACTTTTAAAACAAGAAAATTGTATACATAAACAAACATTCCAAAAAACCCATGAAAATGCAAAAAAAAACCTAAAATGCAAAAAAATGATTACAATCGGGGACTTACCTCCTCGTTTTGGTGGCATGGTTGAATCTATCGCTATCTAGAAGTCCGATGAGCAATTTTGAGGTTAAAATCACGGTTCGAAATGAAAAATGAGGAAAATAAGGAGTCGCGGGACTGTGAAATTTTGTCTAAGAGTTCCGCGATCATGGTTTATAACTGCACTCGTGGTTCTAAACCGCGATTAAGGTTTTAGGTTCGGTAATTAGTGAACCTAGAATTCAAAAACCGCGATCGCAGTTTTTGAACCTTGAACGTGGTTTTAGAACTACGATTGCAGTTCCTTTATTTTAAGTTTTTATGACCACGGAATTGTCCTTCAACTTCATGAGCTTACCCCTAATGTGGGTCCTAGCGGAACCACACTTCCTTTTACACTTTTAACTCCTTTCTACATAAAAGGAAATTTTTCCAAATTTCCCCTGATAGTCTACACCTCCACCATTGACTGGAGAATTTTTTTGACTATTCCATGTCGGGCCTGTGGGTCATTTTGATGATTTTAATCTTTTAAACAACAAGGGGGAAAAAATCCAAGTTGCCCCCAATGGCCCGCATCCCCGCCTCTTGACTTTTTAAATGGTCACACATCTTAATGGCGCATCTTGAGATGGTCCCCAAAAGTAGAGACCCTAAATGAGCGTGGGCTCACCACGTGTCTCAGGTGCTTTAGGAAGTTGCTAAAAAGTCTAAGGAAGAAAGACTTGGTGGAAACCTCCACATGTCTTTATGGCGTAACTTGAAGAAATTTATAAGGCTTCAATATGATTTGGCAGGGGCGTGCTTCCATTTTAGAAACTTTATTCCATTTTTCCAAAAGGGAAAAGCATTCAACTTGCTTATGAAGGCCCGCATCTCCACTTTTAACTTTACTAGGTGTCCTTTTGCGGGGTCAAAGTAAGAATTTTTCCCTATCGCTTCATATCTATTGCATAACCAATTAGATGCTATTGGGGACACGGGGCCAATTTTATATTTTTTACAAATGTGACCAAATTGGAAAATTTCAGCAAAAAGAACCGCCACACCTCATCCAATCAGAAGAATCCATGTAAGTACCAAAAGAGCCAATACGAATTGAGCGGAGGCATGGGACCAAAATTGCCTTTTTGACAAAAAAGCAGAAAGCGACAAGTTAAAACATTTTCCCATCATCCCCTGACCAACCAAAAGAAGTCACATGACCACCGAATGCTGAGGAGTAATCTGACGGGAAAAATTCACCCGTCAGACTGTCAAAAACATAGAAATTCACCATTCATGCCCAAAATCTAATTTTTCGCTAAAGATGAAATTTTTTGAAACAAAACCAAGTGAATCATGGTTCGAAGCATCTTTCAACCATGGATTTGGATTGTTAAAGGCATAAAAATATAAATTGACCATTCTCGAGCTTCCATGGTTAGGGAAAAATAGGAAAAAATGGCATAGCCCACGGATTTGAAGAAATTAGGGAAAAAACAAGGCAAGCTTGGAGACTTCTTCAAAAAAGGGCATGACAATGGATTATTCAAACAATTCAAGGCATTCAAATAGAGGTAAAAGTTTCAGAACATCCACATCGAGAGATAAAATGTTTCAATACATGCAGATCAAAGGAAAATCAGGTTAAATTTTGTGAGATCAAAACGAGAACCAACATCAGCTACGACTCGGGGATGGGCACTCCTTGTGAGTTCCACAAGAATAACTAGCATACCAAGTGCCAACAATAAACCATTGGGCAACGGAGTAAAATAAAAAGCTAGCATAGTGGAACAACCAGAACCATCCTCTAAAAACTAAACTGAGAAACCACCAAAACCAAGTCACCAAGGACCAAAACAAGCAAAAACACAAAAGACAGAAAGCAACCAACAAGCTATACACTATACAAATGATGCTCTCCTTGATTTTGGGGAATCAATCAAGGAAAGTTTTCAAGTTCCTAACATCCTGGATATGACCATGCTAAGGAGTTGTGATATGTCTTTAACAGCTGGTCATATAAGTTTTTCTCTTTCCCATCCAAGTGGCTAAGTGACCATACTTTTTAAGGCTTACCCCTCGTGCTTGGGCCAAGTTTTCTAATATCCTTTGAGATTGCATCAAACATCAAAGTCCTAGGAAAATCATTTTGCTCATGACACCTCCATTGGTCAATTTCATATTCTCTGAAGACAACATAGCTCACAGAGTTATCAACATCAATATCTGCATGGAATACTTCATAAGAAGCATTGTTGGGGTCCTCAACAAGATATAAAATTTTCTTCTCACCAGGTCACTTCACAAGGCTTCCCTTAATTGGAATAGTGGCAGAGGACATATCAATTTGAACACTCCCACCAACACTTACATCCCATTTTCTAGATAACAACATACCCCACTTGGCTGGGCAATCAACGATAACAACATGAAGCTTCACATTGTTACCTAGGTAAGCTGCAAGTTGTACCACCAAACCTTTCACACATCCAACAACGGGCACCTCTCTAGATTCTATGGTAGTGCACTTCCCATATGTAGCTATTACTTTGAGATCTAGCTCATTCATGACTTACAGGGGCATAACATTGCATGATGCCCCCGAATCAAACATATAGTTATGCAACAGTCTGTCTTTAATGATCAATGATGTAAAAAATGGATCAAAACTCAATTGAGACTCGACCAAAGATGTTCCCAAGTAAAATTCAGGTGGTTCACCTGTTTCCTCCAGTACTTGAGGTTTTTTCAACTTTGAAATGGTAGGAGTCTCAACATTTCTGCCTTGGGTGACCTTTTCTTCTCTAAACCCCAAATATTCGAATGCTTTGTTCCTATGCTTGGGGATTCTAAGCAATTCGACAATAGGAACAAAAATCTTGATTTGACTCAAGATTTGGGCTATGTCACAAGGAACATGGTTGGGTAATGCAGTGTTAGGAGAGATGTTTACAAATTCATCTGATGGCACATGAATTTTTACAGTCTTAGCATAGGGAAGGACACAATTTCAACTTGAGACAACAAGGCCTTTACCAGATATATCTTTCTTTGGAGTCTCTTTTGGAATACTAGTAAGCACTAGAAGTTTTGGTTTGGCTTGAGGTCCTTCCCTTTTAGAAACCCTACTCCTGGTATTATATTCCTTTTCTTGGCCAACCACAACATTCATTAACAATTGCGTATCCTCCTCAGAACATATCCCTCCATCATAATTATCAATCATTAGAGCTCTTAGATACTTAAAATCATTATTAGGAAGTTTAAAAGCTTGCACCATATCAATTTCATAAGTGTGAGTGTGGGAGGAGATAATACTCAATGAATGCAATCCCAGAAATCTTTAGAGTTCTGGCACTCATCAGCTTAGTTGAGGTTTCCCCTTGTTGTGAGATCATGGAGCAACCCATCATGCAAACATCAACATCATTATCATTATCTTCTTCTTCTTCTTCTTGCTGATCTTCCTCACATGGAGCATGGGGCATGAAACATCTGTCACACCAATCAATGACATCTATCTCCTCCACAATAGTAACTTTGACAGTCAAAGTATCAGGTACCATTCTATTTTCCATAGCCTGGAACTATTTATTTCAAAATCCAATAGGTCCCTTGCCTCTGTTATCATATCTCTAATCATTTCTATGTTGATTTGTAAACCTATCTTGGCCTTGTTGCTTGTGCTGACCTTGTGAACTCTGCCCAATTCCTTTTTCTGCTTGGGCTAATTTGTATCATATTTCTTTGATAGCCCTTGCCAAAGTTTTCACAACTTCCTCCAAATCAGCAGCCTTACTTGTTTGAGGCTTTTCTGGGTTAATTAGTTTTACCCCCTCCCTTTTTGGAGGCTTTCCAATTGCCTTGATTTTTTTCTCAATTTATAGAGCCATGGTGAAGGCCTACCTCAAATGAGTAGGGTTTTTGTCCCTCAAGTAGTAAGCAGTTTTTTTATCAAATGCATCTAAATATTTGATCAAACTTGATTCATCACATGGCCTTAAGCTAACAAGAAATATCCTCAAGGTCTTGTTAAACCTTGTGTTGAAATCATGTACCGAATCATTAGGATTCTTCTTGATGTTTTCAAATTCTGATAGAAGAAACCTAGGGTCAGTTCTATAACCATACTACAATCTAAATGCATTGTTCATCTATGTCCAAGAATCAATGGAATTATCTGGTAAATCTTTATACCAGTCCCTTGCATCCTCTTCCAAAGTATGGATAAATAATTTGATATATACATCTTCATATTAAATCTCAAAGTCTTCCATCATATTGATAAAAAGCTTTAAATGTTGATCATCAGTTATAGCGTTGTTTCCCTGGAACTTTGGTAATATATTTCTCACATCTTGGGGAGTTGCATTTGGATAACCAACCATCCCTGTAAAATTTATAGGACCAAAGGTGTTTACAACAAATGGAGGTCTTGGTGGGGGCTAGGCCATGTTGTTTTGAGGAGGTGACCTTAGAGGAGAAACAAATTGATAAGGGGCATGGGGTTTTTGAAACACATGAGTATAACTTTCAAAATGGATATTCCCTAAAGGCCTTGCTTCTTGGAAAACCCTATCAACTTTTGAAAAGACAAGGGTAGAATGAGAAGCAAACTTTTCAAATTCAAATGAAGGCCCCTCTCTAGATAGAGAATTCAATTCCACAAAGAGGCTACCTGATTTAGAAGCACTTGAATGGAAGTATTCAATGATAGGCTGATCACTTTCATCAATGGATATCCCTTTTCTTGTCTGATGATCTCCAAAAACTTTCTAATATTTTCTTCCTTCTAACTTTGTTTTTCCTAGATCTGGAAATAATGTCCTAGAAGGATCCCTAGTAAAAAAAGATCTTCTTCCTTCCAACTTTGCAAAGATTAGTAAAAAAATCTCACTTGACAGAGGTTAAGACACTGGTACTTACCAAGAATCAAATCAATAGGGATTTGCCACTAAGGATTTCCACCTTAGTTGTGAAAATGCACTAAAATATGATCTGTCAATACTAGAAACTGGAAATGGAAAGATATAACTTTTCTTTACCCAAATTTATCATTGAAAGCTAGTGTGCTAGGTGTAGAAACTAAAATAATTACACACAACACTTGCAACCTTGAATACTTCTTACATGCCCAAACACAAGATGATGTTTGAAACAATGTATTAGCACTAAGAGCATATAAGAAGTGTTTACCAGGGTCTGAAAATGAACTGTAATCAGTTTTTCCCTCGCAACAACACCAATCAGGTGTTAGTACCCAAATTGATTTTCCCTCAGAAGCTGAGCAACATCACAGGTTTGGCAGGAAGCTTAGAGACAATAAGAGCATGTAGTGTGTTGTTTAATATCCGGGGATAAAATGTAGCTTGCTCTTTGTCACTCAGATGTGGAGAAATGGGTAGCACCCTCAAGAGGATTTGACCTATCCTCACTAATTTATGGTTGTGCCTTTCAACCAGGGTGAGAGGACCCTTTTTGTAGCCTGCTGTTTGTGGAGGAGATGGAGATATCCTTCCTTGTGAAGTTATTAAGAAGACCTTGAAGAAAATATGATCAATGCAACAAAACCTAACTCTCACGAGTTGTCACTCTAGATAATGGAAATATTTTCTAAGCAAGGTTCAGGCCACTAAAGACAATGAAAACCTGATTGTCTCTGCATGTTTTGGTAGTAGAAATTATGCATTTGTATACACACAAGACAAGCAGGGGTAGTATGGGTAAGATTTGTTGTTTTTAAATGAATTTTGGTGGGAGGTGAGGCAGGATGAACTCGATTCAGCAAATCCTTGAGAAACTTGGACAAAAATGGAGAGCTTGAACAACATAATGCTTTGGGATAGATATGATGTTCCTTTAACAAAAATATGTGCTTGAATGAAGGCCCAGATCAACACTTTTCACTCAAACTTCAAGGATCCAGAATGAAGGCTCAAATTGGAAAACTCAACCAAACATTATCAACATTTGTTTCATCACACCTAAGATACCCTCAAAGGCTAAAAAAATATCTTATAGTCATGCTAGGAGTCACAGTGATTTAAAATTTGTTTATTTCACTATCAAATGAAAGCTCTTCTGATAAATGAAATTGTAAATGCCACCAAACTATCACAAGGGTAAGATCTTGTGTGATTCACAAATATTTTAATGTAAGATTGTAATGGGAACAAGAAAACTACTTGCCGACATTCAAAAATGAAGAAAACAAAAATTTTGCCCAAAAATAACATAGATTAGCTCAATTTTGATTAAATTTATCAGCAGGGGAAAGTTTCTAGAACAATCTCAGAGCTTGTCAATGGCTGTACACTCACAACCACCTTGACATATTCAAATTTAACACAAAGGAGATAAACAAGTTTCTTCAAATAGTTTCTCAGAAGGACGGGTTCTATCAAGCTTTTCTTTTAGAAAAATCAGTCCCAACCTCTAACACTCCAACCATTTGCATGAAAAATTCATGCAATTTACAATACTTCATTTAAAAAAAATATTTCCCCCAAAACAAAAGAAATTCAAAGCACCATTGCATGTTAAGACTCCCAAAATTAGATTTGCAAAAATGTTGTAAGGTGTGCAGAGGGAAAATATCTCCAAATATTTATAGCATTCAATTCTTCACCTATTAAGTCGTTCTTCATCTCGCATGCCAACCACTTCCTCCTCTATTCTATCAAATATGGTTCTTTGCATGCTAAGGAAAGAAAAACTAGAAGATCAGATCGAAGCCAATGGTCAGATCACATATTAATGGCAAAAGATGTTTTTTAGATTTTTCCCACCAAACCAAGATATCGAGATTAATGTTCCTCTTCATTTGGCATCCATGGAGACTCAAAAAAATGATAAAAAACCATAAGAATACACATCCCCAGGAGCTTTTGAGAAAAATGGTAAAAAATCATATACAGACGCACAATTTTTGTCAATATTTGTTTTGAATTTGGACCGTCCACGTGGGAGATCTGAGTTAGGATGGGCACGGGGGTTCTTTTTTACTTTTTACACCTTTTTGGAACAAATTCAAAATTTCTTAGTTTTCTCCTCTCCTGTGCCTTTAAAAAATGAGCTTGACACATGTCCCAATGTGGGTCCCAAAGGAATCGTGGCTAAATTCTTCTATTTCACCACTTTTTTGGAAAAGGGAAAATTTCCAAGTTTTCCCCACAACTCTGCTCTTCTGCTTCTAGTTTCTGATGTGGGTCCTAGTAGAACCACACTTCCTTTTACAATTTTAACTCCTTTCTCCAAAAAAGTTAAATTTTCCAAATTTCCCCCAAAAGTACGTACCTCTGCCATTGATTGGAGAAAAAAATTTACTATTTTATTTCAGGCCAGTGGGTCATTTCGATGATTTTAATCTTTTAACTAAGAAGAGGCAAAAAATCCAAGTTGCCCCCGATGGCCCACCTCCCCGCCTCTTGACTTTTCAAACTACCACACATCTCAATGGCACATCTTGAAATAGTCCCCAATAGTAGAGACCCTAAATGAGTGTGGGCTCACCACATGTCTTGAGCCCTTTAGGAAGTTGCTTAAAAGTCTAAGGAAGGAAGACCCAGTGAAAACCTCCACGTGTCTTTATGGCACAACTTCAAGAAATTTTATAAGGCTTCAATATGATTTGGCGGGGGTGCGCTTCCATTTTAGAACCTTTATTCCATTTTTCCAAAAGGGCAAAGCATCCAACTTTCTTCTGAAGGCCCACATCTCTACTTTTAACTTTTCCACGTGTCCTTCTGCGGGGTAAAAGTAAGACTTTTTCCCTATCGCTTCATATCTGTTGAATAACTAATTAGATGCTATCGAGGCTGTGGGGCCGATTTGATATTTTTTACAAATGTTACCAAAGTGGAAAATTTCACCAAAAATACCCGCTGCACCTCATCCAACCAGAAGAAGCCACGTAAGTACCAAAAGAACCAATCAGAATTGAGCGGAGGCACGGGACCAAAATTGCCTTTTTGCCAAAAAAGTAGAAAGTGACAAGTTAAAACATTTTCCTGCTGTCACCTGACCAACCAAAAGAAGACATGTGACTGCTGAATGCTAAGGAGTAATCTGACGGGAAAATGATGCCCGTCAGACCATCAAAAATATAGAAATTCACCATTCATGCCCAGAATCTAATTTTTCTATAAGGATGAATTTTTTTGAAACAAAACCAAGTGAATCATGGTTCCAAGCATCTTTCAACCATGTATTTGGATTTTCAAAGGCATTAAAATTTAAATTGATCATTCTCGAGCTTCCATGGTCATGGTAAAATAGGAAAAAATGGCAGAGCTTGCGGATTTGAAGAAATTAGGGCAAAAATCGAGCAAGCTCAGAGAATTCTTAAAAAAATTGCATGAAAATGGATTCTACAAACAATTCAAGGCATTAAAATGGAGGTAAAATTTTTAGAACATCCACATCGAGAGATAAAACATTTCAATACACACAGATCAAAGGAAAATCAGGGCGAATGGTGCGAGATCAAAACAAGCACCAACACTCACTTTCCCTTCAAATTATAAAACCTGAAAGTGGAGGCTATTTTGGATTGTCATTTTTGTTTCCCCAAATTCTTGAGATTACAAAATTGTAAAAAAGGGTGGAAATAGGTTAAAATGAGTGTTATTAGGTCTCTAGATCATGTAAAGTTCATAATTGAGGTTATAAGCCTAGAATCTTCATGACTAAGCTAATTAAAGTATCTTATCCACAAAAATAAGGTTCAAAATAGGGGTCAAGAGCAAAGTATGAGTCTAATCTAGTAGAAACTTATCTTCATCGGTTATAAAGAGACATTTTTGTAACTGTTTTAATTCATTCTATTTAGATAGAGTCTCAATTGCAAATGCTTTCAAGAAATATTAAAGGAAAACTGAGTTTGTGCCTAATTTTGTAAGTAAAATTTTGGATGATGGTGTGTTGTTCTCTTGTAAGGTTGTGGACATTGGATTTTGAACTCTGTATTTTTGCATGAAATGTATCTGATTGAGTTCATATGATTTGATTATGAGAGATAAAGAATTCTTTACTAAATTATAGGAAAAAAATTGGCTTGAGACAAGGCGATGTAGGGATTTTTGTTGGTTTCTTGTGGCTTATTAGTGTGTACGTGAAATATTCTCAATCCCTGAATGGATTTTTTTCCTTGAAATGAAAGTAAAATGATTTAAGCCTAGTGATGAAATTATAAATGATAATACACATATTTTGTTGATGATTCTTGCGTCTTAGTAATATTGTAACAGTTTGAACAATTGTCCATGGTTTAGAATGATGAATTCATGAACTATGTTAAAGCATGAAATGTTTATCTATGAGTAAATGAGATGAATCTAATATATAAAATATGAAAGTAGACTTTTGGTACAAATGTTTTGTATACTAGACTCAAAAGTGGATTGTGACTATAGGAGAGTAGTGAGATGAGGAAAATTTATGTATGTTTGATATGATAAAATGTTTATGGGAGTATGTTATGGTGAGTAAAGTATTCTTGGAGTGGATGAAATAAATATATGAAGATTGAAATATCTAACTGAGTTCTTATGGTGGGATAGGGTTTCAAAAGTACCCTGAACTGAGACTATCTCCTTGTAAGTTGAATCATATCCAAAACCCTTGTTTGGCACTTCATGCAATAAGTAAGGCATGCCATTACACATTTAGGATAGTAAATAATGGCTTGAATAGACAAAAAACATTTTCTTCATTGTAAGCCCAATATGCAAACTGTGAAGTGATGGTGTCCTTGACATGCAAAGTGGAAGGATTTTCTTGGAAAGGAAGATATTATCATTGTCATGAACCTATACTAAAAAGGAAATGAGAAAAATTATGCCACAGACACTAGGAAAAAATTTGAAGTTCTAGATCCATTTAGGAAGAAAATTTCAACTAAATTCATCCTCTCAGGATAGACTATTTTCTACAGGAAAAAGCTAGCTAGGGAATTCAAATTGGAGCAATGAATAAACTCTTATTGCCTTGAAATTTCTCATATATAATGATGATATACTATAGAAGGATATCGTGAATAAAATTTACAAATTTTATGGTTAAATTTGAAGGAAAGTTGGACAGTCCTTGACTAAGACAATGAGACACAAGTAAGACCTAGTTTTGAGGTAAAATTTACATAGGAAGTGATTGATATCCATTGAGATGAAATTTGAGGTTGTGTATATCTATCAAGGGCCCTAGATTATTCTTGAATCTACATTCAAATCATCTTGGAAGAGCCTACACTAAAATTTATACATGACAATCTTATTACAAGCCTTAGTTAAGGGTTAGAGAACTCAATTGGTAAAGAATATTCATAGAGAGTTTTGTAAGGATTTGGAACCCTAAAATTTGGGTAAAAATTTAAGGTGAAAGAAAGGTTCTAATGAATTATTTTTAGTCATGGATAAATCCTTATAAGTCTAACCCTAACTATGCACCAAATATCCTTGTCTTGAAAAGAAAGGATTGTTTTATACTAAGAAGAAAAGCATTAAGTATAAAGTTGTCGTAAGTCACTATGTGGTGATATAATAACCCAAGTGAGGTGTTTTAAAAGGGTTATTCTTGAGGGAATCTAGTAAAGAAAAATATCCAAAAAAAATCATTCTCGTGGAATAAGGATTGGTTGAGAAACAAGCTAAAGAGAGTGACAAAGATTAATGCAGGGTAACTTTGAATGAAAGTGTGTCATGAAGGGATTAAATTAATATCAGGAACAGGGTCTAAAGCTAACTATAGTTAAAAACTTAATCTATTCAAGGTAAATTAAGTAGAATCCTATAAGGAGCCACCATTCAGACTAGGAATGGTCCTCAGAGTCAAGCTAAGTAAGGTGGAATTTGCTATGATTTCTTGATTATTGATGCATTTGTATGTATGTGTTAATATTTCCTATATCATTTTTGGTGTCAGAGAAATTTTTGATAGTTATTGTTATTAAAAATGTGTGTGGAAGTGTGTGCAGTTGGAAAATGGAAGAAATAGAGAGGTGGATGAAGAAGATGAGAGAGGAAAAGGAAAATAAATAAGAAAAGAAAAGATAAAAGGCAAAGAGGTATGAGTTGTGGTTTGAACAAGAGCTCAAGGGACTTAATGAGGATGTGGATAAGCTATCAGAGTTGAAAAAGATACAATTCTAGAGAGAGAAAGAAATATACTTGTCTTTGAGTTGAAGAAATGTGTAAAGTGGCCTCTAAAGTTTCTTAAAGCAAGGAGACAAAAGGTAAAGCTGAGAGGGATGATAAGAAAGGAAGAAAAAGAGCTGAAAAGGATAGAAAAGATGATACGAAATCAAGAGAAAGAGGGTGCTAAAGAAGTGGTTTAGAGATTGAATGAGGAAGACGTGATTGCAAGCTTCTTAGCTTGTATAGAAGAAGAGAAAGAAAGTGTAAGAGAATAACAATAGATTAAAGAAGACAAAGATCTCATTGATGGAGTTTTTCAAAAGGCTCAAATGCCTCAAATTTTTAAATATGATGGTTTATTTGTATGTGTGAATGCAAGTACTCAAAGAGAAGAAGAAAAATAAAAAAAATGTCTTGAATGACTATAAATTGAACAATAGTGAAGAAAAGATAGTGGAAGAGGCTTGTGACCAAGTACAAACTCACTATGGATCATTCAAAGGTGAAAGCACAACAATGAATGTGATGAAAGGATCATGGAGAGTTCTCAAAAGCATGTGGAGTTGGTGAAGTGGTGAAGGTGAGATAAAAAACAAGGAAATGGCTAGATAAACTTTATTAAATGAAGATGAAAGTGTAATGAAGATTCAAGGTGAAGAAAACAAGAAAGAAAATGATGATTTGTATAAATATATAGTGCTATTAGCATAAATAGAGTAGAAAGTGAATGAAGAAAGAAATTTGGTGAAGAAAGAAGACAAGATAAGGACTAGTTGTCCACTATTTTTTCATTCTAAGGTAGATTTTAGTTTTTTATGTGCAGGTATAGACCAAGAACAGAAGTTGAATGATGAAGAAAAGACTCACATGAATGAGAAAAAGAAAGTGAATGATGAATAAAAAGAAAACCAAGATGAAGAGAAAAGAGAATGAAGCAAGAGGGTGAAAAATCAAATATGAAAGAGAGAAAGAAATAAAAATATAGAGCCAAGGAAAAGAAAAAGAACAAAAATATGATCCCAAGAACAACAGAAGAAGAGGGAATTTAAAGAAACAAAGAGATAGGAAAAAGAAGAAAAAGAAAAATCTATGAGTCCTAATCTTTTATAACCCTAGAGTATGATGCAAGAGCATCACTCCATGTACACGAATAAGCCAAGAAGGTATAAAATTTTGTCTTGTTAGGTTTGATTCTATATCTTTGAGGTCATTAGGTGAGCTAGTTGGAGTCCATTTTGCTCAAAATTTGAAACATCAATTTCCCTCCAAAATTTAAAACTTGAAAGTGGAACCTATTTTGGATTGTTTTTTTAATTTCCCTAAACTCTTGAGATTGCAATCTTGTAAAAATGGGTGAAAAGAGGTTAAAATGAGTGTCATTAAGTACTAGATCATGTAAAGGTCATAGTTGAGGATATAAGCCTAGAATCTTCATGACTAAGCTACTTAAAGTCTCTTTTTCACCAAAATAAGGTTCAAAATAGGGGTCAAACGAAAAGTATGAGTCTAATCCAATAGAAAATTGTCTTCATGGGTTATAAAGAGTCATTTTTGTAACTGTTTTACTTCATTCTATCTGGATAAAGTCTAAAGTGAAAATGATTTTAAGAAATATTGAAGTAAAACCGATTTTGTGCCTAATTTTACAAGTAAATTCTGGGTGATGGTTTGTTGTGCTCTTGTAAGGTTATGGACATTGGATTTCGAACTCTGCATTTGTGGATCAAATGTGACTGATTAGGTTCATATGATTTGACTGTGAGAGATAGATACTTCTTTACTAACTTACAAGAAAAAGTTGGCTTGAGACAAGGTAATGTAGGGATTTTTATTAGTTTCTTGTGGCTTATTAGTGTGTAGGTGAAATATTCTCAATCTCTGAATGGAATTTTTTCCTTAAAATGAAAGTAAAGTTATTTAAACCTAGTGATGAACTTGTAAATGATAATACAAAGATTTTTTTGATAATTCTTGCATCTTAGTAATCTTGTAACAGTTTGAACAATTGTCCATGGTTTAGAATGAGGATTTCGTGAACTATTTTAAATCATGAAATGTTGATATCTGAATAAATGTTTTGTATGCTGGACTCAAAAGTGGGTTGTGACTATAGGAGAGTAGTGAGATGAGGAAACATTATGGATGCTTGATATGAGAAAATGTGCATGGGATTATGTTGTGGTGAAGAAAGTATTCTTGTATCGGATGAAATACATATAAGAAGATTGAAATATCCAACTGAGTTCTTATGGTGGGATAGGGTTTGAAAAGTACCCTGAATTGAGACTATATCCTTGTAAGTTGAATCATATCCAAAACCCTTATTTGGAACTACATGTAATATGTAAGACATGCCATTACACATTGATCATAGTAAAGAATAGATTGAATAAACAAAGAACATTTTCTTCATTGTAAGCCCAATTTACAATTTTGAAGTGATAGTGTCCTTGACATGCACAGTAGAAAAAATTTCTTAGAAAGGAAGATATGCTAATTTTCATGAACCTCTGCTAAAAGGGAAATGAGAAAAATTATGCCACATACCATAGGAAAAAATTTAAGGTTCTAGATCCATTTAGGAAGAAATTTGCAACTAAATTCATCCTCTCGAGCTAGACCATGTTCTAAAGGTAGG
Source organism: Taxus chinensis (assembly GCA_019776745.2). NCBI lineage: Eukaryota > Viridiplantae > Streptophyta > Pinopsida > Cupressales > Taxaceae > Taxus > Taxus chinensis. The sequence goes on along the minus strand of CM034148.1, from coordinate 234,554,052 downwards.
ATCTAGCTAGGGTATTCGAATTGGAGCAACAAATGAACTCTTATTGCCTTGAATTTTCTTAGATACCATGATGATAGACTATAGAAGGAGATAATGAAGAAATTTTACAAATTTAATGGTGAAATTTTAAGGAAAGTATGACACTCATTGACTGAGATAGTGAGACACTGTTAGTACCTAGTTTTGAGGTCAAAGTTACAAAGGAAATGCCTGATATCTATTGAGATAAAATTTTAGTTTTGGTATATCTGTCAAGGGATCTAGAGGATTCTTGAATCTACATTCAAATCTTCCTAGAAGATCCTACACTAAAATTTATACATGACAGTCTTATTACAAGCCCTAGTTAAGGGTTAAGGAACTCAATTAATAAAAAAGAGTTATAGAGAGTTGTGCAAGGAGTTTGAACCCCAAAATTTGGGTACACCTTTAAGGTGATAGTCAGGTGAAAATAGATTATTTTAATTCTTGGAGACATCCTTAGAATTCTAAACCTATATATGCACCAAATATCCTTGTCTTGAGAAGAAAGGACAATTTTATACCAAGAAGAAAATCATTAAGTATAGAGTTATATTAAGTCATTTTGTTGTGATATACTAATCTAAGTGAGGTGTTTGAGAAAGGAAATTCTTAAGGGAATATAAGAAAGAAAATAATCCAAACATTTTCATGCTTTTGGAAGAAGGATTGGTTGAGTAACAAGCTAAATACAGTTATTGAGATAAATGTAAGGTAAGTTTGAATGAAAATGTGTCATGAAGGGCTTAAAGTGATATCGGGAACAAGGTATAAATATATAGTGAACAAATGAAGCTATTTAAGGTAAATTAAGTAGAAGACTAGAAGCAGGAATCATTCAGACTAGGAATGGTCCTCAAATTCAAGCTAAGTAAGGTGGCATTTGCTATGATTTCTTGATTATTGATGCATTTATATGAATGTGTCAATTTTTCCTACATAATATATCAAAATAGGCATATTAAATATAATCCTCATAATATTTCATCTTCTATCTTTATTCTTCTTCTATTAGTCTGTATTCTTTGTTTTTAATTAATAAAAATTATAATTAATTACATTCATTTTAATACATCTATTATCTATTCTTCTTCTTTCATGATTCCTATATGATAATTTGCATCTTCCCATTCTAAACCAAAGTTAAATTTATCTCTCCACTCAACCATTCTAATAAATCTAAATAATTACGAATTAAAATTGAAAATATTTTATCAACATACTTATGCATGTTCAAATCATTTTAATATGATAAAATTAAAAAACTTTATAGGAGAATATATATATATATATATATATGAACATAGCCCATTCTAAACATGTATTCTTCTTCAATGTTTCCTAGTATAAGCAATTTTCAAAGTACATTTTATCTTTTCACTTTGTCTACAAAAATTATTTTTCTTCTATTTTCATTTATTATTCATATAAAAAAACTAGATGAGAATGGATATATATAGTAAGATGAGAAATACATAAGGCTTGATCCCTCTCGAGGGTATGCAATGCAACACTTGCCTCTGTCAGGGATAGTCTAGCTAGTATAATATAATTATTAATAATTACAAAACAAACAATGTTTGTTTGTATGAGAGTGGGCTTCTGCCTATTATAAATGTGCACAACTTCTAAAAAGGATGTCATAATGCACGACTTCCTATTCTAAAAAAAGTACATTCCCATGTTAAAATAAAATATGTAGTGCAACAATTGGCTATGCTAGGGATAGTCCAACTATTATAATACAATTATTAATAATTACAAAAAAAATAATGTTTGTTTCTATGAGAATGGGCTGGTGCCCATTATAAAAATTCTTACACAAGCAATATTCTCTATCTATAAAGGATTTCATAGTGTAAAACTTCTATAAAGGTTGTGACAATGTAAAACATCCCATTCTAAAAAAAAAATCCCATGTTAAAATAAAGTAAATATAATATGTCGAACTTAAATTTATCTTTATTCTTCTTCTATTAATTATATATGAGAATGGAAATTTTCCCATTTAAAGAGGAAAGGATGAACAAAAAAGTGGAGAGAGTAAAAGTAACATAAACGACCATATTTAGATGCAACTCAAAAATATTCTTCAAATATTATTGAAACTCCAAAACTTGCAAATTAGACAAAGTAAAAGTAACATAAATAGATAGAGTAAATGTAACATAAACAACCATATTTAGATGCATCCATCTATAGTATTCTGATCGTGGTTGAAGACCTTTTTTTAGCAAGGTTAGATCATAGTAATGGAATTTGAACATTTTATCCTCAAGGATGAACATGTGTATATTGGCCTTGCATGACTTCAAGGAAAATAGACACATGACTCACCAATGATACATTGTAAACACATTCTAAAACATAGTACATTATAAATCCTTCCTTCTTCTATTATTAATTCTTAAATGAGAATGGGCATCTTCCTATTCAATACATTGTGAACACATTCTAAAACATAATACATTATAACTCCTTACTTATTCAATTATAAATTCTTACATGAGAATGGGCATTTGCCCATTCAATACAAACATTTTTTTTTATCATGGGTAGATGCAATCATAGAAAAATAATAGATTTTAAATTTATTTTGTTATAGAATGGGAAGTTACACATTATCACAACTTGTTGCTTTTATAAAAATGGTAATACTGCATAGATTTTGATATAAATTACACTATAAAAATTTGTAACAGGAAAAATGGCTCTTATTACCACTACCCCATACAAGGAAATTCCATTTTTTGATGCTGCAAACAATTGGGAAAGAAGGTATGAATAATGATTCATCAAATTTCACACTCCTAATCTAATTATTACAATGATCTATGGTTTTTTCATTCATTGGGAGACCAACACACACCAATTACCATTATTTTGAGGATAAAGTGTGTAACAAATTTTATTGTATCTGTTTAAGTGGAAGCAATGGACAACACAGCCAGAACATGATTGGTACATAAAATGGAATTAAAGGTTTCTCTTAACAAAACAGATGGCATGTATAGATAAAAGAAAAACACCATAATGATTCATGTTATAGTTATGGTAGGAAACTTGAGCCATACATTAAAGGGGACAAGAGTGGTGTACAAAATAGTCAAGTTATTTGTGCAAGAATTTCCTCTATATTGATTTTTGTAGCAATATGGATTTACTTCATTTGTTTCCAACTGCATAAATATGGATAAGGAATAGGGCTAATGAAATTCACATTCCAATTTTTTTAGCATACTTAGAATACATAAATAATATAAGATGGAAAAAGAAACTTCAGAAGCACACTTTCAAGAGGTGAAGGTATCTGTAAAAGAAAAGAATATTATTAAAACAAACACAAACAAAATTTAAAAAAACTTAATCTACACTATCTAAAGAGGTTCAATTTTTTTTATTTGATGAAAATTCATTCAAAATTGATATTGTTTCTTTCCATGTAGCTTCTTAAAAATACCAATACAAGTCACTTGATATAACAAGTGTTAGTATCATTTTCCACTCTATGTTATGCAACCTTGTACCTCTTTAGCGGGATGTAATTTTTATTTCTTTCAAAAAAACTATTGATGATGTTTTTAACATGGATTTTGAGCATGAAATTTGTAGTTCCAAATGAATCAAGAAGCTCACCTGAACCACGCAAGGGTTTCGGGTTCCTCTTTTTATACCATATTTGTCAAGGTGTTAGCATACATGAACATATATCCCATAATCATATCAAGTAAACAAGTGCAACGCATAACTTATTCAAATCACAAACATAGTGCATAATGAATCAAACAAGGATTAAGATCAGTTTTACCATACAATAAACATTAATGAAGACATCAACAATCAATATCCATCCACAAAGTTCCATCATATTAATTCATCACAAACTAGAGACTGAATGCATGAATATATAACTTTCATAAGTCACGCTCATAAACAAACAACATAACTCTAATACATCCAGTCATACCAAAACTATGCAAATAAATACATACATACATACATACATACATATATGTATATGTATATGTATATGTATATGTATATGTATATGTATATTATAGGGGTAGGGAATTGACCTTCACCACCGACGCATTCTAAAAATAGGATGCATGCTCAAAATAGCCATGCACCACTACAAAGATTAAAAAAGAAGCATGCAAGCTTTGCCTAGTATTATATTATATATAATTAACTCTAGATATACTCCTATTATTAGATTGAACTCTACATAACTCTTGATTTTCCACTTGTTCCAAAAATAGCCTTTGCGTAGCCTCGAAATCTTTTGCCTTGATCTAATGCATGTTTCATACTCCAACCTATTTTTGGCCCATAACATGCAAAACAGATAAGTCTCGAAATCTTTCTTTCCCAAGCGCACCCTTAGTTCACCAAAATTATGTGCATTCCTACACTCCCCCTTCATGTGCACCCTTTTCTCATGCACCTTTGATACTTAGGTAACACTTTACATTGTCAAAATTACTACACACTAGTGTCATTTCCACCCCCGGAAATGGGTAATCATACCTTATCCCTCCAAAGAATAAAAATAATGAAGTAAATAATTACATTACAGAATAAATGAAAGAATGTAAGAATGCCTCAATAATTAGTGTGCCATTCTTCTATAAGAAAGAATAACTTAAGGTACTCATTGTTAATATCTTCTTCCACCTCATTCTAGTCACTGAGTCCCTTCTTTTTCTTAGCAGGAATGTCACTAAACACCTCGCCCATTTCATCAAACATCATGTCTTCCCACTTGTGCTTCAAAACTCTGTGAACATTTTCCAGGGATGAAATCATGTTTTCCATCACATCCATTCTTCATGTTATTGGTTTTCCAATTTCTTTTATTAGCTCATTCTAAGGATCCTGGGATGCTTTGAGCACATCATGCATTTTTGCAAGTAATGTAAGTCTCTCCTCACATATCAAAGTCTAATTTTTATTCACAAGAAGGAACTCATTCTCTTCAATTAATGTCCTTATTTTTATGACTGGCTCTATATCTTCACATACCTGTAGTGCTATATTCGCCCTCTTCAACTCATCTTTAATAGTTTGTAGAAAGACATCATACTCAACTATCCTACGCATGACCTACTTCTTCATCCTCTCCTTCTCTCCAAAAACTTCTTTCTCCCTCTGTGTAACCTTCTCTGAAGTCTCCACTAGCATGCCTAACTTATTTGTAAGGAGGAGGTGAACATAGTGCTATAAAAAAGGTAAGGAGGAAGAGTATGTTTGATTTGTTAGCGCATCAAATTCTAGATGTTCCTAAATGATTTATCCTCCAATATCCAAGAAAAACCACATAATTTTATCCTTATTATCCTTATCCTTCTTCTGCCCCTCAGTCATTTGATATACTTTTTCTTTTGGGCTCTCATTATCTTCTAGCAGCACCCTAAGTGTAGCTACCTTGTCCACATTTCTACGCGCCACTTCAGCTGCCATCTTAGTCAAGTCATTACTTACCTGCTCATCTATAAATATTTTTGGCATAACTTTCCAGTGTGATGCTTGATCTTTATTATTCATCTTAATCTTTATGCAGGCTTCCTCCTTCACATCAAACTCAGGCTCATCCACGTGATTTTGTGTGCTCCAAGACAATTATTTTTGTGTAAACATATTAATTGCCTCTGGATCCATTAACTCCCATCCATATAATGTCTCAGGATCCAGAGTACTTTGAAACCTGGCACGAATGATTTTAGAGGGGCATCAATGTACCCAAGTGTAGGTTTCTTATACACCTCTTCATCCTTATTCTGACCAAAATGATAACCCTTAGGAATACGTACTTATTTATCCAAACTTGGGCCTCCACCTACCGCATCTGCTTGTTCACCAGTAGGCTCATTAGATGGTCCTCCCTCATATTTTTCTTTCTCTTATCCTGTGGCACCTCCCACCTCTTTGCACTCTTTATATGCCTCTATATCATGTTGCATTTATTCATATTGAGGATCCTCTACTTCGACATCAGTAAACAGAGTCTCTTTAATGATATGCACTCTTTCATCTGACTTCTCCTCCTCACTCTCCCTAGTGGAAACATACTTGTGCCTCTTCTTTTCTAGTTTAGGATTGATGAAAGAAGTTTTGAGTGATATCATCGGTGGTTGTGAGGGTCCCACTCTTGTACTTTATGTTCTTGTTCTCCTTAGCACTCTCCTAAGACCCTGGTCTTTGGTGCCCTCACCTTTCTCTGTGTCACCAACATCCTCCTTTTCTCTTACTTCATATTTGGGAGGGGAAATATCACGCTCCCTCTTGTGTCCTACAATCGGATGCCTCCTTTATCTATGATCTAGGCTGCCAATGTCTTCCTTCAATTCTTCCTCCTCATGATGCTCTTCCTCATCTAAAACTACAGGATCCTCATCTTGCAATGTGCCCACCGTATGCTTCCCTCTTAGTAAATCAGGGAGCTTAAATTAATTTTCAATGTAATTTCTATTCAGTAACTTGGGATTAAGGTAGATGTATACCTTAGATGTGCCTGTGTCTCCAACTGCTAGGATTATTGAGTTGATGTTCACATTAGCAAATATCACCTTCACTATATAAACAAATTTACTTGGGTACACATACCTATTTGTGAGTGTATGGTACTCACAGTCTACACTATCCACATTAAACCTTAATTTGCATGTGTTTGAGAATATGTTTATGGAATCTTGAAATTACCACGTGGTGAAGCCATATGGGATCTTGCACCAAGGGCTTCACTTTTGATACATCATTGTGAACCTGCCTATGCCAAAAATTTGAAAGACTGCAAACTGGGCCTGCTTATCCAATACCAAAGGAAGGTCCTCGGGTATCCTCCACTTACGCTCAAATGCCTCCCTCATGCACTTGTAGTATAGTTCCTATATTTTCTTATAAGGGAAACTCATGGATCCCTCGCAAGTGTGTTTTGAAAATATATTTGTAAGAGATTTATTTTCCTCAGGAGATTGCTAGATTTTTTCATTTGGCCCATTACGAACTCAAATATCTACAAATATCATAGAAAAAATTATATTGCCAAAGCTTATTTTATCACCCTGATTTTCTTATTCAAGAATTGTCTCAACAATGAAAACAACCACATTCTATACTATGCCCTTGGATATTTTCTTTGCAATATTCAACCATCTCTTATTTCCCTGAGTCCAATGATCCTTGTTATTTAGCTTGGTGAGAAGGTAGAAAACAACCTTAATCACAAGGTAGCACTCGAGCTTCTCAATATCTATGGTGTGTGTACCCTTCACATAAGATAACGATGTTGAAGTATCCTCCATAGTAACACTCTTTGTTAAGTCACTTGTAATCTAAGTGCCTGAGCTTCTTAAACCAATCAATTTTCCTATAAAGGGCACAATAATGCACAACCATCTTCCATAAAAATAAAATAAGTCCTCATGGACTCTAGACATACATTATTGGTACAATTTGTTTAGTTTTCCCAAGTAGCAAAACTCATAGGTCTACAATATCCCTACCTTCTCCAGAACCATCATATATAGGTTCATCATATCCCTACCTCCTTATATAAATTTTGTAACTTTTCCCACATTAATTTCTCTTCACCAACCACCATACTCAACATTAATTACACTTTCTAGATTTTTCCACACCCCAGTCGTAACCTTTTTGTGTTCCCACTACTTCTTGGCCATAAAACTCATTACACGTGCCTCCATGCAATGAAGTACAAAACCACTGTGCCTTACACAAAGTAGTTTTCCATGCTACTACCTACATTACATTACACTATGTGTACATCCTTCTATGCGTGGTCTCAAATATGAGAAATTCTCCTTAAAAATATTTCCACAATAAGTACATGTAGTATCTCTCTTCAATGCATACCAAAATTCTAGAGGATGTTCATTGATATCTGTATAAACACCTACATTTTCAATTTCTTTTCAGGATGGCTCATTTTAGTTGTATCTACTCCACCCTACACTAAAATTATGTGCAATCCTTTGAGCATGAATCCAATATATAGTTATTAGCTCCTAGAGTGTAAGTGTGCTTCTTATAACAAAACACCAAACTAAACTGACAAAGCATAACAATGATGAAACGAAACACATGAAAGGAATGCATTAAAGGGAAATCTAATATACGTGGAAATAGTCCCTTATTACAAAAACTAAGAAGACTTATTTATAGTAGGGATTCAACCTACTCCAATCAAAGTAACCGGGAAATAATGTTCCCTCCAGTGCCTATAATTGGAAAGCACTTAAATCAAGTATATTTATTACAAGAAAGGGTCCCAACCAATGAGATTTCAATTTACCTGGGTGGTGTGCAAAATTTGAGTCATACAGAAGAACCATCTTTTCAACCTCAATTTTTTTGTTCCTAATATGCCTATCATGTCAGGAATTTTTCCCACTTAATCTGTCTTCTGGATCCACCGGGAAATAGTACACCACTCATCTAACTAAATTAGTTCATCTATGCACTCCTCCATATCTTTTTCATCATCTAGTCCTTGTACGTGTATAATATAAAGGGATGAAATCATAAATTCAACATGCAATACAACCTCTGCGCCAAACACCAACTAAAAAAGGTGTGCATTTTTTTAACCTCTTACACCAATACTGCACCAATTTCCATTCTAGAAACATCAACATGAACATGAAAGGGATTATCCTAAGAAGGAAAGTGAAAAATAGGTGCAGTAGTAAACTTCTCCTTAAAAATTTTAAACGCATTTTATTGCGCTTCGCCCCAATAGAATTTTCCCTTAGCCTTCAAAGGTTCATCAAAATCCATAGGAATCCTTACACATAATTTAATCAATTTCCTTTAATATCTTATATGTCCAAGAAATATGCATACTTCACTTTGATTATTAGGTTCTTCAAAACCCAAGAACACTACTATCTTAGATAGATCTACCAATAAACCTTCTATATAAATAATATGCCCAAGTAAAGTGCCAAAAGGTGTTGTAAAAATACACTTCTTAATATCTAGAGAGGTGATCAATCCTCCACACCTCTTACACATCAACCTTAACTTCTCACAATGATCCTTAATAAATCCATAAACGGTCAAATCATCTAGATATACCTGTAAAAATTTATGAATGAAGTCCTAAAAATCTTACACAACAATGCATGATAACACCGTTAACACAGTATTCAATCCAAAGGGAATCACTATGAATGAAAAAATTCCACATTCTGTGGTGAAAGTTATCTTTTCATGATCTTATTTCACTTTGTGTACTTGATGATAACCTTAAAATCATGCTTTACAACTCCTTCCTAGATATCCTCTATGAATGGGGTGGAAAAAGGATCAATAACACTTGCATCATTCAACACTCTATAGTCTACACATAACCTTATCCTCTTATCCTTCTTAATACTTATGACCATGGGGTTAACCCATTATGACTCATCAATATGCTCAATTATACCAGACTTGAACATGTTATCAATTTTTCCTTTATCTTAACGGGTAGATTATGATTCATCCTGTAAGGCCTCTTCCTAATCGGGTGTGCACCTTCTTTAAGTTTTATTCACATCTCACCTAAAGAAGGATGTACTCATTTTTACCCATGATAGCCAAATGGAAATAAGTCCTAAAATTCACACAAGAGTTCTATGATTTTAACAACTTCTTACTCTGACCAGTAATCACCAATAATGGCCTCTTTAGGCTATTTATTTGTTCCAATGTTAACCTTCTTCATTTTCACAGGCTCATGATACATGCATGCCTTTTCATCTACCATATCCATCACCTCATGCATACCTTCAGTATGATTAATGTTATCTCAATTTTCCCCTGGGAAAACTTTATCAAACATGACCCTATACTGGAAGAAATCCAAGGGATAGTTCCATCGTATGAGTCACGTTTCAAATCCAAAAAACATATCACAGGTAGGCTCTAGAATGGAGTAGCAGGGTCATTAGGGAAGGGCTAAACAGTGTCACAGAAAACCATAGGCTCAAAGGAGAGAAATGGAAGAAAGGCTCAAAGTATTCAAGCTTTAAAAATAATTGAGAACGAGCCCAAGTTGACTAAGTATGGAGGAATCAGAGGAAGTTTCCACGTGCCTCATCGGTGCTTCTCCAAAGGTTAAACCTAAAATAAAACGCTCGAACAAGCGTGGAGCTTCCACGTACCCTAGACCCGAAAAGAGAGAAATTTGACCGTTGAAAAGTCGAAATGAGTAGAAAGAACCACGTGTCATCTCGGTGTAATTTCAAAAGAAAAATCTCAAGGTGGAGATTAAACCTAGCACTAGCTCTCCACGTTGTCAGGGTCCAATAGAAGTAAAAGAGCAGTGGGCCCAAATTATTTAAGTATAATATTTTTGGAGGAGGGTGCCAAGTGTCTCAACGGGACACATTCAAAGGTGTGGCTCAAGGTGGAGACCCATACAAGTGACAAACCTCCATGTGTCTAGGGTTTAAGAAAGGCATCAGCCCCAATCAGATAAGTATCAAAGACTTGCGGAAGGATTCACATGTCAGCTCGGTGTACCTTAAAAGGTAAATATAAAAGCGGGTCTCCTAAACAAGTGCTATCCTTCCAGGTGTCCCAGGTTTGAAAGAGGGACAAAGTTGATAGTTTAAAAGTCAAGATGGGGTAGAATCAACGGAGGGTGCCATGTGCCTTAACCATGAAAATTCAAGAGGGGTGGCTTGAGCGCAAGACTTAGAAAAGCATCAAGTATCCATGTGTCTCAGGTCAGATATATGGCCCCACCAAACAAAAAGACTTAGCGAAAACATAAAGGAACAGAGAAAAACCATGGAAGGTAACACGTGTCTCTTCTACACAATTTCAAAAATGAAATCCAGGAGTGGTCCCCAAATGTGCGCCATCTCTACATGTGGCTATGTTCCAAGTCATTATGGGCTAGTGGGCCTGGGGAGGACTTTTCACCCAAATGGAAAATGCAGACCAACAGGCCCAAGGATGGTTTTTTGATAGAGTGAATTGCGGGGTTGCGGGGCATTTTGTGAATTTTTGTATTTTTGTGCCAAAGGGTGTAAAGTAAATTTTGGGCCCGCGGACTTGTTCTGCTAACTGGTTTTCACCATTTTTGTATGGACCTGACTCAAACATTTAAATGGACATATCTTTCAATCCAGGGCCCAAAATTCAATAAATTTTGCACCATTAGAAAGGCCTCGACCTTGTCCACACTATTGAAACCTGACACTTTAATTTAGGCAAAGTTAGGTGGGTGAAAACTGGGAAAACATCTTCACACCATTAATATGCAATCCGATTTCTCCAGACAACCAGATTAGATTCTATTTGATCTGTCATTCTTCCTTCTTCAACACGTCGAACAGACATAGAGTGACAAACTTGACAGATTGTGGACAGATTTAAAGTGGCATTGATGGCCTGTAGATGAGATTCAAATAAGTTTTCCCACCTCTCTCCTTCTTCTCTCTATGTTACATCTATAAAGGAAAGAGCTTGGCTCATGATAAAGGGTTGGACAATTTGGTTTTACACCCTCCCTTCTTCCCTTGTCTACAAGAGAATTTGTGGAGCTTTCAAACCTCCCATTTCAGTTATAATACAAATTGTTTCCTTTTAGCTATTGTAGTGTACTGTATCAACTCTGGAGCAATAATATATGCCCGTGGATGATTCTCAACCCTTTCATGTGTTCATTGTTGTCTTCTGATCTCTCATTATAGTTCAGTTATCTATGCATGGTAGTAGTATTACATTTCAATGGTTTTTGTTCTATTAAAAAATAGGTGTTTAACATTCCTTTGGTGCATCACCTTGTTATCTTAGGTTTATTTTCCTCGTATCTTCTCAACCCTGTCTCCTTGGTAAGATAGAGTAGGTTATAGGATAGATCCTCCTCAATTTATTTCTATGCACCTGAACAAAGGAATAGGAACCAACCTTGATCTGGAGAGCTCTCTCGATTACAAGGTCCCACACTTTGAGAGATGCTCCATGTTGTGCAAAAATACTGAGAGTCTCAACTCATCTAGTTATAGGAACTCATGGGTGCTATGATTCTGCACTATCATTTTTGGCACACCTGGTGGGACAAAGAGGTCTCCATTTTTATTGCAATAGGATTGATGTGCACTTATTGCAAGTTTTCACCTTTTAAGAAGCTCTAAAGTTGTACATTTGGTGACTCCAAAAGAGACAGAATCCACTGGTTTCAACAATGCAAGCTTGTCAAGTTCATGAGAAGAATACAAAAAAGGTGAAGAACTAGAGAGGAGGGACTATTTTTCTATCAGCACCTGTCCCCAGGTAGAGCAAGAAAGGGAAGAAGAGCCCAAAGGTCTCCATCTCCACCAAACAGGACATTGTCAATGCCTCCACCTAGTAGGCCATTCATTCAATCAATAAGAATTCTCAGGCTAATCATAATGGCACAACCACCCAACCCCTACATCGACTTCACTCGTAGCATCCCACTCGCTCTCAATGCACAAGATCCAGTCCTAGTTACAACATTAAAGAGCATCCCATATTTCATTAGAGAGAACCAAACTTGTCCTAGTGACCACATTCAAGACATTGCAAATGTCCGTGAAATTCATGAGATGGACATTGTAGTCAAGTTTCTAGCCTCTTCACTCAGAGGTAAAGATTCACAATGGTTCAGGAGTCTAACAACTAGCTCTATTCAAAATTGGGACCATCTGTGTAGAGCTTTCCACAACCAATTTGGATAAAAGGGAGATAACATGTCCTTGTTAGAGAATTTGACAACTATCAAGAGGGACCCTAATGAGTAGCTGACATATTTCAACTTCAAATTCCAAAGGACATGGGAAAGGATTCCATTAGCTGTAAGGCCCACATATGAAGATGCTTTCTTAAACTTTCTTAGATCTCTAAATTTTGATACTGCTTTAATAATTCAATCAATGGGAGGCACCATCTTACCTGTAGCCTATAACATTTCCATTAGAGCTGAAAATTGTCTAATTCAAGTTGGAAAACTTGCTCCTAGGCCACCTAAACCTCTATACCCAGAACTAAGAGATCCAAGCACTAATCAAATACCCACATTAGCTCATATACCTACTCTTAGGAATCAAAGTTCAACTGAGATCTCCAGATCATCTTATAGCACTTCAAAAGAGCTTCAAGAGGTTATGACACAACCACATAACCTAGGGAATGAGCTAGTAACTATCAAAAGGAAATAGGCTCAGAGTTTTAGGCCATATCAGCCTCAAACTCAGTATCAGGCTAAACCCCCATATCAGAAAAATAGACCACCAGCTCAGGCTGTAAATAAAAACCAAAACCAAGGACAACCTCAAGCTGCTAGGCCTTTCTGACCATATGATCCAAACACAACTTCAACATGAAGGGCCTTGGTTCTAACACAAAATAATATGGCACAAGAATATGATTGGTGTTCCCATGCAATCAGCCCCACAACTAGTCAATGTGTTTCAATGGTGCACTAAACAAGGACTTGATGGTACAGACCATTGGTGTGTCCTATTGTCGCCAAATCACTGCACCCTCCGAATGGCCAGGATGTGAATAGGACGTTCGGTGTGATTGGGACACATGGGATCACCTCTCAAGCTGTGGGACTTGGGCTCGAGGTGAACCTCCGGAGAAGGCCGGCTTCCTCTTCCTAAACTAAGTGTTGTACTACTCCTAGTGTAACAAAAACGATTATCTAGTCCTATGCTAACATTTTCATGGGGTTTTAGGGAAAGAGTTTTACAGAAATGAAACTATACTAGGGATGGTGATGCACCGAATAAAGGGTGTCTTCAGATTTAGGAAGGGTTAATTTGAAGAGGGTGTGTGCACCACAGGTCAACTTCACCTACTGCAACTTAGAGAGGGTACAGGATACCACAGGCTAAGAGACACGCGTTCCTTTTGTTAAACTTTATCAGACCGAGAAATATACCAGTTTCCCAGTGAAGAAGGATGAACTCAAGAAGGGTGAACAGACACCACAACTCAACTGCATGCAATACTTCACCACTCGATAAGCACAGAACTCTAAGAACCTGCAATAGAAACTTAAACTTGCACAGTGTACCTGCAAGTATGAGAAAGGCACAAAGAAGCATAGAAGGATGAAAGGACCGAGATTAGTCACAAAACACACACTTTTATTGCTTCAATAACATGCACAATGCATCATACATTCAGAAGAGGCAATAGTTGCCATTACAGTCTTGAAGAGGAGGCTTGAAAGTTCTCTCAACACACAAGAACAACTTGCAGAAGAGAGAGGACCCTTGAAAAGTATACACTCTTGCCTGAGATATCTAACTGTCCAACTTGTCTGAACTGTTGGAACCCTTTGAAATGAGCTTCCAACTTACATTTATAGAAGAATATGTGAGAAAGAAGAGGAAATGGTCATAATTACATTCCTAAAATGAAGGCCCATGATGTATTTATTACAGTTAGTTGAACTACCTGAGAAGGTTCCATCATGGGTCATTAATTGCTTGTTGACTTAGTCTTCTTAATGAATTAAAATAATATTTAAATAATAATAATAAATATTATTATTTAAAATATTTAAATAAAAATATTAAATTAATTAAATTATTAGTGGGCCCCATATTCACCGGATTTGAAGAAAAGAATAAAAATAAGTCCAACTCGGTGGTTGGCTCGCCGAGTTGGATTCGAGCTCCGTCATCCATCGCATCAACCAAGTTGAGTTCCTTTGATCGTGACTGATTTGAGCTCCCCCACTTTGCCGCCTTGAGATTACTTCTGACTCGTCTTGAGCTTACGTATCACCGACTCGCGTAGAGTTGAACCCACCTTTGTATTGAGCCTAGTTTTCTCTAAGTGTCATGACCTCCCAATGAGCTTTTCCCTCATTGAGCTCTTTCTAGAAATGATTCTTTCACCACTGATCCTTATCATGCACAGCAGCAACTCACCCACTTCTACCACAACCAAGATATTCTCTGGATGAAAATGCTCCTTGAACCGAGCCACCATAGATACCGAGTTGTTCGTTGAGTTTCCTAATCAACTAGTTCTATCTCCTGTAGTTGAGCTCGACACTTCCTCGATCACGACCCGTCTCTTCTACTGTTTCTCACCGAAAATGACTTGTGAAAAGTTCTGCGAAGGGTTTTTCTCCAGCTCCACGATCAATCTGAGCTCCCTTTTTTCTTCGTATTGAGCGAGCTTCACTTCCAATCCATCTTCCGAGTTTTGAACCTTTAATCTCCTTTGATCTGTCCTCCACCGCGACACCAAGCCACTACTCAACCGAGATCTTTTGTTACCATGACCAAAACAAGATTTACATCACCGTGACACTCCCTTGATCATCATGTCCAACTGATGAGCTCTCACCGGTGAACAAATTCTATCAAGCTCTTTCTGTAACTGAGCTCCCATCATCTGATCACCTGGACCACCACGAGCTCGTCGCACTCATTCCCTGGCGAGCTTTACCTCCAAGTCCGGCGCCATCACTGCGACCTGAGCCAAGCTCCCAAAACGAGCTCCGTGTAAAAATTGTGCATGATCTCCATCTGTATAGAGCTCCCCACCTAGATCCAGCCCCCCATACCCGTTTTGCTTCTTCGAGATCACGCAGAATCCACCTCTTAGTCTGGCGCCATCGTTGCGATCTAAGCCAAGATCCTATCTGTGAAACTCCACGCTCTCAATTCCGATCGAGCCGACATGCACTCGCATTCATCCTCAGCTCAGAATTATCAAGCTTCCTTATCACATAACACTTGCAGTAAGAATGTTTTGGCTTTGCCATAATAAGCACAATTGTACCTTCCAAACGATGAGAAAATGCCATTAACAATAAAGACCTAATGCTGCCATGATGATGACCCAGGTTCATGCCCATTAAACGTCGATAGACACCGCGTACCCTTAAGACTGATTCTTGGACAGAGAGACCTTCGGTATTTTGGCAGTGCACTCTGCAATCTAGGCTCCAACCAACAATTATGCCACTATTGGGATCTTAGTATGGAATGGGTAGCTGGGAGCTACACAATATACTCATTTTTTCAGAAACTAAAAAGATCCTTTATGTTACAATCTGCAACACATAAAATAAGCCCTTAAAGAAATACATTGAACAACTGGGGCAACCAAACGGACCTTGGAAAAATGTACAGGGAACAACCATATGAATTCTTTCTTGGTCGTGGATCAAAGCTGATAGAAATGAGCTAGATAAAAACAGCTTGAAACTGCAGCATAATCGTCCATTGAAAAAACACAGTTTCTCTGAATCTGGTAAAAGAATACTTTTATTGTCTGATTGGACGTACATAATGGAAGGGTATAAATATTGCGTACTGCCCTCGGAGTTTCTCAAAGAGACCATTTTTGAGTAACAAGGATGCAACATGCAAAACGGCCGACCAGGTATTTCAGAGTTGACCTGCACATTCAATTCGTTTCTAGGAGAAGAAATGCTGAGCAATATGAATCGTTTCATTCTGCACCGTTTTAAACCTTCATCTCCTGGTTCATGGAAATTTTATGAAGCCTTGAAGGTCGTGACTCCAATCCATCGTACACGGCAGTGAATATTTGTTTCCTGCAACTGCTTGCTGGAAGCGCTAAGAAGGCTTCGACTGTATTGCACACGCCTGCTGCCTGTGCGTGAGAGTGTGTTCTCGCGACCACCGAATGCTCAAGCGGAACCTGTACATGCTGGAAAAGGTTGAAAAGTGAATTGGCACTGGCATTCTAGCTGGGAGAATTTAGTTGTACCACTATGCCAATGCTGTAAGCATCCTCAGAAGTGGTAATGATGATTTCTGAACCTTTCGACTGCTTATTCACCTGCACCGATTGAACGGATGAAACAGTATTTGAACGCCTCGTGAGGTTGAAAACCGATGTCTATTATCTATCTTCATGAAGCTCGTTTACTCAAAAGAAGCGGCTGTATTGCAACATAAACCGCTGATCTCCATGCGGTAAAACTCACGTCGCTTGTTTGCAGTTTTCACTCCATGACCTCACTCCAATTCAACAACTGTGCCATTACTTACCCATCACTGACCTGAATCGCACAAACGGCTTGGCCACATCAGATCCACTCCAAGATCCTATTTACATTCGGCTTGCCATGCGGAAGTCTGACCATGGCTTTCCATCTTAATATTTCCGCACTTGGCAGTGTTTGCCCGAATCTCCCCTTCAGGGAAGTTTGGTCATGGTTTTCCAAACCAATATCTCCACGCCTGGCAGTTTGACCGGATTTCTCCCATTTTTTGGCAGTAGACTCAAACTTCTCCCACGCCCGGGATTTCTTCTTTGGCTTGACATCACGTCATTTCCCCTTGGCATTGCTTGCCTTATTTCCCACGTCCTTGGCAAGATGAAACTCGGGACCCCCTTTACGTGAAAACCTTGTGTTGGCTTTCCACTGCAAATTTTCCACCATGTAAATCGGGATGAAGATATCCTATGTGGGGAAATACTGATTTGGCTTGCCATCATCAAATTTATGACCTTGGCAATATACTGAAATATTTCCCATGTGGGAATCTTACAATGGCTTGCCATCATCAAAGTCCAACCCGACAAAAGGGATGAAAATCTCCCAAGCCAATGCCTTAGCACGGATTTGAACCCCAACTTTTCCTTCTCGACTTACAATCGAACCAAACAAAACTCTGGATGCTCACGACCTTGTCAGGCTCGACTGAGTGAGCCAATGCTACCACGTCTGAGCTCCATCCTCAAATGATCGATTCTTTTCCATTGGCCAAGCCATACACGAATGTTCAGGTGATCGGGGTGATCAGGTGTTCATTGCATTTCATGAAATAGTTTGAATGCATGTATAGGATGTCCATGCCTTCTGTAAGCTACAATTACCATATTCCATGAGAAGAGATCTGGATCAGTCATGCAGTTGAAGACTTTACGAGCATCCATCAAACTTCCACACTTGTCATACATGTAGATAAGTTTATTTGGTAATAGCGTGAGTCTTCCAAATGTGTGTCCCCTATTATTGATGTGAGAGTGGATTTGCTTGGCCTCCGCAAGGGCTTTCTTAGTAATGCAAGCCTGTAGTAGATGAAGATATGTTAAAGAATTTACAGATGGATTATGTGTTGTAAGAAGAACGTGTAGTGCCTCCTTCAAGCGACCCTCTCCATAGAGTGCTACGAGATTTTGATTGAGATGTATTTGGTTGCTTGGTTGCAAACATTTTTTCATTCAAACACTACCAGATGACCTCATCGTCATATCTGCATAATCTCATATCATCTTGGTCAAACAAGATAATTTTCCCAAGTGGTTGGTCGAGCACTGTCTAATGGATTAGACCTGGCCTCATGTTAACTTAGCTTTCCTTGACTCGGCCTTCAGATCTTTTTGCATCGATCTCCACCGGGATCCTTGTACAGTTCCTTTCATTCGTCAATTTTCAACGAGCTATATTTTGCATTAACAAGACCATCGTCGAGCTCTTACAACTGAGAGTCTCCACTGAGATGATTTCTGAGATGATTTCTGAGATGATTATCAATTTGACACCGGGTTCTTTATCAACTCGACCGTGATAGGACCCCGTTGTCCAATCTTGCCAGGTGTGCAAAATTGGATAACATGTCCCAAGAGTCTAGTAAAGAAGAAAATCATTAGTAAGAAACCCATAAAGAGGTACCTCCAAGTGAGACCATGCTTGTCAATTGGAAAACTGAAGACTTCTGTGGAATTAACCAAACTCCTTCTCAAGGCGTAGCTATCAATACCCGGTCCAATAAAAGGAATATTAGAGAGGGAAAATCATCAAACTCGAGTAATCCTCAACCCTATATTATCCCATAAGGTACTGGCACTCAAAGTGAAACTCCCAATATGTAGAGTCAACCCAAACCACCTCCCAAACCCACTCGGGCACCGGTTATAACAACCCATGTGCAAGAGAAAAATGTACCAAGAAAGGGGCAAAAAAAAGATAGCTCAACCCCATTTAACATAATTAAACAAATGAAGAAAACAAATGTGAATATTTCAATGTGGGATTCATTGGCTATCCTAGAGCAGAGAGACCTATTGCAAGCTGTTATAGCCAAATGGTCAACCTCATACCACCCCCAACCAACAAGAGAAAGTGCTTACCAATGCGGCACGGCCTGAAGGAAACCATAGAGGACAAAAAGGTAATAATCTGAATCCCCCTCTATTCTATGTTTCATTGATCATTGGAGACAAATTGGTACATAATTGCATGATTAATTAAGGGGAAAGTAGCTCTGTAATGCCAAAAAAAATAGCTGATCAGTTGGGTCTCCAATACGAAGTCATCTCCACGGGCATAGTGCAATTAGATGGGACAACAATAACAACAGTTGGAGTCATCAAGGATTTGAACCTCACGTTGCACGCATGCCCCAATGTAACTGTATTGCAAAACATATTAGTCATAGACTTTCCACCACATTTTGCATTGTGTTTGTCAAGAGACTTCACTGCTAAAATTGGAGGCTATTTATCTGTTGATTAGTCGCACATGATTTTTAGAACAAGGTAGGGAGCTAAGGCTATGATCAAATCTAAACCCATTACTAATTACCATATTGAGCCTTATGTACCCAGCCCTATCAATGCCAATTGTTCAGCCTTTGATCATGAGGACCTCCCAAATGTTTATGAGGCAGATACTAAGGTTGGGTGTATCCTAGACTTGACCCTCGATGAGTGGGCAAACAAGAAGCATTATTTTTACCCCTATAAGGAGATGGAGGAATCTAAGCTAGGAGTCTATAGTTTGCATGAGGAGAATCATCCTCTTCTTGACATCAACAAGATAGACCATAAAGAAAATAATGAGGTATGGCAGTTATTCTTTGATGGATCAAGAAGTAAACAAGGAGTCGGAGGAGGAGCTATGCTTGTTTTGACTCAAGGTATGAAGTATTAATCAGCTTTCCATTTTCAATTTGCTTGGTCAAACAAAAAAAAGGAGTATGAAGCTTTGATACATGGACTTCCTTGGGTAAGGAAAAGAAGAATCAAGAACTTGCAAGTGTTTGGCGACAATGAGCTAGTTGCAAATCAAGTCCAAGGAAAAAATGATAGAAAGAATGATCTATTAAAGAGATACAAGAACTGGTAATGGGACCTCATCAAGGACTTCGAAGCATTTGGCATCAATTCCATCTGAAGAAAGAAAAATGAAGCAGCAGACAGATTGGCAACAATTGGAGCAACATTTCATGTTATAGAGAGTATCAAGAGTGATGAGTCTCAGCCCCATATCAAAGTGGTTGTGAGACCAGTTGTCCCTAATAATAACACAAGTTGGTAGGTTTTCAATAATGACCAACAAATTTTCAACTTTATACAAGAAGAGGTTGAGTTTTCCTCTAGAAACTAAGACAAACTGGAGCAGTAGTATGGCGATCAAGTGGTGCAGGTGAGAACCAACAAACTACAAAAGGTTCTTGTCACTTTGGAATTAATCTTTAACCCAAATGACCAATTTCGAAAGGAGAAGGTGAATATTCAGGTAAAGGATGAAGATTCAGAGCCCATTTTCATAGAAGAAGGGAAAACGTTGCAGATTGGCAAGGTAATCACTCAACAAGAAAAATTTGAATTTATTCAACTTTTTCAAGAATTCCTAGATGTCTTTTCCTGGACTTACAAATATTTAGTAGGTTTCAACCCAAAGCTTGCACAACACACTATCGAGCTGGATCCAAGATCTAAGCCTTTCAGATAGAAGCAAAGGCTAGTAAATCCTCACATTGAGCCTCTCATGAGAAAATAATTTAATAAGCTAATTAAGGCCGACATCATCTTCCCTATCAGCATTTGAGCTAGGTTGAAAACTTGGTGCATGTGAGGAAAATAAATGGAGAAATTAGGCTATGTGTGGAATTTCATGATTTGAACAAAGCATCACTCAAGGATCATTATCCACTTCCATCAATGGAACAGATCTTACATGTTGTAGCAGGAAAAACATTATAGATTGGCAAGGTAAGCACTTAACAAGAAAAATATGAATTTATTCAAATTTGTCAAGAATTCCCAGATGTATTTTCCTGGACTTACAAATATTTAATAGATTTCAACCCAAAGTTGGCACAACACACTATCGAGATGGATACAAGATCTAAGCCTTTCAGACAGAAGAAAAGGCTAGTAAATTCTCACATTGAGCCTCTCATGAGAAAATAATTAGACAAGCTAATTGAGGCCATCATCATCTTCCCTATCGACATTCAAGCTAGGTTGCAAACTATGTGCCTGTGAGGAAAAGAAATGGAGAAATCAAGCCATGTGTGGAATTTCATGATCTGAACAAAGCATCACTCAAGGATCATTATCCACTTCCATCAATGGAACAGATATTATAGGTTATAGCTAGCTCTGAGGGTTTTTCACTGCTAGATGGATACTTAGGATATAATGAGATAATGGTGAAAGAGGAAGATAAATTCAAGAAATCCTTCACCAAAAAATGGGGTACATATGCTTATAAGAAGATGCCATTTAGACTATCAAATGTCGGAGCAACATTTCAGTGAGCTATGGACATGGCATTCAAAAGATTAATCAATAATATTGTCCTGGTCTATCTAAATGATATCACCATCTTATCAAATAATGTTGCAAACCATCACTTCCACCTTAGACAGGTATTCCAGAGATGTAGAAGATTCAGAGTTTCATTAGACCCAAAAAAGTGTGTATTCTTCGCACATGAGGGGAAATTTTTGGGCCACATTGTGTCAAGAGAAGGGTTAACAATTGATCCTGAAAGGGTTCAAACCATTCGAACACTTCCATTGCCACAACATAAGAAATCTCTCCAAATATTCTTGGGGAGAATAAAATTTGTTCACAGGTTTATGCCTGATTTTTCCACTCTTGTGAAGCCTTTAACAATGTTGTTGAACAAGACTCTTGCATTTAAATGGACAACAAAAGGAAAAGAGAGTTTTGAGGCCATCAAGCTCACAATATCATAGGACCCAACTCTTATTAACCCATATTTCTCAAAGGACTTCATGCTATATGCTTTTTGAGGGTTAGACACAATCTCAACTATCTTGGTTTAGCCCAACAAGGAAGGTTCAGAATAGCCCATAGCCTTCTTTAGTCAGAGATTGGAGGATTACAAGGTAGAGTAATCTATCATTAAGAAGCATGTCCTTGATATCATTAGGAGTTTGAAGAAGTTCAGACACTTAGTCTTGAACAATAAGATTCAACTTCTAATATCTCATGCTGGTATCAAAGATTTTCTCCTCAACAAGGACTTAAATGAGAAGAGAGTCAGCTAGATCATTTGGGTAATGGAGTATGACATTGAAACCAAGGTAACCAAACTAGTTTGAGGCAAGGGTATCTGTGAGCAGCTCGTGTCCAAGCAATAGGCTGACTCATTGGATGAAGAAGGGGCTGTCCTATTACTACATAATCATCAAGAAAAACCAGCTAATGATGCACCTATTCCATGTTGGACTCAAACCTTGGTGCATTATCTCTAGATAGGTTTGTGCCCTATGGAATGGAACAATCCAAAAATGAGATACTCCAGTCTACAATCCATCCCATATGTGCTTGTTGGCGGAGTCTTGTTCAAAAAGGATATCAATAGTGTCCTATTGAGGTGCATTGGGACAAGCCAAATTGAGAGAGTGTTGTATGAGTTCCATGATGGAGAAGCAGGAGGCCACTTTTCCCCTTGAGTAACATCTCTCAAAATCATGAAATCTAGTTATTACTAGCCTACAATGTTTAGGGACTGCTACTCATGGATCAAGAAGTGCAAGAAGTGTGCAGTCTTCATAGGGAAGGAAAAGCTACTAGCCTTTCCCCTTCATCTCATTTTAGTGAATGAGTCATTCATGCAATGGGGATTAGACTTCATTGGGTTGATTAACCCAAATTCAAGCCAGGGCCACAAGTGGATACTTATAATAACAGACTATTTCTTCAAGTGGACTTAGGCGGTGGCACTAAATAAGCAAATGAATCCAACATCTTGGATTTCTATGAAGGAATAGCCACCAAATTCGGATTCCCTGCCACTATTATATTAGATAATGCATTGGCATTCCTTTTTATAAATATCATTGAATGGGTAGTCAAGAATGGTGTATACCTCAGCACTTCATCAAACTAT
Source organism: Taxus chinensis (assembly GCA_019776745.2). Lineage (NCBI taxonomy): Eukaryota > Viridiplantae > Streptophyta > Pinopsida > Cupressales > Taxaceae > Taxus > Taxus chinensis. Next base: position 234,530,891 of record CM034148.1, on the reverse strand, counting down.
TACCCTCAAGGTAGTGGCCAAGCAGAGTCCACAAACAAGAACCTATTAAGGATTATCAGAAGGACTCTTGATGAAAATCAAAGAACTTGGCATAAAAAGCTCAAATCATCTCTATTGGCTGATAAGATCACATCCAAGAGGTCCATAGGCAACTCCCCATACAAGTTTGTATATGGAAAAGAGGTAGTATTTCCCATATCATTGGCTTTTCCCACTCTAAAGCTCATGAAACAGTTAGAACTAGCCAAGTTTGAACCCATGGAAATTAGGTATGCAGAGCTAATGGAAGTAGGAGAAGCAAGAGATCATGTAATGTAGAGCATGGAAAAGGATCAAGCATTGATCAAGAAGGGATTTGATAAGAAAGTAAGAATGAGGAACTTTCAAGAAGGGGAATTAGATCTAAAGTGGGATGCGGATCGGGGAAAGCCCGAAAAGCATTCCAAGTTTGATGCCATTTGGAGTGGCCCCTACATGGTCACAAGATGTACATGTAGCAATGCCTTCTATCTAGATAAATTAGATGGCGAAGAATTTCAGATCCCAGTAAATAGGATCTATCTCAAACATTGCTATTGAAAAGGAGAATTCTACCCTTGTAAATATTAGCATAGGACTTTAATTTCCTTAAGTGCGTCTGCACATTATCTTGTTGTAGCATTGGTTTTATTTCCCTAATTTCTCCAGTACAGGTTTTTTATTGCTCCAGGTTTACATCGTTATGAAGTTTGATGTGCCTCTAGGTGAATGCGCCAAGCCCTTTAGTATTTGCAACAGAAAGCCCCATAGTTGCCATAATAGTTTCTCATTTTAAAATAGAAAAAATATAGAGAAACTAAAATCGGGTCTCAAAGTGTACATTTCCTGAAGAATAGGACCAACATCAGGCCACCACCCATGACTCCATGCCCAATGGATACAACAAGCCAACTTGTTTATTCATCTAGTAGGCAGACCTCCCCGTGAATCCCTAAATTGTTATCTCAATTTTTCCCCTGGGAAAAATTGATCAAACATGACCTTGTGTAGGAAGAAATCCAAGGGATGGTTCTTTTGTATGAGTCACGTTTCAAATTAAACAAACAAATTATAGGAAGGCTCTACAATGGAGTAGCATGGTCTTTGGGGAAGGGCCAAATAATGTCATAGAAAACCAGAGGCTCAAAGGAAAGAAATGAAGAAAGGATCAAAGTCTTCGAGCTTTACAAATGATTCAGAACGAGCCTAAATTGACTAAGTATGGAGGAATCAGCGGAAGCTTCCATGTGCCTCATTGGCACTTCTCCAAAGCTTAAACCTAAAATCAGAGGCTCGAACAAGCGCGGAGCTTACACGTGCCCTAGACCTGAAAATGAACAGAGCTGACTATTGAAAATTCTAAATGAGAGGAAAGAATCACGTGTCAGCTCGGCGTATTTTCAAAAGAGAAAGCTCAAGGTGGAGACTAAAACTAGCACTAGCTCTCCACATGGTCAAGGTCCAATAGAATTCAAAGAGTAGCGAGCCCAAATCATTTAAGTATAAGAGTATTGGCGGAGGGTGCCAAGTGTCTCAACGAAGCACATTCAAAGGTGCGGCTCAAGACAGAGACTCAGACAAGTGCTAAGCCTCCACGTGTTTAGGGTTTGAGAAAGGCATCAACTCGAATCGACTTAGTATCAAAGACTTGCGGAAGGATCCACATCTCAGCTTGGCGTACCTTCAAAGGTAAATCTAAAAGTCAGTCTCCTAAACAAGCACTGGCATTCCACGTGTCCCAGATCTGAAAGAGGGACATAGTCGACAATTGAAAAGTCAAGATGGAGCAGAATCAGCGGAGGGTGCCACGTGCCTCAACCGCATAAATTTAAGAGGGGTGGCTCGAGGGCCAGACTCAAACAAGCGCCGAGTCTCCAAGTGTCTCAGGTTAGATATATGGCCCCTCCAAACAAAAGGACTTAGTTGAAGCATAAAGGAATAGAGAAAAACCATGGAAGGTGCCACGTGTCTCTTCAGCACAATTTCAAAAATGAAATCCAGGAGCAGTCCCCAAATGTGCGCCATCTCTACAGGTGGCCATGTTCCAAGTCAAAGCGTGTGGGCAGGCCTCGAGGGGAATTCAACCAAATGGAAAATGTAGACCAGTAGGCCTGAGGATGGTTTTTTTATAGAATGAATTGCGGAGTTGCAGGGCATTTTGTGCATTTTTTTATTTTTGTGCCAAAGGGCACAAAGTAAATTTTGGGCCCGCAGACCCAACTCAAACATTCAAATGGACATATGTTTTGATCCAAGGCCTGAAATTCAATAGATTTGGCACCAATAGAAAGGTCTTAACCTCTTCCATGCCATGGAAACCTGAGACTTTAATTTTGATGAATTTAGGTGGGTGAAAAATGGGAAAACGTTTTGACGCCATTAATATGCAATCTGATTTCTCCTGACAACCAGATTAGATTTGATTTGATTCATTGTTCTTCCTTCTTCAACATGCCAAACATACATAGAGCAGAGGACTCGACAGATTGTGGGTGGATTTGTAGTGGCATTGATGTCTGATAGATGAGCTTTAAATCAGTTTTCTTGCCTCTCTCCTTCTTCTCTCTGTGCTACATCTATAAAGTAAATATCTTGGCTCATGGTAAAGGGTTGTACAGTCTTTTTTGCACCCTCCCTTCTTCCCTTGTCTTCAAGAGAATTTGTGGAGCTTTCGAACCTCCCATTTGAGTTGTAATAGAAAGTTTTTCCTCTTGGCTAATATAGTGTACTATATCAACTTTGGAGCAATAATATATGCCTATGGATGATTCTCAACCCTTTCATGTGTTCATTTTTGTCTTTTGATCTCTCATTATATTTCGGTTATCTGTGTTTGGTAGTAGTATTTCATTTCTATGGTCTATGTTCAATTGAAAAACATGTTTTTAGCATTCCTTTGGTGCATCACCTTATTAGCTTAGGTTTATTTTCATCGTATCTTCTCAACACTATCTCCTTGGAAAGATAGAGTAGGTTTTAGGATATATCCTCTACAATTTATTTGTATGCACCTAAACAGAGGAATAGGAACTGGCCTTCATCTGGAGAGCTCTCTCAATTTCAAGGTCCCACACTTTTAGAGATGCTCCATGTTGTGCAATCACACTGAGAGTCTCAACTCATCTAGTTGAACGCACTTAGGGGTGTTATGATTCTACAGTAACAATTAACATCCAGATTAATATCTTCATCATCATCATTTACCATGCACACCAGATTACCCTTTTCCTTTTCTTCCTATGCATGGCCCATTTCTTCTTCCTTAGTCTCTTCTAGGTTAAGGTGCACCTCTAAATCTATCTCTCTAAACATATCCAACAGAATTCTCTCAACATTTATGCTATCTCCCAAAGGAACTTCATAATATACAGTGCTTCATTGACCTAAGGCTTAGTAGAAAAGTAATCAAAAGTATGAATCATACATGAGGTCATCTCCTGTCAATTAGTTGTTTCTTTTTTCAATTTTGCATAGACATACCATGCGCGCATGTAGCTTCCTAGGGTGACATATAACTTATGTATCGAAAGTGATGGTGGTAAGGCCTCTTACTCCATCCAGAGTCTCTCACATTCCCAGATGTGGTGTTAAGAGGGGGAATTCCCATGAAATTTACATACCTAAAAAAGGTACACTATTTCTTATGAACCTAGTAGAAAGGGATATTCTCACTTCTCACCATTCCAATAGGTTATCTTTGTGTGTCGTCCACCAATGCGTTGTTGTCCCGTACTGAGCATATACTAACATATTTATTCCATCACTCTCATTCATCGATTGGAATTCCATAACGCACATAAATACATCAGGGTTCCCTTCCCTAGTGTACTTAGGTACTTGGTTGTAAATTAAACACCTAACGATGCAACTTGATCACGCAAGTAAATAGATTCTTAATCTTGCGCCCAACTACTTCATGCGTTCTATGCACCCAGTTGTCATAGGCAATACTTGTGATATCACTAACTGACTAAACATCATCCCACTATATCAGTCCATCCTTAGATGGTTCAATTACCTTAGGATCTCTAATCATGCACGTATATATCTCGTTCAAGTCCTCATCACTGAAAGGCTCAAGATACAAGACAACATTTGCATCTATTAAGGGTATAATAACGCAGTCTTCCTTGTTTTCAATGCTAATGTACCCTTTGTTAAAGTGAAAATTTGTATTATTCACATAACACTAGGGGCACCCAAGTAATGTTGGGAAACTATCCGCTTTAGCAAGCTCCAAAAATTCAAAGTCCCTAGTAAATTTGGCTCCCAAAATTTTAATAGTCTCATCTTTTAATACTCTAATAGGATTAGCTCTAGTTCTGTTTGCCATATACAACACATTCAATGAAGGATATAATGGTTGTCTTCTCATTTGATTCCAAACATCCAACATGAGTACATTAACTTCTACACCTGTATCTATCAAAATGTTTCTCATATGTCATCCATCTATGGCTGCATTCAATGTAATCTACTTATCATACTCATGGTTATGTGGGGGAAAATTTGGATGAAGAATCTTCCTCTTGTGCTTGTTACCTGAGCACGGTATCTTTTCTCTCAACCAGTCTCCTAACAGAGGGATGATATTATCCTTACGTAACATTATACATACTTCCTTAAAATCATCTACATCTTTTTACAAGATTTTAACTTTCTTTTCTCATTCCATCATGCGTGCCTGATCCTTCAAACTTTATATCTCTAATTACAGATCCTTGATAACATCCATAGTCTCCTAGAAAACCTCCTTCTGATGTGGAACATCAGGGTACTTGGCATTTATCACTTCTTCCTTTGTTGTAGTTGGTTTATACTTAAGAGGCTCACATGCATGCGCAACCTCAATGCGTGTAGTAACTAAAAAAGGTAATTTGGGAGTAGGCGTTACCTTCAACACCCATTAATATTTAATTTCATGATGTACCTTATTAATTCCCATGCCCTTGTCTTACTTGTGTTTTTTTCTCATTTTATCACATAAATCAAGACATTCCTCAAACTTATGTTGTTTTCCACATCATGAGCAAACTACATTATGAGGACACTCACGTTGATAGTGATAAGGAGATCCAAAAGTATAAAAATTTCCTCTAGGAAACCTCATATCCAATTCCATGACCTTGACCTCTATAACCTCCACAAAAACCTATATTTCTATTATCCCCATCAGTGTGCCCCTCATTATGTTGTTCTCCTTGTTCCTTAGATCTACTTGTTACACTTGTCTAGTGCACACCAGTCTCAATAGCCTCATGAATTTGATCAATTAACTGAGAGTCAGAGGTATCATGGGCATGATTTTTTCAAATCTTACAATACATAGAGACATTCTTTCTTATTACACAATGTAAGAAGGGACATCTACTCACATCATGGTCCAAATGACAGATCTCACAATCTAGTAACATGACATGCACCGACTTGCAAGGGAATATATCCTTAGTGTGTCCTTCAACCTCACAATTTTTACATCATATTACATTACATGTCATATGAGGTGAATTAGTAGATAAATTTTCCAATTATTTCTCCATAGCTGCTATTTGCACCTCTAAAAATGGACTTACTCTAGTATCTATACTCCCAACTTATTTAGCACAAAAAGATTATTCCAAAGTGTCCCGTGGATATACAAAAGTATTTTGAGATTGTGCCCTTCTAAATGGAGTTAATTACCCACCAAAAAACCATTGTATATGCTGACTGGTGTATATGTTATAAGACAACTTTGACAATAAAGTTTTAAAATGTGGGTCATACTCCCTCACTCTCTTAGATAAGACCTACTTAATGTCTTTAAGCGCACTGATACTTTTATGCTAAAACTCAGGAATATGAAACTCTATTAGAAACTCAAATTGTAAGGCACCATGATCCACCGTAGTCTGGTGTGGATCATACTTCAAATACCAACTATGCACGTGCCCTTAAAGAGTAGTACCAAACTGACCCACCTTCCTATATAAAGTGGTAATTCCTTTAGCATGCCATAACAACTCACACTTATGCACATGCTCTGTAACATCTTCAATACATCTATATTCTTGTAAGTAGAGAGACATATCATAGTAAACCTATAGTGGATGATGAGGGTGGGGACCTTGTCCACTAGATCCATAGCCAGAACCCCCACCAGTATTTTGTCCCCCACCAGAACTACTTAATCCACCTAATCCTGAGCCTCTTGATCCCCTATATCCTCCTGATCCTCCTCCTATAGTAGGAAATGGACTACTGGATGTGCTTCCTTGTTTCCCAATAGTGATACTAAATTTAACTCCCATAGTCTACAAAGTTTTACTACTTATAGATGTATTCCTAATGTTCTACGTGCCCACACTCTATCCTAATGATGTGCCAATAAATATTCCTCCAATCGGAACCCTAAAAAAAGATGATTTTTGTGCTGCCATAGGTATACTTGTTGTCTAATGTAGTTCTATATTCAAAGGAAAATGATATCTACATATTGTTATTGTATTACCTGCACTCGACTACTGATCAATAATTACTATGGAACTAGAACACCAAACAAAAAGGCTAGGTCATGAAGTGGGATCATATGCGCTGCCGTAGTCCTCAATCTTTATTCCTCAGATGCTATCTTATCAAAAGATGAAGGAGATTATATACCTCACTTTCCTAAGTTTGGGAGAAAAAGATGCTCTGGCTCCATCTCTTCAATGAGAGCTCTAAATCCATTGTGAGACATCTACCTCTAGAAACCTATAGACTCGTCAACATCATTCTAATTTTCTAATTCCCTCTCCCGTGCTTCATTATACTTAAGTCATCTTTCCTCTCTCTACATTTCTTATGCTAGGTCAACTATCTGTCAACACACCTGCTCCTACCACTACATGTGATGGTGGGTTTAGCTATCCATAGGTAACGTCTCTAAACTTAGCACCACCATCAATATTTTAATCGCTAAAGGAATAAAGCATAAGTAAGATCTATTGGGCTCACGCAAAAACTCAAAATTAGTAACTTACAAACAAGAATACGTTGAAAAAATGTATTCCATAGGATAGCTACGCACAAGACCAACCCACCAATGATCTACAACATGTGTCCAAGGTTCATCTTCATCAAAACAATCTTGGTAATCTTCCTGCATCTAATCCATTGGTTTGTAACTCCAGCTCTTCTTTGATGTATACATGGAAAACCAGTCATATAATTTTATTAGAAAATAGCAGAAAAACAACTCCTAAACCTCATGATAAAGATGTTTTTCAAACCACACGCACACATTAAAATCAATTCCAGTACTATATCTTTACACAAATTGATCTTATCCATCGATCAACCAATCTACAATGGCCACAAGAGTCAATTGATATTCCATCATCATACAACATCTTGTCAATCAGCTTAAAAAAAATCTCTCGACAACAAAATCAAAATGTAGTCTTAGTTTTCTCACTCAAAACCCTAGACGTGATGACACATCATCTAGATGAATCTGGATGCTCACCTAAATCATTCAAAGATACTAGGTTCCTCTTTGTATACCTACTTTGTCAAGGTGTTAGCAGGCATGAACATATATCACATAATCATATCAAGTAAAAAAGTGCAAAGCATAACCGATTCAGATCAAAAACATAGTGCATAATGAATGAAACAAGGATTGAGATCATTTTTAACATAAAATAACCATCAATGAAAACATCAACAACCAATATCCATCTAAAAAATTCCATCATATTAATTCATCACAAACTATAAGTTGAATACATGCACATAGAACTTTTATAACTCATGTGCGCTCATAAAACAACAACATAACTCTAATACATTTGATCATACAAAAAATATGGAAATAAATACATATATATAGGGGTGATGACTTTTCCTTTGCCACCCATGCACTCTCAAAATAGGTTGCATGCTAAAAATAGCCATGCGCCGCTACAAAGATAAAAAAATAAAATAATAGATTATCTATAATTAAATCTAGATCTAATACTATTGTTAGATTGAAATATGCATTAATCTTGATCTTCGTCTTGTTCTAAAAATAGCCTTTGCATAGCCTTGAAGTATTCTTCCTTGATCCAATGGATACTCCATACTCCAACCTTTTTTGGCCCATAACATGCAAAATGGCTAAGTATCAAACTCTGTCTTTCCCAGGCACACCCTTCATTCACCAAACTTCCACATGTGCGTACGCACTCCCTTCCCATGTGCCCTTTTCTCATGCACCTATGATACTTAGGTAATAATTTACCTGGTCAACAAAATTTATGACAGTGAAACTTAACTCTATATTATTGATGGGAAATATACAATTGAAGTCCAAAAATAAATCCTTGCAAATCCTGATTTTTCATGTGTTCATGATAGAAACAAAAAAAATTCTACCCGTATTATTTCTCCCTAATAAACAAAAAAACAAATAATCAGTATGTGCAAGAAGAAAAATATGGAAAACAAAACATGGGTGAAAACAATTTTTATTCACCAACTATATAAAGCTAGGTCAAGACAGATCTTAGAAAAGAGACCACAATGTTCTGGTTTTGGTCATGAACAATCAAAAAGATGGAAGGTATTTATAAATTTTATTAAGTTTTTTTTCACATATAAATTAACTTAAATTATTTATTATAGAATGTTAAACTAATAAAAAAATCATGTTCACATACACACATTTGAAAGGAAAATTTTGCTTATTTTTGAATTGGTAAAATTTGATAGTTTGATTGATAAAATTTCATTTATTCTACTCCTAGATAAAATTTGGGATAAGTTGGTTTTAGTTTTTTATTTTTATACCAATGGTGGGTTTTCCTTGTTTCCTAAAGAAAGCTACAAACCTGGATTTCAAGCCAAATTCATTAGATATGCTTACAACAAGACTATTCAGAGGCACAAAAGGTATGACAAATGAAGAATTAGTTGTCCTTGTTGATAAATACATTAGTGGTGAAATTTTGTTTAGAGAAGATTCTGGTGTTGATGCAATGGGTCTAAGAGATTATTGTAAAAGAGTTAAGCAGAATAGAGCAACAAGATCCAAAGTTATGTCTTATTTGTAGACAAGAGTTCCAAAATACTTTTCTCTTATGAGATGTAATGAATCAATTGTCATCATATATGTCAATATCTTAGAGATGAAAATAAAAAAATGAAAAGAAAATATACTTCATCAGGGTAAGGGAAACAATTAAATTTGCCAAATTATTCAAAAAATTCTATTGAACTAATTGAATTGTATGTGTCTTATGCTAATAAAAATTCTCACCCAAGGATGCGAGGTTCATATGCATTCAATTTTCCATTTTCTTATGATTTTTTTATTAGTAGAACATTGAATGGTTTGGACTTCCATTTTCCTCCACTTAGTGTAGAAGCTGTAATTGCTGATTTTTGTAATGTTGTAAGTACTATCTCAAAAAAAGATATTATTGATCTTCTAACAATTGTTGGGTGCAGTAAAATGAGTTGTGTCTACATATTTATACTACTATAAGTATAATTTTAGTTATTTCAAATAGCTATAAGAATGTACATGAAAAAGGTAAAAAAATCAGCAATACTTTCATAAGAATGTTATAGAATTATGAATGCATAACATGGGTTTCAAGGGATGTCAGTGATGTTTTTTATATATGGTGTTCATAATTCAACTGATATGGATGAGGAAGATGTGATAGAGAATATAGATTCGGAATATTCAGAGCCCTTGGATATTATCAAACTCAATGAAATTGTATTTTTCATCCATGAACACCCTTTGAAATATGAGAGATTAGTGCATTTTTTGGAGCACATGATTGAGAGATGAAAATCTAATGAGACACTTGCATTACTATTATATGGTGGAAAAAATGCAATAAATGTAGAAAATAATACAAATAAGACCTCACTTATCTTTGTGGTGGAGAATCACAAGCAAAAGATCATGCTCTAACAATATTATAAATATCTAACTACACCTCTAGGTAAATAGCCTCTATGATTTCAATGTTCTTTTTATTATAGTCTTTTTATGCAATTATGAATAAACATTTATCAATTATTAACAATGCTTACTCTATTATAATATTAATATGTACTTCCTTCATGTAGTTTTCTCCTAAAAGTTCTTTTCATATTATAGAATGTATGTAAATAAGAAGAATAAAGTTAAAATTTTCTTTATTTTATAATGGGAATTTCCCCATTCTCACATCTTTTATAGATTTATTAAAATTATTATGTTCAATATTTCTTGGGTATATGCCCATTCTCATATATCTATCATAGAAGATGAATAAGGACAAAATTAAATATTTTTTAGAATATTTAGAGTTATTAAAATGATTAAGTATTGTTATTGCTTGTATTTTAATGTTTATAATAAGCATACACCCATTCTTAGACAAACAAGAAATTTTGTCTTTGCATTGAATTGGTAGATTCCCATTCTCATATAGGTATCATAAAAGAAGAGTAGAGATAAAATTCACTTTTTTTTAGAATAAGAAGTTACAAATTGTTACAACCTTTGTACTTATATTGAATGGTCAGATACACATACTAAGATAAAATTAAATTTATTTTAGAATGGGAAGTAACTCAATATCACCACCTTTAAATAGGTATTAAAATGGTTAAGTTCAAAATTACTTTTATTAGAATGTTTAGAATGGGCATATGCCCATTATCTGTTAGAGTAGGTATTTACCTTGGCTCATGTTCACCTAGGTACTTTATTTACCTTTATTGTATTTATCCTCACCCACTTATGTGTGTGGATATTTATTTTTATTTATTTAGATATTAGGGGGATATTATCTAGTTGTTAGGTATAGTTATTTCCTTGATTTATGGTATTGACCAGATCCTTGTTGTCTAGTTCACTTCTAAATCTATGGTCTTGACTAGTTCTTTGATGACTATTTCTTTCCTTGATTAATGGCTTGATCAATGACCTTGACTGGTTCTTAGATTGTTATTCCTTGCCTATATAAGCAAGGCCCATTCTCATTGTATTTCATTAAGTTCCATAATAATATATGATATTGTTGCTCATTTGTTTGCAAAGATTTTATGTAAAGTTATTCTAGAAAATTACTTTCATCTTATTGATCCTGGTGTTTGATTAGCATCTATGTTCTTGGCTTGGTGTGATCTTGTTATCATTCCTTTTATCATCACATATAAAAAGATCTTTATCTTGAATGGATTCGGTATTCCCATACTCATAGGAAATTTATTTTCTATAAGGGAAAGATCCCTATTATGACATCCTTTTTAGAGGTATTAAAATGAGTAAGGTCGATAGTTATCTATTTTATAATGAACTAATGCTCATTCTCATGCAAACAATTTTTTTAATCTTGAATGGGTAGATTCCTATGAACATATATAAACCTTAATGTTAATAATTTTGAGAGGGGAAAATAGGTTGTAAAGAGTTATGGTGCATGGGTATAGACAATTTGAACATGTTTTTGATAAAATTCTTTAGTCTTTAGTGTATTTTTATTATGAGACTACAACTGAATAGTATAAGGTTTTACATTTGAGCAACTTATACAATCTTGTAGCAGCAATTTTAACCTTAATAAGAAGGTTGGTATATGTGAATGAGGAGGATATATATTGTAAGTATAGATCCTAAAGTATCTTATAACACTGAGGCATGGTATATTTGATCATTATTTGTTAACAATTAAGAACAAAACTCCAAGAAGATCCAAAATATGACCTCAGTCTATGTGAAGAGTTATGTGTTTGTAATCAACATCTAGGTAAAGACATGGTTTTTCTGCTCCATTTTTGTGATTAACAGGAGGTTGTAGAGTTTATGGAAGGTGAGGAAATATTTCAGAAACAATATTTAGAATTAATAATAATTGAGAAGATGTCATTATTTGGATTTAATAATAAACTTGGATATTAACCTACAAGCACTTAATCGCTCAGTATGGTGGTAGTAATTGAAGCTTTTACATTTCATTTCTTGTAGAATGCAATCTAAACATTCCCCTCAATACTCCACTCTATACTTACATAAATATTGACACCCAGATTTGTTGATCACCTTGACCACCACCACCACCATATATATATATGGCAAAAAATGTGAAAGGAGAACTACATAATGTGAGTAATATATTATTGTTCTATGTTTCCTATATGAGAGGTATTAAAATGATTAAAGTTTAATATTGCTCTTACAAACATACTTCATATTCTCACAACCCATTCTAAAAATTATAAAATTATATAAATGTGTGTGTGTGTGTGTGTGTGTGTGTGTGTGTGTGTGTGTGTGTGTGTGATGAGAACTACATAAGGTTGGATACCTCTCGAGGGTATGTAGTGTAGCACTAGGCTCTGCCACCAATAGTCCAACTAGTATAATGCAGTCATAAATAATTACAAGACAAAAATTGTGTATTTCTACTATGAGAAATTGCTTGTATAAAATCACTTCCCATTCTCATTGCCCATTCTAAAAAACATGAAAATATATATATATATATATATAGAGAGAGAGAGAGAGAGAGAGAGAGAGAGAGATGATAATTACATAATGCTTGATCCCTCTCGAGGGTATGTAGTGCGGCACTTGGATTTTTTCAGGGATAGTTCAACTAGTATCATAAAATTATAGATAGCTACAAGAAAAAATGGCTTATTTGTATGATAATTGGATTGTGCATATTATAAAAATTATTGCACAAGCATTATTATATAAAGGATGTGAGAATGCACAACTTTCCATTCTTTAAAAAAATAATATTTATTTGTATGAGAGTGGCTTGTGGCTATTATAAACATTCTTACAAAATAAATATAAGGTTATGAGAATGCACAACTTCCCATTCTAAAACAAGATAATCTTGTGAGAATGTACAAATTCTCATTATAAAACAAAGTAAATTTATCTCTATTATTTAATTGAGAAAGGACTTGAAATGAAGAGTTAAAAGTTTACTCTTTTCTGCAATGGACAATTGTCTATCTTGAAAGGGAAATGAAACCAAATGATATTCTTTAAGGGAAGAGTTAGAAACAATGATGCCTATGAACGTATTAGTGTTTATAATAAATTTACATGATAAAGCAGTCCAATGATAGAGATAGAGTCCAAAACTGAATGAATAAACAGTAATCAAACAAATATATCACTTGTAATAGAATTGTGGTGAAGCTTACCATTCCCAAGAACTCCATTGCCTTTGAAAACATTAATTGCCAATAAAATTTCCAATGTTGTTTGGATAAGCTTGTCCTACAAATAAATTTTAACCACTTCTGTTATAGAGGTTTTAAAATTATTAAGTTCAATATTGTATATATTGAATGGGAATATACCCATTCTTATATACCAATCATATAATCTTCCTCAATGATTCCTATAGAACAACCATCTGCACATTCAATAAAAGATTGAAAATAATCATTTAAATACCTCTTTAAAGTATATTAGAATGGGGAATTACCCTTCTAACAAATGTGACCTACATAAGGCTTGATCCCTCTCAAGGGCATGTAATACAAAATTTGGCTCCACCGAGGATAGTCCAACCAATATAAGACAATTATGAATAATTAAAGAGAATTATATAAGGAAAAAATTGTAAGTTTTGAAGAGTGGTTGACCTAAATAAAATTATTTATTGGCCAAGTAAAAGGTAGTCTTTGAATTATTTGATCATTCTAATCTTGGTGATAGATTGCAAGTGATTTAGGCTCTGTGCTAGACATCCCAATTATGTAACATCTCTCTCATACAAACAAACAAATTTATATTGAATGGGTAGATGTCAGTTATTATCTAACATCTATTATTCTTCTATGATTCCTAACTGAGAACATGTATCCACCCATTCAATACAAGATTGAACATGTATTATAGTGATTAAGTGTGTGAGAATGGGAAATGCCTTTTATCTAATTGAGAATGGACAATTGTCCATTATTTAAAATTTTTACTTTACATTCTAAGTATTTATGTTCATTTGCAACAACTATTGATCCCTTACAAATAATTATGAGTGGAGAACAATGTGCAAGTGATGAGCTTAATCCATTCGAGGAAGATATTATTCCCGACAAAAGCATGATGTCATCCAACCAACAATAATTTTTCCAAGAAAAGATGTAACTGATGGTGATTAATACTAAGATACATGAAACCCTTCACCATCAATTATGAAAGTTGGTTGATGAACAGGTATCGAGTATTATTTAAAAATTAATAATTATTGTACTTCTCAATATTAGTTAGAACAAATTTGATAAATATATATCCTAAATTCTATTTTTTATGTGCAGATACTACTGGAGAAAATCTACAACCAAAACAAATATGTAAATAAATAGGTAAACATATTTTTTGAAATATTATTATTGTATTTAAAATATATATAAGTTAATAATGTAGTTTCAATATTTTTTTGCAGTGCCTCTAAAGAAACATTTTCTTGTTCTGTAATTAGAAGGATTGTTAGTTCTTGAAAGTATACTTCTAAAAAGGAAAATACATGTCAATTGAATAATGAGCACATTCAACCACAAATTTTTATTTCCTGATTTCTAATTGTTGTATCTAAAGAGTTTCATTGAATAACATTTTGGTCTACATTAGATATATATGCCAATGTAGAAAAACTAGCAAAAAAATATTACACACAATTAAAGTGGGTGTGCATCCTTTGTGTTGTTGGGGTATGGGGAATTTCGAAAAAAAGGGAGATAAATTAATTAAAAATTGGAAAATAATTTGTAAAACACCACAATTTCCATACAAATGTGAAACTACGGTTGTAGTTAAAGTAATCAACAAAGGATTTCTTGAAGAAATATTTTTGGTGCCTCTAAAGGTTTCTGACAAAGACTTAAAAACAATAAGTGGCTTACGTCATCGTTATTTACAGAACTATCCTTGATAGGGGTTACAGATGATGTAAGATACGTCTTAAAGAGATGTTCTCTATTTCAAACAACAATGGAACAATTCAATATATTAAATTATGCTTATTACATTTTTGTAGTTATTTTTCCATTTTTCATTTGAATTGATTATTATATATTTTTATATAAAATGTTATTGATAGTTATAAATATTTAATGCTCAAAACTATCTCTGATAGGTTTAGACAAAAAGAAAGTAATTTTTCAATAAAATTAGATACTATAAACTATGATTTAATTTATTGAAAAAGAATTGTGTTATTGGTTTTTTTTTTTCAGATCTCATTTACCATGGAACAAAGTTATTAGTTTTGGGGGTAGAAGAATTGATCTTTGGATTTCTAGGTCTTACTAAATTTAGATCATTGACCATACAACTAGATTTTACATATGTGTGTTACCATTAATTAAGTCATACATTTATCCCTGAATCAATAAGGCTAACACAAAAACATTTAGATATTGGATTGTGGTTTACATA